>OZ014525.1:116920593-117551910 GCA_963966055.1 Lathyrus aphaca
TCTAGCTAATTAACAGTAATCTCCTCCGGCACGTATGCTGCGTGCAGGACTTTCAACAATGCGTTCCTGTGAGCTTCGAAACACATCAACAATGATAATATGGAGATTTTAGAGGGTGTTTGGTGAAGCTGGTCCACCACCTTGTAATCACTCCTTTTTATGATTCTCATGAACTCGTCTACATCTTGTTCAAAAGATGTCTTTTGAGTGTCTTTGGCAGTTGGCTCTTCAGATACCACACTCTTTCCTTTTGCTTTGGCAGCAGCTTCTGCTTCAACATTAGGTCTTTGTGTTTGTGAGGCAAAAAGGCATCCGCTTCTGGTGAAGCCTCCGCCTCCCCCAAAATTATCAACTTGTGGAGAAGAGGTCGATGAATCCAGAGTGATTTTCTCCCCATTGCAGTAGAGATCAGAGCCATAATGTCAAGGTATGGCACAACTGCTTTCATAAGGAACCGGTCCAGGCACCGTAATGGTGACCAGACTGATTGCTGCATTGGAAGGTACTGTAATAGTGTGCGGATCATAGTAAATTGTGACTGGTGATCTGGAAGGAGGTGCCAAGGTTTGTTGTTGGAAATTGATGCTGGGAGGAACATTTGATGGGTCATAGTAGATTGTAATTGTTGAAACATCTTCATTAATTTTTGCTGGCGTTGTAGAAGATTCTATTGACTGGATGGGTGTTGAAGTTGTAGCAGGAATGGTGACCGAACTTGTATCCGCTGAAGTAATTGATTGAGCAGTTGTTGGAGTTGTAGTAGAATCCGTTGGAACAATGGTTGCTGACGTTGTAGGAGTATCTGTGATTGCCGGTGGAGGAATTGTTGGATTTGTAGGCACCGTTGTTGAAATCTGAAGGATACCATCCTTAATAAGACCATCTATGCCGCTTCTCAGCCTTTCACACCCATTGACTGCAATGTTGCAATACCCACAGCCGAGCTCACACCCGGGGAACACTTGGCATTCTAAAAGCTGAGCTTTAATTTCAACCAAAGGTGTTCGAATTTGTGCAACACTGGTGATCAAAGTGGATGGTTTGCCTTCCTCAATAGCATTAATCCTAGGCCCGTTGTGACTAGGCATTGGATTCCTTGTGACATTCGGAGGAGGTGCAAAGTTGAGAGCTTTTGAATCCACCAGGTCTTGGACTTTCATCTGTAAGGCCCTACATTTCTCAGTATTATGCCCCGGTGCGTTTGAGTGGAATGAACACCTAGCATTGACATCATAGTTCTTTGGGAGATTGAGGGGATCTGGAGGTGCCAATGTCCTTAACTCAACCAGGTTGAGCTTCAGGAGTTGTGGCAAGAGTGCAGCATACGGCATTGGGATTGGGTCAATTACCCTGTTTGCTTGTGATGGCCTTTGCTGGAAAGGACGCTGTTGTTGGTTGTTGTTGCTGTTGTTGTAGGTTCTCTGTTGCGGATACTGAACTTGTTGTTGATACTGTGGTTGTTGTTGTTGAGGATATGCTGGTTGTTGAGGAATCGGAGCTGGAATGGTAACAGGTGCTACTGACCGGTGCACATACTGAGGTCTGCCCCTGCTTGCATGAATGGAATTTGTCTCACCAGCTCTTCGGGGTCCCACAAAAGGCTTCCTGGGATTATTGGATGAACTTGCACCACTGTCAGAAATTTTGCCCATTTTTAAAAGGCTTTCAATCCTTTCACCAACTATGACCACATCAGCAAAACTGGTAGAGGAAAAGGCAGCCAGTCTATCAATATATGTTCCTTGCAAAGTGTTCATGAACATATCAGCCATTTCTCTTTCTGACATGGGTGGTTGGACAGCAGCAGCGAGCTGTCTCCACCTTTTGGCATATTCCCTGAAGCTTTCTCTGGAGGATTGAGACATTCCCATCAGAAGGGTCCTGTTGGGAGCCATGTCCAGGTTGTATTGATATTGACGGATGAAAGCTTCAGCTAAGTCTTTCCAGCATCTGATGGTAGCTCTGGTCAAATGTGAATACCACTCTCTTGAAGCCCCAGTCAGACTGTCTTCAAAGTAGAACATCCACAGCTTTTCATCCATAGTATAAGCTTTAAGTCTTCCCAGGAAAGACTGCAGGTGAGTTCGTGGACAAGAGGTTCCATTGTATTTCTCAAAGCACGGGGGTTTGAATTTGTGGGGAATTCTCACCCCATCCACTAGTCCCATATCCATCACATCGAAGCCTAAGGAATTCTGAGATCCAAAGATCTCAACTTCTCCGCAATTTCATCCAATCTCCTGTCATAGACATCATCCCCAGCTCCCATAACAGTAAACTGCTCTTCTTGGGGATCTTCTTGCAAGATTCTCCCTCCAGCAGTATTACCTTGTACATTTCTCCAGATGTTGGCTTCCGGATCCAGATGAGGTCCAAATACTGGTGGGTCAATACGAGGCTGGCCCCGCTCATTGTTACTAGTCCCTCCTGTTCCAAGATGAGGTTCCTCGGGGGTTTGTCTTTCCACCAGTTCCCTTAACCTTTCTTGACTCTGGGCCAAGCCAGTCATTACAGCCATGAATTGAGTCATTTGATTTCTCATCTCCACTCTCTCATTAGCCATCTGATTTCTGACCTCAGTCAGATCCTGTTGTACTTATTCCATTTGAATACCGGGAAGGTTGTTACGAGTCGGGTACCGGTGCGCGCGGTTGACAGGGAACACTCGGCGACGAGCAATGTTTCCTGAGATCAGAACAAAGTTAGAAACAATAATAATAAAACCTACAAAACAAAACAAAGTTAGTATGCAATGCAGTATGCTTATTTGTTTTCCAAGGTATCCGGTTTGGTTCTTGGTTTTGACCTTTCCACACCTTGAGGAAAATGCTTGATGTTGTTGAGAGAAAACCCAAAATGAAAACAAACCGGAATATATTACAAATGGTGAACAATACATAGTCTGTTTTACAACATATGCCCATGGAGGGTCAAAATACATCAAAAAAGAAAAGGTACATCAAATGGAAATAACAACAAACAAAGAATCAAACATCCAGTCCAAACTCATCCTCTCTGACCTCCTTCAGGAGTGCCTCAGTCACTGGACCAGCTGGGTGTCCTGTAATGGTCCTAATAAGGAGGTTCCTGGTAGCAATTGCAGTGGTCAGCTTCTTGTGCCTGTCCTGGTCTTTTGATCTCTTCAATCCTGCTCTAAGCTTCAACTCTGAAATCTCCTTCTGGGCTGCCAACAAAGCCTCCTGCTGCTTCTTCTCATTGGCCTCTAACTGTTCAATCTTGGCTTGATTCTTCTGATCTTCTTGAGTACGGGCTTCAGTGATCCTGACCCACCTAGCCTGACTCTCTTGCAGATAGAGCTCAGTCCTAGCCTTCTGAATTTTGGCCTCCTTACAGGCATTCTTCAATATCTGTTCCCTAGCTCTTGCTTTCCTGATGTAGTCCTCTGTCTTCTCAATTTTGGTGAGATGCTCCACCCTGAGCTTTTCCAAACTCTTAATATCCAGACGACCATCACTCCTTTCCCAAAGGGTCTTCTTCAAAGCTTGAGATAGGTTCTCATTCCTTTCCTTCAGCTTCTCAAATTCTTCTAGGCTGACAGTTGCTGCAGGTTGTACTGTTGAGGGTCCAGGTATGTCCTCCAAGGTGAAGGGCATTCCAGTAATCTGAGCTCTAGTACGGGACCATTCATAGTACTGAGCTGAAGCAATATTATTACACCTTCCCAGAATTGCCATCCCTTTTGTCTGGATGTTGTCCCAAGCCCAGGATGCTTTCCTGACAATAGCTGAATTAGGTTTCACTTCACAATACAGGGTCTCAGCTAAATCTTGCACTCTAGGAGGGTGAACCAAAGCATAGCCCAGTTGCCTTTTAAACAACAAAGGATTGTAGTTGATGCAACCCTTCACTCCTATCAGAGGTACATTTGGGTATTGTCCACAGCTGGTGATAATGTCCTTTCCCTTGGAGCTCTGGGTGCACCATCTAATATCATCTGAAGTCAAAGCAATGAGCCTCTTGGCCCAATTCTTCTGTTGGTGAGGATTCAGGAAGGCATCTGACTTAGGCAGGTGTTTGATCAACCAGGTGTAAAACAAAGGGGCATAACATCTCACCAACTTCCCCCTTTGTTTCTCATTCCTCTGATGAATGGAGTAATAAAATTCTCCCAGCAGTGTAGGTACTGGGTTCTTTAGAAGAAACAGATGGATGGCATTCTTGCTGACAAATTTGGGCTCATCTGCAAACAGTATAGCCCCATATATGCTGAGGGCTAAAAGTGCACAGACTGCCCTCCATTCTCCTAATGAGGCCTTCAGGATGGCCTGAGAAATTAGGAAGTCCAAGTGCAAACTAGGGATCCCAGCTTTTGTTGTCATATTTTGCCAAATCAAAGCAGGCTCCAAGTACAGTGCTTTTGCTACTTCTCCATTGCTGGGAGCTGGCATTTCTAGGTTGAAGGGGATTCCACCCCTGATAGGTACCCCAATCAATGAAGAAAATTCCTTCAGCAGAGGCCCTAGCTGGAAGTCTGGAAAGGTGAAACATCTCAAGGGAGGGTCATAAAACTGTAAGCATGTGTGGATCATGCTTCTCTGAGAAGGTCCAAGGTCCATAACCATGTCCAGGATTCCTCCATAATGCTCTCTAAACAATGGGATGTGGTCAGGTGTGATGAGTGATTGGACCTGCCTGATACCAGTCAACACAGGCTCAAAGAAATGGTAGGATATGTTGCTCTTCCTGGGGGTAGTCATGAGTGTGCTGAAGAGGATGAAGATAGGTGCTGATGAAGGTCACAGACTGATACAGGATGTGAGCTACTGACAGGCTGATGCTGGTGATGATGGGAATAGCTGAAGTAGATAACTGATGAAACAGAGGTCTATGCAGAAGAAGGGGTCAAAACCAAACCAGATATGATGTGGATACCCTGAAAAACAAATAAATAAATGTTAAATGATGCAATGATGATATATGCAAATGATATGCAAGGGTTTGTGATCAAGCTGGATCTGATTATCTGTCTTGAAATTAGGCCCATGTATGTTCAGAAGTCCAGATGAAGACTCAGAAATCCAGTAACCAAGGTGGGGGACTCAAATAAAAAGTCACATGTCCAGGGTTAATCACAAGAACTGTCCAAAATGAGGTACTCTTAAACAGTATAGTAACAGGGTATGATGTGGCCAAGGGTACCTGCAAACCTGTAAACAGCCCAACCCCCTCACAGGTAGTGTTCTAGAACAAGGATACTCAGACTTGGATCAGTTATGAGAAGTGTAAACACTTCTAACCCGGAGGTACAATGTTTACAATAACCATAAAAGATCCTCCTCTAATTCACCTCAGCTTCTGAAGGTCATAATAAAGGTCATCCAGACTTAGCAGGCTTCCTAGATAGCCCTAGCACTACAGGAAATCTGTAACACAGAGTTCTCAAGAAGAAACCCACATCTGAACCGTGTTTCATATTCCCGCACCAGACCGAAATGGAATAGGAAAGAACATGAACCACTCTAGTCTAGGTGTCACTCAGGTCCCAGGTATAGGACCTTAAACTCTCAATGAAACCCCACCCACCAAAACAGAAACCAGATCCAGCAATGAAAGTATGACAGTATGATGTATAAAACTATAAAGAAAGTAATAAACAAGACTGTACATAAAGCAATGGAATAAATACATAAACACATATAGCACATAACACTCCAGTAAACACAAATCAAACAAGCGCTAGGAGGAACCCACAAAAAGAACCAGAAGCCCTGGTTACAATATAAGGGTTCCCAGCAGAGTCGCCAAGCTGTCGCTACCACCAAATGACACCCAGGTCAGAAGGGGTACAGACGCGAACGGTCGGCGAAAGTGTAACACGGTGGGAGAACTGACTTTAGTTATGTTGCGGATAGCAAGAGTCGCCACCGACTTTTATTTTATCCAAAAGGAAAGGGTATAAAAGAACAGGAAAGACCTTAAGAGAATATTTTGGGTCCGGGGGGTAGGTTATGTAAAGGGAAGGTATTAGCACCCTTTACATCCATGGTTATCCATGGGCTCTTAGTTACTTAGCTCACTTTAAATTGTTTTTTGAAATTGTAGTGTGTGAATAGAAAAATTTTCAGAATAGTTAATAATAATCCATGTACGGATGTGTAAAAACTTGTTTTTGAAAATTTGTTTGAAATTGTGAAGAGTTTGAAAAAGTTTGAAGTGAGCAAGTACATAAGAGGAACCTACCCTAGTGTTTAAAGTCTTTCTTATTCCTTATCCTTTCCTTGGTAAGACTATCCCTACTATTAAGGAGTAGGTAGTCATTACCTTGGATGTAAAGGGACATGAGAGGGACATTCTGTTTTAAGAAGGCAACTGTGGGGTGTAATAAGCATACGGGAGGGACTATCATCATTTTTCGAAGGGACTCGATTCGTATAGGCAACCATGAGGGACTTGATGATTTTTATTTTTAGGGACTTGCTTTATACACCCCACTTGACCATTATTCGTAGGCAACTTGAGGGATAACCTTAGAAATGTGAGACGGCGATTAAAAATCGACTTACGTGTGTGTGAGTGTTTATTTTAATTATCTTTGATTAAAATTATCTAAATTTATTTTAATATAACATACATGTTTTTGCACTCCCTAATTACTAACCATAGCAAAAATAATTAAATAATTAAAATATTTACAAAATTACATCCGGGAAGCAGTTACATAATTATAAACAAAATAAATAATAAGCAAATAATAATAATTTAACAATAAATAAATAATGGGTTAGTGATAAGTAATAATATTTAAATAATAAGCAAAATAAAATAAGAGAGGTTAGTGAATAATAAGAATTCATATAAAATTAATAAAGCAAAATAAATTATATGGTTAATAATAACAATAAATAAAATTAATCAAAATATAAGAATAAGAGGTTAACAATTTAATATAAACAATTATATGAACAAACAATTACTTCTTAATTTACAAGTTATTAAGTTATTATTTTTTTAAATATATTATAACTACAAAATTTAATTATTATAAACATATATTAACATTTATTTTTTAAACAATATATACATATTATAAGAAAAAGTAGGTTTTAAATATCATATTTACCATATTAATCATGTTTATAAAATTTAATTCTATTAATTATTATATTTACAAATTATTTTTAACCATATACAAAAATATAATTATTATAAATTAAATTGTTTCTAAACATTAAAAGAAAAATAATTTGAATTATAAATATATTTACAAAATTTATTAGAATAAATATATATACATAATAATTATGTTAGGAATTAGAAAATAAGATTATTAAAAAAAATAGAATTAGGTTTTTTAAAATAAATTAGGGTTTATTAGAAAAATATTTTTTAGGGTTTGATTAACAATTTATTTAATTAAATAGGACATATATACAATTTTTGGAATATTAAAATAAGGACATATATAATTTAGTATTTTTTTTTTAAGAAAATAAAAATAAGTTTAACCTAATATCAATATATTACTTTGAAATTTTCTTTGGATTTTTCTTTAAAACAATATATTAATCAAACAATAATGAGAAAACAATAATAAGAAAAATACGAAAATAGAAAAAAAGAACCTGCTGGGATTTGATCCCAAGACCTCAGGCTTGCAAGCAACAACCACAACCACTAAGCCATCCATGCGCAGGTGACAATAAAGGAGGAAGAATTTCTTTTGTGTCTTACTTGGTAAATCCAGAAAAATAATCAAAACAAAAGGCCTGGGGTTGGATTCGTACCCAGGACCTTATGAATGCAAGCATACGCGTGCTACCGCCTGGCTGGGAGAGCCTTCCTGTTAGCTGAATGGTTTTGAACAATAATATAATAAGTCTTCTATTATCCTGAAAAAAAATAGCAAAACAATGTACGAGTCCAAGACTCGAACTCAGGTCACGCTAGCTACAAACACAAGCCTTTTACCACTGGACCACATGCACGCGTGTGATTATCAAACAGCAAAACAACATAAAATAAATTAATCATAATTTGAATTTGAATCTTGGCGCCAGGGATCGTCTTCAACCTCCTGTCCTTCAAAATTTGCTGCGAAATCAGCTAGGGAATTACCTGCGAATTTTCATACGCACACAACCTGCAAATTTTCAATTATCACAAATACGCAAGCATTCATTAAATCAAGCATAGGGTTATGATCCCCACGTCACATACAGTCAATCCATGGTATTAAAATTAGTTTATGAGTCCTAAATCAAAGAATCCCAAAAATCATTCAAGAACCCTAGCTATGGCCGTTTACGGTTTAAGCACCTATTCTTCAATCCACTTGCCCAGGAAGCATCTATGCATCATTACAAACATAAATACATCATTATATTTCATTATCAATGCATAATTAGTTCAAACCGAAAAAATTTTTAAGAGAGATAAAATGCATTCGGGTAGCATGAAATTGTATGGTTTTGATGCAATGGATGATTGAGTTTGCTTCAAGAGGGCTCAAGGAACATCTCCATGTCTTCACAATACCTTTTCCTGCCTTGAAGAGAGGAATCCGAATTTGAAATTTCTTATGATTTTTGAAGTGTGAAACCTACCTTTGAGCTGCTGGATTTCGTGGCTTGAGGCTAGGGTTATGCTTAGTATATATGTGAGAGTGAATTAGGTCAGAAATATGGATTTGTTGTGTGGAGATTTGATCCAAAAAATATTGAAAAAGATGGTGTCATGAAATTCAAATATTGGCTCATGAATGCTTGCTATTTTTGGAGAGATCACATGATTTCTTTCTCTTTCAACTTCAATCACCAATTATGATTTTCTAGAAACATTATCCAAATAAAATCTTTAATTTTCATATTTTATTTATATTTAAAATGATTTTTAATGATTTAAATCAAAATAAATAGAAATAAAAATAATAAAAATCAGATTTTAAGTGGTTTGGGTCGTGCATAGTGATATAGTATGGATTGGATCATAACTTGGGCAGCCCATTTGGGATGAAATGATTTTAAACCTCCATTTCCAACATAAACCATCACAAAATTGCCCAACTTTGCAAGGGCCCATCTCCCTCAATTTTAAAGGTATGAGGGTGTTCTTGGACTTTTTGGAAAGCTTGAAGAGTCCTCTAAACAACCCCACTGGTTTCAAGTCCATACCATTTACCAATCTCAAGTTATGCCCTTTTGAAGTTGTTGACTTTTTGTTGACTTTTGAAATGACCTATAATGTCTTAGATCATATCTTCCAAATGAAGCATTTTTGGGCTTAACCTTCAACATCAAAGTTGTAGAGAATTCAATTTCCTTCAAAATGAGATTTGGATGGAGACTTGGTGATGAAGTATGTGAAAGTTATGGCTGGTCAAAGTTCAGTTGACTTTTACTGAGGAAACCCTAATTTAGAAACTCCTGATTATTGATGATCTGGAATCTCCTTGATGAATCATGATCAACCCTTGATCAAATGATGAATTTTACTTCATATACTTGATGTTGGCAAAAAATCATGAAGTTTGACTTTGGTTTGACCACAGTTGACCTCAGTTTGACTTTTTAACTGCACTGACTGATTTTGACTTATCTGATCATCTGACTGAGCAAACTTTTGAGAAAAGTCTTGAAACTTGTCATGGGGGTTCTTATACACATACAAGATGTTATGAATCTCACTTGAGGTATTGGAAGTCCACTTAGCCTGATTAAAGTCAAAACCCTAGTTTTGGATGCACTGCTTAGGAGGTGCATTGTCTGAGGGAATTGTCAACTTCTTTGACCAATTGTGAACTTTGTGAACCTTGTGAATGTTAATAAGATGTCTTGTGATACTCATGGGAAGTATTGTGAAGCTTTTGAACCTTGTGAACCTCATGAAGTGGCTTTGTAGACCTCATGAACCTCAGGAGAGCTTTGTAATCATTGTGAATCTTGTGAACCTTGTGAACCTTCATAAAGTAACTTGTAGACTTCATGAACCTCATGAAAGGTCTTGAAGATGTTGAGAAGCTTGTGAACCTTGTGAACCTTCAAGAAGTGCCTTGTAGACTTCATGAACCTCATGAAAGGTTATATAAGCATTGATAACTTGTGAACCTTGTGAACCTTCTTAGAACACAAAGTCTTGTATTGTGAGGGCAAATTTTGGGGTGCAACAGCTGCCCCTGTTCAATTTTCTGAAACCTGAGGGGTTAGACTGGTATATTTGCCAGTCGTGACCTGGAAGATTGAAGGGGATTGAACACAAAAGCCCAAAAATTTGCACTCACCAGTGCATTAGAGTGGTACAGATGGCTAGTTGAATATGATTGAGTGGGCTTAAAGATGCCACTAAGGGAAAGTTCTTCAGATATATTTCTTGGAAGATAAAGCAGTCCAAAATATGGAGGTATAATGAAAGCTGTCAGGAGTCTGGAGTAGTCCTGAGGTATTGATGATATGTTTTCAGAATACTGGAGTAATCCTGATATAACAGCACGTCTTCATGAGGATAGAGCAATCAATAATGATAACCCTAAAGCAATCTTGAAGTAATAATATGGCTTCAGGAGGATAGAGCAACCAATAGCTCTAAAGCAGTCTTGAAATAGTAATATGATTTCAGGAGGATAGAGCAATCAATAGCTCTAAAGCAGTCTTGAAATAATAAGATGGCTTCAGGAGGATAGAGCAATCAATAGCTCTAAAGCAGTCTTGAAGTAATGATTTCAGGAGGATAGAGCAATCAATAATGATAACTCTAAAGCAGTCTTGAAGTAATATGATGATTTCAGGAGGATAGAGCAATCAATAATGATAACTCTAAAGCAGTCTTGAAGTAATGATTTCAGGAGGATAGAGCCATCAATAATGATAACTCTAAAGCAGTCTTGAAGTAATGATTTCAGGAGGATAGAGCCATCAATAATGATAACTCTAAAGCAGTCTTGAAGTAATGATTTCAGGAGGATAGAGCCATCAATAATGATAACTCTAAAGCAGTCTTGAAGTAATGATTTCAGGAGGATGGAGCCATCAATAATGATAACTCTAAAGCAGTCTTGAAGTAATGATTTCAGGAGGATGGAGCCATCAATAGCCCTAAAGCAGTCTTGAAATAATAATGTGATTTCAGGAGGATAGAGCCATCAATAATGATAACTCTAAAGCAGTCTTGAAGTAATGATTTCAGGAGGATAGAGCCATCAATAGCCCTAAAGCAGTCTTGAAATAATAATGTGATTTCAGGAGGATAGAGCAATCAATTATGATAACTCTAAAGCAGTCTTGAAGTCGTGAGAAGTTATCAGGAGGATAAAGTAACCCTGAGGTGACGATAAAGCAGTCCCAAAGTAACAAGAAGCTTATCAGGAGGATAAAGTAACCCTGAGGCAACGATAAAGCAGTCCCGAAGATCATAAGTTTGTTTGTTGGATAATTAACCTGAAAACAAGGTAGCATTCTGTATAACATTAGTTTATGTTTTATGTATGCATGTATGATATGATGCACTTAGGTAATGTACTATATGTCTATGGATATATATGCTATGGTATGATGTAAATGATGTATGTATGATATGATACTGCCGGAAGCATCTGGATATCTTGTATAACAACTGCTGGCCAGGGAAAATAAATCCCGATTTGTTGTTGAAGAATATATAACCCTCTGTCTGCTGGGGATAGTAAGGTATAGATATAACCTCCCGTTGTTGGGGATGGTAAGGTATATATATAACCTCCCGTTGTTGGGGATGGTAAGGTATATATAACCTTCGTCTTCGTTTGATAGTAGAACAAGTATAACATCCCGTCTTCGTTCGTCGTACCCTTATTGGAAAGTGATTTCCCGTATGTCCGTATGAGGATAAAAGAGATGGATATAAATTCCAGGGGAGATAAGACTTTATGAAGATGGATTTGTCCCACTGAGGGTTTTGTAACTGTCTTGTAAAGGTGAACTGGCGAAGCTTCGTTGAAATCCTTCCCCCGTTCGTCCTTAGTAAATACTATTACTGCATTTTCATGCATTTCTGGTAAACATCAATCATATTCAAAAGCATACATACATTCAAACACAACCAATGGACGTTTCGCTTATGTAAATAGGGTAAAAGTAAATCTGGATTCAAAAGATGGAATTTATTTATATCAAAAAGTGACCCATACACGGGTAAGTTTGTACAAGGAGACATAAACCCTAGTAAGAGGATTTTGTCATAAAGTTTTTACAAAACAGAGAAAATCAGCTATGTGGGAAACAATCTTATTGAGTTTCAATCCTACTATTGCCCTTCAAGTATCTCATCTTCTTGCTGTTGAGACGGAAACGATTGGATTGAGCTTTATCTGTTCGAGCTTGAATAAGTAGTACAACTGGTTGCAGTTTCATGGGTGATCCAAACGAGACATAGTCATACGCTTTAATCCCTAACTTTTGCCTGGATTGCCCTTTCAGGTTTTCAATCCACCGGGATACCCTTTTTTGCCCAAGCGCCTTTTCAGGTTTTCGACTTGCCGGGTGTACATCTTTTTTTTTTTATATATATCCCTAATTTTTGCCCAAACCCTTTTGGTTTGCCGGGATGCCCTTATTTTTGCCTAGGCCTGTCAACCTAGCGGGTCTCTTTTCATGCGTAGTATTTTTTAACTATGTCGGCGTTTATAGGCTGTGGGAAGTCTTCACCCTCCATTGTAGTCAGTATCATGGCACCTCCTGAGAACACCGTCTTGACTACAAATGGTCCTTCATATGTTGGAGTCCACTTGCCCCTAGGATCACCCTGTGGTAATATGATACGCTTGATTACCAAGTCACCGGCCTGATATACCTTTGGCTTAACCTTCTTGTTAAAAGCTTTGATCATTCGTTTTTGGTACATCTGGCCATGACAAACTGCTGCTAACCTCTTCTCATCAATCAAATTTAACTGGTCCAGTCGAGTCTGAATCCACTCATCTTCATCCAAGCCTGCATCCTTCATAATTCTTAAGGAGGGAATCTGAACTTCAATGGGCAGAACTGCTTCCATACCATAGACTAAGGAGAATGGGGTTGCCCCTGTTGAAGTACGTATTGTAGTACGATAACCATGAAGAGCAAATGGTAGCATCTCATGCCAATCCTTGTAAGTAACAGTCATCTTCTGTACAATCTTCTTAATGTTCTTATTAGCAGCTTCAACTGCCCCATTCATTTTTGGACGATACGGAGAAGAGTTATGATGTTTAATCTTGAACTGCGTGCAGAGATCAGTAATCATAGTGTTGTTTAAATTAGAGCCATTGTCAGTAATAATCCTTTCAGGGATGCCATACCTACATATGAGATTATTCTTAATGAATCGAGCCACCACATTCTTAGTAACAGATGCAAATGAAGCTGCCTCTACCCACTTCGTGAAGTAATCAATAGCAACCAGGATGAAACGATGCCCATTAGAAGCAGTAGGCTTGATCTCACCACATTCAAGGGAGCAGTCAACACATTCAAGGGTGATGGAGGTACATGGACTTTATCAGCATAAATTTGACATTTGTGACAAGTTCTGGAGTGTTGATAGCAATCAGCTTCCATGGTAGACCAATAGTAACCTGCTCTCAAAATCTTCTTTGCCATAGTATGACCACTAGAATGAGTGCCAAAGATCCCATCATGCATATCTTCCATAATCTCAATTGCTTCCTTCTTATCCACACAACGAAGCAAAGTTGAATCATGATTGTGCTTGTATAGAATCCCATTACTCAAGAAGAACTTAGCAGCAAACCTTCTCAGAAACTTCCTATCTTTGACAGATGCCCCTTCAGGGAACTCCTGAGCTTCAAGATATCTTTTCATTTCATGGAACCAAGGCTTCTCCTCTGCCCCTTCAGTGTCAATCTCATTGCAGTATGCAGGCTTTTCAAATCTATCAATAGTAATCTTGGGAGCTTCATCATCCCAACTGATCTCAAACATAGATGCCATGGTGGCTAATGCATCTGCCAACTGATTCTCTCTCCGTGGAATATGTCCAAAGGTAATCTCTTTGAAATGTGGGATCAAAGACAACACATACTCTTTGTAAGGAATGAGATTATCATGCTTAGTATCCCAATCTCCTTTAATCTGACTTACTACCAAGGCTGAATCTCCATACACATCAAGGAACTGAATCTTCATATCAATAGCAGCTTTAATACCCAGGATACATGCCTCATACTCAGCCATGTTATTGGTACAATGGAAACAAAGTCTGGCAGTAATCGGGGTATGACAACCTTCAGGGGAACTAATCACAACACCAACACCATTACCAAGTGCATTAGAGGCACCATCAAAAACCATAGTCCATCGGGATCCTTGTTCAGGTCCGTCATATTGTCCAGGTTCTTTGGTAATAATCATAATATCTTCATCAGGGAACTCAAAATTCATTGACTGGTAATCATCCACTGCTTGATGAGCCAAATGATCAGCAACAACACTTCCCTTGATGGCCTTCTGAGTAGTGTACTGTATATCATATTCTGTCAAGATCATTTGCCATCTTGCAATTCTTCCGGAGAGAGCAGGTTTCTCAAATATATACTTGATTGGATCCATCTTTGAAATTAACAAGGTAGTATGGGTCAACATATACTGTCTTAGTCGGCGAGCAGCCCATGCCAAAGCACAACAAGTTTTCTCGAGCAGTGAGTATCTTGTTTCACAGTCGGTAAACTTTTTGCTAAGGTAGTATATTGCCTGCTCTTTTCGACCAGACTCGTCATGTTGCCCCAAGACACACCCCATTGAGTTGTCTAACACTGTTAAGTACATGATCAAGGGTCTTCCATCAACTGGTGGCATCAAAATTGGTGGTTCCAGTAGATATCTCTTGATTTCATCAAAGGCAGTCTGACACTCATCATTCCATTCCATCACCTGATCTTTCTTCAACAACTTGAAGATTGGCTCACAGATGGCAGTTAATTGGGAAATAAATCTTGCAATGTAATTCAATCGTCCCAAGAAACCTCTAACCTCCTTCTCAGTACGGGGAGCTGGCATTTCTCGTATAGCTTTCACTTTTGCAGGATCCACTTCAATACCTTTTCCACTGACAATAAAACCCAGGAGCTTTCCAGATCTAACCCCAAAAGTACACTTGTTTGGGTTCAATCTCAACTTGTATTTCTTCAACCTCTCAAACAATTTATGCAAATGATCAAGATGTTGTTCTTCATTCTGAGACCTGGCTATCATATCATCTACATATACCTCTATCTCATGATGAATCATATCATGAAACAAAGCCACCATAGCACGCTGATATGTTGCCCCTGCATTCTTCAAACCAAATGGCATTACCTTATAGCAAAAGGTGCCCCACTGTGTTACAAATGTTGTCTTCTCCATATCTTCAGGAGCCATCTTGATTTGATTGTAACCAGAGAAACCATCCATAAAAGAGAATACCTTATGTTGAGCAGTGTTGTCTACCAAAATATCAATATGAGGGAGTGGAAAGTCATCTTTAGGGATAGCCTTGTTCAAATCTCTGTAGTCTACACACATACATACCTTACCATCTTTCTTAGGAACTGGTACCACATTTGCAACCCACTGAGGATAAGAAGTCACTGCTAAGAACCCTGCATTGAACTGTTTCATTACCTCTGCCTTGATCTTTTCTGACATTTCAGGACGCATACGACGAACCTTCTGCTTCTTTGGACGACAATCTTCTTTCACTAGCAAACGGTGAACCACAATGTCTGTATCCAACCCTGGCATATCTTCATAAGACCAAGCAAAGATCTCCACATACTCACGTAACATCTGAATCAACCTGCTCTTGGCACTGTCCTCTAAATCAGCCCCTACCTTGACCTCTTTTCTGTTTTCTTCAGTTCCCAGATTCACAACTTCGACTGGCTCTTCATGTGGTTGTATAGCTTTCTCTTCTTGTTGTAACAACCTAGCAAGCTCTACAGGTATTTCACAATCGTCCTCATTTCCGTCTTCAGTTTGATAGATCGGATTCTCGAAATCATAATTGGCAATAGTAGAACTGTTATCAACAGGATCCAGAGTAGATGAGGATCTGCATTTTAGTGATGTGGGTGTGTGTAAGAACACATAGCTGATAAAAACAAAAAGAAAAGAAAAGAAAGACAAGGAACACAATATTTACGAAAACGAAACGTCCACTGATTTTATTGAATGAAATATGCAAATGAAATGACAACCCGTAACAAGCACACCATTGTGCCCCGGGTAAGGCACATGGCTTGAAAGTTTTATTGTTCAGAAATTACAAATTTAAAAACATAACACAGTAATAGTATTTACTCCTGACTAAAGGAGATAGGGTTAACATCTTCAGCTTTCCAATTATTGAGTCCAGCACCCACAGTAGGAAAAATCCATGCCTCCAAGTCGTAGTCTTCATCATAGTCTCCCACAGCATTGATAACCCCTTGATTAGTGACACGAGCAACACGAGCACGACGAACAGCCTTCTGGGACTCTGCAGTGAAACCCAAACCAAACTTGTCAGACTTGTATGGAATATCAGGAAGCTGACCCCAAATAGTACAACCACCTTCATCCACCACAGCTCTAGCATCATTGAGGGAGGCCATTGCCATTGTTGGAGGTTTTCTGGTGACAACAGGACCTTTCTTCACAGCAGGAGGAGCTACACAATCATTAACAACCCAGGGAACCACTTCAAATGACTGACACGGAGTCTCAATGTATTCACCTTCTACTTCCAGATACTTGAAAGTGTTTACATGGCTGACAAAGTATTCTTCTTCTCCATAGACAGTAACAACTTTCCCATTCACCGGATATCTCAATTTTTGGTGCAATGTAGAGGTCACAGCACCTGCCCCATGGATCCAGGGACGACCAAGCAGACAAGAGTATGAAGGACGAATATCCATCACATAAAATGTAGCAGTAAACACCTGGGAACCAACTTGGATTGGAAGATCAATTTCCCCATGCACTACTCTTCTAGAACCATCAAAAGCCTTTACCACAATATTACTGGGCTTCAGCACAGCATCTTCAGGACTCAGCTTGTTCAGGACTTCCTTAGGCAACACATTCAAAGAGGAACCATTGTCTATTAGTACATGAGACAGGGTAGTGGCCCTGCATTCAATTGAAATATGCAAGGCCCTATTATGATCTCTCTTGGTAGGGGTCAAATCAGCATCAGAAAATCCTAACCCATTGTCATAGGTCAGGTGGGCAACACAGTTCTCAAATTGGTCAACAGAAATTGCACTGGGTACATGAGCCATCTTCAGAAACTTGATCAATGACTTGGCATGAGCCTCAGAACATAATAATAGGGAGAGCATGGAAATCTTTGAGGGAGTATGTCCCAACTGATCAACAATGTCATAATCACTCTTGCGAATGATTTTCAATACTTCTTCCATCTGCTTAGAGAGATCATCAGCAGCTGGCACATCAGTAGATACAGGCTCAATAACAGGACTCTTGCCCCGAGCATCAGTGGTGGAAGTAGCAGTAGGAGTAACTGCATTCTTAGAAGCAACTGGAGGAGAGAAGATTCTTCCACTACGAGTGATCTTACTAGATCCAGCAATATTATCAATGTCAACAGGCACATCAGCTACAGGCTCTTGCTTAACACCATGGATGTAAACATCAGACCCATAGTGCCAAGGCACAGCTTTGTCAGACGTATATGGGATAGGACCTGGAGTAGTAATGACCACAGGAGCAACTCTGGCTTCAGCAACAACTTTCACGGGACCTTCAGCAGTAATCTTGATTGGGCCCTGATGAGTGATTTTAATGGGACCCTTTGAAGTGATTCTTACCGGTACTTTGTCAACCATGTCAATCTCTTCAATCTTCTTACCCCGAGTCAGATGATCCACCATACTTTCTACAGATGCTGGTCTTCTTTCAAACACTATAGTATACTTATCCATAAGACGTTGAATTCCATCTCTCAGAATGAAGCAACTATCTGGCTTATAGGTACAATACAGACAATCTTCACGACAACCTGGAAAGATCCCAGCTTGTACTAACCTCTTTTTGATAACAGACAGTGGTGTGGTCAACTCCATAACTGAATAGACATGTAGGTCTTCATCAATGGCATTGACAGTCTTCTCGTGATTTGGCATTGGAGCAGTAATCACATTGGGAGTACCTGGTGGATCAAACTCAATTTCTCCAGCATCAATCATATCTTGAATTTTATTCTTCAAGACCCAGCAGTTATTAGTGTCATGTCCTGGACAATTTGAATGATATGCACATCGTGCATTGGGATTGTACTTGGGAGAAGTAACATTGGGATTCTGAGGAGCCTCCCTCAGGGTAATAAGTTCAGCCTTCAACAAGTGTTGCAATGCCTGAGCCATTGACATGTTGATCTTCGTGAACTGTCTTCTAGCCCTCTGTTGGTTGCCTTGAGGTTGCTCTGTTGTTGCAGGAGTTGGATTTGAAATATGAACTGCACTAACAGACTGATGCCTTCTGTTACGATCAGGTTGACCATAAACAGCATTGGATTCTTTCTTCCCAGTGGGAGGCTTCTTTGCAGCACCTGATGAAGAAGTGCCCACTTGGATCTTACCACTCTTGATACCATTCTCTACACGCTCTCCTGTCATGATCAACTCAGTGAAGCCAGATGATGAGCTTCCAATGAGATGACTGTAAAATGGACCATTCAGCGTACACATGAACATATCAACCAATTCCCTGTCAGTCAAAGGGGGTTGAACTCTTCCAGCTAAATCTCTCCACTTCTGAGCATACTCCTTAAAACTTTCTTTGGCACCCATAGACATGCTCTGAAGCTGCATGCGAGTGGGGGCTAAGTCAGCATTGTATTGATACTGCTTGTAGAAAGCTTCAGCAAGATCATTCCAGTCTTTGATGTTGACACTCTCTAACTGATAATACCACTCCAGCTGAGCTCCAGATAAGCTCTCTTGAAAGAAATGGATCCACAACTTCTTATCAGCAGTGTGGGGTTGAATTCTTCTGACATAGGACCTCAGATGCAGCTTGGGACAAGAGACCCCATCATAGACAACAAATGTAGGAACTTTGAACCCAATGGGTATCACAACCCCAGATATCAAACTTAAATCCTCAAAATCCAGCCCAGATGATTTCTGCAACTCCATAGCATCCATTCTATCCACCAGCATCTTGAATTTGTCTTCATTAGGCTCATGGTAGTAATTAGCCTCAGAATCAGAGTCCCCCATAGTGTTGTGGAGACTGCCTCTCTCTTTCTCAGATTCCTCAGATTCATAGTCTTCAACCTCTTCCTTGGTCTTGACAGGACCTTTGAACCTTCTTCCCATGTTGAGCAACCCAGCAGACCTTCTAGTCTTCTTAGTCTTCTTGGCCAACAGTGCCTTCAAATCATCTTGCCCCTTGGACAGGTTCAAGATCAGCTCTTGGAACTGTGCATTCTGTGCCTGAAGATCCTTAACTGATTGTTCAAGAGCCATTGCTGAAATAAACAGCGAGAAGATGAGAAACCTGTGCACAATATAAACCTGTGATACAATGAAATGATATGGGAATGCATATGCAATGTTTTCAAGGACCGCAAGATTTAAATTTGCTTAAACAAACAAGAAAGTAAATTTTTATTAGTAATAACTTGTTTTGCCTTTAAGGCTTACAAAAAATGAAAGTGAAATAAGTACAAAAGATGGGGTTTTAAGTCTCCCATGGACGTTTCCTCTTTGTGTTGAGGTATGAGTTGAGGTTTCGTTCCTCGTGAAGTTGCTTTGTTAGCTCTAGGATCCTTGCTTGGCTTGCTTTGTAATGAGCCTCGAAAGTATCCCTTTGCTCCTTCAGTTGAATCCATGATCTCTGCAAGTCTTCCATATCAGTAGGCATGTCTGGGTGAAGGATGGTATAAGTTGTGTCTCCTTCAGCAACAGGTTCCATGGTAACTGGTAGGACGGCAGGATATGGCATCATGAGTGTCTGAGCACGAGATCGCACCCATCTGAGATAAGCCTCCATAGGAATAGTGTACTTAGGCTCCAGTGTCTTGCTGTCAACCCTGTTTACCTTTCCCCAAGCTCGTATGAATTTCTGACGGTAACCCTGAAGATCGTTGTCATAATCAAACACAATGCCTTGAATCAACATCTCATGTGGACCATCACTCCGAGCGTAACCAAACTGTCGTAAAGCTAGAGAGGGGTTGTAGGTGATGCCTCCTCTTATGCCTAGAAGTGGCACATTAGGAAACTCCCCACAACGGTCAATGATGGTGACATTCTCCATAGATCTGGAGCACCAATGGATATTTGAGTGAGATAGTGACATGATCCTCTTGGACCATCTGAACCCTTGCTCATTCTTCATTACTGAGCGAGGAAGGTGAGAAATAAACCACCTAGAGAGTAAAGGTATGCAACACATCAAAGTTCCTCTTGCCCTTGTAGTACGAGTATGAAGAGAGTGCAGGATGTCTCCAAGCAATGTAGGTACTGGATTGTGACTCAGGAAAATGTTGATGGCATGAACATCTATGAACTGATCTGGATTGGGGAACAATACTAAGCCATATATCAGCAAGGCTAAGATCTCCTCAAAAGCATCATAGCTCATGGCCTTCAAGAACATTTGAGCTTTATCCACTAATACTTTGGCAAGAATACCCTTAACTCCACTTCTCGTCTCTAGAACAATGTCAGACTTCTTCAGATGTAGGGCTGCAGCAATAACCTCTGGTTTGGGCTCCTTCTTCAAGCCTGTGAAGGGTCTTTGATCAAGAACAGGTATACCCAGAAGCTTAGAGAACTCTTCCATTGTAGGAACCAGCTGGTAGTCGGGGAATGTGAAGCAGTGGTGCTTAGGATCAAAGAACTGAAATAGGACACTCATCATGTCTTCATTGAACCCTGAAGTGACTAGATCCAATAGGTGACCATGTCTCTTGTTGAATTGGGAATGATCAGACACTTGAGAAACCAACTCTTTAAGCTTGGGAGGTATCCCCACAAAGTTGATTCTGATGGTGTTTCTACGAGCAGAAGCCATGACCTGCAACAAAGAACAAAGATAAATCCTTTGGTCCTTGAAATGGTTAGTGAAAATGTTATGCTTATGATGCATGATGATGTCATGATGTTATGCTCAATCACAAACATGTGGCACACACAAACAAGTCACACAATTGCCCTAGGTTTAAAGGTTTGCATGAGGTTCAAAGGTAAGTACCCTCCCCTGAAGTTAGATGGTTCATCCTGTCCTACAAAAGTAACCAGGTTCTAAGGGATCTCAATATCATTGATCCTTCACAAGGGTGGTTGATCAGAAGGCAACTTACTTGCCAATCAAAACCCTCCAAGTTTAAGATCTCAATGAGCGTAGCATCGAGTGTCAACCAACTTCAGTCTGCACCAAAGCCGGTTACCTCACTACTTTTCTAAAGGCCAAGATGGGATAACTAGGGTTCTAAAAGTTAGTTAGTGCATTGACAACATATGGCAGCCTCATATTATCCTCAACTTGACTTAAGGAACATAAGCACCAACCAAGAAGTCGCACTAACTATGGCCACCAGATCAACCGTATCGATATACGTCGTACAGTTTCCTTGGTCTATTGCCATTTACCTAAGGTACACTAGATCCGGGTTAGGACCTTTCACACATAACAGCACCCCAACAAGATAATATAAAGCAAACAAGGCAAACAATTTAAAGTGATCTAATTCCTAAGGGTACCCCTCTTTAATTATTAAGTCCCCAGCAGAGTCGCCAGTTCTGTAACACGGTGGGAGAACTGACTTTAGTTATGTTGCGGATAGCAAGAGTCGCCACCGACTTTTATTTTATCCAAAAGGAAAGGGTATAAAAGAACAGGAAAGACCTTAAGAGAATATTTTGGGTCCGGGGGGTAGGTTATGTAAAGGGAAGGTATTAGCACCCTTTACATCCATGGTTATCCATGGGCTCTTAGTTACTTAGCTCACTTTAAATTGTTTTTTGAAATTGTAGTGTGTGAATAGAAAAATTTTCAGAATAGTTAATAATAATCCATGTACGGATGTGTAAAAACTTGTTTTTGAAAATTTGTTTGAAATTGTGAAGAGTTTGAAAAAGTTTGAAGTGAGCAAGTACATAAGAGGAACCTACCCTAGTGTTTAAAGTCTTTCTTATTCCTTATCCTTTCCTTGGTAAGAGTATCCCTACTATTAAGGAGTAGGTAGTCATTACCTTGGATGTAAAGGGACATGAGAGGGACATTCTGTTTTAAGAAGGCAACTGTGGGGTGTAATAAGCATACGGGAGGGACTATCATCATTTTTCGAAGGGACTCGATTCGTATAGGCAACCATGAGGGACTTGATGATTTTTATTTTTAGGGACTTGCTTTATACACCCCACTTGACCATTATTCGTAGGCAACTTGAGGGATAACCTTAGAAATGTGAGACGGCGATTAAAAATCGACTTACGTGTGTGTGAGTGTTTATTTTAATTATCTTTGATTAAAATTATCTAAATTTATTTTAATATAACATACATGTTTTTGCACTCCCTAATTACTAACCATAGCAAAAATAATTAAATAATTAAAATATTTACAAAATTACATCCGGGAAGCAGTTACATAATTATAAACAAAATAAATAATAAGCAAATAATAATAATTTAACAATAAATAAATAATGGGTTAGTGATAAGTAATAATATTTAAATAATAAGCAAAATAAAATAAGAGAGGTTAGTGAATAATAAGAATTCATATAAAATTAATAAAGCAAAATAAATTATATGGTTAATAATAACAATAAATAAAATTAATCAAAATATAAGAATAAGAGGTTAACAATTTAATATAAACAATTATATGAACAAACAATTACTTCTTAATTTACAAGTTATTAAGTTATTATTTTTTTAAATATATTATAACTACAAAATTTAATTATTATAAACATATATTAACATTTATTTTTTAAACAATATATACATATTATAAGAAAAAGTAGGTTTTAAATATCATATTTACCATATTAATCATGTTTATAAAATTTAATTCTATTAATTATTATATTTACAAATTATTTTTAACCATATACAAAAATATAATTATTATAAATTAAATTGTTTCTAAACATTAAAAGAAAAATAATTTGAATTATAAATATATTTACAAAATTTATTAGAATAAATATATATACATAATAATTATGTTAGGAATTAGAAAATAAGATTATTAAAAAAAATAGAATTAGGTTTTTTAAAATAAATTAGGGTTTATTAGAAAAATATTTTTTAGGGTTTGATTAACAATTTATTTAATTAAATAGGACATATATACAATTTTTGGAATATTAAAATAAGGACATATATAATTTAGTATTTTTTTTTTAAGAAAATAAAAATAAGTTTAACCTAATATCAATATATTACTTTGAAATTTTCTTTGGATTTTTCTTTAAAACAATATATTAATCAAACAATAATGAGAAAACAATAATAAGAAAAATACGAAAATAGAAAAAAAGAACCTGCTGGGATTTGATCCCAAGACCTCAGGCTTGCAAGCAACAACCACAACCACTAAGCCATCCATGCGCAGGTGACAATAAAGGAGGAAGAATTTCTTTTGTGTCTTACTTGGTAAATCCAGAAAAATAATCAAAACAAAAGGCCTGGGGTTGGATTCGTACCCAGGACCTTATGAATGCAAGCATACGCGTGCTACCGCCTGGCTGGGAGAGCCTTCCTGTTAGCTGAATGGTTTTGAACAATAATATAATAAGTCTTCTATTATCCTGAAAAAAAATAGCAAAACAATGTACGAGTCCAAGACTCGAACTCAGGTCACGCTAGCTACAAACACAAGCCTTTTACCACTGGACCACATGCACGCGTGTGATTATCAAACAGCAAAACAACATAAAATAAATTAATCATAATTTGAATTTGAATCTTGGCGCCAGGGATCGTCTTCAACCTCCTGTCCTTCAAAATTTGCTGCGAAATCAGCTAGGGAATTACCTGCGAATTTTCATACGCACACAACCTGCAAATTTTCAATTATCACAAATACGCAAGCATTCATTAAATCAAGCATAGGGTTATGATCCCCACGTCACATACAGTCAATCCATGGTATTAAAATTAGTTTATGAGTCCTAAATCAAAGAATCCCAAAAATCATTCAAGAACCCTAGCTATGGCCGTTTACGGTTTAAGCACCTATTCTTCAATCCACTTGCCCAGGAAGCATCTATGCATCATTACAAACATAAATACATCATTATATTTCATTATCAATGCATAATTAGTTCAAACCGAAAAATTTTTTAAGAGAGATAAAATGCATTCGGGTAGCATGAAATTGTATGGTTTTGATGCAATGGATGATTGAGTTTGCTTCAAGAGGGCTCAAGGAACATCTCCATGTCTTCACAATACCTTTTCCTGCCTTGAAGAGAGGAATCCGAATTTGAAATTTCTTATGATTTTTGAAGTGTGAAACCTACCTTTGAGCTGCTGGATTTCGTGGCTTGAGGCTAGGGTTATGCTTAGTATATATGTGAGAGTGAATTAGGTCAGAAATATGGATTTGTTGTGTGGAGATTTGATCCAAAAAATATTGAAAAAGATGGTGTCATGAAATTCAAATATTGGCTCATGAATGCTTGCTATTTTTGGAGAGATCACATGATTTCTTTCTCTTTCAACTTCAATCACCAATTATGATTTTCTAGAAACATTATCCAAATAAAATCTTTAATTTTCATATTTTATTTATATTTAAAATGATTTTTAATGATTTAAATCAAAATAAATAGAAATAAAAATAATAAAAATCAGATTTTAAGTGGTTTGGGTCGTGCATAGTGATATAGTATGGATTGGATCATAACTTGGGCAGCCCATTTGGAATGAAATGATTTTAAACCTCCATTTCCAACATAAACCATCACAAAATTGCCCAACTTTGCAAGGGCCCATCTCCCTCAATTTTAAAGGTATGAGGGTGTTCTTGGACTTTTTGGAAAGCTTGAAGAGTCCTCTAAACAACCCCACTGGTTTCAAGTCCATACCATTTACCAATCTCAAGTTATGCCCTTTTGAAGTTGTTGACTTTTTGTTGACTTTTGAAATGACCTATAATGTCTTAGATCATATCTTCCAAATGAAGCATTTTTGGGCTTAACCTTCAACATCAAAGTTGTAGAGAATTCAATTTCCTTCAAAATGAGCTTTGGATGGAGACTTGGTGATGAAGTATGTGAAAGTTATGTCTGGTCAAAGTTCAGTTGACTTTTACTGAGGAAACCCTAATTTAGAAACTCCTGATTATTGATGATCTGGAATCTCCTTGATGAATCATGATGAACCCTTGATCAAATGATGAATTTTACTTCATATACTTGATGTTGGCAAAAAATCATGAAGTTTGACTTTGGTTTGACCACAGTTGACCTCAGTTTGACTTTTTAACTGCACTGACTGATTTTGACTTATCTGATCATCTGACTGAGCAAACTTTTGAGAAAAGTCTTGAAACTTGTCATGGGGGTTCTTATACACATACAAGATGTTATGAAGCTCACTTGAGGTATTGGAAGTCCACTTAGCCTGATTAAAGTCAAAACCCTAGTTTTGGATGCACTGCTTAGGAGGTGCATTGTCTGAGGGAATTGTCAACTTCTTTGACCAATTGTGAACTTTGTGAACCTTGTGAATGTTCATAAGATGTCTTGTGATACTCATGGGAAGTATTGTGAAGCTTGTGAACCTTATGAACCTCATGAAGTGGCTTTGTAGACCTCATGAACCTCAGGAGAGCTTTGTAATCATTGTGAATCTTGTGAACCTTGTGAACCTTCATAAAGTAACTTGTAGACTTCATGAACCTCATGAAAGGTCTTGAAGATGTTGAGAAGCTTGTGAACCTTGTGAACCTTCAAGAAGTGCCTTGTAGACTTCATGAACCTCATGAAAGGTTATATAAGCATTGAGAACTTGTGAACCTTGTGAACCTTCTTAGAACACAAAGTCTTGTATTGTGAGGGCAAATTTTGGGGTGCAACAGAAAGGAGAGAACACACATGGGTGAACTCAAAAGAAAAGAGTCTCCAGCTAGGCATTTTTATCCCGAAGGAAAGGTAATGCTGCATAGACCTAAGAAAAGATGGATAAGACGGTCGCGAACCAGAGAAACTGAGAAAGGGGGTTGGTTACAACCTGGGAAGGTATTAGCACCTAGATTGTCCGTCGTACCAGACGGGATCCACGCTTGAAAGATTTGTGTTTAAAATGGGTAGTGTCAGTGCAATCTGTGCATCAAGGCTGGAAAGAATGCAAGTGTCAGTGCTAAAAGAAAATGAAGTGAAATATGTGAAGTGACAGTGATGGAACAAGAGTGCAAAGCTCAAGATAATGAGGCTCAAAGAATAAAGCTAAAAGAGGGGGGATATACAGAGACTTTTGTTCGATAACTGTTAAGTTATGCCTACGTATCCTCTCGTGCAATGAGGAAGTCAGAACACCGTAGTTCGACCCAAAGAGACTGAAAGATAAATTGACTTGTGAACTGCTTACTTGTCTATGCTCAAGTGTATGACCTGTCTCACTCAGGTGCAAACTGTCTTATATTAGACGGAAGAAGCAAGTTCTCGCTTGAGAGTGAATGAGGTGAGAAAAGAATCCCGGAGGAGACGATTATTGTCTGTTTTTGTGTTTTCAGTCTTTTATTATTTTTGGTGTTTGTCATAAGTTAATGAGCTTAAGCCTAAGCCAAGGGTTTAGTAAACTCATCACATCTTCCCTCTGATTAGGGGTAATGAGAATACCTTAAGTATGAAGTAAACACCTCACACTTACTCACCATGATGGAGGATTAAGATCATAAACCTACTTGCAATTATTTAGATGTTTTTTTTTGGAGTTTTTGTTTAGTGTTAAGTAATGAGTTTAAGCCATAATCAAGGATTTAATGGACCCATTACACCATCCTAATAGAAGGATAGTAGATGAGAACATTTAAGCTGAGAAAGGCTCCTCAACTTAATCCATGATTAGGGATTAACCTCATGACAAAACAAAAACTTTATTAAAGTGGATTTTAGTTAATGGTAAGGTTAAGAAATGGATTTTATGGTTTGTAAGACAACTTGAGGGGGACTTGTCCATTAACACTAGGGTTAGTCCTTCTTAACCAATTAAGGAAGAATTAGAACCCTAATGCAAGGCCCAAGTTACAAGCTTGATGTCTTAGTGATTATTAAGTGAATTGATTAAAGAATTTAAACACATTAAGGGTTTAATACTTAGGATTAAAGTTATACACTCCATCCTAATAGAAGGATGCAAACATAAACTTAATCACAAAGCCTTAAAACCTTTAAGGTTTAGTCCTTGATTAAGAGATGAGAAGAGAAGACACAAAGATGACACAAAGGTAAAAACTAATGGGGGACTAATCAAACCCTAATTGTGATCATACTTGGATGTTACTAGGGTTTATGAGGCTTGCAAAAGATCTTCAAGGGAGAAGCCACCAATGAAGAAGCAGATGAAAGGAGGAGAAGCAAAAAGCAAGACAACTTACTTCACTTAAGAAGATAAGTTGCTTGAAGAAAGAAAGAGGAGAGGGAGCATGAATGAGAATGCTCACTCTAATACACAAGTAAAATGCAGAAATGAATGCATAAGAGGGATGAGAAGAGATTATGAGAAGTGAAGGCAAATTCACTTCTCAATGACTTACCACCTGAAAAGTTAGTAACAAGAGGTGAAATGAAATGAAAATGAGATGAATGCAATGATGCAAACCAAAGTCAGAAGCATAAACATGATGTTAATGATGCTAAGAGATGATGCAAACACATGTCAAGAGATATGAATGATCATACAAGGATGAGGATGCAAATGAAGCATGCTTTGAACCATGAAAGTTCATGAAAGTTTATGAAATGCAATGGATGCATAACATGGAAAATGAATGAGGAAATGATCAAACATGAGTCTAATGTATCCTAAGATGTCTTATATGTCATGTTGATGCACAAAATGTTATGGCAAGTTCATGTATGCAAGCAAATGAGAGATGAATGCAAATGAAGGCAACAATTAGGGTTTATGCACAAGACACAAAGCAAAATCCAAAGTCAGAAGCAAATGACAAGATAAAAAATTGAAAATGGGATCAAAGGATCCCTAACCCTACACAAGTTCACTGCCCAAAGGAGGGGACCTAACTCTTAACCTAATGGGGGTTATGATTTTCTCAAGTTTGCTAGGGTTTTAAGGCACCCCAAAAGGAAAAATGCACATCAAATTGAAAATGAAAGATAAATTCAAACCAATTTTACCCTAGAAACTACATGATATGAAGAATGCAATGCAAATAGAATTAACATCAAACTCTTCATGGTTAGGCAGAATGAATTTTTCTAAGTTAGAACAAAAATATTGCCTTTTAAGAACTTTAATTCCAAAGAAAAATGTCAAAATATGTCAAGAACCAAAAAGTAATTTGTTTGAGGAGTTTGATAATGTTTCTAAATGTATTAATATGCAATGTGAATTTTTTTGGAATTTTTAGAAACTTAAATGCTATTTTAATTAATTAATTCTCATTAACTAATTAAAATAAACATTTAAATATTTTTAAAATACGAAAATTATGCAAAAAATAAAACAAAAATTATTTTCAGAAAGAGAAAAATATTTTAAGGTGTGATGCAAAAAATGAGATTTTATAGAAATGATTTGCTATTTTAAATAAAATGTGCAAAACAAATGAATAAAAAAGAAAATAAAATTGAATTAAAGGAGAAGTATGCTGATCCAAGAGCTAGGATTCAAAGCTGAGACGCGGGAGTTGACTTGGCACGGGTTTCAGTGGCTAGGATTGATTCTGGCAAATTCAAATTTTAAACCTAATTAATTAATGTTAATGACTGGATTAGGGCTAAAACACAAGATCCAGGTTGTTCATAGCGCGCGGGAAAGCCAGATCAAGGGTCCAAATTTAAACCTGACTTAATTACAGGATTAGGGCTAAACCACCCTCAGGCGACCGGAACAATGTTCCGGTCGTCTTCTCCGACGAGCCCAAACCCTAACTTCTCTCTCAGGCCATCAAACTCCAAATTTCTTGCACGAAAATGATCCTCTAACAACCCTAAACCTAAATCCCCAACTAAAACTCATTTATTTCACACCATGAACACGAATCGAACAAAAATGTAAAAACGGGCAAAAGTTTCAGAGATCACATACATGGTGGTTTCTCAACCATTTTCAAAAGCAATCATATCCCCATGATCAGGGGAGCATATAGAACCATAAAAGAACTTAAAAGCTAGCTTCTGGGAAAAAAGTTCATCATGTTACCTGAGATGGGGGCCCTCTGATTCTGAGCTTTCTGGGTCCTCCCTTGATGCAAGCATACTCCTATGAACCTCCTGAAGATGATATGGAGCTTAGAAAACTTTGAGGATGGCTGGTTTTGAAGTTCCAGCTCTGGTATAGCAGGTTTTTAGGTTTTTGTATGTGATGCTTTTGGCTGTTTTGAGGGTTGATTCTTGTTCTATGGATGATATGTGATTTGTTGGTGAAGAAAAAATGGAGGTTTTGTGGTTGTGGGAGATGTTTCGAAGAGAAGAAGTTTTTGACAGTTTTTGGGAATCCTGGCTTATGGGAGCTTGCAGGCTTGTGTGTATGTCTCTTTCAATTTCTTGAGGTCCACATATGAGACTCTGATTGGGCAGAGAGTTGGTAGTGGCACACTTTGATTGGCATGGGCAAAATGCAAAAAGTCAAGATTGATGTGTACCAAAGGCATGGCTCGAATCAGAGGAGATCTTAGGGCTTGTCCTGCTTCAGCTTGAGTCAAGGAAGGCCTTTGGATCTGATTTTGTGAGCTGGATGGTCTTGATCAAGAGTTTTATACGTTCTTGCATATTTCCCTCTTTGAAATTTCTTGTGAACCAAGGCAAAAAATCTTGTGAATTCTTGGAAAAATTGCAGCAAAATGAACCATATGAAGTTTCTATGACACTTTGAGATTGATTAGAGATCAAACAAAACCCTAAGAACCATTCTTGCAAAACTTCCCTCTTTGTGACTTTTATGAAAAATGGCTTATGATACTTGGAATCCAAGGCATGAAAGTGAGAAATTCTTTGGGCAAATCTGAATTATGGACCATGAATTATGCTTGTGTGATGGTTAGAAGTTGATTTGAAGTCACATTTGGTTTTGGAAAGTGTTTTTCAAGTTTCCTCTTTGGCACAAAAGTGAAAAATAAGTGATTTTGTCCAACTTTGCAAGGCCATAACTTTTGTTCTATGATGAATTAGAATGAGTTCTTGTACTTTTTGAAAATGGGAGTATCCAATCTACAACTTTCATGACCAAAGATTTTTCATTTGAAGCGTTTTTTAATCAAAAAGAGGAGGTTGAAAAACTTTCCCAAAATGGCAAGTTTTCATTACAAGTCACTTTACCAAAATGACAACTTTGCAAATGGCTTGAAATTCTTCAAATTTGTGAACTTCTAACATCTTCTAAGATCAAATAAAGATCATACACATTCAAAATGATGGAGAAAACCCTTTGGTTAGGTGATTGGGGGCCTCAGATGCCCTGATTTTGCACTGATTTGTTCAAGAAGTCATCTATTGATCAGATGCCTTCCTCATTGAATTTATTCATGAAAATTGGTATACATGATCCCTATAACATATAGAAACCAATAGAAAAAAGAATGACCAAAAAATTGGGAGTTATGGCATCTGAAACCAAAACCCTAATTTTAGGTCATCTGTGCAGTTAAGCCTAGCTCTGCTTCCATGCCTTCCTCAGTTCTTGTGATTTTTGACTTTCTTGATCTTGGGAGGATGTAATATGATGATTGAACATTCATGGGCCCTCTTGAGATGATTGATGACCTTTGGAGTGGCTCAGATAGCTCAGGGATTGCTCAGATCACAAACCCTAGATGCAGATGACTTTGAATCAATGCAGTGAGGCAAAAATGTAATATGAGATGCTATGATTGAAACTATGCAAATGGAAAGAATCACAAGCCATGGTGAAATGAGTGAGGGCAAATTTGGGGTGTTTACACAAGGCAAATGGTAGCATTTCATGCCAGTCTTTATAAGTAACCATCATCTTCTGTACAATCTTCTTAATGTTCTTGTTAGCTGCCTCAACATTGCCATTCATCTTTGGCATGTAAGGAGAAGAGTTGTGATGTTGGATTTTGAAGTCCCAGCACAGTTCTGCCATCATTTTGTTGTTCAAATTGGAACCATTATTAGTAACGATTCGCTCGGGTACTCCATATCGACAGATGATGTCTCTTTTCAGGAATCTGGCTACCACTTGTCTGGTGACGTTCGCATATGAGGCTGCTTCAACCAATTGGTGAAATAATCAATGGATACCAGGATGAATCTGTGACCATTTGAAGCACTCGGTTCAATTTTTCCAATCATGTCAATTCCCCACATGGCAAATGGCCAAGGTGAAGACATTACATTTAAAGGATTTGGAGGCACATGCACTTTGTCTGCGTATATCTAGCATTTATGACACTTTCTGGCATAGGCACAACAGTCTGCATCCATTGTGATCCAGTAGTAACCTGATCTTAACAACTTCTTAGCCATTGTATGTCCTCTAGCATGGGTACCGAAAGATCCTTCATGCACCTCGTGCATCAGCAAGTCTGCCTCTTTCTTATCAACACATCTGAGTAGCACCATGTCAAAGTTTCTCTTGTATAATGAACCATCAGCATTCAAGAAGAAACCACCAGCCAGCCTTCTTAATGTCTTCTTATCATTGGATGATGCCCCATGTGGGTATGTGATCTTTCATATTTGCATTAGTTCAAGCATATTTGCTTCACTACATTAGTTCAAGTTCATCTGCATTTAGGGTTTGTGATCTGAGCAATCCAAGATCCATCTGAGCCACTCCAAAGGTCTTCAATAATTCCAAGAAGGTGCATGTATGTTCAGACATCATATTATGCCCTCCAAAGATCAAGGAAGTCAAAGAATCACAAGAATTGGCAAAGCATGGAAGCAGAGCTAGGGTTTAACTGCACAGATGACTTGAAATTAGGGTTTTGGTTTCAAAGGCCATAACTCCAAATTTTTTGGTCATTCTTGTTTCTATTGGTCTCAATATGTTATAAGGATCATATATACCAAGTTTTATGGAGAAATTCATTGTGGAAGTCATCTGACCACTGGGTAACTTCTTGAGCAAGTCAGAGCAAAATCAGGGCATCTGAGGCCCCCCATCCATGGAACCAAAGTGGATTTTTCATCAAATTGAAGTTATATGATCTTTATTTGATCATTGAAGTGCTTAGAAGTTCACAAATTTGAATAAAAGTGAGCTAAACCAAAAGTTGCCAAAAATGGAAATGACTTGTAATGTAAACTTTCCATTTTGGGAAAGTTTTTCAACCTCCTCTTTCTCAACCAAAAATGCTTCAAATGAAAAATTATTGGTCATGAAAGTTGTAGATTGGATCATTCCCTTTTCAAAAAGTAAAAGAACAAGGCCTAATTCATTTTGGAACTCAAGATATGGCTTGTCAAAGTTGGCAAAAATCTCATAAATTTCAAGAATGCACAAAGAGGGATTCTTTGCAAAACCACTTGCCAAGGCTTTTTGTGACTTCAAACACACTTCAATACATCACAACATCATAGTACATTGCTTCTAGGTCAGAATTTCCCAAGGAATTGCAAGATCATATGCCTTGAACATCAAGATTTCACAAAAGGGCCAAACTTTGTCAAAATTGCAAAACACCCCATAACTTATTTCCCACATGCTGAATTGCCTCAACATGAATTCTATGGACCTCCTTGATCCTTGCTGAACCAGACATGCCCTTGTACCACCTCTGTACCAGCCCATACCTCAAGGACAAGAACTTTTGACTTTTTTGCAAGAAGGCCATACCAATCACAATAGGGCACAACCACTCCACAGACCTATCACAGCATGTTATGTGGATCAAACCCAATCCATAACACACAAGATTGTTACCTGAAACCTCATCATTTCTCAAGTTCACAAAAATCATCCCTCTTGCATTTTCCTTCGAAACTCACAGCACACTTGCTAAAACTCAAAACAAATTCCACCATTCATCTCTAAATCAATCACTGATCACAAACCAACCATCAAAACAACCAAAAGCACCCCATACACAAAATACGATTTCTGACCAGCAAGAGTTCAAGCTCCCAAACCAGCCATTAAAAACTTTCTCCAAGCTTCAAAGCATCACAAGGAGGACCATTGGAGTGAGTTTGTACAAGAGAGGAGGTTCAGAAGCTTCAAACTGAGAAAGCTTCACTTCAGGTAACCTCAAGAACAATTTTTCTATAAACATAATTTTAGGTTATAGAATTGTTCCTCATGTTGTGCTGGTCATGCTGATGCTTTTCTTTTTGAAAATGGCTGTGTATTAAGGATTTTATGAACCTCTGAAACTTTGCCCGTGAAATATGTTTTGCTTCGATTCACATGATTGATGAAGAAAATATGTGTTTTGAGTGTGGATTCATGTTTAGGGATGTAAGGAGAGTTGATCTGGAGCTTTAGAGCTCCAGAAATAACCTAGGGAAGAAGTTTGATTTTGAGTTGGCCGGAGAAGATGACCGGAACACTGTTCCGGTCACCTGAATGTGATTAGGGTTCAGATTAGGGTTTAATCATGTAATTAGTGCAAGTTTGAATTCTAGCCTTCCAGATGCGCGCGTGGTCTTTCCCTCCTTTTCCAGTTTTGAATGTGGTCCCTTGGATGTGATTACTTTTATTTAATTTAGAATTTAAGTCATATTTTCTATTTGTTTTGCACATTTTATTTAAAATAGCTAGAAATTTCCAAAAATATTTTTATTTAGCATTTTAATTTCAAATAATTTTCTTAACCCAAAAATATTTTTTATTTTTATTTTTTGCCTTAAAAAATAATTTTATAAACATTTAAATGTTTATTTTAATTAATTAATGAAAATTACTTAATTAAAATATCATTTATGTTTCTAAAAAATCCCAAAAAATTCATATTGCATATTTAAACATTTAGAGACATTGTCATACCATCCACACAAATTTCTTTTTGGTTTTGAATCATTTTGACATTTTTCTTTGAATTTAGGGTTCATAAAATCCTATTTTTGAACCCTAACTTCAGGAATTATTTTCTGCTTAACCAAGAATGGTATGGCAATGGTTCTTTTTGCATTGATCTTCATTTGAAATGTAGTATTTAGCATAATTTTGTCACAAATTTCTTCTGCCTTTTTGAATTGATTTTCATTTTTTCCCTTTAGGTGCCTTAAAACCCTAGATAACTTAGAAAAATCATAACTTTCATTAGGTTAGGAGTTAGGTCTTCTCCTTTGGGGTTTGAAATCATATGGGATTAGGGTTATTTTGATTCCATTTTCAATTTTTTATCTTGTGATTTGCTTCTGTTTTTGAGTTTTGCATCTCATGTTGTATGAAAACCCTAATTTCTCATCTTCTCTTGCATACATCTTGCGTATGCCTTCATTCAAGAACTTGCCATGGTATTTCTTGCATCCACATGACTTATAAGACATCTTAAGACACATTATACTCATGTTTGATCATTTCTTCATCCATTTGCCATGTTAAGCATTCATTTCATTTCATGTGCATTCATGAACTTTCATGCTTCTTTCATGCTTCATTTGCATCCTCATCACTTGTATGATCATTCATAGATCTTGACATACATTTGCATCATCTCTTAGCATCATTTGCATCATGAACATGCTCCTGGTTTTGGTTTTCATCCTCATATTCATTTCATTTTCATTTCATTTCCTTCTCTTTTGCTAACTTTTCAGGTGGTAAGTAATTTGAGAAGTGAATTTGCCTTCACTTCTCACAATCTCTTCTCATCTCTCTTATGCATTCATTGTTGCATTTTGTATTTGTATTAGAGTGAGCTTTCTCATTCATGTTCTTTCTTCACTTTCTTTCTTCAAGCAACTTATCTTCTTAAGTGAAGTAAGTTAACTTGCTTCTTCAGCTTCTCCTCCTTCCATCTGCTCTTTCCTTGGTGGCTCTTCTTGAAGACCTCTTGCAAGCCTCATAAACCCTAGTAACACCCAAGCATGATAAAAATTAGGGTTTGATTAGTCCCCCCATTAGTTTTACCTTTGTGTCATCTTTTGTGTCTCTCTTCTCATCTCTTAATCAAGGACTAAACCTTCAAGGTTTTAAGGCTTTGTGATTAAGATTATGCCTGCATCTTTCTCTTAGGATGGAGTGTATAATTTTAATCCTAAGTGTTAAACCCTTAATGTGTTTAAATCCTTTAATCAATTCATCTAATAATCATTAAGACATTAAGCTTGTAACTTGGGCCTTGCATTAGGGTTCTAATTCTTCCTTAATTGGTTAAGAAGGACTAACCCTAGTGTTAATGGACAAGTCCCCCTCAAGTTGTCTTACAAACTATAAAATTCACTCCTTAATCTTACCATTAACTAAAACACACTTTAATAAAGGCTTTGTTTTGTCATGAGGTTAATCCCTAATCATGGATTAAGTTGAGGAGCCTTCCTCAGCTTAAATGTTCTCATCTATTATCCTTCTATTAGGATGGTGTAATGAGTCCATTAAATCCTTGATTATGGCTTAAACTCATTACTTAACACTAAACAAAAAACCCAAAAACATCTAAATAAATGCAAGTAGGTTAATGATCTTAATCCTACATCATGGTAATTAATTTTGAGGTGCTTACTTCATATTTAAGGTATTCTCATTACCCCTAATCAGAGGGAAGATGTGACGATTTTACTAGCCTTTGGTTTAGGCTTAAGCTCATTTTCTTATAACAAACTTCAAAAGCAATAAAAGTCTGAAAACACAACAAACAAACAATAATCGTCTCCTCTGGGATTCTTTTCTCATCTCACTCATTCATAAACGAGAACTCGCTTCTTCTGTCTAATGCAAGACAGTTTGCACCTAAGCCAGACAGGTCATACACTTGAGCATAGGCAAGTAAGCAGTTCACAGGTCAATTTATCTTTTAGTTTCTTTGAGTCGAACTACGGTGTTCTGACTTTCTCATTGCACGAGAGGATACGTAGGCATAACTTAACAGTTATCGAACAAAAGTCTCAGTCTCTTTCCCCCTCTTCCAGCATTCTGTAAGCCTCATTCCTGAGTAATTTTACTTCACACTTCTTTTACACTGACACCTGTACATTCTTTTCTAGCTTTTGCACACAAATAGCACTGACACTACCCCTTTAAGCACAAATCTTTCACGCATGGATCCCGTCGAGTATGACGGACAATCTGGGTGCTAATACCTTTCCAGGTTGTAACCAACCCCCTTTCTCAGTTTCTCTGGTTCACAACCGTCTTATCCATCTTTTCTTAGGTTTATGCAGCATTACCTTTCCTTCGGGATAAAAATGCCTAGCTGGCGACTCTTTTCAGTTCATCTTCATTTTCTCTTTCGCCGACCGTTCGCGTCTGTACCCCTTCTGGCCCGGGTGTCATTTGGTGGGAGCGACAGCTTGGCGACTCTGTTGGGGAACCTTATACTGCAACCAGGGCTTCTGGTTCTTTTTGTGGGTTCCTCCTAGCGCTTGTTTGATTTTGTGTTTATGGGGGTGTTATATGCTAATTGTGTTTGTTTGTTTTCTTTATTTACTGCTTTATGTACAGTTTTTATTTACTGCTTTCTTTATAGTTTTTATATATACATCATACTTCCATTATCATTGCTGGATCTGGTTTCTGTTTTGGTGGGTGGGGTTTCACTGAGTGATTAAGGTCCTATACCTGGGACCTGAGTGACACCTAGGCTAGAGTGGTTCATGTTCTTTCCCATTCCATTTCGGTCTGGTGCGGGAATATGAAACACGGTTCATATGTGGGTTTCTTCTTGAGAACTATGTGCTACAGATTTCCTGTAGTGCTAGGGCTATCTGGGAAGCCTGCTAAGTCTGGATGACCTTTACTATGACCTTCAAAATCTGGGGAGAATTAGAGGAGGATCCTTTATGGTTATTGTAAACACTGTACCTCCGGGTTAGAAGTGTTTACACTTCTCATAACTGATCCAAGTCTGAGGATCCTTGTTCTTGTTCTAGAACACTACATGTGAGGGGGTTGGGTTGTTTACAGGTTTTACAGGAACCCTTGACTACATCATACCATGTTACTATATTGTTTAAGAATACTTCACTTTGGACAGTTCTTGTGATTAACCCTGGACATGTGGCTCTTTATTTGAGCTCCCCACCCTGGTTACTGGATTTCTGAGCCTTCATCTGGACCTTTGAACATACATGGACCTTATATCAAGATAGATAATCAGATCCAGCTCTTGATCACAAACCCTTGCATATCATTTGCATATCCCATCATTGCATCATTTAACATTTGTTTATTTGTTTTTCAGGGTATCCATCATATCATATCTGGTTTGGTTTTGACCCCTTCTACTGCTTAGACCTCTGCTTCAGGCATCTTCTTCAGCATCTGCTTCAGTTATCTCCCTCATCACCTGCATCCGTCTGTCAGAGACTCACCTTCAGCTTCTCAGTCTGTGATCTTCATCAGCACTTGTCTTCAGATTCTTCATCAGCACTCATGGCTACTCCAAGGAAAAGCAACATATCTTATCATTTCTTTGAGCCCATATTGACTGGTATCAGGCAAGTCCAGTCCCTTATCACACCTGACCACATCCCACTTTTCAGAGAGCACTATGGGGGTATTTTGGACATGATCATGGATCTTGATTCATCTCAGAGGAGCATGATTCACACATGCTTGCAGTTTTATGACCCACCTCTTAGGTGCTTCACCTTTCCGGATTTTCAGATGGGACCACTGCTAGAAGAGTTTTCTGTGTTGATTGGAGTTCCTATCAGAAAAGGAATTCCTTTCAACCCAGAGATGTCTACTCCCAGAAGTGAAGAGATAGCAAAGGCATTGTATTTGGAGCCTGCCCTTATTGAGCAAAACATGACAACAAAAGCTGGGATTCCTGGTTTACATCTGGACTTCTTGATTTCTCAGGCCACCCTGAAGGCTGCAGGGGGAGAATGGAAGGCAGTCTGTGCAGTCTTAGCCCTCAGCATATATGGGGCTATTTTGTTTGCAGATGATCCCAAGTTTGTAAGTAAGAATGCCATCCACTTGTTCCTGCTGAGGAACCCAGTGCCTACATTGCTAGGGGATTTTTATTACTCCATCCATCAGAGAAATGAAAAGCAGAGAGGGAAGTTGGTCAGATGTTGTGCTCCTCTGTTCTATTCTTGGCTACTCAAACACTTGCCTAAGTCAGATGCCTTCTTGAACCCCCATCAACAGGAGAATTGGGCCAAGAGGTTCATCTCCTTGACTTCAGATGACATCAAATGGTGCACCCAGAGCACCAAAGGAAAGGATATTATCACCAGCTGTGGGCAATACCCTAATGTGCCTCTAATAGGAGTAAAAGGTGGCATCAACTACAACACTTTACTGTTTAAAAGACAATTGGGATATGCCTTGGTTCATCCTCCCAGAGGACAGGATTTAGCTTAGACCCTATATTGTGAGATCCAACCTGGCTCTACTGTTGTCAGGCAAGCTACTTGGGCCTGGGACAACATCCAGATAAAAGGGACAACTATCCTTGGAAGGTGCAACAATATTGCTTCAGCTCAGTACTTTGATTGGTCCCGTGCTAGAGCTCAGATCACCAGGATGCCTTTTACTGTAGAAGACACCCCTGGGCCCTCCATAGTGTAGCCTGCAGCAACTATCAGCCTGGAGGAATTTGAAAAGCTAAAGGAAAGGAATGAGCGGCTATCTGAAGCTCTAAAGAAGACTCTTTGGGAGAGAAGTGATGGTCGTCTGGACATTGAGAGATTGGAAAAGCTCAAAATTGAGCATCTGACCAAAATTGAAAGAACAACGGACTATATCAGGAAAGCAAGAGCCGGGGAACAGATATTGAAGAATGCCTGCAAGGAGGCCAAGATTCAGAAAGCTAGGGCAGAGAATTATCTGGAAGAAAGCCAGGCTAGGTGGGTCAGGATCACCGAAGCTCGTATACTAGAAGACCAGAGGACTCAAGCCAAGATTGAACAATTGGAGGCCAATGAGAAGAAGAAGCAGGAAGCCTTGTTGGCAGCATAGAAGGAGATATCAGAGTTAAAACTCCGGGCGGGGTTAAAGAGATCCAAGGATCAGGACAGGCATAAGAAGCTGACTAATGCCATTGCTACCAGGAACCTCCTCATTCGGACTATTACAGAGCACCCAGCTGGTCCAGTGGCGGTGGCTCTCCTAAAGGAGGTCAAGGAGGATGACTTCGGATTGGATGTATGATCCTTTTGCTTGTATTTTTTCTTTTGATGTACTTTTTTCTTTTTGATTGTTGTATTTTTGACCCACCATGGATATGTGTTGTAAACAGACTTTGTATTGTTATCATTTGTAATATATCAGTTTGTTTTATTTTAGTGGGCTTTCTCTCAACATCATCAGGCGCTTCCTCGAAGTCTGGAAAGGTCAAAACCAAGAACCAAACCGGATACCTTGGAAAACAAATAAGCATACTGCATTGCATACTAACATTTTTCTTTGTTTTGTATGTTTTGTTTGTTATCTTGTTTCTCACTTTGTTGTGGTTTCAGGAAACATTACTCGTCGCAGAGTGTTCCCTGTCAACCGTGCACACCGGTACCCAACGCGTAACAACCTTCCAGGCATTCAAATGGATCAGGTGCAGCAGGACCTGAATGAAGTAAGAAATCAAATGGCAAATGAAAAGGTCGAAATGAGAAACCAGATGACCCAGTTTATGGCTGTTATGACTGGCTTGGCACAGAGCCAGGAAAGGCTGAGGGAATTAGTGGAAAGACAGACACCTGAAGAGCCTCACCCTAGTACAGGAGGAACCAGCAATAATGAACGCGGGAAGCCCCGCATTGACCCACCAGAGTTCGGACCCCACTTGAACTCGAATGTTAATATCCCGAGGAATATTCAAGGAAACACTGCTGCAGGAAGGATATTGCAGGAAGACCCCCAAGAGGAACAATTCACAGTTGTCGGAGCTGGGGATGAGGTTTATGACAGAAGGCTGGATGAGATTGTTGAAAAGCTAAGGTCTTTTGAATCTCAGAATTCTTTAGGCTTTGATGTGATGGATATGGGGTTGGTAGATAGGGTGAGGATTCCTCACAAATTCAAGCCCCCTTGCTTTGAAAAATATAACGGTACCTCCTGCCCGCGTACTCATCTGCAATCCTTCTTAGGGAGACTCAAAGCTTATACCATGGATGAGAAGTTATGGATGTTCTATTTTGAGGACAGCCTGACTGGAGCTTCAAGAGAATGGTATTCACATCTAACCAGGGCCACTATAAGATGTTGGAAAGACCTGGCCGAGGCCTTTATCCGTCAGTACCAGTACAACCTAGACATCGCCCCTAATAGAACTCTTCTAATGGGCATGTCTCAGTATTCAAGGGAAAGCTTTCGGGATTATGCTCAGAGGTGGAGACAGCTTGCTGCTGCTGTTCAGCCACCCATGTCTGAACGGGAAATGGCGGACAAGTTTATGAACACCTTGCAGGGAACTTATATCGACCGACTTGCTGCATTCTCCTCCACCAGTTTTGTCGATGTAGTTATAGCTGGTGAGAGAATAGAAAGTCTTTTGAAGATGGGCAAAATCTCTGACAATGGTGCAAGCTCTTCCAACAACCCCAGAAAACCTTTTTCAGGACCCCGAAGGGCGGGTGAATCAAATGCTATTCATGCAGGCAGGGGCAGACCCCAGTATTCTCACAGATCAATAGATGTCGTTACCATCCCGGCTCCAACTCCTCAGCAACCACTTTTTCCCCAACAACAACAACAACATCACTATCAGCAACAACCTCATTTTCCGCAACAAAGATCGTATAACAACAACAACAACCAACACCAGTGCCCCTTTCAACAGAGGCTATCTCAAGAAAATAAGGTGATTGATCCCATCCCTATGCCTTATGCCACTCTACTGCCACAACTCCTGAAGCTCAACCTGGTTGAGTTAAGGACGTTGGCTCCACCAGATCCTCTCAACCTCCCAAAGAATTATGATGCTAATGCCAGATGTGCCTTTCACTCCAACGCACCTGGTCACAATAACAAGAAGTGTAGAGCCTTACAAATGAAGGTTCAAGATCTGGTCGATTCCAAAGCTCTCAATTTCGCACCTCCTCCGAATGTGAACAGAAATCCTATGCCTAATCATGGTGGCCCCAGTATTAATGCCATAAAGGAAGATCAACCATCTGCACTAATTGATAATGTTGCACAGATTCAAACACCACTGGCTGATGTCAAAGCTCGACTCTTGAGATGCCAGGTGTTCCCAGGTTATGAGGCCTACTGTGAATTGTGCAAAACTTCTATTAATGGTTGTGAGAAGCTAAAGCTTGGTATAGATGGCCTTATCAAGGATGGAATTTTACAGATTACCACAACGGCGTCTACAACATCAACAATCCTTTCTTCAGCAACAATAGATCCTCCTACAACAGCAACAATTATCATTCCCACTAATTCATCCATAACTCCAGCAATCACTCCATCCATCATTTCAACAGATCAAAGTTCAACAACATTTACTTCTACAACATCAGCACCCATTTCATCAACAGAATCACCTACAATACCAGCAAGCATTAATGAAGATGTCTCAACAGTCACGATCTATTATGACCCAGCAAATGTGAATCCCAAAAACAATTTTCAACAACAAACTGCAACACCTCCTGTCAGAACTCCAGTCACAATCTACTACGACCCGCACACCATCACAGTTCCTTCCGCTGCAGCAATCAATCCGGTCACCATTACGGTACCTGGGCCTGTTCCTTATGAAAGAAGTAATGCCATACCTTGGCACTACGGTTCCGATCTCTACTGCGACGGAAAGAAGATCATTATAGATTCAGCAACCTCTTCACCACAAGTTGAAAATGTTGGGGGAGGCGGAGGCTTCACCAGAAGCGGACGCCTCTTTGCCTCACAAACACCAAGACCCAATGCTGAAGCAGAAGCTACTGCTAAAGAAAAAGGTAAGAGCGTGGTACCCAGAGAGCAAGCTATTAAAGAAACTCAGAAGACGTCTTTTGAACAAGATGTGGACGAGTTCATGAGAATAATCAAAAAGAGTGATTACAAAGTGGTGGACCAGCTTCATCAGACACCCTCCAAAATCTCTATATTGTCATTGCTAATATGTTTTGAAGCCCATAGAAATGCACTTTTGAAGGTCCTGAACGCAGCCTTTGTGCCGGAAGAGATTATTGTTAATCAGCTAGAAATAGTGGTTGCAAATGTTAACACCAGTCATGGATTGGGCTTCACAGATGTTGATTTAACGACGGGGGGACGCAGTCATAACAAGGCTTTACACATCATCTTAGATTGCAAAGGTGTTGTTCTTTCTCATGTGCTAGTAGACACTGGGTCTTCGCTCAATGTCCTCCCAAAGAAAGCCTTACTGAAGTTAGAATATGATGTTTTGGCATTACGTCCAAGTAACTAGGTGGTGAGAGCGTTTGACGGCTCTAAGAGATCAGTGCTTGGAGAGATTGATTTACCCGTGATGATTGGCCCACAATCCTTTAAAACTACCTTCTTCGTGATGGACATACATCCGACCTACAGCTGTTTATTGGGTAGACCCTGGATTCACGCCGCTGGCGATGTTACATCTACCCTTCACCAGAAGTTAAAATTTGAGTGGGAAGACCAGATCATCACAATCTGCGGGGAGGAAGATATTTTCGTTAGCCGGCTGGCTACTTATAAGTATATAGAGATGGATGGGGAGATCCATGAGACCATGAGTCAGGGATTTGAGGCCCTTAACATCAATGAAGCAACTGTTGTGTCTGGAACTTCCATCACTTCATATCAACAAGCCCGGAAGGTTGTTGAAGAGGGTACCGCTCAAGGTTGGGGCAAGCTGCTGCCAGTAGAAAAGAAAGAAGACAGATTCGGGTTGGGTTACAGACCAACTCGACAAGATCAACCGGAGGCTGCAACGGAGCCCAAATTTGTCAGCGGGGGAATGCTTACCCCGGATGCTGTGAACAGTTTGGAAGACGAGGAAGAAGACGAACGCAACCTGGAAAGCTGGATACATCCAAGGATCCCGGGGAACCAAGTCTCTAACTGGTCTTCCACGGAAATTATAAGAGTTACTCCTGCAGAGTAATTATTATTTCCTGTCTTTTAAGCATGCATCAGGTCTTGTATCTTGCCCAAGATGTCAGGACTCATTTTGTAATCTGGCCATCTTGTATTTTGTGCAAACGATCAATTAATGAATATCAGGACATCTTTTGCAAACGAGTCTCTTTTTCGCTCACTGTTTTTCATTTTTCTTTTTTTGTACAAAACAATAAAATGACAATGTTTTCAAAATAATAAATTTTCACTTTTTTAAACAAGGTAAAACTGATCACTATGAACAAATCTAAACCCTTGCAGAGAGTGCCTTCCAGACTGCACCGACAACGACACTGCTATGACTTTGTATGACTTCGACAATCCGATTAATCAAGCTGATGAAGGGGTTGAAGAAGACTATGAGCTACCTGAAGAGCTAGCCAGGTTGTTAAGGCAAGAGGAGAAGGTTATCACTCCTCATCAGGAGGAAGTTGAGACAGTTAATCTTGGTACCGAAGAAGACTTGAAAGAAGTAAAGATCGGGGCCCGTCTGCATGATTCGGTGAAGGAACAACTTATAGACATGCTTCGAGAATACATGGATGTCTTTTCTTGGTCCTACCAAGATATGCCAGGACTGGATACCAACATTGTTATGCACAAGCTGCCTTTGAAGGAAAACTGTCCTCCAGTGAAACAGAAGCTACGCCGCACTCGTCCGGATATGTCCATGAAGATAAAAGAAGAGGTGCAAAAACAGTGGGACGTCGGTTTCCTTGCTGTAACTAGCTACCCGCTGTGGGTTGCTAACATTGTACCTGTGCCTAAGAAGGATGGCAAAGTGAGGATGTGTGTGGATTACCGGGATCTGAATAGAGCTAGCCCGAAAGATGACTTCCCATTACCTCACATTGATGTATTGGTCGACAACACGGCTCAGTTCTCGGTATTTTCCTTCATGGACGGATTTTCAGGATATAATCAGATCAAGATGTCACCTGAAGACATGGAGAAGACTACTTTCATCACACCCTAGGGCACATTCTGTTATAAGGTAATGTCGTTCGGACTGAAGAATGCTGGTGCCACTTATCAACGGGCTATGGTAACATTATTCCACGACATGATCCAAAAAGAAATTGAATGTTATGTGGATGACATGATTGCCAAGTCCCTCACAGAAGAAGACCACCTGGTAAACCTGTTGAAACTATTCAAGCGTCTGAGGAAGTACCAGCTGAAGCTAAACCCCAACAAATGCACATTCGGGGTACGGTCCGGTAAATTGCTGGGATTTATCGTAAGTGAGAAGGGAATTGAAGTTGATCCTGACAAAGTCAAGGCCATTCAGGAGATGCCTGCACCTAGGACTGAAAAGGAAGTTCGGGGTTTCCTAGGTAGATTGAACTACATATCAAGGTTCATATCTCATCTAACTGCAACCTGTGAGCCCTTGTTCAAATTGTTAAGAAAGGAACAAACGGTCAGGTGGAACGAAGATTGTCAGAAGGCTTTTGACAAGATCAAAGAGTACCTGCAAGAACCTCCGATTCTTATGCATCCTGTTGAAGGAAGACCTCTAATATTGTACCTAACAGTATTAGGAGAATCAATGGGGTGTGTGTTGGGCCAGCATGACGAGTCTGGTCGAAAATAGTATGCAATATACTACCTAAGCAAAAAGTTTACCGACTGTGAACAACGTTATTCACTGCTCGAGAAAACTTGTTGTGCTTTAGCGTGGGCTGCTCGCCGACTAAGGCAGTATATGTTGACCCACACTACCTTATTGATCTCAAAGATGGATCCAATCAAGTACATATTTGAGAAGCCAACACTTACCGGAAGGGTTGCAAGATGGCAAATGATTCTGACAGAATATGACATTCAATACACATCTCAAAAGGCCATCAAGGGCAGTGTATTGTCTGACTATTTGGCTGAGCAACCCATTGATGATTACCAACCAATGAGATTTGACTTCCTTGATGAAGACATCATGTTCTTGAAAGCAAAAGATCATGAAGAGCCTGTTCACACTGAAGGGTCTGACCCAAAAGAAGAATGGACAATGATGTTTGATGGGGCTGTCAACATGAATGGTCGTGGAGTTGGTGCAGTGCTCATTACACCTAAGGAAGTTCATATGCCTTTCTCGGCAAAACTCACCTTTGCATGTACTAACAACGAAGCTAAATACGAAGCTTGCATTATGGGTCTTGAGGAAGCCATTGACCTCAGGATCAAGACTTTAACTGTCATTACTGATAATGGTTCCAACTTAAAAAATAAAATGATGGCAGAACTGTGTCGGGACTTCAAGATCCAACATCACAACTCTTCTCCTTACAGGCCAAAGATGAATGGCGCTGTTGAGGCAGCTAACAAGAATATCAAGAAGATTGTGCAAAAGATGGTGGTTACATACAAAGACTGGCATGAGATGCTACCATTTGCCTTGCATGGGTACCGTACTTCAATCAGAACATCCATTGGGGCAACGCCGTATCAGCTTGTGTATGGTATGGAGGCAGTCCTACCTGTTGAAGTTGAGTTACCCTCTTTACGGGTATTGATGGATGTTAAGTTGAATGAAGCAGAATGGGTCTGATCGCGGTACAATCAATTGAATCTGATCGAAGAAAAGAGATTAGCTGCAATTTGTCATGGGCAGCTATATCAGAAGAGAATGAAGAAAGCCTTCGATCAGAAAGTCAGGCTTTGAGAATACCAAGTCGGAGATCTTGTGCTGAAAAGACTCCTTCCTCCTCATACAGACCACAGGGGCAAGTGGACTCCAAATTACGATGGTCCATTCATAGTAAAGAAGGTTTTCTCCGGTGGAGCACTGATGCTCACTACTATGGATGGTGAAGATTTCCTGTCCCCTGTGAATTCAGATGCAGTTAAAAAATACTTCGCATAAAATGACTCGTTGGACACAAAAACAGAATGTAAGTCCAGGCAAAAATAGGGCATCCCGGCGAGTCAAAAACAGAATAAAAGACTCGGGCAAAATAAGGGAAAATAAAGAAAAAAAATGTACACCCGCTGAGTTGAAAAGCCGGATTGGACAGCTCAGGCAAAAATGGGTATCCCGGTGGATTGAAAACCCAAAGGGGCGATCCACGCAAAATAAGGGAATAAGCGAACAACTGCATTCTAAATTCGTCTGTATCACTTACAACACGGCAAGCATCGAAAGGATAAAACATCGGTCAGAATCAACTGTCTTCAGAAAGCAATATAAGAAGAATGTCAAGGTCATACGGGTCATAGCAAGAGGAAGCTCACTGAAGCGTCACCAACATTTCCAGTACTTTCATTTTTCTCAATTTTATAACAATCTCCTCATTTCAGGGGATTTTTTTCTTTGACTGTACTTGCCAATTCAGGGCATACAAATTAATGAGACCAGAATTTTCAGTCACATTTCGTCTTGTACATTTTGTTTCGTTTGCAAAAAGTCCAATATTCATGATATGATACTTGCATAAAACAGATGTACTTGTCTAAATTACATGCCTGCAGGAAATATATATTTGCTCTCAAGAATATCTAACTCCTATGACGGAATCCGGTAAGGGATACCTCGGGATACTGGTGCGTTTCCTTGTTTTAACAGGATTGCGGCATCTGGAACATTTTCCCCAGCAAATTTGAAAGCATTACTCCTCCAGCATCACCTTCAAGCAGCATCAGAAAATGCTCATATGCCCAGCCGAGTTGTCAAGTATCCTCATCCTCAGCAGGATCCGCACAAAAATCTCTGGGAAGATCGTTCAGTGATCTCTTCTCCCCCAGGGCGCCAAATATATCATCTCCAGCAAAAACAGGGAACCATCTCCCCACAGAGCTCCAGCCTCTTTCCAGAAGAGCAATGTCTGAATTTACCACACAACAAAGTGACGAAAGTTTCCTCATCCCCAGCTGGGTTATACTATTACCGGATAGATCCATCAGCGGTCTAATTCCCCAAGCAGAGCCATATTCTTATCAAGATCTACCAACGATCCCATCCCCAATTGGGATTCTCCTTCAAACAGATCAGCCAGAGATCTTCACGAACAGCAGGATCCGAGTCCCGGATTGGTATCTTTTGCATAATCATAGCATTCGCATCATAAATCACCACAAAAGCGTAGCATTCCGTCTAATACGGAGCATTACGACAAAAATCAAACATATTGCATGATCACAAGTCAGGTTCGAACCAATCACCTATAAATACCAACAATACCTCATCATGTATACAAAATACACCTCCCCACAAAAAGCCAAAGTATCCCTTTGCACTCTCAATTACAGATACTTCTTGACACTCGTTTGTATCGTTTCCCCAGCAGAAAGCCAAAGCGTCTCCTTTTCAATCAACAAACACCTGTTCATATATACCTCTTTCGACACTCGTCCGTGTCATATCATCCCCTGCAGATATAAACCACAAACAGATACCTATACATTCTTTTGACACCCTTCCGTGTCACCTATCCCCAGCATGGTTACCCACACACTTGTTTATCATACATTCCTATTCGACATCCATGTCATCTTATCCCCACAGGTCACTAGAATACCTTTTACACCTTCTTATACAAGTGGTTGCTCATAACTTATACACTTTCTCTTCTAACACCCGTCCATGCCACTTTTTCCCAACAAGTCAAACACTCGTCTGTGTCCTGCTCACACTTCACAATGATTGTTTTTACTTATATAAGATGCTCGTCCGTATCTTGTATACCCTTATTTCCCCACAGATTCGACACTCGTCTATGTTCTTTGTTAACCAGTTGGTACTCGTCCGTATCATCATCTCTGAACACGCAATAATGTTTGTTTCTACTGATACTCGTCCGTATCATGGTCTTAAGGATGCTAGTCTGCATCTTTAATCTATACACAGCGTCAAACACTTATACCTTTTATTCTTAAGCATAAGCACTCGTCCGTGTTTACCGTTTCCCCAACAGAACAACCTTTCTCCTATCTGACATTCGTCCTATGTCATGATACTTTCGGCAGCCTTCACCTCGGATGACCGTTCCTTATCCTTCCCCCAGCGGAGTCTCCATTATTGGAACCCTTTTCTATCCGACATTCGTCCTATGTCGTGATATCTTTTGGCAGCCGTCCCCTTCCAGGTGATCGTTCTTCACCTTGGATGACCGTCTCTCATCCTTTTCCCCAACAGAGCAGTCGTACCCTGCTAGATGATCGTCCTTTACCTCCTGATGATCGTCCTTCATCAATTTATCTGATGGTCGTCCCCATCGTGATCTTGTTATCTGACATTCGTCCTATGTCGTGATAAACCCCGAGAGCAGTCGTCCCCTGCTAGGTGATCGTCCTTCACCTCTTGATGATCGTCCTTCATCATGCTTATCCGATGGCCGTCCCCATCGTCGACCTTTTTCTATCCGACATTCGTCCTATGTCGTGGTAAAGAGCAGTCGTCCCCTACTAGGTGATCGTCCTTCACCATTGATGACCGTCCCTCAACATTACATCCTTTATTCTCTGAACCTGATGGTTGTCCCTATCATTGCCTTTATTTCAATCCCCAGAGAGTATTGTTTCTTTACTTGATGGCCGTCCCCATCATGATCCCTTTATTTCCCCAACATGTCAGTTGTCTCCGTCATTGCTTTATCCCCAGCAGTCACCCTCTACTCGATGGTCGTCCTCCATCGCCCGCACTTGATAATCACTTTACCTTTCCTTTTACAATCTATATCCCTTTTCTTCTTCTCCTCAGTGAGTGCAAATTTTGGACTGTCTTTGGTATTCAACCACAAGTTATCTTGTTTGTCTGTTAAGCCAGGCGCTTACACCCTGCACAGCTAACTCATGTTTGAATAGGGGAAGCTGTAAACACCCCAAATTTGCACTCACTAAGTTCACACCATGGCTTGTGATATTTCATATTTGCATTAGTTCAAGCATATCATATCATATTGCATTTTTTGCTTCACTACATTAGTTCAAGTTCATCTGCATTTAGGGTTTGTGATCTGAGCAATCCAAGATCCATCTGAGCCACTCCAAAGGTCTTCAATCATTCCAAGAAGGTCCATGTATGTTCAGCCATCATATTATGCCCTCCAAAGATCAAGGAAGTCAAAGAATCACAAGAACTGGCAAAGCATGGAAGCAGAGTTAGGGTTTAACTACACAGATGGCCTGAAATTAGGGTTTTGGTTTCAGAGGCCATAACTCCAAATTTTTTGGTCATTCTTGTTTCTATTGGTCTTAATATGTTATAAGGATCATACATACCAAGTTTTATGGAGAAATTCATTGTGGAAGTCATCTGACCACAGGGTAACTTCTTGAGCAAGTCAGAGCAAAATCAGGGCATCTGAGGCCCCCCCATCCATGGAACCAAAGTGGATTTTTCATCAAATTGAAGTTATTTTATCTTTATTTGATCATTGAAGTGCTTATAAGTTCACAAATTTGAAGAAAAGTGAGCTAAACCAAAAGTTGCCAAAAATGGAAATGACTTGTAATGTAAACTTTCCATTTTGAGAAAGTTTTTCAACCTCCTCTTTCTCAACCAAAAATGCTTCAAATGAAAAATTATTGGTCATGAAAGTTGTAGATTGGATCATTCCCTTTTCAAAAAGTATAAGAACAAGGCCTAATTCATTTTGGAACTCAAGATATGGCTTGTCAAAGTTGGCAAAAATCCCATAAATTTCAAGAATGCACAAAGAGGGATTCTTTGCAAAACCACTTGCCAAGGCTTTTTGTGACTTCAAACACACTTCAATACATCACAACATCATAGTACATTGCTTCTAGGTCATAATTGCCCAAGGAATTGCAAGATCATATGCCTTGAACATCAAGATTTCACAAAAGGGCCAAACTTTGTCAAAATTGCAAAACACCCCATAACTTATTTCCCACATGATGAATTGCCTCAACATGAATTCCATGGACCTCCTTGATCCTTGCTGAACCAGACATGCCCTTGTACCACCTCTGTACCAGCCCATACCTCAAGAACAAGAAATTTTGCCTTTTTTGCAAGAAGGCCATACCAATCACAATAGGGCACAACCACTCCACAGACCTATCACATCATGTTATGTGGATCAAACCCAAGCCATAACACACAAGATTGTTGCCTGAAACCTAAGCATTTCTCAAGTTCACAAAAATCATCCCTCTTGCATTTTCCTTCGAAACTCACAACACACTTGCTAAAACTCAAAACAAATTCCACCATTCATCTCTAAATCAATCACTGATCACAAACCAACCATCAAAACAGCCAAAAGCACCCCATACACAAAATACGATTTCTGACCAGCAAGAGTTCAAGCTCCCAAACCAGCCATTAAAAACTTTCTCCAAGCTTCAAAGCATCACCAGGAGGACCATTGGAGTGAGTTTGTACAAGAGAGGAGGTTCAGAAGCTTCAAACTGAGAAAGCTTCACTTCAGGTAACCTCAAGAACAATTTTTCCAGAAACGTAATTTTAGGTTTTAGAATTGTTCCTCATGTTGTGCTGGTCATGCTGATGCTTTTCTTTTTGAAAATGGTTGTGTATTAAGGATTTTATGAACCTCTGAAACTTTGCCTGTAAAATATGTTTTGCTTCGATTCACATGATTGATGAAGAAAAAATGTGTTTTGAGTGTGGATTCATGTTTAGGGATGTAAGGAGAGTTGATCTGGAGCTTTAGAGCTCCAGAAATAACCTAGGGAAGAAGTTTGATTTTGAGTTGGCCGGAGAAGATGACCGGAACACTGTTCCGGTCACCTGAATGTGATTAGGGTTCAGATTAGGGCTTAATCCTGTAATTAGTGAAAGTTTGAATTCTAGCCGTCCAGATGTGCGCGTGGTCTTTCCCTCCTTTTCCAGTTTTGAATGTGGTCCCTTGGATATGATTACTTTTATTTAATTCAGAATTTAATTCATATTTTCTATTTGTTTTGCACATTTTATTTAAAATAGCTAGAAATTTCCAAAAATATTTTTATTCAGCATTTTAATTTCAAATAATTTTCTTAACCCAAAAATATTTTTATTTTTATTTTTTGCGTTAAAAAATCATTTTTTTAAACATTTAAATGTTTATTTTATTTAATTAATGAAAATTAATTAATTAAAATATCATTTAGGTTTCTAAAAAATCCCAAAAAATTCATATTGCATCTTTAAACATTTAGAGACATTTTGACATTTTTCTTTGAATTTAGGGTTCATAAAATCCTATCTTTTAACCCTAACTTCAAGAATTATTTTCTTACTAACCAAGAATGGTATGACAATGGTTCTTTTTGCATTGATCTTCATTTGAAATGTAGTATCTAGCATAATTTTGTCACAAATTTCTTCTGCCTTTTTGAATTGATTTGCATTTTTTCCCTTTAGGTGCCTTAAAACCCTAGATAAATTAGAAAAATCATAACTTTCATTAGGTTAGGAGTTAGATCTTCTCCTTTAGGGTTTGAAATCATATGGGATAGGGTTCTTTTGATTCCATTTTCAATTTTTTATCTTGTCATTTGATTCTGTTTTTGAGTTTTGCATCTCATGTTGTATGAAAACCCTAATTTCTCATATTCTCTTGCATACATCTTGCATATGCCTTCATTCAAGAACTTGCCATGGTATTTCTTGCATCCACATGACTTCTAAGACATCTTAAGACACATTAGACTCATGTTTCATCATTTCTTCATCCATTTGCCATGTTAAGCATTCATTTCATTTCATGTGCATTCATGAACTTTCATGCTTCTTTCATGCTTCATTTGCATCCTCATCACTTGTATGATCATTCACAGCTCTTGACATACATTTGCATCATCTCTTAGCATCATTTGCATCATGAACATGCTCCTGGTTTTTGTTTGCATCCTCATATTCATTTCATTTTCATTTCATTTCCTTCTCTTTGCTAACTTTTCAGGTGGTAAGTAATTTGAGAAGTGAATTTGCCTTCACTTCTCACAATCTCTTCTCATCTCTCTTATGCATTCATTGTTGCATTTTGTATTTGTATTAGATTGAGCTTACTCATTCATGTTCTTTCTTCACTTTCTTTATTCAAGCAACTTATCTTCTTAAGTGAAGTAAGTTGACTTGCTTCTTCAGCTTCTCCTCCTTCCATCTGCTCTTTCCTTGGTGTCTCTTCTTGAAGACCTCTTGCAAGCCTCATAAACCCTAGGAAAATCCAAGCTTGATAACAATTAGGGTTTGATTAGTCCCCCCATTAGTTTTACCTTTGTGTCATCTTTTGTGTCTCTCTTCTCATCTCTTAATCAAGGACTAAACCTTCAAGGTTTTAAGGCTTTGTGATTAAGATTATGCCTGCATCTTTCTCTTAGGATGGAGTGTATAATTTTAATCCTAAGTGTTAAACCCTTAATGTGTTTAAATCCTTTAATCAATTCATCTAATAATCATTAAGACATTAAGCTTGTAACTTGGGCCTTGCATTAGGGTTCTAATTCTTCCTTAATTGGTTAAGAAGGACTAACCCTAGTGTTAATGGACAAGTCCCCCTCAAGTTGTCTTACAAACTATAAAATTCACTCCTTAATCTTACCATTAACTAAAACACACTTTAATAAAGGCTTTGTTTTGTCATGAGGTTAATCCCTAATCATGGATTAAGTTGAGGAGCCTTCCTCAGCTTAAATGTTCTCATCTATTATCCTTCTATTAGGATGGTGTAATGAGTCCATTAAATCCTTGATTATGGCTTAAACTCATTACTTAACACTAAACAAAAACCCAAAAACATCTAAATAAATGAAAGTAGGTTAATGATCTTAATCCTACATCATGGTAATTAAGTTTGAGGTGCTTACTTCATACTTAAGGTATTCTCATTACCCCTAATCAGAGGGAAGATGTGATGAGTTTACTAGCCTTTGGTTTAGGCTTAAGCTCATTTTCTTATAACAAACTTCAAAAGCAATAAAAGTCTGAAAACACAACAAATAAACAATAATCGTCTCCTCCGGGATTCTTTTCTCATCTCACTTATTCATAAACGAGAACTCGCTTCTTCCGTCTAATGCAAGACAGTTTGCACCTGAGCCAGACAGGTCATACACTTGAGTCTCTTTGAGTCGAACTACGGTGTTCTAACTTCCTCATTGCACGAGTGGATACGTAAACATAACTTAAAAGTTATCGAACAAAAGTCTCTGTCTCTTTCCCCCTCTTCCAGCATTCTTTAAGCCTCATTTCGGAGCAATTTTACTTCATACTTCTTTTACACTGACACCTGTACATTATTTTCTAGCTTTTGCACACAAATAACACTGACACTACCCCTTTAAGCAAAAATATTTCAAGCGTGGATCTCGTCGAGTACGACGGACAATCTGGGTGCTAATACCTTCCCAGGTTGTAACCAACCCCCTTTCTCAGTTTCTCTGGTTCGCAATTGTCTTATCCATCTTTTCTTAGGTTTATGCAGCATTACCTTTCCTTTGGGATAAAAATGCCTAGCTAGCGACTCTTTTCAGTTCATCTTCATTTCCTCTTTCGCCGATCGTTCGCGTCTGTACCCCTTCTGGCCCGGGTGTCATTTGGTGGGAGAGATAGTATGTTTGATCCTCTAAGAAGCTTTTGATATCATTGAACCAAGGCCTGTCATCTTTTGCAACGTCCACGAAGAATACGTATGATGGTCGGTCAAGTCTGGATACCGAAATCTAAGGCACATAATTGGCAGTCTGAACCTTGATCATGGAGGAAATGGTAGTCAAAGCGTCTGCGAACTGATTTTCGTCTCGAGGGATATACTCAAGTTTGACTGTTGTGAAGAAAGTCAATAGTCTCCTCGTGTAGTCACGGTATGGAATCAGATGCTCTTGGTGAGTGTACCATTTTCTGTTGGTCTGATTGATTACCAGAGTTGAATCTCCGAATACAGTTAAAGTCTTGATCCTGAGGTCAATGGCTTCCTCAAGACCCATGATACAAGCTTCGTATTCAGCTTCATTCTTAGTGCATGAAAAGGTGAGTTTTTCCGAGAAAGGCATATGAACTCCTTTAGGTGTAATGAGCACTGCACCAACTCCACGACCGTTCACATTGACAACCCCATCAAACATCATTGTCCATTCTTCTTCTGGGTCAGGCCCTTCAGTGTGAAAAGGATCTTTGTGATCTTTTGCTTTCAGGAACATGATGTCTTCATCAGGGAAGTCAAATCTCATTGGCTGGTAATCATCAATGGGTTGCTCAGCTAGATAGTCAGACAATACACTGCCTTTGATGGCCTTTTGAGATGTGTACTGAATGTCATATTCTGTCAGAATCATTTGCCATCTTGCAACCCTTCCGGTAAGTGCTGGCTTCTCAAATATGTACTTGACGAGGTCCATTTTTGAGATCAACAAGGTAGTGTGAGTCAACATATACTGTCTTAGTCGGCGAGCAGCCCACGCTAAAGCATAACAAGTTTTCTCGAGCAGTGAATAACGTTGTTCACAGTCGGTAAATTTTTTGCTTAGGTAGTATATTGCATACTCTTTTCGTCCAGACTCGTCATGCTGGCCCAACACACACCCCATTGATCCTTCTAATACTGTCAGGTACATTATTAGAGGTCTTCCTTTAACAGGAGGCATAAGAATTGGAGGTTCTTGTAGGTACTCCTTGATCTTGTCAAAAGCCTTCTGACAATCTTCATTCCACCTGACTGTTTGTTCCTTTCTTAATAATTTGAACAGGGGCTCACAGGTTGCAGTAAGAAGAGATATGAACCTTAATATGTAGTTCAATCTACCTAAGAACCCCTGAACTTCTTTTTCAGTCCTAGGTGAAGGCATTTCCTGAATGGCTTTGACTTTGTCGGGATCAACTTCAATCCCCTTTTCACTTACAATGAATCCCAGCAGCTTACCGGAACGTACCCCGAATGTGCATTTGTTGGGGTTTAGCTTCAACTGATACTTTCTTAGACGCTTGAACAACTTCAGCAGATTTACTAGATAATCTTCTTCAGTAAGGGACTTGGCAATCATGTCATCCACGTAGCATTCAATTTCTTTGTGGATCATGTCGTGCAATAACGTTACCATAGCTCATTGATAAGTGGCATCGGCATTCTTTAGTCCAAAAGGCATTACCTTGTACCAAAATATGCCCCAAGGTGTGATAAAGGTAGTCTTCTTCATGTCTTCGGGTGACATCCTGATCTGATTATACCCAGAAAAACCATCCATGAAGGAAAACACCGAGAACTGAGCTGTGTTGTCGACCAATACATCAATGTGAGGTAATGGGAAATCATCCTTTGGGCTAGCTCTATTCAGATCTCGGTAATCCACATGCATCCGTACTTTTCCATCCATCTTAGGCACTGGTACAATATTAGCGACCCACGGTGGGTAACTAGTTACAACAAGGAAGCAGGCGTCCCATTGTTTTTGTACCTCTTCCTTGATCTTCATTGCCATATCTGGACGAGTACGGCGTAGCTTCTGTTTCACTGGAGGACAATCTTCTTTCAAAGGCAGCTTGTGCATAACGATGTCCGTATCTAGACCTGGAATGTCTTGATAGGACCAAGCAAAGACGTCGACGTATTCTCGAAGCATGTAGACGAGATGTTCCTTCACTGAAGCTTGCAAACTGGCCCCGATCTTCACTTCTTTCAAGTCTTCTTCGGTACCAAGATTAACTGTTTCAACCTACTCCTGATGAGGAGTAATCACTTTCTCTTCTTGCCTCAACAACCTGGCTAACTCTTCCGGTAACTCATAGTCTTCTTCAACCCCTTCATCGGCTTGATTAATCGGATTGTCGAAGTCATACAAGGTCATAGCAGTGTTGTTGTCGGTGCAATCTGGAGGGTAATCTCTGCAAGGGTTGAGATTGGTCAGTTTTAGTGATCAGTTTTAATCTTGTTTAGAAAGAGTGAAAATGAATTTATTTATTTTGAAAACATTGTCATTTTATTGTTTTGTACAAAAGTGAAAAATGAAAAGACAGTGAGCGAAAAAGAGAATCGTTTGCAAAAGATGTCCGATATTCATTGATTAACCATTTGCACAAAATTACAATATGGCCCTATTATAAAATGAGTCCTGACACCTTGGGCAAGATGCAGGACTTGATGCATGCTAAAAAGACAGGAAATAATAATTACTCTGCAGGAGTAACCCTTATAATTTCCTGGGAAGACCAGTTAAGGACTTGATTCCCCGGGATCCTTGGACGTATCCAGCTCTCCAGGTTGCGGTCGCTTTCCTCCTCGTCTTCCAAATTGTTAACAGCATCCGGGGTGAGGATCCCCCCACTGATGAATTTGGGCTCCTTGGCAGCCTCTGATTGATCTTGTCGGAATGGTCTGTAACCCAAACCGAATATATCTTCCTTCCTTTCCACTGGTAGCAGCTTGCCCCAGCCTTGAGCATTACCGTCTTCAACAACCTTCCAGGCTTGCGGATAAGAGATGATCGAAGTACCTATCCTGTCCTCCTGAGATGCAGCCAATACTCCAGTAGCCTCATTAACATTTAGGGCCTCAAACCCTTGGCTCATTGTCTCATGGATCTCACCATCCATCTCAATATACTTGTATGTAGCCAGCTGGCTAACAAATATATCTTCCTCACCAAAGATGGTGATAATATGTCATTCCCATTCATACTTCAGTTTCTGGTGAAGGGTCGACGTTACTGCGCCTGCGGCATGAATCCAGGGTCGACCTAACCAACAGCTATAAGCTGGATGTATGTCCATCACGTAGAAAATGGTCTTAAAGACTTGTGGACCAATCATTACTGGCATCTCCACCTCTCCAAGAACAGATCTTTTGGAGCCATCAAAAGCCCTGGCCACAAGATTACTTGGCCGGAGAGCTATCCCATCATACTCGAGCTTGACAAGGGCTTTCTTGGGTAAGACATTGAGTGAGGACCCAGTGTCTACAAGAACATGAGATAAGACAACTCCTTTGCACTCCAAGGTTATATGCAAAGCTTTGTTATGGAGACGTCCTTCTGTTGTCAAGTCAGCATCAGTGAACCCTAGCCCATGGCTAGTATTGACATTTTATACCATTGTTTCCAGCTGATTTACAGTGATCTCTTCTGACACGTAGGCAGCGTGCAGAACTTTGAGTAGCGCATCCCGATGGCTTCGGAACACAACAACAGTGATAGAATTGAGATCTTTGAAGGAGTCTGGTTGAGCTGATCCACAATTTTATAGTCACTTCTCTTAATAATTATCATAAACTCATCCACATCTTAATCGAAGGATGACTTATGAGTTTCTTTAGGTGCAGATTCTTCTGGTATCACACCCTTCCCCTTGGCTCTGGTAGCAGCCTCTACTTCAGTGTTGGTTCTAGGGACTTGTGAAACGAAGAGACGTCCGCTTCAGGTGAAGCCTCCGCCTCCCCCAACATTATCCACTTGGGGAGTGAGAACTGGAGAATCAAGAAGGACTTTCTCTCCATTGCAGTATTGATCAGCACCATAATGCCATGGTATAGCAGTGTCTTTGTCATATGGGATCGGCCCGGGCACCGTGATAGTGATTGGGCTTACTACAGCTGTTGTTGGGACTACAATGGTCTGTTGATCATAAAAAATAGTAACAGGACCTCTGGTGGATGTTGGTAGAGATGAGTTGAAGCTTTGTTGAGACTGTTGTTAATTTTGCTGAAAATTGCTGGAATTCAGGACTGTTGTCGGGTCATAATAAATTATGACAGTAGAAACATCATTATTGGTTGTTGAAGTTGTAGTAGCCGGTGCAAATGGATTGTTGTGTGTTGAAGTGACAGATGGAATGATTGCTGAAGTTGTAGCTGAATCGGTTGGAACAATGGTTGTTGTAGTTGTAGAAGAAACACTTGGAAAGATGGTTGTTGCATTTGTAGAAGATTCTCTTGTTGTTGACAAAAGGGTTGTTGGAGTTGTAGAAGCTGTGGTTGTAATTTGCAGAACGCCTTCTTCGATTAGGTTATTGATGCCTTTCCTCAAGCTAGCACACCCATTCTCAGAAAGTTTGCATAATTCGCAACAGGCCCCACAACCTGGAAACACTTGGCACTTTAAAAGCTGGGCTTTAACCTCTGCCAGAGGTGTTTGAATACATGCAATGTCTTCTATTAAACTCATGGGTGAGCCATCCTCTACAACATTAATCCTTGGCCCACTGTGGCTTGGCATAGGATTTTTCATTATATTTGGAGGAGGTGCAAAGTTCGGGGCTTTTGAATCTACCAGATCCTGAACCTTCATATACAAGGCTCTGCATTTTTCCGTAGAGTGACCAGGTGAGTTTGAATGAAAAGCACACCTAGCATTGACATCATAGTTCCTAGGAAGGTTTTGAGGATCAGGTGGAGCCAATGTCCTCAACTCAACCAGATTGAGCTTTAGGAGTTGTGAAAATAGTGTAGCATACGACATTGAAATGGGGTCAATTACCCGGTTGACCTGAGATGGCTGCTGTTAAAACGGGCGTTGTTATTGATTGTTGTTGTTGTTGTAAGATCTCTGTTGTGGAAACTGTTGTTGTTGCGAGAAGTGTTGTGGTTGTTGAACATACTGAGGAGGTGGAGTAGGGATAGTAATAGCAGCAACTGTTCTGGGCAAGTATTGGGGTCTCCCTCTTCCCATGTGCATAGAATTTGTCTCACCAGATCTACGGGGCCCAGCAAAAGGATTTCTTGTACTGCTGGAACTAGCACCGTTATCGGAGATCTTTCCCATCTTCAACAGGCTCTCTATTCTTTCCCCAACTATCACCACATCTGCAAATCTAGTAGAAGAAAAAGCAGCCAATCTGTCAATGTAGGTCCCTTGGAGAGTATTCATGAACATGTCAGCCATTTCTCTTTCAGACATGGGAGGTTGAACTGTAGCAGCAAGTTGCCTCCACCTTTGGGCATATTCCCTGAAGCTTTCACGGGAAGATTGAGACATTCCCATTAAAAGGGTCCTGTTTGGAGCCATGTCCAAGTTGTATTGATATTGTCGGATGAATGCTTCAGCCAAGTCTTTCCAGCTTCTTACTGTGGCTCTGGTCAAATGGGAATACCATTCTCGGGATGCCCCTGTTAGACTATCCTCGAAGTAAAACATCCACAGCTTTTCGTCCATGGTGTATGCTTTTAACCTTCCCAAGAATGATTGAAGGTGGGTGCGTGGGTAGGATGTGCCATTATACCTTTCAAAACACGGGGGTTTGAACTTGTGAGGAATTCTCACCCCTTCCACCAGTCCCAAGTCCATTACATCAAACCCTAGGGAATTCTGGGATTCAAGAGACCTCAGCTTCTCTGCAATTTCATCCAGCCTACGGTCGTAAACTTCGTCCCCAATACCAACAACTGTAAACTGCTCTTCTTGAGGATCCTCTTGCAAGATCCTTCCTCCAGCAGTGTTACCCTGAGTATTCCTTATGGCATTGACTTCTGGGTTTAGATGAGGCCCAAACTCTGGTGGATCAGCACGAGGCTGCACGTGATCATTGTTACTGGTACCTCCTGTACCTGGATGGTGTTCTTCAGGAGTTTGCCTTTCAACCAGTTCCCTTAGTCTTTCCTGGCTTTGAGCTAAACCAGTCATAACAGTCATGAATTGGGTCATCTGATTCCTCATCTCAACCCTCTCATTTGCCATTTGGGTCCTTACTTCATTCAAGTCTTGCTGAACTTGATCCATCTGGAGTCCCGGAAGGTTGTTTCGCATCGGGTACCGGTGTATTCTGTTGATAGGGAACACTCTTCTACGAGCAATGTTTTCTAAAACCACAACAAAGTGAGAAACAATAATAAAAAACCTACAAAACAAAGAAAATGTTAGTATGCAATGCAATATGCCTATTTGTCTTCTAAGGGTATCCAGGTTGGTTCTTTGGTTTTGACCTTTCCAGACCTCGAGGAAATGCTGATGATGTTGATAGATAATGCCCACCAATTAATACAAACTGATATATTACAGAAGATGAAAATACATAGTTTAATTACAATACATTCCCATGGTGGGTCAAAATACAACAACAAAAGAAAAGTACAACAAGAGAAAAGTACAAGCAAAATAGTCAAACATCTAAACCAAAATCATCCTCCCCGACTTCCTTCAGGAGGGCCTCAGTCACTGGCCCTACTGGATGCTCCGTAATAGTCCTGATGAGGAGGTTCCTAGTAGCAATTGCACTAGTTAACTTCTTATGCTTGTCCTGATCCTTTGACCTTTTCAACCCCGCCCGGAGTTTCAAACCAGCTATCTCTCTCTGAGCTGCCAACAAAGCCTCCTGATGCTTCTTTTCACTAGCCTCCAATTGCTCTATCTTAGCCTGAGTCCTTTGGTCTTCTTGTGCACGGGCTTCAGTGATCCTGATCCACCTAGCCTGGCTTTCCTACAGATAGTGCTCTGCCCTAGCCTTCTGAGTCTTTGCTTCCTTGCAAGCATTCTTCAGTACTAACTCCCCTGCCCTTGCCTTCCTGATGTAGTCATCTGTCTTCTCAATCTTGGCTAAATGCTCAATCCTGAGCCTTTCCAATCTCTCATTATCTAGACGGGTGTCATTCCTCTCCCAGAGAGTCTTCTTCAAGGCTTCAGATAACTGAGTATTCCTCTCTTTCAGCTTCTCAAAATCTTCCATACTGACAGTAGCTGCAGGCTGCACTGTTGAAGGTCCAGACAACCTTCCATTCTCCTATTGCAGCCTGCAGGGTGACCTGAGAGATCAAGAAGTCCAGATGAAGGCCTAGAACTCCAGCCTTGGTTGTCATGTTCTGATCAATGAGGGCAGGCTCCAAATGCAATATCCTGGCTAAGTCTTCATTTCTGGGAGCATTCATCTCAGGGTTGAAGGGAATCCCTCTCCTGATAGGAACTCCTAATAATAAGGAAAATTCTTCTAGCAAAGGTCCCAACTGGAAATCACGAAATGTGAAGCATCTGAGTGGAGGATCATAACACTGCAAGCAAGTATGGATCATGCTTCTCTGAGATGCATCTAAATCCATGACCATGTCCAATATGCCTCCATAATGCTCTCTGAACAGTGGGATATGGTCAGGAGTAATGAGGGACTGGATCTGCTTGATGCCAGTCAGGGTGGGCTCAAAGAAGTGGTCGGTGATGTTGCTCTTTCTTGAAGTGTCCATGGCTGCTGATGAAGATACTGAGATAAACCCTGATGAAGACTACTGAATGAGATGCTAGAGATGGGTCTCTGATGAGGATAGCTGGAGGAGAAATCACTGACAAATTGATGAAGGTGCTGGAGAAGATAACTGAAGAAGTCTGAGCAGCAGAAGGGGTCAAAACCAAACCAAAAACAATATGGTGGATACCCTGTAAAACAAATAAGCAAATGTTAAATGATGCAGAAATGATGTATAAAAATGACATGAAAAGGGTTTGTGATCAAGAGATGGATCTGTTTATCTGCCTTGGTAAAAGTCCATGTATGTTCATAAGTCTGGATGGAGGCTTAGAAATCCAGTAACTAGATGGGGGACTCAAATAAAGAGTCACAAGTCGAGGGTAATCACAAGAACTGTCCAAACAATACAACCTTAACAAATCTAGTAACAAGGTATGATGAGGTCAAGGGTTCCTGCAAACCTACAAATATCCCAACCCCCTCACATGTAATGTTCTATAACAAGGATCCTCAGACTTGGATCAGTTATGAGAAGTGTAAACACTTATAACCCGGAGGTATAGTGTTTACAATAACCATAAAAGATCCTCCTCTAATTCACCTCAGATGATGAAGGTCATAAAATGGTCATCCAGACTTAGCAGGCTTCCCAGATAGCCCTGGTACTACAGGAAATCTGTAGCACAGAGTTCTCAAGAAGAAACCCATATCTGAACCGTGTTTCATATTCCCGCACCAGACCGAAATGGAATGGGAAAGAATATGAAGCCACTCTAGCCTATGTGTCACTCAGGTCCCCGGTATAGGACCTTAATCACTCAATGAACCCCACCCACCAAGACAAACAAGAGATACAACACATGATAATGACAGTATGAAATACATAAAACTGTAAAAGAAATCAATAAATAAAGTTGTACATAAAGCAATAAATAAAGAAAATAAATAAACACAAGTAGCACACAACACCCCCATAAACACAAATCAAACAAGCGCTAGGAGGAACCAACAAAAAAGAACCAGAAGCCCTGGTTGCAATATAAGGTTCCCCAGCAGAGTCGCCAAGCTGTCGCTCCCGCTAAAAGACACCACGGTCAGATAGGGTACATACGCGAACGGTCGGTGAAAGAGAAAGATGAAGTGAACTGAATAGAGTCGCCAGCTAGGAATTTTTATCCCGAAGGAAAGGTAATGCTGTATAAACCTGAGAAAAGATGGGTAAGACGGTCGCGAACCAGAGAAATTGAGAAAGGGGGTTGGTTACAACCTGGGAAAGTATTAGCACCCAGATTGTCCGTCGTACTCGACGAGATCCACGCTTAAAAGATTTGTGTTTAAAGGGGTAGTGTCGGTGCTATCTGTGTGCAAAATCAAGAAAAGAATATACAAGTGTCAGTGCAAGAAAATGAAGTGAAGTGCTCAGGAACTGAGGCTTACAAAGAGAATGCTGGAAGAGGGGGAAGACACAAAGAATTTTGTTAGATAACAGTTAAGTTATGCCTACGTATCCTCTCGTGCAATGAGGAAGTCAAAACACCGTAGTTCGACTCAAAGAGACTGAAAGATAAATTGACCAATGAACTGCTTTCTTATCTATGCTCAAGTGTATGACTCGTCTGGCTCGAGTGCTAACTGTCTTGCATTAGACGGAAAAAGTAAGTTCTCGTTTGTGAGTGAAGATGATGAGAAAAGAATCCCGAAGGAGACGATTATTGTTTGTTTTTGTGTTTTCAATCTTTTATTGCTTTTTGGTGTTTGTCATAAGTTAATGAGCTTAAGCCTAAACCAAGGGTTAGTAAACTCATCATATCCTCCCTTTGATTAGGGATAACAATAATACCTTAAGTATGAGATAAACACCTCAAACTTAATTACCATGATGGTGTAGGATTAAGATCATCAACCTATTTGTGATTATTTAGATGTTTTTGAGTTTTTTTGTTTAGTGTTAAGAAATGAGTTTAAGCCATAATCAAGGATTAGTGAACCCATTACACCATCCTAATAGAAGGATAATAGATGAGCACACTTAAGTTGAGGAAGATACCTCAACTTAATCCATGATTAGGGATTAACCTCATGACAAAACAAACCTTTATTAAAGTGGATTTTAATTAAGGATGAGATTAAGAAGTGAATTTTATGGTTTGTAAGACAACTTGAGGAGGACTTGTCCATTAACACTAGGGTTAGTCCTTCTTAACCAATAAAGGAAGAATTAGAACCCTAATGCAAGGCCCAAATTACAATTTAATTACTTAGTGATTATTAAGATGGATTGATTAAGAGGTTTAAACAAATTAAGGGTTTAACACTTAGGATTAAAGTTATACACTCCATTCTAAGAGAAGGATGCAGGCATAACCCTAATTCCAAAGTCCTAAAACCTTAAAGGTTTAGTCTGTAATTATGAGATGAGAAGAGAGACAAAAGAAGACACAAAGATAAAAGCTAAAGGAGGACTAATGAAAACCCTAATTATTGTCATGCTTGGATGTTCCTATGGTTTGTAAGGCTTGCAAGAGATCTTCAGAGAAGCCACCAATGGAAGAAGCAGATGAAAGGAGGAGAAGCAGAAGAAACAAGTTGCTTACTTCACTGAAGAAGATAAGTAACTTGGAGAAAGAAAGTGAATGATGAACATGAATGAGCAAGCCCACTCTTACAGCAAATGAAAATGCAGCAAGGATGAATAAGAAGAATGAGAAGAGAAGTTAGAAGTGAAGGCAAATTCACTTCTCAAGTTACTTACCTCCTGAAATGGTTAACATAAAGGAAAGGAATGAAATGAAAATGTAATGTATGCAAAGATGCAAATCAAAACCAGAAGCATATTCATGATGCAAATGATTCTATGAGATGATGCAAAGGCAAATCAAGTGTTATGAATGTGCATACAAAGTGAAAGAATGCAAATGAAGCATGTAGGAAGCATGAAAACACATGTATACTTATGAAATGAAATGAATGCAAACCATGGAAAATGAATGAAGGAATGATAAAGCATGATTATAATATGTCTTATGATGTCTAATATGGCATACAAATGCTTAGAATTTCATGGCAAGTTCACATGTTCATGCAATGCAATGTAAGATGCAAGTATGGATGCAAGATTAGGGTTATATGAAAAGATGAGATGCGAATGTCAAAAACAGAAACAAATCACAAGATAAAAAATTGCAAATTAACTCAAAGGAACCCTAACCCCATATGATATCACACCCCAAAGGAGAAGGTCTAACTCTTAACCTAAAGAAAGTTGTGATTTTCTAAGTTATCTAGGGTTTTAAGGCACCTTAAGAGGGAAAATGCAAATCAAATGGAAAATCCAAGATAAATTTGTGACAAAAATATGCTAGACACTGCATGCTATATGAAGATCAATGCAAAAAGAACCAATGTCAAACCCTTCATGGTTAGGCAGAAAAGAATTCTTGAAGTTAAGGTTCAAAAATGGGATTTTTATGAACCCTAAATTCAAGAAAAATGTCAAAATTGATTCAAAACCAAAAATAAATTTGTATGAATGGTTTGACAATGTTTCTAAATGTCCTAAGATGCAATGTGAATTTTTTTTGGAATTTTTAGAAACCTAAATGATATTTTAATTAATTAATTTCCATTAATTAATTAAAATAAACATTTAAATATTTTCAAAATGGTTTTTTAATACAAAAAATAAAAATAAAAATGTTTTTGGGTGAAAAAAAATATTTGAATTAAAAATGCAGAATTAAAATATTTTTGGAAATTTTTAAGTATTTTAAATAAATTATGCACAACAAATGATAAAAAAATGAAATAAAAATCAAAATAAATGAAAGTCAGCGCATCCAAGGGACAGGATTCAAACTGGGGAGATGGAGAGAAGACCACGCGCGCATCTGGATGGTCAGAATTCAAACTTATTAAATCCTAATTAATTAATTAATTAATCCTGATTAAACCTAATCTAAACTAATCATGGCCATCCATTTCAAATTAAACCTAATCCAAGGGCCCAGAACACGCCTGGCTCACTAAACCCTAAAATTAACCCTAATCAGTTTCAGGTGACCGGAACAGTGTTCCGGTCATCTTCTCCAGCAACACCCCAACACCAACTTCTTCCCTAGGCCACTTCTGGAGCTCTAAAGCTCCAGATCAACTCCTCTCACCTTCCTAAACCTAAATCCACCCTCAAAACTAATTTTTCAGGGCTGAAAATCAAGATTCGAAGAAGAACTCAAAAATGGTGAAACTTTCAGACAATCAGTACATGCTCATTTCGCAACCATTTTCAAAAATAAATATATCATGGTGATCAGCAAAGCATAAAGAACAATCTAAGAACTTAAAATTGCATTTCTGGAAAAAGTTTGAAGAGGTTACCTGAGCTTGAGCTTCCTCAGTTTGGAGCTTTTAGACCTCCTCTCTTGTGCAAACTCACTCCAATGATCCCTCTGATGAAGCTTTGATGCTTGGAAGGAGTTTGTAATGGCTAAAATGAAAGCTTACACTCTTGCTGGCCAGAAATCGTGTTTCAGTTTTAGGGGGTTTTTGGTTGCAATGAAGGGTGGGAAATGATCCTTTGATGAAGCTGAGGTGATTGATGAAAAAAGTTTGGAGTTTGAGTGTGTGAGCAGAGAGTTTCGAATGCTTTTGCAAATGGGGTGATTTTTGAGAGCTTGATGATTCTGAAGTGTTAGGCTTGTGTGTGTTATGGCTTGCATTTGATCCACATAACAATGTTTGAAAGGTCAGAGGAGTTGTTGTGGCCTATGGTGATTGGTATGGGTCATCTTGCACAAAGTAAACAAATCTTGTACTTGAGGTATGGGCTGGTTTTGCAGCTAGCTTTTGGCTTGTCCTAGCTCAGCATAGATCAAGGAGAGCCATGGAATTGGTTTTGTGGTGATTCAGCAAGTGGAAGCATAGTTGTGTATCATTTTGCAATTTTCATGAAGTTTGGCCCCTTTGTGATTTCTTGATGGGAAAGGCATGAAATGAGATGGTTCTTTGGGAAATTCTGATTTTTAGGTAATGTACTATGTTGGTATGATGCATAGAAGTGTATTAGAAGTCACAAAATGGCTTGGCAAGTGGTTTTGCAAAAATCCCTCTTTGGTGTATTCTTGAAAATTATAGGATTTTTGCCAACTTTGAAAGATCACAACTTGAGTTCCATAATGAATTAGAACTTGTTATTGTACTTTTTGAAAAGGGAATGATCCAATCTACAACTTTCATTACCAACAATTTTTCATTTGAAGCATTTTTGATTGAGAAAGAGGAGGTTGAAGAACTTTCCCAAAATGGAAAGTTTCCATTACAAGTCATTTCCATTTTTGGAAACTTTTGGTTTAACTCACTTTTCTTCAATTTTTTGAACTTCCATTCACTTAAATGATCAAATAAAGATCATATAACTTCAATTTGATGAAAAATCCACTTTGGTTCCATTGTTGGGGGCCTCAGATGCCCTAATTTTGCTCTGACTTGCTCAAGAAGTTACCCAATGAACAGATGACTTCCACAATGAATTTCTTCGTCAAACTTGGTATACAAGACCCTTATAACATATTGAGACCATTAGAAACAAGAATGACCAAAAAATTTGGAGTTATGGCCTCTGAAACCAAAACCCTAATTTCAGGTCATCTGTGTAGTGAAACCCTAGCTCTGCTTCCATGACTTGCCAGTTCTTGTGATTTCTTGACTTCCTTGATCTTTGAGGGATATAAAATGATGATAGAACAGACATGGACCCTCTTGGAATGATTGGAGACCTTTGGAGTGGCTCAGATGGATCCTTGGATTGCTTAGATCACAAACCCTAGATGCAGATGAACTTGAACTATGCAGTGAAACAAAAATGATATGTTTAAACTTATGTAAAATGAAAGATCACAAGCCATGGTGTGAACTGAGTGAGGGAAAATTTGGGGTGTTTACAGAAGGCTGCCGAAAATATCACGACATAGGACGAATGTCGGATAGAAGAAAGTTGTTTTGTTGGTGACTTACTGGGGAATGGTAAACACGGACGAGTTCTTACGCTTAAGAATAAAAGGTATAAGTGTTTGACGCTGTGTATAGATTAAAGATGCGGACGAGCATCCTTAGGACCATGATACGGACGAGTATCGGTAGAAACAAACGCTGATGCGTGTTCAGAGATGATGATACGGACGAGTATCAACTGGTTAACAAAGAACACGGACGAGTGTCGAATCTGTTGAGGAGTGATATATACAAGATACAGACGAGTATCAAATACTTCTATATAAGCATGAGCGAGTATTGGTTTGTTGGTGAAGTATGAGCAAGACACGGACGAGTGTTTGATCTGCTGGGGAATGTATGACACAGACGAGTGTCAAATAAGTACTACATATAAACAGGCATCTGTTTTGAGAATGCAAAGGATATGCTTTGGCTTTCTGTGGGGATAGGACGACACTGACAGGTGTCGAAAAGACGTGTATAAACAAGTATTTGCTTGCAGAAGGTGTTCTGGCGACCTTGCTTGGGAAGTATGACACGAACGAGTGTCAAAAGGGATATGCATAGGAATCTATATTTGAGGGTGCAAAGGGGACGCTTTGGCTTTTAGGTGCAGGGGATGTATTTGTATATTGCTGATGAAACATTGATGGTAATTGCAGGTGACTGGCTCGAACCTGGCTTGTGATCATGCAAATGCTTGATTTTTGCCGTAATGCTCCGTATTAGACGGAATGCTACGCTCTGCGTGGGGAGAAAAAAATGATGCGTATGCTATGATTATGCAAAAGAGAAACTGATCCGGGACTCGGATCCTGCGGGGATAAAGATCTCTGGCTGATCTGTTTGGAAGAATAACCCGTCTGGGGAAGAGATCATTGGTAGATCTATCAGGAGGGAGAACTCTGCTTGGGGAATTAGATCATCGGTAGATCTATCTGTAAGGGGAACTCAGCTGGGGATAAGGAAACTTCAGTCACTTTGTTGGGTGTAGGTTTCAGGCATTGCTCTTGTGGGGAGAGAATGGAAACTTTGCGGGGAGGCAGTTCCATTAAATTTGCTGCGGATGAGAGAGACCTGACACTCTGGTGGAGAGGAAAAGATCACTGAACAATCTTCCTAGAGAACTCTGTGGGGGATCTCGGCTGGGGAAGCTTCTGTTGAGTAGACTTATGCTGGAGATGAGGAGGCTTTGGCAACTTCACTGGGGAGGAGCAGTTCAGACATTGCTCGAGAGATCCTGCTTGGGGAGGAGGTAACTTCCGGGAAGTAACATGCTGGGGATTCGATGCTTGATATATCCCATGATGTGCATCAAATTCCCGCAACCTGTTAAGATAAAAAACGCACAAGTATCCCGAGGTATCCCTAACCGGATTCCGTCATAGAAATTAGACTTTCTTGAAATTAATATATTTCCTGCAAGCATTTATTTAAAAATGGCTCATTTGTTTTATGTAAGTGTTGTATCATGAATATTGGACATTTTGCAAACGAAAAATGTACAAAACGAGGTGTGAGTGAAAACTCTAATTTTATTGATTTGGGTGCCCTGAATTGGCAAAATACAGTCAATGAAACAAGTCCCCTGAAATGAGGAGATTGCTATAAATTGAGAAAAATAAAAGTGTTGGCAATGTTGATGGCGACGCTCCAGTGAACTCCCTTTGCTATGACCTGTATGACCTTGACATTCTTCTCATCTTGCTTTCTGAAGAAGGCCGATTCTGACCGCTGCTTTGTCCTTTCGATGCTTGCCATGTTGAGAGTGATACAGACGAATTCAGAATGCAGTTGTTCGCTTATTCCCTGATTTTGCATGGATCGCCCTTGCGGGTTTTAAATCCACCGGGATACCCATTTTTTCCTGAGCTATCCAATGCGGATTTTCAACTCAGCGGGTGTACATTTTTTTCAATTTTCCCTTATTTTTTCCTGAGTCTTTTATTCTGTTTTTGACTCGCCGGGATACCCTATTTTTGCCTGGACGTACATTCTGTTTTTATGTCAAGCGGGTCATTTTATGCGAAGTATTCTTTAACTGCATCTGAATTCACAGGGGATAAGAAATCTTCTCCATCCATAGTAGTGAGCATCAGTGCTCCACCAGAGAAAACCTTATTTACTATGAATGCACCATCGTAGTTTGGAGTCCATTTGCCCCTGTGGTCTGTATGAGGAGGAAGAAGTCTTTTCAGCACAAGATCTCCTACTTGGTATTCCCGAAGCCTGACTTTCTGATCGAAGGCTTTCTTCATCCTTTTCTGATATAACTGCCCATGACAGATGGCAGCTAGCCTTTTCTCTTCGATCAAATTCAGTTGATTGTACCGAGACCAGAACCATTTTGCTTCGTCCAGCTTTACATCCATCATTACCCATAAGGAGGGTAGCTCAACTTCAATAGGTAGGACTACCTCCATACCATACACAAGTTGATAAGGTGTTTCCCTAGCGGACATTCTGATTGAGGTTTGGTACCCATGTAAAGCAAATGGTAGCATTTCGTGCCAGTCTTTGTAAGTAACCACCATCTTCTGCACAATCTTCTTGATGTTTTTGTTAGCTGCCTCAACAGCGCCATTCATCTTCGGCCTGTAAGGAGAAGAATTGTGATGTTGGATTTTGAAGTCCCGACACAGCTCTGCCATCATTTTGTTGTTCAAATTGGAACCATTATCAGTAATGATTCGCTCGGGAACTCCATATCGATAGATGATGTCTCTTTTCAGAAATCTAGCTACCACTTGTCTGGTGATGTTTGCATACGAAGCTGCTTCAACCCATTTGGTGAAGTAGTCAATGGCTACCAGGATGAATCTGTGGCCATTTGAAGCATTCGGTACAATCTTTCCAATCATGTCAATGCCCCACATGGCAAAGGGCCAAGGTGAAGACATCACGTTCAAAGGATTCAGAGGCACATGCACTTTATCTGCATAAATCTGGCATTTGTGGCACATTCTGGCATAGGCACAACAGTCTGCATCCATTGTGATCCAGTAGTAACCTGATCTTAATAATTTCTTTGCCATTTCATGTCCTCCGACATGGGTACCGAAAGAACCTCCATGCACCTCGTGCATCAGTAGGTCAGCTTCTTTCTTGTCGACACATCTGAGTAGCACCATGTTAAAGTTTCGTTTTTATAATGAACCATCAGCATTGAGGAAGAAACTGCCAGCCAGCCTTCTTAGTGTCTTCTTATCATTGGATGATAACCCTGGTGGGTATGTTTGATCCTCTAAGAACCATTTGATGTCGTGGAACCAAGGCTTGTCATCATTAGCAGTGTCCACAGAGAATACGTATGTCGATCGGTCCAGTCTGGATAACAAAATCCGAGGCACATAATTGGTAGTTTGAACCTTGATCATGGAGGAAATGGTAGCCAGAGCATTCGCAAACTGATTTTCGTCTCGAGGGATGTACTCAAGTTTGACTGTTGTGAATAAAGTCAACAATCTCCTCGTATAGTCACGGTATGGAATCAGATGCTCTTGGTGAGTGTACCATTTGCCGTTGGTCTGATTGATTACTAAAGTTGAATCTCCGAATACATTCAATGTCTTGATCATGAGGTCAATGGCTTCCATAAGACCCATGATACATGCTTCGTATTCTGCTTCATTGTTAGTGCAGGCAAAGGTGAGTTTTGCCGAGAAAGGCATGTGAACTCCTTTAGGTGTAATGAGCCCTGCACCAACTCCGCGACCATTCATATTGACAGCCCCGTCAAATATCATTATCCATTCTTCTCCTGGGTCAGGCCCTTCAGTATGAACAGGCTCTTCATGATCTTTTGCTTTTAAGTACATGATGTCTTCATCAGGGAAGTCAAATCTCATAGGCTGGTAATCATCAATGGGTTTCTCAGCTAGATAGTCAGACAGTACACTGCCTTTGATGGCCTTTTGAGATGTGTACTGAATGTCATACTCTGTCAGAATCATTTGCCATCTTGAAACCCTGCCGGTAAGTGCTGGCTTCTCAAATATGTACTTGACGGGGTCCAATTTTGAGATCAATAAAGTAGTGTGAGTCAACATATACTGCCTTAGTCGGCGAGCAGCCCACGCTAAAGCACAGCAAGTTTTCTCGAGCAGTGAATAACGTTGTTCACAGTCGGTAAACTTTTTTCTTAGGTAGTATATTGCATACTCTTTTTGACCAGACACGTCATGTTGGCCCGGCACACACCCCATTGATCCTTCTAATACTTTTAGGTACATTATCAGAGGTCTTCCTTCAATCGAAGACATGAGAATTGGAGGTTCTTGTAGGTACTCTTTGATCTTGTCAAAGGCTTTCTGACAATCTTCGTTCCACCTGACTGTCTGTTCTTTACTTAACAACTTGAACATGGGCTCACAGGTTGCAGTGAGGTGGTATATGAACCTTGATATGTAAATCAATCTACCCAAGAACCCCCGAACTTCTTTTTCAGTCTTAGGTGCAGGCATCTCCTGAATGGCTTTGACTTTGTCAGGATCAACCTCAATTCCCTTTTTACTCACGATAAATCCTAGAAACTTACCAGAACGTACCCCAAATGTGCATTTGTTAGGGTTTAGCTTCAACTGATACTTTCTCAGACGCTTGAACAACTTCAGCAGATTTACCAGATGGTCTTCTTCAGTAAAGGACTTGGCAATCATGTCATCCACGTAGCATTCAATTTCTTTGTGGATCATATCGTGGAACAACGTCACCATAGCACATTGATAAGTCGCACCGGCATTCTTCAGTCCAAAAGGAATTACCTTGTAACAAAATCTGCTCCAAGGTGTGATGAAGGTTATTTTCTCCATGTCTTCGGGTGACATCTTGATCTGATTATACCCAGAAAAACCATCCATGAAAGAAAACACCGAGAACTGAGTTGTGTTGTCGACCAATACATCAATGTGAGGTAATGGGAAATCATCCTTCGGGCTAGCTCTGTTTAGATCCCGGTAATCCACACACATACGTACTTTTCCATCCTTCTTAGGCACTGGTACAGTATTAACAACCCACGTCGGGTAACTAGTTACAGCAAGGAAACCGGCATCCCACTGTTTTTGTACTTATTCCTTAATCTTAATGGCCATATCTGGGCGAGTACGGCGTAGCATTTGCTTCACTGGAGGGCAATCTTCTTTCAATGGTAGCTTGTGCATAACAATATCCGTATCTAGACATGGCATGTCTTGATAGGACCAAGCGAAGACATCGACGTATTCCCGAAGCATGTTGATAAGCTGTTCTTTCACTGAAGCTTGCAGACCGGCCTCAATCTTCACTTCTTTCAAATCCTCTTCGGTACCAAGATTAACAGTTTCAACCTCCTCCTGATGAGGAGTAATCAATTTCTCTTCTTGCGTCAACAACCTGGCTAACTCTTTAGGTAACTCATAGTCTTCTTCAACCCCTTCATCGGCTTGATTAATTGGATTGTCGAAGTCATACAAGGTCATAGCAGTGCTGTTGTCGGTGCAATCTGGAGGATAATCTCTGCAAGGGTTGAGATTTGTTCGTTTTAGTGATCAATTTTAATCTTGTTCAGAAAAAATGAAGTTATTTATTTTGAAAACATTGCCATTTTATTGTTTTGTACAAAAGTGAAAAAAATGAAAAGACAGTGAGCGAAAGAGAGAATTGTTTGCAAAAGATGTCTGATATTCATTGATATTCCATTTGCACAAAATTACAAATATGGATCTATTACAAAATGAGTCCTGACACCTTGGGCAAGATGCAGGACTTGATGCATGCTGGAAAAAAAAGAAGGAAATAATAATTACTCTGCAGGAGTAACCCTTATAATTTCCTGGGAAGACCAGTTAAGGACTTGGTGACCCGGGATCCTTGGACGAATCCAGCTCTCCAGGTTGAGGTCGCTTTCCACCTCGTCTTCCATGTTATTGATAGCATCCGGGGTGAGCATCCCCCCACTGATGAACTTGGGCTCCTTAGCAGCCTCTGCTTGATCTTGTCGGAATGGTTTGTAACCCAAACCGAATATGTCCTCCTTCTTCTCCATTGGTAGTAGCTTGCCCCAGCCCTGGGCATTTCCATCTTCAACAACCTTTCGAGCTTGCTGATAGGAGACAATTGAAGTACCCATCCTTTCCTCCTGGGATGCAGCAAATACTTAAGTCTTCGCCTCATTGACGTTCAGTGCCTCGAACCCTTGGCTCATGGTTTCATGGATTTCACCATCCATCTCAATGTATTTATATGTAGCCAGATGGCTAACAAAGATGTCCTCTTCACCACATATGGTGATAATCTGTCCTTCCCACTCATATTTCAATTTCTGGTGAAAGGTTGACGTAACTCTGCCAGCGGTGTGAATCCATGGTCGACCCAACAAACAGCTGTAGGTCGGCTGAATGTCCATCACATAGAAAGTAGTCTGAAAGACCTGTGGACCGATTATTACAAGATGCTCCACCTCTCCAAGAACAGACCTCTTGGAGCCATCAAAAGCTCTAACCACCAGATTGCTTTGTCGGAGAGCTATTCCATCGTATTCGAGCTTGACAAGACCCTTCTTTGGCAAGACATTGAGTGAAGACCCAGTGTCAACAAGAACATGCGAGAGCACAGTCCCTTTACACTCCAAAGTGATGTGTAAAGCTTTGTTGTGGTGACTGTTGCACCCCAAAATTTTCCCTCACAAAACAAGACTTTGTGTGCTAAGAGATTCACAAGGTTCACAAGATTCACAAGACATCTTATGAGGTTCACAAGGTTCACAAGACATTTTATGAGGTTCACAAGGTTCACAAGACATCTTATGAGGTTCACAAGGTTCACAAGACATCTTATGAGGTTCACAAGGTTCACAATTAGTCAGAAGATTTGACAATTCCCTCATACAATGCATCCTCCTAAGCAGTGCATCCAAAACTAGGGTTTTAACTTTAAATAAGGCTAAATGGACTTCCAAGACTTCAAGTGAGCTTCATAGCATCTTCTATGTGTTTAAGAATCCCCATGACAAGTTTCAAGACTTTTCTCAAAGGTTTGCTCAGTCAGATGATCAGATAAGTCAAAATCAGTCAAAGCAGTTAAAAAGTCAAACTGAGGTCAACTGTGGTCAAACCAAAGTCAAACTTCATGATTTTTTGCCAACATCAAGTATATGAAGTAAAATGCATCATTTTATCAAGGGTTGATCATGATTCATCAAGGAGATTTCAAATCATCAAGAATCAGGAGTTTCTAAATTAGGGTTTCCTCAGGAAAAGTCAACTGAACTTTGACCAGCCATAACTTTCACATGCTTCATCAAATTTTTTCCATTCAAAGCTCATTTTGAAGGAAATTTAATTCTATACAACTTTGTGTCTCACAAGCCAAGCCCAACAATGCTTCATTTGGAAGGTATGAGCTAAGACATTATAGATCCTTTTAAATTTATTTAGTATTTTCATAATTTTATTTTATTTATTATGATTTTTTATATTAAAAATCATTTTAAATTTGAATAAAATATAAAATATGAAGATTTAAAATATATTTTGGTTCTAGAAAGTCATAAACATAAATTGGATCAGATTGATATGCAATTGATGGTGATTGTCTTAAGATAGAAAGGTTTCATTCAAGAATATACAAAATTCAAGCCATGATCTTTTTCAATCTTTTGAATCCAAAAAGTCCAAACAACTATCCAATTTTTTGACCTAGTTTCATCCAACTATAAGTATACAAACCACACAAATGCATAGGGGACGAAAATTCTGCCTCAAGAGTAAGTTTCCAATTTTCCAAAACTCACCAAAAACACGATTCGGATTTCACTCTTCAAGCTCTTTCAAGGCAATTTGAAGGTTGATACATGTTCTATGGACATCACTGAACCTATTCCAATCATTAAAAGCATCAAAAACATGACATAATGCATAACCCGAATCAAACTTTTCATGCTTTGATGATTTTTTCGTTTTCTTATATTTGTGTGTTATAAATGAAATTTGATCATTGTTTCATGTTTGTAATGAGTTGTTGATCGTTTCTGGGCTGTTTAATTGAAGTTTTGATACAGGTTTAAGGAATTGCCATTGTTAGGGTTTCGGCCAAGCTTTTAGGGCTTCACACTGAACCTAATATAAATGAATTTGAAAAACATAGGATGATTGTGTGAGCTCTGGGAATCACAATGCCCTAATCAATTGGAAGAAATTGTACCGTTTGCTTGCTGTTTGAAATTCGCAGGTTATGAATGTCAAGAACTCGCAGGAAAATGCGTAGGTGATTTCGCAACAAAATTCGAAGGTAGCCAGGAAGAAGACGAAGACCCTAGCGCGCATTCTGGAATTCAAATATTTGTCTTAATATTTTATTGTATTGTTGTTAATTTGTTTCACAGAAGCTTGCTTGGCCCAGTGGTGATGGATGCGCGTGTATTGCTTCAAGGATTGGGTTCGATTCCTGGAGGCAGCATTCTTTTTGCTTCATTTTCTCACGTATTCACAGGACTTAATATATTATTATTTGCGATGATTATACACACAGGTGCGCCCTTCTGGCTGGATGGTTGGAGTGTGTGTTTGTTTGGTTGAGGGTCCTGGGTACGAATCCCCCCAGGCCCTTTTTGTGTTATTTTTTTTGCTTTGTTGTGATTTTTACAGGATGTGAAACAAAAGCATGTGGATCTCAATCTCTATCACTAGTGCATGCTGACCAGAGTGGTTTTGGTGCTGCGTTTGGAGGTAAGGGACCTGGGTTCAAATCCCAGGTCCTTTCTTTTTTGAGCAATTTTTCATTATTTTCTTATTTTAATTATTTCTATTTTATTTAAATTAGCAAATAAAATTTATACATATTATTAAAATACTTTTTATTCAATATTCTTAAAACTTCATATTTCCTTTTTTCTAAAAATATTTTTTGTATATATATAATTTGTAAATATATTGATTTATTTTGTAAATTAATAAATAAAACCCTAATTCTATTTTATAAATTTCTAAAACCCTAAAACCTAATAATTTTTGCAAACCCTAATTTTCTTTTTTGTGAAATTCTAATTATATTATAACTTGTAAATTATTTGTAAACTCTAATTATGTACATTATTTTATAATTTTTTTATAATTGTTATTTAATATAGTTTTTGCATGTAAATAGTTTTAGGTTATGTTTAAAACAATTAAAAACTCCTAATTTAATCTTATAAATATAATTTATTTATTTTAATTATAATTAACCATTATTTTTATAACATGTATATAAATTTAAATCTTTATAATAATTAGTATATAGTATGAATTGCTTATTGTTCTCCTTAAAATCTTAAAAAATTAATTATTTATTAAAAATTGAACTTTTTATTTATTATTCATTATTATACTAATTTCTTTATTTTATTCTTATTTATTTTATTACTAACCCCATTTATTTATATATTATATGATTTTTATTTTATTATTATTGCTACTAACCCAATTATTTATTATTATTTATTTGCTTATTTATTATTATTATGTAATTGTATCTCATATGTAATAATTGTAGTAATTTTTAATATTTAATTTTAAATGCTATGGTTAGTAAAATAGGGAGTGTGAAACATACTTGTACTTAAAATTGATTTAAATCATTAACTTAAAGATAAATATTTGAACTCATACACTCACACACGTAAGTCGATCCTGGATCGCCATCTCACTTCTTAAGGGTTACCTCTCAAGTTGCCTAAACAAAAAGGTCAAGTAGGGTGTATAAAGCAAAGTCCCTCATCTCATATCATCTAGTCCCTTAAACAGATAAAAAGATCAAGTCCCTTCATGGTTGCCTTCGTAATGATCTTGTCCCTTTCGAATAAAGATGATAAGTCCCTTCGAATTGCTTATACACCTTACAGTTGCCTAAATAACAGTTGTCCCTTCACTTGTCCCTCACACATCCAAGGTAATGACTACCTATTCCTTAATAATAGGGATAGTCTTACCATTTAAAGGATATTCAAGAACAGAAAAGACTTAACTTAGGGTAGGTTCCTCTTATGTACTTGCTCACACTTCAAAACATTTCAAACACTTCACATGTTCAAACAAAATTTTCAAAACAAAGGCTTTATATATATCCGTACATGGATCAGTATAAAGTACTTAAGAAAATTTCTATTCACACACTTCATATTTCAAAAACATTTTAATGTGAGCTAAGTAACTAAGAGCCCATGGATAACCATGGATGTAAAGGGCGCTAACACCTTCCCTTTACATAACCTACCCCCCGAACCCAAAAATCTTTTAAAAGGTCTTTCCTGTTCTTTTATGCCTTTCCTTTGGATAAAATAAAAGTCGGTGGCGACTCTTGCTATCCGCAACATTTAACTAAAGTCAGTTCTCCCACCGTGTTACAGAACTGGCGACTCTGCTGGGGATTTAAATTAAAGAGGGGTACCCTTAGGAATTAGATCACTTTAAAATTGTTTACCTTGTTTGCTTTATACTTATCTGTTGGGGTGCTCTTATGTGTGAAAGATCCTAACCCGGATCTAGTATACCTTAGGTAAATGGCAATAGACCAAGGAAACTGTACGGCGTATACCGATATAGTTGATCTGGTGGCCATAGTTAGTGTGACTTCTTGGTTGGTGCTTATGTTCCTTAAGTCAAGTTGAGGATAATATGAGGCTGCCATATGTTGTTAATGCACTAACTAACTTTTAGAACCCTAGTTATCCCATCTTGGCCTTTAGAAAAGTAGTGAGATAACCGGCTTTGGTGCAGACTGAAGTTGGTTGATACTCGATGCTACGCTCATTGAGATCCTAAACTTGGAGGGTTTTGGTTGGCAAGTAAGTTGCCTACTGAACAACCACCCTTGTGAAGGATCAATGATATTGAGATCCCTTAGAACCTGGCTACTTTGTAGGACAGGATGAACCAACTAACTTCAGGGGAGGGTACTTACCTTTGAACCTCATGCAAACCTTTAAAGCTAGGGCTATGGTGTGACTTGTTTGTGTGTGCCACATGTTTGTGATTGAGCATAACATCATAGCATCATCATGCATCATAAGCATAGCATTTTCACTAACCATTTCAAGGACCAAGGGATTTATCTTTGTTCTTTGTTGCAGGTCATGGCTTCTACTCGTAGAAACACTATCAGGATCAACTTTGTAGGTATACCTCCTAAGCTTAAGGAACTGGTTTCTCAAGTGTCTGAAAACTCCCAGTTCATCAAGAGACATGGTCACCTACTGGATCTAGTCACCTCAGGGTTCAATGAAGACATGATGAGTGTTCTATTTCAGTTCTTTGATCCTAAGCACCATTGCTTCACATTGTCGCTCCCGGGATTTTCATCCTAGTACAAACGCGAAAGTGGCGCGGAAAAGGTAGAGTCGCCAGCCAGACATTTTTATCCCGAAAGAATGGGAAAGGTAATGTTGCAAAAACCTGAGGAAAAAGGAAAGGACAAGGCCTTGCGAACCAAAGATCTGAGTTCGGGAGTCGGTTACGACCTGGGAAGGTATTAGCACCCCAGATCGTCCGCCGTACCCGACGGGATCCACGCTTGCAAAAGAAACTGTTTCAAAAGGGTGAGGGTATAAAAGTTGCAGCAAAAGAAAAGAAAATGAACTGGAAAAGAACTGAATAATAAAGCAAAAGGAAAAATGTAGGGAAAATAAAGATTGTGCTCGAACGGGCCCTACCCCGCTGCCTACGTACCTCATCGGGATAATGAGGATCAGAGACGCCGTAGTTCCCCTAACTAGGGGTAACAAAGGGAAATTGCTTGTGAATTAAAGGCTTGAACTGCCCATGCCATTGCTCAGGTGTTGCAGATTCGGACGACGAGTGCGTAACCGTCTTGCAAAGTGACAAGTAGGAGAAAGTTCGCATACGGAGCGAATGAGGTGAGAAAAGAATTCCCGAAGGAAAGACGCTTATTGTTTGTTTGGGTTTTTTAGAAGCTTTTATGAGTGTGTCACAAGGAAGTGAACTCAAGCTCTTTTCCATGGAATGTACACTTGTCACTACATTCCAAGATGGAATAATAGAACAAGCACACTCAAGTGAGGAGAAGATCCCCAAAACTTGATCCCAAAGATTAGGGCTTAGGCTCACTAATTTGTTGAATTATTAAGTGTTTTGGTAATTTACATGAAGAAGTGTTTTTTATGCTTTTCTTCATGAAGAAGATACCTTGATCAGACTTGTGCATCACAAGGTAAACATGTACTATCCCAAGATGGGAAGACTACAAGCATACCTCATGGAATAAGGCTATGGATCAATGCATCACTTCACATTTATTAAAGTGTTTTTTAAGGGTTATGAGATAAGAAGAGAAGAAGAACCAAAAGGATCTCAAAGGAAAAATTCTAAAGGGGGACTAAAATAATCCTAAGTATTCACATGCATGGATGTCCTAAGGGTTATTGAGGTTTCTATCCTAATGAAGAAGGAAAGAAGAAAAGAAGAAGGGATGAGAAAGGCCTAGGCCCAACAAAAGAGGGTTAGTTCACATAAACATAAAAGGAAGAGATAAGAATTAGAGACGTGGAACTCAATTCCCACATCTCACACTTACCATAGCCCCTGCAAGGTTAGTATGCACAAGTGAAACAAAAATGAGCAAACTAACATGACATCATCCAACAATAAGAAGTGAAGTGAAGTAAACAAATGCTTAATGCCAATTCAACTCAAAGAAATGAAAATGAGAGACTTATGACTTAAAATGAGGCAACATGAATACATATGGAAACAAGTGCGCACCTATGAAAGATGTAATGCAACATGCACAAAATAAAAACACAAAGTTCAAAACCAGAATCAAAATGATATGAAGAATAGCCTAGGAGGCCAGCAAGATGAAGATAGAAGTCACAGAATACCAAACAATGTCAAAATAGAAGCAACGGAACAAAAAGATGGAGTTAAAACACTTAAAGAAACAAATGACTTGAATAAGAAGAAAACCTAAAAATTCAGAAGAAACAAGACCTATCCTAGGACCAGGAAGGTACCCACACCCCAAAGGAACCCCAAATGAGAAGAAGAAGTTGGCACAAGTGCCCTTCTAAGCCTATAAGAGATCTAATAAACCAAAAGAAGCGAAATGGGACAAGGTGAGAACAAAAATCCACAAATAATCAACCAGCCATCTAAAAATTCTACAACTGAAACCAAATGATCTTAAAACATATCATATTAACTTTCCAAAAGGATTTGCAAAAATTCAGAAAGGAACTAGGCCAAATGATGGTACAACCACAAGTTAGGACAGAAAACTTACATCACAAGATACCAGACTAAAACTCAAGAAATAATTTTCTAAAAATTATGAGAAAAATCACATGAAAACTAAAAGATCTTAGGAACACAATGCAAAAATAATGGGATCAAAACTCCAAATATTGAAAGCTATAGAAAATAAACAAGACAGACTAGTCAAGAATTGAAGCAAAAGAAGCTATGTGCCTTGGAGATTTAATTCTGGCACGCTACTCAATGAAAAAAATAAAATAAAAATGTGACAAAATACTAGAGACATAAAGGAAGATCCATGATTTATTTGAGAATTTTTGGGTGAATGAAACTATTTTATGTGAATTAAAATGAAACTGGATTAAAAAAGGAAATTACATGAAGAAAAGGAAATTGAAATAAATTGAAGGGGGTGCAATTAGTATGGGCTGTGCGTGTAATTGGAATGGGCCGGTTAGGGGGAGGTGCGAATAGTATGCAGGAAAGGAAAAGGGCAGGTCCTACCGAACGGTGACAAGTGTCACCGCCGGTATGGACAGAAAACCAAAAAATCTACCATGGCTTATCTTATCTTCTCGGAATCCTCAATCTCTTTTAAATCTCTTTATGAATTTTATTAATAAACATATTGAAATAAACACACAAAGCCTACATAGCCTCTTCTTCTTCTCGTTCTCTCTCTGCGCCATATGCTTCCTCTTCTTCCCACCGGCGTTCACCTTCTCACCGGAACACCAAGCCAAAACACAAATCAACAAACATAAACCCCCCTCAAACTTCCGTCCTCACCTCAAATCCAGAGTTGATTTTACCAAATATTCTCTCAATCAAATGAATCATACAGTCCATAACACCAAATCACATAACGTCAAACTCTTTACTAAGCATGAAAACGTGTGTACCTGAATCAATAGAGACGACGAAATACCAAGATGTAACGATTTCTCCTCGCCTTGCTCTTTCTCTACTAATCTAAATCTTGCTCCTTCTTTCGAAGACGACTAAGAACGCAATCCAGCAAACTCGGCTTCTCTGACTCGATCGTCTCCCGTCCTCAAGCGCTACGCATCTGACGATGCAAGAGTGCAATAGAATCTGTTTCAGTCTCCTCTCCGTGATGCTTCTGCGTTGTTGTTGTTGTTGATTTCTTTGTAGGTTTGTGATTGAAGAAAAATGATGATGATGTTGCTATCTCGATGAAGTCTATGGAGAGGGAGGTTCGGCTTGATGAGATTGATGAAAATAAAGTCTCTGAAGATCGTGATTGTGGATTCGGGATTGACGAAGAATGTTTAATGTTTGAGAGGAATTCGTTTTCGAAGACGCAAGCTGAATTTGTGTGATGAAGAATAGTGTTCAGTTTAAGATCGATGAAGAAAAGGATTAGAGCTCTGTTATGGATCAAACTTTTTTGTTATGAAAGATTCAGAGGACGATGTAGAAAAGTAGAAGACTCGTTTTCGTGTGAAGAAAAATTCAGAGGAGTTTGTTATGGTGATGCAACGAAAATGGAGAGGATGAACTCAAACTGTGATTTGATGAAGAAGAGGTGAATTATGTTTTTGTTTAGTGAAAGAGATGAAGCTTATTGTTGCGTGATGATGAAAGAGAATTATGGTTTTCTGTGTATGAAAATGTGATCCGAAATTGTTATTGATTCCTTTTTCTTCTAACAGAATTTTTGTTGCTATTTCTCTTATTCTTCTCTCTTTTTTTTTTGAATTTTCTCTGTATTGGTTCTCACTGCATTTTGATGTGATTCTGTTATTTTTTTAACGCGTTTTTGATGCTCATCCGGAAAGCATGTGTGCTGAATGTGTGTTTATTTTTGCCTGCGTTTCGATACTGAGTGTTGTGCGTTTTGGGATGCTGATGTAAAAGAGGGCGTGACTGTATAAGCATGGTATTGGTTGGAAAAGTCACGTTGAAATTTTGGCTTGGGAAAGGTTTTGGACCATGTTTGGTATTGGCAATGCAAGTGATGGCTGAATGAGTGATCCATTTGGTTATTTATCATTTCATTCTTTTTTCGGTAAAGACAAAAAACATTGGTCTTTTACATTGTAAATGGGTTGAGAAGAAAAATGTAGTAAGGTTTATGAACTAATGAAAATCAATTAATGAGACCAAATGAAAACTATGTATTGTGATTTATGTTTAAATAAAAAAAAATAGAAAAAGGGATATGGTTTAGAAATGAGATGGTTTGAAGATAATTAAAACAAAGTGGATAAATGGATGTATTTTGTAATAATTGGACAAAATCGAAAATGGGTTATAAAATGATTATTGAAACGGATAGTGAATGATCGAAATGGATCGAATAAGAAAATGGACATGGAATAATCTTTATGGAAGGAATTATCCACCACTTATCACGCACAGACAACCATAAACCAACTTGCACTGTTTCTTGAATCTCTGATAAAAATGAACAAAATTCTTTTAAACAGATGTTTGACTTGTACTTGAATCATGTTCATTCAAACCAAATTAGGAACTTGCTCTGATTATCTGAATACACGCTGAGGAAAATAAGTCCACAAGTGAACTGCTAATGAACTGATGCATGCTCCATCAATATAAATTGGACTAAGCTTCTCACAAACCACGCCTGATAATCTGATGAATTCAAACACAACACCATGAACCTTGAATGCACACTGTCTGATCAATGGCCACCAATGCAGATTACTTGAAATTAAAGGAATCCTGGAACTTTGACGACGCTAGGTCAAGTGTCCATCTGAATCAGACTGAACAACCACAATCAGAGTGAAATCCCTGCCAGCTTATGTTATGATATGGATATTATGCTTCATCTTTCTATGCTATGATGCAATGCGAAATATGAAAATGATATGCTAAATGCTATGAAAAGAGAGGGCAAATTTAGGGTGTTACAGCTGCCCCTATTCAATCATCAGTTAATCTGAAAAGGACGATAGTACGGGCTATCGACCATTCAAGATAAACTGTGGTTGAATACCAAGAAGACCAGAAATTTGCACTCTGGCGAAGAATGCAACACCGGGAAATAAACCCCAACCAGATGACGCTCTGGGGATAGAAAAAGCAGACGAGCTTCTTCCAAGTTGAAACTGATATCTGGAATAAGAACAAGTTGACAGACGAGCCTTCAAACGATCCTGTGACGCCAGGAGTTGGACATACGAGTCCTCAAACACCGAACATAAACTGAGACAGACGAGTCTTCAAACAATCCTGTGACGCCAGGAACTGGACATATGAGTCCTCAAAACTGCATATAGCATGAGACAGACGAGTCTCCTTCGGATTTACCTGTTACGCCAGGACCGGTAACCATTTTGACATTAATTCCCACTGTCAGGATTTGAAACCTCTTCAATACAGACGAGTATTGGATGATCATCAAGATAACACAGACGAGTGTTATAGGTCAATGATACATACGAGTATCAGACGATGATCTGAGAAACACAGACGAGTGCTTCAGGCAATGATACAGACGAGTATCCACAAATATCAGGTATACCAAACACAGACGAGTGCTGGAAAGTTGCAGACGAGCAACAGCATATGAGATTCCACAACACAGACGAGTGTTGAGAAGTTGCAGACGAGCAACAACATATGAGATTCCACAACACAGACGAGCGTTGGGAAGTTGCAGACGAGCAACAACAAATACCATATCAGAACACAGACAAGTGTTGGGAAGTTGCAGACGAGCAACAACAAATACCATATCAGAACACAGACAAGTGTTGGGAAGTTGCAGACGAGCAACAGCAAATGATTATAACCAAACACAGACGAGTGTTGGGAAGTTGCAGACGAGCAACAACAAATGTGATATCACAACACAGACGAGTGTTGAGGAGTTGCAGACGAGCAATCACAAAGATAACCACAACACAGACGAGTGTTCAGGAGTTTGCAGACGAGCAATCATCAAAGATAACCACAACACAGACGAGTGTTCAGGAGTTTGCAGACGAGCAATCATCAAAGATAACCACAACACAGACGAGTGTTCAGGAGTTTGCAGACGAGCAAAATCAAAGTAATCATAACCACTGCTAGGGAGAGCAAATGATCAACCAAAGGTTCAACACAAACGAGTGTCGAGGATTGCAGACGAGCAACAGACAAACGCCTGATTGGCCGCAAAAGTTACAACTCTGCAGGGGAAGACAAGTCAAGAGGTCTGAATACCCATCTGACCGAGGTGATGAATACCTGGCTGTATCATCAAAATACCCAAAAGTATGGCAACTTCGCTGGGAAATATTTCACGGACGGAGATGAAAATCCAATATGAACTCTGTGGGGAATATCATATAATGACATCTTGCATTTTCCGGATTAGTTGACCGCTTGAAGATCAACCTAAGAGGATTTTACAGAAGACCTGACATCCAAAATGTCCAAGTCTTCAAACTCTTTAGAGATTCGTCGAATCTTGACATAACTGCCCCAGACTGCATATACTATGGAAGAATTTGTCTCGCAAGGATTCCTGAAAACCTCGTGTCACTGCGAAATACTGTGCCCTGTCAGCACTAATGATATGCACACTTGCCCCTGGCATAAATGAATATAGTGGTTGAACTTTGATATTGTGATTTTGAACTTCCTTTTATGACAGATTCACTGGGTATCAACTCAAGGGTTGAAGAAGTGAAGACTATGATATCGACTCAAGGGTCGTAAGAAACGGAAATATCGACTCAAGGGTCGAGGAGAACACAACAACATCAACTCGAGGGTTGAGGAATAAGGAGACAACAACATCGACTCGAGGGTCGAGGAAACGAAAGAAACAATATCGACTCAAGGGTCGAGGATAACAAAGCAACATCAACTCGAGGGTTGAGGGAATAAAATAGCAACATCGACTCGAGGGTCGAGGAAAACGAAACACATCAACTCGAGGGTTGAGGAAACCGAAACAGCAATCAACTCGAGGGTTGAGGAAACAAGATGACAATATCGACTCGAGGGTCGAGGGAAACAAAACAACATCAACTCGAGGGTTGAGAAAACAGAAGCAATGATATCGACTCGAGGGTCGAAGAAAACCAGAGTGAAAATTGCCATACTCAACTGAAGTGAGAGGCTGAACGCATATAGATGCCAACATGTCATTGTTGAAAAGATGCCAACAAGGATTGGACTTTAACCGTATATGATGATCAGATGAAGTAACCATAACGACTGAGGAGAAATTCTCTGATTAGGGAAACACGCTTCCCACGCCCTACTAGGATCAATCATCAGACGTTTATTCTGGGAACGGCCTTGCATACCGTAATATTGTCTTAAGAGGATTTTACAGAAAACCTAGCATCTGAAATGCTTTAGTGTTTTCAAAATCTTATAGACCTCGAAGTAACCACTTCAAATTGTATAGTCCATGAAGGAATTCGCCCCAAGATCTCGCATCATCTGATTAGCCGTCTTTTGGAGAAAGTAACTTCTAGTGTTTCTTGGGTGACCTGCCTCAGTACGAGCCTTGCTTTGGAAAAACCACCAGACTAACTGCTCTGTGAGAGATTTAAATCTCGAAGTGATTGCCCCAGATTGGCTGTTGAAGAGATTGATCGACGTTATTGCCCCAGATTGGCTGCATTTAACCCAACTGGTTGGAAAAGTCCTTAATCAACGAAAGTTTCTTGGAAAAAGGCCTATTGACATGAATGTCCTTCCGAAGTTTCCGCCTTCTCAAATTGGCAAGATTAAGCTTCTAGACCGAGGTTCCAGATGTGAACTTCTTTGATGCTAAACAAATGTATGCAAGCAGAAAATGTCTTATTCTGAGAATGAAAATTCTAATGCAAACACATGTTAATCTTGAAGCTTTTATTGAAAAGATGTCGTTTATGAACGAATCACTGGTTAAGATATAACACAAGCTTTTCTGAAATAAAACATGCATATGCAATACCAACGAGGGTCTTTTAGCACAACTCGTAGGAGTCAGGAACGCTATCTCATGACGGCACGCTCTCGAATTAACCCTGCTTCAATTAGGACTTTTAAGGGTTGTATCGTGGCCTGGTTCACGGTTTTTAAAACAAAGGATATAGGCTCGAAGTTTATATGTGCCCACCCATCCTCGTGATGTCCTTCCATTCCTATGTTCAACTAGTTTTCGCAAACGCTCACCTTTCCTGAGGGTTTCGTATCAGTTGAGGAATCATTAGTCTTAACAGTTTTTAAGCACTAGTGATGTTGTTGTTGGGATAACAGTCACCCTTATTGTCTTTTGTGTCTGTGTCACATGACTTGTTTTTGTTTGAGGACCTTTCTTGTGTAATCCTTTTCGTCTTTCTCTTTTTCATTCTTTTTCTTATCCCTAACTTTTGCCTGGACTGATTCTTGTGAATCTTTTGCAATTGGAGTCCAGCGGGATGCCCTAATTTTTGCCTAAGTCGCATGTTTTCAAGTTTCGACTTAGCGGGCTACTTATTTCTTTTTTTCTTCTTTTCTTTTTGAACAAATCATGTGACACTGTTTGTCTTGACTGTTTTGTAAGGGTCGTGACTGTCTCACTTTTCAGTCGATGAAGAACAACCATGGTGGTTTTCGGTATTTGGACCTCTTGATTCGGTACAATGAAATGTTAAGGATCCTCAGATACACTGCTTTATGAAAGCATGAACGCCTGGTCTAACTAGCTGACACCTACCCTGCCCCGGGTTAAATGTGAGGGTTTTTTCATGTGAAAAGAAACTCCTACTTCAAGGCTCAAAGGGGTTAGCAAGTGTTTATCTCCCTTATATCTCCGGTGTTTGATTATTTGAAACAATGCCTGTACATCGTCAACAAGGTCTTATTCAAGAGCACACAAATGGAGATTTTTGCGTTTTCATTTCGTCATCCTCCATCACAGAGTTTAAGAACAACATTTGGTATTTCAATGCACCCACAAAATTATAAGTAAAAATACGAATCAATTACTTCAAGAAAAACATGTGCATTTCATTAGTTAACATTCAAAACAAGCAAACAAGTTTCATGCAAGCATACAAATGTTCAAACAAACAGATAAAAGCGACACATGAAAATGCAGTAAAGAAGCTGAGCAATGCCATTGTTGAGGAGACTTGACTCCGTCTGGACTTGTTGATCTTGAATACTTTTAGTAGTCAACACTTTTCCCTGACGAGATTTGCAATCTTCAATCAAATGACCACGTGTCAGCACCATACTTCATTCTCAATTATTCTGACCTGAAGCTTCCAACGTTTAAACATTGACAACGAGACGTCTGAAGAAAAGAGTGACACTGAGATGAAATTGCCACATAAGTTTGACACCTAAGGTTGCTCGGAAAGACCTGACGATCTTCTGCCTACGTATCTCCATTGACCAAAGACCAATGAAGAATCAGAGCGACGTAGTTCCCCTCAATAGGGATCAAAATGAGGTACATAGCCGCTCTTCAGAATCAAACTAAGAATCCCCTTCACATATGTCTTCAATAAATTCCTCCATAACATGAGCTGACGAACCCACATGACCAAACGGAGACTTGTTAACTTGAATGCCTTGAGGCGTCATTGAAATCAAACTAGACTCAATCAAATCCTGAACCTTATCCCTGAGAGGCTTGCATTCTTCAGCTGAATGTCCTGGTGCGTTGCCATGGAATCCGCATTGAACATTGGGATCAAAACTTGGTGGATATGGAGAAGGCACTGGACCCGGCTTCTTCGACACTATCAATCCACTATCGATCAGGCATGGGAGTATCTGACTGTATGGTACTGGCAATGGATCAAAATACCTTTTGGATCTCTTAGTGTAGTAACGACGCCTTTGCGGAGTACGCTGCGGTTGACATGGTCGCTGTTGATACTGAGGAGGTTCACTGTTAACTGAAATCTGACATACGGATTCAGAAGGTTGCTGACTCTGAGCAGCTGAAATGCATGGGTAATTTGGATAAGTCAATGGAGTTTGAGAATCTTCCCATATTGCATCAATCACCTCCTTATCTTGGGAACTGACAAAAGATTCATTCTCTCCGGCTGAGCTATCTGAAATTCCTTGGATCTTTCCCATCTTGATAAAACTCTCAATGCGTTCTCCCACTATCACCAAGTCCGAGAAACTCGAAGTTCCACTGCCACTCAACCTCTCCAAGTATGGCCCATGTAAGGTCTCTATGAAAAGATCGACCAACTCTCTATCTGATAGCGGGGGTTGCACTCGAGCAGCTACTTCTCTCCACCTCTGGGCATACTCTCTGAAAGATTCACCATCTCCTTGGGATAACACTTGCAAATCCATGCGGCTAAGAGCCCTGTCAAGATTGTAGTCATACTGCTTCACAAATGCATTGGCTAGGTCCGACCATGACTGGATACGACTGCTCTCTAACTGCATATACCAATTCGACGATGCCTCACCCAGACTGTATTGGAAACAATGAATCATCAACTTGTCATTATGCTCATGTGAGGCCATCCTTCTATAAAATCTCACCAAATGCTGCCTTGGACAACTATCCCCTTTGTACTTTTCAAACTTCGGTACTTTGAACTTTGGAGGTATTACAAGGCCGTGCACCAGACACATGCTTGCAGCACTTAAATCAACAACGTTACGACTTTGAAGGGCTTTGATCTCTTCCTCCAACACACGGAATCTTTCCTCCCTCTCCACAACTCGTGGATCTTGGATTCTCACTACAGGGATTGCCTCTTGAGGATCTGGCATAGTGAAAGCGAAACTGTGATAATCTGCAGCATCAACAGAAGAAGAATGTCCACTTCGGGCGACCTGGCGCTCTTGAACATCTGGATTCCCAACAGGGGTTTGTACAGGCTGAGCTTGAGCGGAATTACGGTCATCCTGCCTTGCCAAAGTCATCATAACCTCCAAAAGTTGGTCCCACTGATCTTTTGTCAACCCAATACTTGCAGACTAGCTTTGCTCTCCAGGGTCCATGATCTCCTCAAAAAGTTGCTTCAAGTCTGATACGAGAACTGGAGTCTCAACTGTAGATGGTGAACAAAGAACGGATGAGCCCTGCCTGCTGAACAGAAATGCAATGCAAATGCTATGAGATGCCATGTTCGGTTATTTCCAAAGAATCTATCTGCTTCGATCCACATTTTGATACAAAAACTCAACAGCAATAATTCAGGGATGAGATCCTCAGAAATAACTGAACATGTATGCTAGAATGCCATGATGGTATGTATGCAGCTGGCAAGTGATCGAGAAATGGTGTCTGTGTGAATACGGAACACTGAGCTGAAAACCAAGCAACTGATGATATATGTCCTTTGAATAATAACCATCTGATAAGAACTTATAACTAAGGATCAAGAACTCCAAGATCACAATAACCGAATCAAAACATAAGATCACACTGATGATGAAGGGTATGTTGAGGTCAAGGGTTCCTGTAAACCTGTAAACCCCTCCCAATCTCACGGGTGTGCTCCGGGTCAAACATCACGGACTCTCAAAGCCACGTAGCAATAATACTATCACCATCTCCGAGAAATGGCTCATGACCAAATCAGGGAATCGGTTTGGCATTATATACTACGCAGGGAGGCCTCAGCTGAGTCCGGGAAACAAGGTCATCCTATGCGATCCCCAGGTGGGCCCTCGGATGCGAATGGGTTTGCCACGAAACGTGGGCTGCCATTGTCATCACTAAAGAGGGATGTTTCCACAAGGTTCTCAATGATCGGTCCCCAGCTGCACATAACTGCCAGGGTTATGTAATGAGAGAGGAAGATCCCCAAATCAAGACATTTACAAGACAATCGCAACCTGGGTGTGGAACTCACTACTACCCCCATGACAAGATCTCATGAGGCCAAAGTGGAACCACTCTAAGTCCTATGGTGCACTCGAGCCGGGTACTTGGCTCATATCTCTCAAGAACAAGTAACACCCATCCCACCAAAGAAAACCAGTCCAGACAGTCCAATATATATACATGATGCAGAAAATAAATACTGAAAACTGTAAATAAAGCTGTAAAGAAAGCTGTAAATAAACAACAATAACAAGCCACAACAAACAAAACATCACCCAATGAAACAGAAACAAACAAGCGCTAGGAGAGACTCACAGGGGAACCAGAGATCATCTGGTGTGCAGTCCCCAGCAGAGTCGCCAGCTGTCGCTCCCGGGATTTTCATCCTAGTACAAACGCGAAAGTGGCGCGGAAAAGGTAGAGTCGCCAGCCAGACATTTTTATCCCGAAAGAATGGGAAAGGTAATGTTGCACAAACCTGAGGAAAAAGGAAAGGACAAGGCCTTGCGAACCAAAGATTTGAGTTCGGGAGTCGGTTACGACCTGGGAAGGTATTAGCACCCCAGATCGTCCGCCGTACCCGACGGGATCCACGCTTGCAAAAGAAACTGTTTCAAAAGGGTGAGGGTATAAAAGCTGCAGCAAAAGAAAAGAAAATGAACTGGAAAAGAACTGAATAAGAAAGCAAAAGGAAAAATGTAGGGAAAATAAAGATTGTGCTCGAACGGGCCCTACCCCGCTGCCTACGTACCTCATCGGGATAATGAGGATCAGAGACGCTGTAGTTCCCCTAACTAGGGGTAACAAAGGGAAATTGCTTGTGAATTAAAGGCTTGAACTGCCCATGCCATTGCTCAGGTGTTGCAGATTCGGACGACGAGTGCGTAACCGTCTTGCAAAGTGAAAAGTAGGAGAAAGTTCGCATACGGAGCGAATGAGGTGAGAAAAGAATTCCCGAAGGAAAGACGCTTATTGTTTGTTTGGTTTTTTTAGAAGCTTTTATGAGTGTGTCACAAGGAAGTGAACTCAAGCTCTTTTCCATGGAATGTACACTTGTCACTACATTCCAAGATGGAATAATAGAACAAGCACACTCAAGTGAGGAGAAGATCCCCAAAACTTGATCCCAAAGATTAGGGCTTAGGCTCACTAATTTGTTGAATTATTAAGTGTTTTGGTAATTTACATGAAGAAGTGTTTTTTATGCTTTTCTTCATGAAGAAGATACCTTGATCAGACTTGTGCATCACAAGGTAAACATGTACTATCCCAAGATGTGAAGACTACAAGCATACCTCATGGAATAAGGCTATGGATCAATGCATCACTTCACATTTATTAAAGTGTTTTTTAAGGGTTATGAGATAAGAAGAGAAGAAGAACCAAAAGGATCTCAAAGGAAAAATTCTAAAGGGGGACTAAAATAATCCTAAGTATTCACATGCATGGATGTCCTAAGGGTTATTGAGGTTTCTATCCTAATGAAGAAGGAAAGAAGAAAAGAAGAAGGGATGAGAAAGGCCTAGGCCCAACAAAAGAGGGTTAGTTCACATAAACATAAAAGGAAGAGATAAGAATTAGAAACGTGGAACTCAATTCCCACATCTCACACTTACCATAGCCCCTGCAAGGTTAGTATGCACAAGTGAAACAAAAATGAGAAAACTAACATGACATCATCCAACAATAAGAAGTTAAGTGAAGTAAACAAATGCTTAATGCCAATTCAACTCAAAGAAATGAAAATGAGAGACTTATGACTTAAAATGAGGCAACATGAATACATATGGAAACAAGTGCGCACCTATGAAAGATGTAATGCAACATGCACAAAATAAAAACACAAAGTTCAAAACCAGAATCAAAATGATATGAAGAATAGCCTAGGAGGCCAGCAAGATGAAGATAGAAGTCACAGAATACCAAACAATGTCAAAATAGAAGCAACGGAACCAAAAGATGGAGTTAAAACACTTAAAGAAACAAATGACTTGAATAAGAAGAAAACCTAAAAATTCAGAAGAAACAAGACCTATACTAGGACCAGGAAGGTACCCACACCCCAAAGGAACCCCAAATGAGAAGAAGAAGTTGGCACAAGTGCCCTTCTAAGCCTATAAGAGATCTAATAAACCAAAAGAAGCGAAATGGGACAAGGTGAGAACAAAAATCCACAAATAATCAACCAGCCATCTAAAAATTCTACAACTGAAACCAAATGATATTAAAACATATCATATTAGCTTGCCAAAAGGATTTGCAAAAATTCAGAAAGGAACTAGGCCAAATGAAGGTACAAACATAAGTTAGGACAGAAAACTTACATCACAAGATACCAGACCAAAACTCAAGAAATAATTTTCTAAAAATTATGAGAAAAATCACATGAAAACTACAAGATCTTAGGAACACAATGCAAAAATAATGGGATCAAAACTCCAAATATTGAAAGCTATAGAAAATAAACAAGACAGACTAGTCAAGAATTGAAGCAAAAGAAGCTATGTGCCTTGGAGATTTAATTCTGGCACGCTACTCAATGAAAAAAATAAAATAAAAATGTGACAAAATACTAGAGACATAAAGGAAGATCCATGATTTATTTGAGAATTTTTGGGTGAATGAAACTATTTTATGTGAATTAAAATGAAACTGGATTAAAAAAGGAAATTACATGAAGAAAAGGAAATTGAAATAAATTGAAGGGGGTGCAATTAGTATGGGCTGTGCGTGTAATTGGAATGGGCCGGTTAGGGGGAGGTGCGAATAGTATGCAGGAAAGGAAAAGGGCAGGTCCTACCGAACGGTGACAAGTGTCACCGCCGGTATGGACAGAAAACCAAAAAATCTACCATGGCTTATCTTATCTTCTCGGAATCCTCAATCTCTTTTAAATCTCTTTATGAATTTTATTAATAAACATATTGAAATAAACACACAAAGCCTACATAGCCTCTTCTTCTTCTCGTTCTCTCTCTGCGCCATATGCTTCCTCTTCTTCCCACCGGCGTTCACCTTCTCACCGGAACACCAAGCCAAAACACAAATCAACAAACATAAACCCCCCTCAAACTTCCGTCCTCACCTCAAATCCAGAGTTGATTTTACCAAATATTCTCTCAATCAAATGAATCATACAGTCCATAACACCAAATCACATAACGTCAAACTCTTTACTAAGCATGAAAACGTGTGTACCTGAATCAATAGAGACGACGAAATACCAAGATGTAACGATTTCTCCTCGCCTTGCTCTTTCTCTACTAATCTAAATCTTGCTCCTTCTTTCGAAGACGACTAAGAACGCAATCCAGCAAACTCGGCTTCTCTGACTCGATCGTCTCCCGTCCTCAAGCGCTACGCATCTGACGATGCAAGAGTGCAATAGAATCTGTTTCAGTCTCCTCTCTGTGATGCTTCTGCGTTGTTGTTGTTGTTGATTTCTTTGTAGGTTTGTGATTGAAGAAAAATGATGATGATGTTGCTATCTCAATGAAGTCTATGGAGAGGCAGGTTCGGCTTGATGAGATTGATGAAAATAAAGTCTCTGAAGATCGTGATTGTGGATTTGGGATTGACGAAGAATGTTTAATGTTTGAGAGGGATTCGTTTTCGAAGACGCAAGCTGAATTTGTGTGATGAAGAATAGTGTTCAGTTTAAGATCGATGAAGAAAAGGATTAGAGCTCTGTTATGGATCAAACTTTTTTGTTATGAAAGATTCAGAGGACGATGTAGAAAAGTAGAAGACTCGTTTTCGTGTGAAGAAAAATTCAGAGGAGTTTGTTATGGTGATGCAACGAAAATGGAGAGGATGAACTCAAACTGTGATTTGATGAAGAAGAGGTGAATTATGTTTTTGTTTAGTGAAAGAGATGAAGCTTATTGTTGCGTGATGATGAAAGAGAATTATGGTTTTCTGTGTATGAAAATGTGATCCGAAATTGTTATTGATTCCTTTTTCTTCTAACAGAATTTTTGTTGCTATTTCTCTTATTCTTCTCTCTTTTTTTTTGAATTTTCTCTGTATTGGTTCTCACTGCATTTTGATGTGATTATGTTATTTTTTAAACGCGTTTTTGATGCTCATCCGGAAAGCATGTGTGCTGAATGTGTGTTTATTTTTGCCTGCGTTTCGATACTGAGTGTTGTGCGTTTTGGGATGCTGATGTAAAAGAGGGCGTGACTGTATAAGCATGGTATTGGTTGGAAAAGTCACGTTGAAATTTTGGCTTGGGAAAGGTTTTGGACCATGTTTGGTATTGGCAATGCAAGTGATGGCTGAATGAGTGATCCATTTGGTTATTTATCATTTCATTCTTTTTTCGGTAAAGACAAAAAACATTGGTCTTTTACATTGTAAATGGGCTGAGAAGAAAAATGTAGTAAGGTTTATGAACTAATGAAAATCAATTAATGAGACCAAATGAAAACTATGTATTGTGATTTATGTTTAAATAAAAAAAAATAGAAAAAGGGATATGGTTTAGAAATGAGATGGTTTGAAGATAATTAAAACAAAGTGGATAAATGGATGTATTTTGTAATAATTGGACAAAATCGAAAATGGGTTATAAAATGATTATTGAAACGGATAGTGAATGATCGAAATGGATCGAATAAGAAAATGGACATGGAATAATCTTTATGGAAGGAATTATCCACCACTTATCACGCACAGACAACCATAAACCAACTTGCACTGTTTCTTGAATCTCTGATAAAAATGAACAAAATTCTTTTAAACAGATGTTTGACTTGTACTTGAATCATGTTCATTCAAACCAAATTAGGAACTTGCTCTGATTATCTGAATACACGCTGAGGAAAATAAGTCCACAAGTGAACTGCTAATGAACTGATGCATGCTCCATCAATATAAATTGGACTAAGCTTCTCACACACCACGCCTGATAATCTGATGAATTCAAACACAACACCATGAACCTTGAATGCACACTGTCTGAGCAATGGCCACCAATGTAGATTACTTGAAATTAAAGGAATCCTGGCACTTTGACGACGCTAGGTCAAGTGTCCATCTGAATCAGACTGAACAACCACAATCAGAGTGAAATCCCTGCCAGCTTATGTTATGCTATGGATATTATGCTTCATCTTTCTATGCTATGATGCAATGCGAAATATGAAAATGATATGCTAAATGCTATGAAAAGAGAGGGAAAATTTGGGGTGTTACACACATTCCCCGACTACCAGCTGGTTCCTACAATGGAAGAGTTCTCTAAACTTCTGGGTATACCTGTACTTGATCAGAAACCATTCACAGGCTTGGAAAAAGAGCCTAAACCTGAGGTTATTGCTGCAGCTCTACATCTGAAGAAGTCTGACATTGTTCTAGAAACGAGAAGCGGAGTTAAGGGTATTCTTGCTAAGGTTTTGATAGAGAAGGCTCAAGTATTCTTGAAGGCTATGAGCTATGATGCTTTTGAGGAGATTTTAGCCTTGTTGATTTATGGCTTAGTGTTGTTCCCCAATCCAGATCAGTTCATAGACGTTCATGCCATCAACATATTTCTGAGTCACAATCCAGTGCCTACATTTCTTGGAGACATCCTACATTCTCTTCACACCCGTACTACAAGGGCACGAGGAACTCTGATGTGTTGCATACCTTTGCTATCTAGGTGGTTTATTTCTCACCTTCCTCGCTCAGTGATGAAGAATGAACAAGGGTTCAGGTGGTCCAAGAGGATTATGTCACTCTCTCATTCAGATATCCATTGGTGCTCCAGATCTATGGAGAATGTCACTATCATTGACCGTTGTGGGGAGTTTCCTAATGTGCCACTTCTAGGCATAAGAGGAGGAATTACCTACAACCCTTCCTTAGCTTTACGACAGTTTGGTTATGCTCGGAGTGATGGTCCACATGACATGTTGATTCAGGGTATTGTATTTGACTACGACAACGATCTGCAAGGTTACCGTCAAAGGTTCGTACGAGCATGGAGAAAAGTGAACAAGGTTGACAGCAAGACTCTGGAGCCCAAGTACACTATTCCTATGGAAGCTTACCTCAGATGGGTGCGATCTCGTGCTCAGACTCTCATGATGCCATATCCTGCCATCCTGCCAGTTACTATGGAGCCTGTTGCTGAAGGAGATACCTCTTATACCATCCTTCACCCAGACATGCCCACTGACATGGACGACTTACAGAGGTCCTGGATCCAGTTGAAGGAGCAAAGGGATACTTTAGAGGCTCATTACAAAGCAAGTCAAGAAAGAATCCTGGAGCTAACAAAGCAACTTCACGAGGAGCGGAATCTCAACTCATACCTCAACACAAAGAGGAAACGTCCATGGGAGACTTAAAACCCCATCTTTTGTATTTATTTCATTTCATTTTGTAAGCCCAAAGGGCAAACAAATTTATTACTAATAAAAGTTTACCTTCTTGATTGTTTAAGCAAATTTAAATCCTGCGGTCCTTGAAAACATTGCATACGCATTTACATACCATATCATTGCATCACAGGTTTATTGTGCCCAGGTTTCTCATCTTCTCGCTGTTTATTTGAAGTAATGGCTCTTGAACAAACAATTAAGGATCTCCAGGCACAAAATGCACAGTTCCAAGAGCTGATCCTGAACTTGTCCAAGGGGCAGGATGAATTGAAGACATTGCTGGCCAAGAAGACTAAGAAGACTAGAAGGTCAGGAGGCCTGATCAACATGGGAAGAAGGTTCAGAGGTCCTGTCAAGACCAAAGAACAGGTTGAAGATTATGAGTCTGAAGAGTCTGAGAAAGAGGGAGGCAGTCTCCATAATACAATGGGGGACTCTGATTCTGAAGCTAACTACTATCATGAGCCTAATGAAGATAAGTTCAAGATGCTGGTGGATAGAATGGATGCTATGGAATTGCAAAAGTCTTCTGGGCTGGATTTTGAAGACCTGAGTTTGATATCTGGGGTGGTCATACCCATTGGTTTCAAGGTTCCTACTTTTGTTGTTTATGATGGTGTATCTTGTCCCAAGTTGCATCTGAGGTCCTATGTCCGGAGAATACAACCCCATACTGCTGATAAGAAGTTGTGGATCCATTTCTTCCAAGAGAGCTTATCTGGAGCTCAATTGGAATGGTACTATCAGTTGGAGAGTGTCAACATCCGTGATTGGAATGACCTTGTTGAAGCCTTTTACAAGAAATATCAATACAATGCTGACCTAGCCCTTACTCGCATGCAACTACAGAGCATGTCTATGGGTGCTAAAGAAAACTTCAAGGAGTATGCCCAGAAGTGGAGAGACTTGGCTGGAAGAGTGCAACCCCCTCTAACTGACAGGGAGTTAGTTGATATGTTCATGTGTACGTTAAATGGTCCTTTTTACAGTCATCTCATTGGAAGCTCATCATCTGGCTTCACTGAGTTGATAATGACAGGAGAACGCGTAGAAGTGGTATAAAGAGTGGCAAGATTCAAGTAGGTGCTTCTTCATCAAGTACTGCAAAGAAGCCTCCCAGTGGGAAGAAAGAGTCAAATGCTGTTTATGATCAACCTGATCGTAATAGGAGGCATCAATCTGTGAGTGCAGTTCATATCTCCAATCCAACTCCTACAACACCAGAGCAGCCACAGGGAAATCAACAGAGGAATAGAAGGCAATTCACTAAGATCAACATGTCACTGGCCCAAGCCTTGCAACACTTGTTGAAGGGTGAACTTATCACTTTGAGGGATGCTCCTCAAAATCCCAATGTTACTTCTCCCAGGTACAATCCTAATGCACGATGTGCATATCATTCAAATTGTCAGGGACATGATACCAATAGTTGCTGGGTATTGAAGAATAAAATTCAGGATATGATTGATGCTGGAGAGATTGAGTTTGACCCTCCGGGTACTCCAAATGTGATTACTGCTCCCATGTCGAATCATGAGAAGACTGTCAATGCCATTGATGAAGATTCACATATTTCCTCAGTTACAGAATTGACTACACCATTGTCTGTTATTAAGAAGAAGTTGGTACAAGCTGGGTTCTTTCCAGGTTGTCGTGAAGATTGTTTATATTGTACCTATAAGCCGGATAGTTGCTGGAGGTTGAAGGATGGAATTCAACGCCTCATGAATAATTACACCATAGTGTTTGAGAGGACTCCACCTTCTGTGGAGAGCATGGTTGATCATATAACTAAAGGTGCGAAGGTTGAAGAGGTGGATATGGTTGATAAAGTGCCGATAAGGATTACTTCCAAGGGTCCTGTCAAAATCACTCATAAGGGTCCAATTAAGATTACTGTTGAAGGCCCTGTGAAGATTGTTGCTGAAGCTAGAGTGGCTCCTATGATCATTACCACTCCTGGTCCTATTCCGTATACTTCTGATAAGGCTGTGCCTTGGCATTATGGGTCCGATGTTTATATCCATGGTGTTAAGCAGGAACCCTTAGCTGATACGCCTGTTGCTGATGAAAACCTTGATGTTGATAATATTGCTGGATCTAGTAAGATCACGCGAAGTGGAAGAGTTTTCTCTCCTCCAGTTCCCTCCAAGAACACAGTTACTCCAGCTACTACCTCTACTGCTGATGCTCGGGGCAAAGGTCCTGTTATTGAACCTATACGAACTGATGTGCCAGCTGCTGATGATCTTTCTAAGTAGATGGAAGAAGTACTGAAGATCATTCGCAAGAGTGATTATGATGTTGTTGATCAATTGGGGCATACTCCCTCCAAGATTTCTATGTTGTCTTTATTATTGTGTTCTGAGGCTCATGCCAAGGCCCTGATTAAATTTCTGAAGACTGCTCACGTACCAAATGAGATTTCTGTAGACCAGTTTGAAAATTGTGTTGCACACTTGAACTATGATGATGGGTTAGGCTTCTTCGATGCTGATTTGACTCCTGCCAAGAGGGATCATAACAGGGCTCTACATATCTCTATTGAATGCAGGGGCACTACCCTGTCACATGCATTAATAGACAATGGTTCCTCGCTGAATGTGTTGCCCAAAGAAGTTCTGAATAAGCTTAGTCTTGAAGATGCTGTGTTGAAGCCCAGCAATATAGTGGTGAAGGCTTTTGATGTCTCGAGAAGAGTGGTGCATGGAGAAATTGATCTCCCAATCAAGTAGGTTCTCAGGTCATCAATGCTACCTTTTATGTAATGGATATTCGTCCGTCGTATTCTTGTTTGCTTGGACGTCCTTGGATCCATGGGGCAGGTGCTGTAACCTCCACCTTACATCAGAAGCTGAGATATCTGGTAGGAGGAAAAGTTGTCACTGTTTACGGATAGGAAGGATATATAGTTAGCCATGTGAACACCTTTAAATATCTTGAAGTGGAAGGTGAATACGTTGAAACTCCGTGCCAGACATTTGAAGTGGTTCCTTGGATTGTTAACAATTATGAAGCTCCTCCTGTTGCCAAGAAAGTTCCTGTGGTCACCAGAATAACTCCAACAATGGCCTCCCTCAAAGATGTTAGAGCTGTGGTGGATGAAGGTGGTTGCACTATTTGGGGTCAGCTTCCTGACATCCCTTACAAGTCTGACAAATTTGGTTTGGGTTTCACTACAGAGTCCCAGAAGGCTGTTCGTCGTGCTCGTGCTGTTCATATCACCAATCAGGGGATTATGAAGAATCAGATCAATGCTGTGGGTGACTATGATGAAGACTACAACTTGGATGCTTGGATTTTTCCTACTGTGGGTGCTGGGCTCAATAATTGGAAAGCTGAAGATGTTATTCCTATCTCCTTTAGTCAGGAGTAAATACTATTATTACTGTGTTGTTACTTTTAAAATTAGTAATGTTTGAACAATTAAACTCTTAAGCCTTGTGCCTTACCCGGGGCACAATGGTGTGCTTGTTACGGGATGTCATTTCATTTGCATACTTCATTCAATAAAAATCAGTGGACGTTTCGTTTTCGTAAATATTGTGTTCCTTGTCTTTCTTTCCTTTTATTTTTGTTTTATCAGCTATGTGTTCTTACACACACCCACATCACTAAAATGCAGATCCTCATCCACTCCGGATCCTGTTGATAACAGTTCTACTATTGCCAGTTATAATTTCGAGAATCCGATCTATCAAGCTGAAGATGGAAACGAGGACGATTGTGAAGTAACTGTAGAGCTTGCTAGGTTGTTACAACAAGAAGAGAAAGCTATACAGCTACATGAAGAGCCAGTCGAAGTTGTGAATTTGGGAACTGAAGAAAACAGGAAAGAGATCAAGATAGGGGCTGAATTAGAGGATAGTGTCAAGAGCAGGCTGATTCAGATGTTACATGATTATGTGGAGATCTTTGCTTGGTCCTATGAAGATATGCTAGGGTTGGATACAGACATTGTGGTTCACCGTTTACCAGTGAAAGAAGATTGTCGTCCAAAGAAGCAGAAGGTTCGTCGTATGCGTCCTGAAATGTCAGAAAAGATTAAAGCAGAGGTAATGAAACAGTTTGATGCAGGGTTCTTAGCTGTGACTTCTTATCCTCAGTGGGTTGCAAATGTGGTACCAGTACCTAAGAAAGATGGTAAGGTACGTATGTGTGTGGACTACAGGGATTTGAACAAGGCCAGCCCCAAAGATGACTTTCCACTTCCTCATATTGATGTTCTGGTAGACAACACTGCTCAGCATAAAGTATTCTCGTTTATGGATGGTTTCTCTGGTTACAATCAAATCAAGATGGCACCTAAAGATATGGAGAAGATAACATTTGTTACACAGTGGGGCACATTTTGCTATAAGGTGATGCCATTTGGTCTGAAGAATGCAGGGGCAACATATCAGCGTGCTATGGTGGCTTTGTTTCACATATGATTCATCATGAGATAGAGGTATATGTGGATGATATGATAGCCAGGTCCCAGAATGAAGAACAACATCTTGATCATTTGCATAATTTGTTTGAGAGGTTGAAGAAATACAAGTTGAGATTGAACCCAAACAAGTGTACTTTTGGAGTTAGATCTGGTAAGCTCCTGAGTTTCATTGTTAGTGGAAAAGGTATTGAAGTAGATCCTGCGAAAGTGAAAGCTATACAAGAGATGCCAGCTCCCTGTACTGAGAAGGAAGTTAGAGGTTTCTTGGGACGATTGAACTACATTGCAAGATTTATTTCCCAATTAACTGCCATCTGTGAGCCAATCTTCAAATTGTTGAAGAAAGATCAGGTGATGGAATGGAATGATGAGTGCCAGACTGCCTTTGATGAAATCAAGAAATATCTGCTAGAACCTCCAATTTTGATGCCACCGGTTGATGGAAGACCCTTGATTATGTACTTAACAGTATTAGACAACTCAATGGGGTGTGTGTTGGGGCAACATGACGAGTCTGGTCGAAAAGAGCAGGCAATATACTACCTTAGCAAAAAGTTTACCGACTGTGAAACAAGATACTCACTGCTCGAGAAAACTTGCTGCGTTTGGCATGGGCTACTCGCCGACTAAGACAGTATATGCTGACTCATACTACCTTGTTGATTTCAAAGATGGATCCAATCAAGTACATATTCGAGAAACCTTCTCTCTCCGGAAGAATAGCAAGATGGAAAATGATCTTGACAGAATATGATATACAGTATACTACTCAGAAGGCCATTAAAGGAAGTGTGGTGGCTGATCATTTGGCTCATCAAGCTGTAGATGATTACCAGTCAATGAGTTTTGAGTTTCCTGATGAAGACATTATGATTATTACCAAAGAACCTGGACAATATGACGGACCTGAACAAGGATCCCGATGGACTATGGTTTTTGATGGAGCTTCTAATGCACATGGTAATGGTGTTGGTGTTGTGATCATTTCCCCTGAAGGTTGTCATACCCCGATTACTGCCAGACTTTGTTTCTATTGTACTAATAACATGGCTGAGTATGAGGCATGTATCCTGGGTATCAAAGCCGCCATTGATATGAAGATTCAGTTCCTAGACGTGTATGGAGATTCAGCCCTAGTAGTAAGTCAGATTAAAGGAGATTGGGATACCAAGCATGATAACCTCATTCCTTACAGAGAGCATGTGTTGTCTTTGATCCTACATTTTAAAGAGATTACCTTTGGTCATATTCCATGAAGAGAGAATCAGTTGGCAGATGCATTAGCCACCATGGCATCCATGTTTGAGATCAGCTGGGATGATGAAGCTCCCAAGATTACTATTGATAGATTCGAGAAGCCTGCATACTGCAATGAGATTGACACTGAAGAAACAGAGGAGAAGCCTTGGTTCTATGAAGTAAAAAGATATCTTGAAGCTCAGGAGTTCCCTGAAGGGGCATCTGTCAAAGATAGGAAGTTTCTGAGAAGGTTTTCTGCTAAGTTCTTTTTGAGTAATGGCGTTTTGTACAAACGCAATCATGATTCAACTATGCTTCGATGTGTGGATAAGAAGGAAGCAAATGAAATTATGGAAGACATGCATGATGGGATTTTTGGCACTCATTCTAGTGGTCATACTATGGCAAAGAAGATATTGAGAGCGGGTTACTATTGGTCTACCATGGAAGCTGACTACTATCAACATTCCAGAACATGTCACAAGTGTCAAATTTATGCTGATAAAGTACATATACCTCCATCACCATTGAATGTGTTGACTGGTCCTTGGCCTTTTGCCATGTGGGGCATTGATATGATTGGTGAGATCAAGCCTACTGCTTCTAATGGGCATCGTTTCATCCTGGTTGCTATTGATTACTTCACGAAGTGGGTAGAGGCAGCTTCATTTGCATCTGTTACTAAGAATGTGGTGGCTCGATTCATTAATAATAACCTCATATGTAGGTATGGCATCCCTGAAAGGATTATTACTGACAATGGCTCTAATCTGAACAACACTATGATTACTGATCTCTGCACGCAGTTCAAGATTAAGCATCACAACTCTTCTCCATATCGTCCAAAGATGAATGGGGCAGTTGAAGCTGCTAACAAGAATATCAAGAAGATTATACAGAAGATGACAGTTACTTATAAGGATTGTCATGAGATGTTACCATTTGCTCTTCATGGTTATCATACTACAGTACGTACTTCAACAGGGGCAACCCCATTCTCCTTAGTATATGGTATGGAAGCAATTCCGCCCATTGAAGTTCAGATTCCCTCCTTAAGAATTATGAAGGATGAAGGCTTGGATGAAGATGAGTGGATTCAGACTCGACTTGACCAGATAAATTTGATTGATGAGAAAAGGTTAGCAGCTGTGTGTCATGGCCAGATGTACCAGAAACGGATGATCAAAGCTTTTAATAAGAAGGTTAGGCCGAAGGTATATCAGGCTGGTGATTTGGTAATCAAGCGTATTATATTACCACAGGGTGATCCTAGGGGCAAGTGGACTCCAACATATGAAGGACCATTTGTAGTCAAGACAGTATTCTCAGGAGGTGCCATGATACTTACTACTATGGATGGTGAAGACTTCCCGCAGCCTGTAAACGCAGACATAGTTAAAAAATACTACGCATAAAAAGAGACCCGCTAGGTTGACTGGCCTAGGCAAAAATAAGGGCATCCCGGCGAACCAAAAGGGTTCAGGCAAAAATTAGGGATATATATATAAAAAAATGTACACCCGGCAAGTCGAAAACCTGAAAAGGCGGCTTGGGCAAAAAAGGGTATCCCGGTGGATTGAAAACCTGAAAAGGCAATCCAGGCAAAAGTTAGGGATTAAAGCGTATGACTATGTCTCGTTTGGATCACCCATGAAACTACGACCAGTTGTGTTACTTACTCAAGCTCGAACAGATAAAGCTCAATCCAATCGTTTCCGTCTCGATAGCAGAAGATGAGATACTTGAAGATAATGGCAATAGTAGAATTGAAACTCAATAGGATTATTTCCCACATAGCTGATTTTCTTTGTTTTGTAAAATTTCTATGACAAATTCCTCTTACCAGGATTTCTGTCTCCTTGTACAAACTTACCTATGTATAGGTCACTTTGTGATATAAATAAAATTTCATCTTTGAATCCAGATTTACTTTTACCCTATTTACATAAGCGAAACGTCCATTGGTTGTGTTTGAATGTATGTATGCTTTTGAATATGATTGATGTTTACCAGAAATGCATAAATGCTTAATATGATTGATGTTTACCAGAAATGCATGAAAATGCAGTAATAGTATTTACTAAGGACGAACGAGGGAAGGAATTCAACGAAGCTTCACCGATTCATCCCCACCATACAGCTACAAAACCCCCAGTAGGGCAAATCCATCTTCATAAATACTTCAAGTCACATTTCCCCTGGAATTTATGTCCATCTCTTTTATCCTCGGAAGGATAATCGGGAATTTATTCCTCCAATAGGAGTACGACGAGTGAAGACGGGAGGTTATGCATACTTGACTATCAAACGAAGACGGGAGGTTATGAATACCCTACTATCGAACGAAGAAGGGAAGTTATGAATACTATATTATCAAACGGGAACGAGTTCCTCATATTCTTCAGCAACAAATCGGGATTTATTTTCCCTGGCCAGCAGTTGTTATACGAAGATTTCCAGACGCTTCAAGTTACATGATACATACATACATCATTTACATCATATTATACATATCCATAAATACATAATACATTACTTAAGTGCATCATATTATACATGCATACATAATGCATAAACTAATATTATCGTGCAAAATGTTATAATCTTGTTTTTTAGATTAATTCTCCAGCAGTGCTGTTGTCGGTGCAATCTGGAGGATAATCTCTGCAAGGGTTGAGATTTGTTCGTTTTAGTGATCAATTTAAATCTTGTTCAGAAAAAATGAAGTTATTTATTTTGAAAACATTGCCATTTTATTGTTTTGTACAAAAGTGAAAAAAATGAAAAGACAGTGAGCAAAAGAGAGAATTTTTTGCAAAAGATGTCTGATATTCATTGATATTCCATTTGCACAAAATTACAAATATGGCTCTATTACAAAATGAGTCCTAACACCTTGGGCAAGATGCAGGACTTGATGCATGCTGGAAAAAAAAGAAGGAAATAATAATTACTCTGCAGGAGTAACCCTTATGATTTCCTGGGAAGACCAGTTAAGGACTTGGTTACCCGGGATCCTTGGACGAATCCAGCTCTCCAGGTTGAGGTCACTTTCCACCTCGTCTTCCATGTTATTGATATCATCCGGGGTGAGCATCCCCCCACTGATGAACTTGGGCTCCTTAGCAGCCTCTGTCTGATCTTGTCGGAATGGTTTGTAACCCAAACCGAATATGTCCTCCTTCTTCTCCACTGGTAGTAGCTTGCCCCAGCCCTGGGCATTTCCATCTTCAACAACCTTCCGAGCTTGCTGATAGGAGACAATTGAAGTACCCATCCTTTCCTCCTGGGATGCAGCAAATACTTAAGTCGTTGCCTCATTGACGTTCAGTGCCTCGAACCCTTGGCTCATTGTTTCATGGATTTCACCATCCATCTCAATGTATTTATATGTAGCCAGATGGCTAACAAAGATGTCCTCTTCACCACATATGGTGATAATCTGTCCTTCCCACTCATATTTCAATTTCTGGTGAAAGGTTGACGTAACTCTGCCAGCGGCGTGAATCCATGGTCGACCCAACAAACAGCTGTAGGTCAGCTGAATGTCCATCACATAGAAAGTAGTCTGAAAGACCTGTGGACCGATTATCACAAGAAGCTCCACCTCTCCAAGAACAGATCTCTTGGAGCCATCAAAAGCTCTAACCACCAGATTGCTTTGTCGGAGAGCTATTTCATCGTATTCGAGCTTGACAAGACCCTTCTTTGGCAAGACATTGAGTGAAGACCCAGTGTCAACAAGAACATGCGAGAGCACAGTCCCTTTACACTCCAAAGTGATGTGTAAAGCTTTGTTGTGGTGACGGTTGCACCCCAAAATTTTCCCTCACAAAACAAGACTTTGTGTGCTAAGAGATTCACAAGGTTCACAAGATTCACAAGACATCTTATGAGGTTCACAAGGTTCACAAGACATATTATGAGGTTCACAAGGTTCACAAGACATCTTATGAGGTTCACAAGGTTCACAAGACATCTTATGAGGTTCACAAGGTTCACAAAGGTCACAATTAGTCAGAAGATTTGACAATTCCCTCAGACAATGCATCCTCCTAAGCAGTGCATCCAAAACTAGGGTTTTGACTTTAAATCAGGCTAAATGGACTTCCAAGACTTCAAGTGAGCTTCATAGCATCTTATATGTGTTTAAGAATCCCCATGACAAGTTTCAAGACTTTTCTCAAAGGTTTGCTCAGTCAGATGATCAGATAAGTCAAAATCAGTCAAAGTAGTTAAAAAGTCAAACTGAGGTCAAACCAAAGTCAAACTTCATGATTATTTGCCAACATCAAGTATATGAAGTAAAATGCATCATTTGATCAAGGGTTGATCATGATTCATCAAGGAGATTTCAAATCATCAAGAATCAGGAGTTTCTAAATTAGGGTTTCCTCAGGAAAAGTCAACTGAACTTTGACCAGCCATAACTTTCACATGCTTCATCAAATTTTTTCCATCCAAAGCTTATTTTGAAGGTAATTGAATTCTATACAACTTTGTGTCTCACAAGCCAAACCCAAAAATGCTTCATTTGGAAGGTATGAGCTAAGACATTATAGATCCTTTTAAAAGTCAACAAAAAGTCAACAACTTCAAAAGGGCATAACTTGAGAATGGTAAATGATATGTACATGAAACCAGTGGGGTTGGTTAGAGGACTCTTTAAGCTTTCCAAAATGTCCAAGAACACTCTCATGGCATTAAAATTAAAGGATTTGTGCCCTTGCAAAGTTGGGAAATTTTTGGGTGGTTTATGAAGTAAATAGGGTCTTAAAACCATAAATCTTCAAATGGGCTGAACTTTTTGTGACCCAAGGTGTTCCATGACATCATGCACGAAATTTATTTAGTATTTTCATAATTTTATTTTATTTATTATGATTTTTTATATTAAAAATCATTTTAAATTTGAATAAAATATAAAATATGAAGATTTAAAATATATTTTGGTTCTAGAAAGTCATAAACATAAATTGGATCAGATTGATATGCAATTGATGGTGATTGTCTTAAGATAGAAAGGTTTCATTCAAGAATATACAAAATTCAAGCCATGATCTTTTTCAATCTTTTGAATCCAAAAAGTCCAAACAACTATCCAATTTTTTGACCTAGTTTCATCCAACTATAAGTATACAAACCACACAAATGCATAGGGGACGAAAATTCTGCCTCAAGAGTAAGTTTCCAATTTTCCAAAACTCACCAAAAACACGATTCGGATTTCACTCTTCAAGCTCTTTCAAGGCAATTTGAAGGTTGATACATGTTCTATGGACATCACTGAACCTATTCCAATCATTAAAAGCATCAAAAACATGACATAATGCATAACCCGAATCAAACTTTTCATGCTTTGATGATTTTTTCGTTTTCTTATATTTGTGTGTTATAAATGAAATTTGATCATTGTTTCATGTTTGTAATGAGTTGTTGATCGTTTCTGGGCTGTTTAATTGAAGTTTTGATACAGGTTTAAGGAATTGCCATTGTTAGGGTTTCGGCCAAGCTTTTAGGGCTTCACACTAAACCTAATATAAATGAATTTGAAAAACATAGGATGATTGTATGAGCTCTGGGAATCACAATGCCCTAATCAATTGGAAGAAATTGTACCGTTTGCTTGCTGTTTGAAATTCGCAGGTTATGAATGTCAAGAACTCGCAGGAAAATGCGTAGGTGATTTCGCAACAAAATTCGAAGGTAGCCAGGAAGAAGACGAAGACCCTGGCGCGCATTCTGGAATTCAAATATTTGTCTTAATATTTTATTGTATTGTTGTTAATTTGTTTTACAGAAGCTTGCTTGGCCCAGTGGTGATGGATGCGTGTGTATTGCTTCAAGGCTTGGGTTCGATTCCTGGAGGCAGCATTCTTTTTGCTTCATTTTCTCACTTATTCACAGGACTTAATATATTATTATTTGTGATGATTATACACACAGATGCGCCCTTCTGGCTGGATGGTTGGAGTGTGTGTTTGTTTGGTTGAGGGTCCTGGGTTCGAATCCCCCCAGGCCCTTTTTGTGTTATTTTTTTTGCTTTGTTGTGATTTTTACAGGATGTGAAACAAAAGCATGTGGATCTCAATCTCTATCACTAGTGCATGCTGGCCAGAGTGGTTTTGGTGCTGCGTTTGGAGGTAAGGGACCTGGGTTCAAATCCCAGGTCCTTTCTTTTTTGAGCAATTTTTCATTATTTTCTTATTTTAATTATTTCTATTTTATTTAAATTAGCAAATATAATTTATACATATTATTAAAATACTTTTTATTCAATATTCTTAAAACTTCATATTTCCTTTTTTCTAAAAATATTTTTTGTATATATATAATTTGTAAATTAATTTGATTTATTTTGTAAATTAATAAATAAAACCCTAATTCTATTTTATAAATTTCTAAAACCCTAAAACCTAATAATTTTTGCAAACCCTAATTTTCTTTTTTTTGAAATTCTAATTATATTATAACTTGTAAATTATTTGTAAACTCTAATTATGTACATTATTTTATAATTTGTTTATAATTGTTATTTAATATAGTTTTTGCATGTAAATAGTTTTAGGTTATGTTTAAAACAATTAAAAACTCCTAATTTAATCTTATAAATATAATTTATGTTTTTTTAATTATAATTAACCATTATTTTTATAACATGTATATAAATTTAAATCTTTATAATAATTAGTATATAGTATGAATTGCTTATTGTTCTCCTTAAAATCTTAAAAAATAATTATTTATTAAAAATTGAACTTTTTATTTATTATTCATTATTATACTAATTTCTTTATTTTATTCTTATTTATTTTATTACTAACCCCATTTATTTATATATTATATGATTTTTATTTTATTATTATTGCTACTAACCCAATTATTTATTATTATTTATTTGCTTATTTATTATTATTATGTAATTGTATCTCATATGTAATAGTTGTAGTAATTTTTAATATTTAATTTTAAATGCTATGGTTAGTAAAATAGGGAGTGTGAAACATACTTGTACTTAAAATTGATTTAAATCATTAACTTAAAGATAAATATTTGAACTCATACACTCACACACGTAAGTCGATCCTGGATCGCCATCTCACTTCTTAAGGGTTACCTCTCAAGTTGCCTAAACAAAAAGGTCAAGTAGGGTGCATAAAGCAAAGTCCCTCATCTCATATCATCTAGTCCCTTAAACAGATAAAAAGATCAAGTCCCTTCATGGTTGCCTTCGTAATGATCTTGTCCCTTTCGAATAAAGATGATAAGTCCCTTCGAATTGCTTATACACCTTACAGTTGCCTAAATAACAGTTGTCCCTTCACTTGTCCCTCACACATCCAAGGTAATGACTACCTATTCCTTAATAATAGGGATAGTCTTACCATTTAAAGGATATTCAAGAACAGAAAAGACTTAACTTAGGGTAGGTTCCTCTTATGTACTTGCTCACACTTCAAAACATTTCAAACACTTCACATTTTCAAACAAAATTTTCAAAACAAAGGCTTTATATATATCCGTACATGGATCAGTATAAAGTACTTAAGAAAATTTCTATTCATACACTTCATATTTAAAAAACATTTTAAAGTGAGCTAAGTAACTAAGAGCCCATGGATAACCATGGATGTAAAGGGTGTTAACACCTTCCCTTTACATAACCTACCCCCCGAACCCAAAAATCTTTTAAAAGGTCTTTCCTGTTCTTTTATGCCTTTCCTTTCAATAAAATAAAAGTCGGTGGCGACTCTTGCTATCCGCAACATTTAACTAAAGTCAGTTCTCCCACCGTGTTACAGTGACGTCCTTCCGTTGTTAAGTCAGCATTGGTGAAACCTAACCCATGGCTAGTATTGACATTAGACACCACTGTCTCAAGCTGATTCACTATGATCTCCTCCGGCACGTAGGCTGCGTGCAGGACTTTAGTAGTGCATCCCGATGAGCTTCAAAACACAACAGCAGGGATAAGATGGAGATCTTGGAAGGAGTCTGGTGGAGCTGATCCACAACCTTGTAGTCACTTCTTTTGATTATCCACATAAACTCATCCACATCTTGATCAAAGGATGATTTATGGGTTTCTTTTGGTACAGGTTCTTCAGGTGCCACACTTTTACCTTTAGCTTTAGCAGCAGCCTTTGCCTCAGTATTGGTCTTTGGAGGTTGTGACGCGAAGAGGCATCCGCTTCGGGTGAAGCCTCCGCCCCCCCTGACATTATCCACTTGTGGTGTGTGAACCAAAGAATCAAGAAGGACTCTTTCCCCGTTGCAGTAAAGGTATGAACCATAGTGTCATGGTACATCATTGTCTTTATCATATGGAATGGGCCCCGACATCGTGATGGTGACTGGACTGACTGCAGCAGAGGTAGGAATTACTATTGTTTGTGGATCATAAAAGATGGTGACAAGACTTCTGATTGATGTTGGTTGTGATTGACTGGAGCTTGGTTGTTGCCGAAACTGTTGCTGAGATTGTTGCTAAAAGTTGTTGGAAACCGGGACCGTTGCAGGGTCATAATAGATGGTGACTATGGAGACGTCGTTGTTGGTGGTTGTTGTAGTTGTAGAAGTGGATGCAATTGAACTGTTGTTTGTTGAAGTGATGGAAGAGGTGGTTGCTGATTTTGTAGACGAGTCTGTAGGAACAATTGTCTTTGCAGTTGTAGGAGAAATACTTGTTGTTGAAAAAGGAGTTACTGGTGTTGTAGAAGCGGTTGTTGTTATTTGCAGGATACCTTCTTTGATCAGGCCATTGATGCCATTCCTCAAGCTTGCACACCCATTCACGGAAACCTTGCAAGATTCACAACAGGCCTCACAACCTGGAAACACCTGGCATTTTAAAAGTTGAGCTTTAACCTCTGCCAGAGGTGTTTGAATACTCGCAGTATCTTCAATTAAATTCATGGGTGAGTCCTCCTCTATTGCATTTATCCTTGGCCCACCGTGGCTGGGCATAGGATGTAGGATCAAGCGCTTACCACTGCACTAAAAGCAATTGCTGTTAGTGAAGGCGCAACTTTATTTCCTTATAGTATAGAGTCTTTCAAGGGGCTGCGCCTATTAAGCGCCATGGGTTGGGATGTTAAGCCCATCGAATCCCTAAGGGTGACGCTGAATTAATAAATCCAACAATCTCCCCCTTAGTGTCAGCCGGGGGGATTCGAACCCATGACCTGGCTCTGATACCACTTGTAGGATCAAGCGCATACCACTGCACTGAAAGCAATTGCTGTTAGTGAAGGCGCAACTTTATTTCCTTATAGTATAGAGTCTTTCAAGGGGATGCGCCTATTAAGCGCCATGGGTTGGGATGTTAAGCCCATCGAATCCCTAAGGGTGACGCTGAATTAATAAATCCAACATAGGATTCTTTGTGACATTAGGAGGTGGTGCAAAATTCAGGGCTTTTGAATCTACCAGATCCTGGACATTTATGTGTAAAGCCCTGCACTTTTCTGTGGAGTGACCAAGTGCATTAGAATGAAAAGCACACCTGGCGTTGACGTCATAATTTCTTGGAAGGTTATGAGGATCTGGTGGAGCCAATGTCCTTAACTCAACAAGATTAAGCTTTAGGAGTTGTGGCAATAAGGTGGCATATGGCATTGGTATAGGGTCAATCACCCTATTAACCTGAGATAGCCGTTGCTGGAAAGGGCGTTGTTGTTGGTTGTTGTTGTTGTTGTAGGATCTTTGTTGAGGAAACTGTGGTTGTTGAGGAAAATGTTGTGGTTGTTGAATGTATTGAGGAGGTGGAGTAGGAATACTGGCAACGGAAATTGATCTTGGTAGATACTGAGGTCTTCCTCTTCCCATATGTACAGAATTTGTTTCACCGAACCTGCGAGGCCCTGCAAATGGTTTCCTTGCACTGCTTGAACTGGCGCCATTGTTAGAAATCTTTCCCATTTTCAATAAGCTCTCAATTCTTTCCCCAGCTATAACCACGTCTGCAAAGCTAGTGGAAGAGAATACAGCCAACCTATCAATATAAGTCCCCTGGAGGGTGTTCATGAACATATCTACCATTTCCCTTTCTGACATTGGGGGTTGAACGTCAGTAGCTAATTGCCTCCATCTTTGAGCATACTCTCTAAAGCTTTCCCGGGAAGACTGTGACATTCCCATCAAAAGGGTTCTATTTGGAGCCATGTTCATATTATATTGATATTGACGAATGAAAGCTTTGGCCAAGTCTTTCCAATTCCTTACTGTGGCCCTGGTCAAATGAGAGTACCACTCCCGGGATGCCCCTGTCAAGCTATTCTCAAAATAAAAAATCCACAGTTTTTCATCCATGGTGTAGGCTTTCAATCTCCCCATGAAAGATTGGAGATGGGTACGAGGGCAGGATGTACCATTGTATCTTTCAAAACAAGGAGGTTTAAATATGTGAGGAATTCTAACCCCCTCCACTAGTCCCATATCCATGACATCAAAACCCGGAGAGTTTTGAGACTCCAGAGACCTTAGCTTTTCTGCTATCTCGTCCAGCCGATGATCATAGACTTCGTCTCCTGCCCCAACCACAGTAAATTGTTCTTCCTGAGGGTCCTCCTGCAAGGCCCTCCCTCCAGTGTTACCTTGGGTGTTTCTTATAGCATTGATTTCTGGATTCAGATGAGGTCCAAACTCTGGGGGATCAGTACGAGGTTGTACATGATCGTTGTTGCTGGTACCCCCTGTGCCTGGGTGGTTTTCTTCAGGAGTTTTCCGCTCGAATAACTCTCTCAGTCTCTCCTGGCTTTGAGCCAATCCAGTCATCACTGCCATAAACTGGTTCATTTGAGCCCTCATCTCAGTCCTTTCATTGGCCATTTGGATTCTCACATCAGTCAAATCTTGTTGAACATGATCCATTTGTAAGCCCGTAAGGTTGTTTCTTATCGGATACCAATGCACTCTATTGACGGGGAACACTCTTCTACGAGCAATGTTTCCTGAAACCACAACACAGTGAGAAATAACAACATAAATAAAAACCTACAAAACAAAGAAAAGAGGTTAGTATGCAATGCAGGATGCCTATTTGTCTTCCAAGGGTATCCGGTTTGGTTCTTTGGTTTTGACCTTCCAGACCTCGAGGAACAATGATGTTGAAGAGAGATAAAGCCCACAAAGATAATACAAACCATATATTACAAAGCGTAAAGATGCATAGTTTGATTACAACAAAGTCCCCATGGTGGGTCAAAATACAACAAAAAAATACAATCAAAATGAAGTACAAACAAAGGAATCAAACATCCAATCCATAATCATCCTCTCTGACTTCTTTCAGGAGAGCCTCAGTTACTAGGCCAACTGGGTGCTCTGTGATGGTCCTGATAAGAAGGTTCCTGGTGGCAATGGCACTGGTCAACTTCTTATGCTTGTCCTGGTCTTTTGATCTCTTCAACCCTGCCCGGAGTTTCAACTCGGAGATTTCCTTCTGTGCTGCTAACAAAGCTTCTTGACTCTTCTTTTCATTGGCTTCCAGCTGCTCTATCCTAGCCTGGGTCATCTGATCTTCCTGTGAACGAGCCTGAGTGATCCTGATCCACCTAGCATGACTCTCCTCCAAGTAATGCTCAGCTCTGGCCTTCTGAATCTTGGCTTCCTTGCAAGCATTCTTCAATACCAACTCCACTGCTCTAGCCTTTCTGATATAATCATTTGTCTTCTCAATCTTGGTCAAGTGCTCAATCCGGAGCTTCTCTAACCTTTCATTATCCAGACAGTTGTCATTCCTCTCCCAGAGAGTCTTCTCCAAAGCTTCAGAGAGCTGAGTATTCCTTTCCTTTAATTTCTCAAACTCCTCTAGACTGAAAGTAGCTGCAGGCCCCACTGATGATGGTCTAGGCACATCCTCTAAGGTGAATGGCATGTGGGTGATCTGTCCCCTGTGCCGCTCCCTGGATTTCCATCCTGGTACAAACGCGAAAGTGGCACGGAAAAGGGTAGAGTCGCCAGCCAAGCATTTTTATCCCGAAGGAACGGGAATGGTAATGCTGCACATACCAAAGAAAAGAAGAGGAAGGACACGGGTCCTGCGAACCAAAAAGACTGAGTTCGGGAGTCGGTTACGACCTGGGAAGGTATTAGCACCCCAGATCGTCCACTGTACCCGACGGGATCCACGCTTGCAAAGAAACTGTTTCAAAGGGTGAAGAAATGAAAGCTGCTGCGACGAAAAGGAACAGAACTGGATAAACGAAAAGAAAAGGGGACTGAAAAAGAAATGAAAAGGAAAAATTTAGGGAAAATAAATATTGTGCTCGAACGGGCGCTACCCCGCTGCCTACGTACCTCATTTGGACAATGAGGATTAGAGTCGCCGTAGTTCCCCTAACTAGGGGTGGAAAAGATTGCTTGTGTCTTTAGGCTTAAACTGCCTATGTCAATGCTCAGGTGTTGCAGGCTCGGACGACGAGTGCGTAACCGTCTTGCAAAATGACAAGTAGGAGCAAGTTCGCGGACGGAGCGAAGGAGATGAGAAAAGAATTCCCGAAGGAGAGACGCTTATTGTTTGTTTGTGTTTTTTAGAGGCTTTTATGAGTGTGTCACAAGGAAGTGAGCTCAAGCTCTTTTCTATGGAATGTATACTTGCCACTACATTCCAAGATGGAATAATAGAACAAGCACACTCAACTAAGGAGAAGATCCCCAAAACTTGATTCCAGAGATTAGGGCTTAGGCTCATTAACTCATTGAATTTATTAAGTGTTTTTGTATTTTTGAATGAAGAAGTCTTTTTTATGATTTTCTTGATGAAGATGGTCTCAAGATCAGACTTGTGCATCATGATGAACAAGCTTGTACCATCCCAAGATGGGATAAATACAAGTGTTTCATGGAATAAGGCTATTGCACAGGAGACCACTTCAATCCTTATTAAGTAATTTTTAGGGTTTTGAGATGAGAAGAGAAGAAACCAAAGGATATTAAAGGTATAAAGTCTAATGGGGGACTAATGAATCCTAAAGTTATCATGCAAAGGAAATCCTAGGTTAGTGAGGTTTACTATCCTAAAGGAGGAGAAGATAAGAAAAGAAAGATAAGAAAAGAAGAAGAATGAAGAAGAGAAGAAGGAGGAAGTAAGCCCTAAGCCCCAACAATCACAAGTAAGATAATATCAAGAGAAGAGATAAGAATTGGAGATGTGGGAATCACATTCACACCTCTCACTTACCAAAGCCCCTGAAATGGTTAGTAAAATAAGAACAAATGCAACACAAAATGAACATAATATCAAACCAAAGCCACACAACCAAAAGTGAAGTCTTAATCACAAATGTCAAATGCAAATTCAAAGCACAAGAATGAGAAAAGAACTATACAACTAAACATGAAGCATTATGAATCACCATGACAAAACAAAATGAATATGAGAGAATACAAAGCAAAATAGTCAAAGCAACACCACAAAGTTCAAAACCAGAACCCTAACATGTTAGGAAAGTGCCTAAGGGACATGTGAGATGAAGTTCAAGAGCAACCAAACACAAACTTTCTCAAGGCACAAGCATCAACTCAAGACCAGAGGGGTATCAACAACCTAAGATGGCTCTAAACAACTTAAAGAAGTTGGCACAAGTGCCCTTCTAACCGAAGGAGTAACCATATGACCCAAAAAGAAACAAAATAGAACAAGTAAGGAACAAAAATTCACATCAATTCAAGTATACATCCAAAAATTCCACAAACGTGCACAAATGATCTTCAATCATACAATATCAACATACCAAAAAGAGAGGATCAAAATCAGAAGCTTAGCCATTCAAATAAAGGTTCAAACATGGATTAGGGTTAGAAGGCTTCAGGCACGAGTTAGAGACCAAAATCAATTAAGAAAATGCCTAAAAATCAGAAATAAAATCATCAACAAACTACACCTCATCATGAATCCAGAGCAAAAAGAATCATCTCAAAATTCAAAATAATGATCAAGATAGAAAATGAACAAGCCAGCATGCTTCAAAATGAAAATAAAACAATTAATTAAAAGAAACAATTAATTTCTGCATGACAATTAAAAATAAATGAAAAAATAAAAATTCCAAAAATTAGAGAAAACTAAAAGAAACTTTCATGAATTGTTTTATAATTTTTGATGTCCTAATTCTATTTTTAAAACATAAAATTCAAACTGACAATAAAAATGAAATAAAATAAAGAGAAACCAAGCCAGGGGTGCATTCAGCAATCAATTTCAATTCATTTTACATGGGCCTTCAACGCAGGGGGGTGAATAGAAAAGGGAGGCCCACCTAGTCTGTGCAGGTTCACAACAAATATGGTGGATATTCACAAAATCAGGAGAAATCAAGGACCCTCATATCAAACGCACGCATGAGATTGAGTCATTCATTAAAAACAGTCCTCACATTCATTGGACAGGGGTGAGAGTGCATGGTGTTACGGTGTGGTGAGAAACAAAACGCATTATTCAGAAAACATAAAATCACGTGAGAGGGAGTGGTGGTTTTAATGTGTTGTCACGTTGATAGCCGTCCAGATGAAGGATCCAAGGGCCTGCGTTCATCTTCTTCCTTGAGCTCAGGTGATCAATCTCCAGAATCCGGTGACCGGAGCTAGGGCTCCGGCACCGGAAAATTCATGATCAAGAACAAAACACCACATAAATCATTCAAAACCTCCAGATCAAACAATCAAACTATGCTGAATTCAAATACGCTCATGAAATTCACAATGGATCAAAGAATAATTCAGATCGAATACAAACAGATTTACATTTCAAACATCAAATCATCACAAAATACTTAATACTCATCCATTTTTCAAACAAATTAGCATAGAATCATCAGTACAACAAGCAGATCACAATGCATACATTTAATTTCAAGTTTAGATCCACTAATTTCAGAGCATACCTGAACTTGTAACTCCTTCAAAACACCAAGATAATGCTCCTACAGCTGCAGATCTGCTCACTTTGACCTCCTCTTGCAAAATAAATGCAAGATGGAGCTTGAGGGAAACTGGATCTTGGAATCCGAAAGCTCTTGCTCTTGAATGGATCCTCTATGATTCTTCACTTTCAGCTTGAATGAGTATGAGCAAAGTGATCCTCAAGGTTCAAGGAAGCAGAATATGTGAAGAGATTGTGAAGAGAGTGCTTGAGGAGAGAAACTCGAAGAGAAACGCAAGTGAGCAAGAAAAAGTGAATCTGAGAAATGAAAGAGCCTCTACACGAATTTAAGGCATGCTTTTCTTTTATATGATTTGTATTTTCACCTGTCTAGGGTTTTTGAATCAAAAGTGGCATGAGGAGTGTGATTGAAGTGTATTTGCCAAATTGCAAGAAAAGAGTGACTGCCTTATACACCCGTGAAAACCTTCCCTCAAGTGTGCATTCTGACTTCAATCCATCCCTTAATTTGTTTTGAATCAATCCTGACCTTTGGTTATGAGTGTAACATGCTTTTTTGAATGATTATGCAATTTTACCTCTTGTGTGGTATACTTCACCTCATGCACGAAATTAATGATATTTTTGGATAAAACAACACTTATGCAATGCCTTGTAACAATATGATATTATTTGGTCCATGAAATAGCTTGGAAATGATGTACATGATTTTTTGCATTTGGAGGAAGCTTGGAATTCATGTCATGCCTTAAAATTCAAGCAACTTTCGAAGGGCTTATCTCCCAATCCATGAGGGCTATGAAAATGTACTTATACTTTTTAAAAATGGGAGAACCTAATCTTCAAATTTCATGTTCAATGGCAACTCATTTGAAGCTTTTTTCACCAAGTTATGTGTCTTTGAAAATTAGGGCAAAAAGTTGCTAAAAATGGCAAATTACATGACCAACCACATGCCAAAAATGGAAAACTCCTCAAAACCTTTTGATTCTTGATCTTTGACTTTGCCAAACCTCTTATAATGTTATAAGAACATCCCTTGACTTGAAAAATAGGGTTGGACCCTTTGAATTCTCACAGTTGACTTCTAGAATGCATAGTTGACTAATTTCTTCTTTTACAAGCAACTGATGAAATACCTGACTTCCACAAGGAGTTTTCTCACCAAATTTCATCCCTAGGATCCTCTTATCAAATGAAAGACTTTGCCCAGATGAAATGGCCAAAGTCACAAAGTTTTCATGCTTGAAAGTGAAACCCTAATTTGGGATCATTGTGTAGGAGCTTGCCCTAGCTTGAATTCCCTGATGATCTCCCAATCTCCTGGGCTTTTGTGAATGATCTTGAACTTGTGAATGAAATGTAGACTCCTCATAAGACTTGGACAAGTCCACTGGGCCTCTTGCTATAGCTTGAAATGCCTCAAGTCCCTTCACAGATGATCATATGCCTAATGCTAGGTCATGAGAATGTTATGCCTCATCTTTCCATGCAACAATGCCAAGAATATGATATGCTTATGAAGACTATGGTATGATGATGATGATTAAAGAAAAGAGGGAAAATTTGGGGTGTTATAGCTGCCCCTTGTAAACACCCCAAATTTGCCCTCACCCATTCACACCATGGCTTGTGATCATTTCATATGCATAAACACAATCATACCATCTCATATAACATTTTTGATTCACTGCATTGGTTCAAAGTCATCTGCATCTAGGGTTTGTGATCTGAGCAATCCAAGAGCTTCTTGAGCCTCTCCAAAGGTCATCAATCACTTCAAAGGGGTCCATGTATATTCCAACATCATATTATATCCTCTCAAAGTCAAGAATGCCAAAGAATCACAAGAACTGGGATTGGTATGGAAGCAGAGCCAGGCTTGACTGCACAGATGACCTAGAATTAGGGTTTTGGTTTCAGAGGCCATAACTCCAAATTTTTTGGTCATTCTTGTTTCTATTGGTCTCTATATGGTATAGGGAGTATGCATATCAATTTTCATGAGGAAATTCCATGGGGAAGTCATCTGATCAAGAGTTGACTTTCTGAACAAGTCAGTGCAAAATCAGGGCATCTGAGGCCCCCAATGACCCAACCAAGGGGTGATCTTCATCATTTTGAGTGTATATGATCTTTATTTGATCATGGAAGAAGTTGGAAGTTCACAAAATTCAAGGATTACAAGTTTTTGCAAAGTTGACTTTTTGAGGCAAGTTTGACTTTTAAGGAATTTGTCATTTTAGGCAACTTTTCAATCCTTACTTTTTGATCCAAAAATGCTTCAAATGGAAAAGCTTTGGTCATAAAAGTTGTAGAATAGATCTTTCCCTTTTCAAAAAGTACAAGAACATGACCTAATTCATTTTGGATCAAAAGTTATGGTGCATCAAAGTTGGCAAAAATCACTAAATTTCAAGTTATGCACCAAATGGAAAACTTGCAAATTCATGTACCAAGCACTCTTTTGACTTCAAAATGACTTCAAAACTTCATCACATGATCATACATGACCCAAAAACAGAATTGGCCCAAGGGGATTCCCATTCATTTGCTTTGAATTTCACATTTTCATAAGACATTTTCCATAAGAGTACAAAGAGGGATTCTTGGCAAAATCATCTTCCCATGAGTTATGTGATTACCAACTGATTTCTATGCATTGTCATGACCAATTGAGACATCATGTAACAAAATTCAGCAAGAAGTGTCTCATGTACATAACATAAAATCACAAGAAAGCACAAGTGGGCAAGTTGCAAAAGCTAGCATAGCTCATGATCCATATGTTGCAGTCACTCTCAAGCCATCTAAGGGTCATCCTTGACCCAAGCTGAAGCAAGACATGCCCTCAAACTGTTGCTGCCATAGCCCATGCTGCAAGTACAAGTCACCTTGACTTTTTTTCCAAAACTCCCATACTCATGGAACAGTAAGCAGCCACCCCTACTGACCTGCTCCACAGGCTATTCACACAACTTGGGAGGATTATAGCAAAGCATTGGCCCTTGAAACAAGCCAGAACACAGTCCTCACAAAAAACTGTCAAAGAGCTTCCCTTCTTCGAATCTCATTTTCCAGCCATCAAACATCCAATTTCTCTTCACCAACAAATCAAACACACTAAAAGGAACCAGAATCAACCATTGGTAGAGCTTGAAACCTCATACACACAGACCTCATTTTCTGATACACCAGAACTGGATCTCTCAAAGTGGCCTGTTTAAACTCCATCTAAGCTTACCATTAGCACAAGGGGGATCATTGGAGTGAGTTTGCACCAAAGAACAGCCCAGAAAGCCCAGAACCAGAAGCTTCCACCCCAGGTATGGCCATGAACTTTTTCTCTCAGAGCTTGCATTTTATGTTATAATTTGATTGTGTATGTCTTGCTGATCATGGGGATGTGCTTAGAATTGAAAATGAGTGAGAAATGAGGATTTACCAAGGCTCTGAAATTTTGCCCGTGAATCTTGTTGGCTTCGATTCTCTCTATTTGTGCATGATAAATTTAGTTTGAGAGGTGATTTGAGTGGGGTTTGGGTAGAGGAACATTTCCCTGCTTTTAATTTGATGAATGGTGGCCTGAATCTTGATCTAGGGTTTTCAACCCGCCGGAGAAGATGACCGGAGCTTCCCTCCGGTCACCTGAATGTTGTTAACCCTAATCCTGTAATTAAGTGAGGTTTGAATTCAGTGCGTTGGATCTGTTGACTTGCTTGACTTGGCGCGGGTATGAGTGGTCCAGATGTGTCCATTTTGCCCTAATCACCATTAACCTAATTAATCCATTTAATTAATTCATAAAACATGATTTAAGCCAGAGTCCATCCTGACCCTTGATTCGCGCGCCAAGTCAACCTCTGCCCTCCAGCTTTGAATCTCATGCGTTGGATTGGTTTACTTTTCAATTAAATCAATTTTATTTCATTTTTATTTCTTTTGTTTTCTCCATTTTATTTAAAATAGTAAAATTTATTCAAAAATTCTGATTTTTTTTATACAAGTTATTATTTAATTTCAGAACACAAAAATATTTTCATTTTTTTTTAGCATTAAAAAAGTATTTTTAAATATTTAAAAGTTTCTTTTTTATTAATTAATGAGAATTAATTAATTAAAAATACTTTTAGGTATTTAAAAATCACCAAAAAATTCATGAAACATTTAAAAACATTTAGAAACATTTTCCAACCCTCAAACCAAATTTATTTTTTGATCTTGATGCATTTTGAGAATTTTCCATGGAATTAAAATCATTTTGATGCATTATTTTGATCCAAACTTCCAAAAATCATTTCTGCCTAACCATTGAGAGTTGGACTTTGATTCTTTTTGCATTGTGTTTAGCATATCATGTAGTTTGTGAGGTTAAATGGCCATGATTTGATCTTCCATTTTCCTTTTGTTTGGCATTTTTCTTGTTAAGGAACCCTAAAACCTTAGAAAGCTTAGAAGAATCATAACTTGAACTAGGTTAAGAGTTGGGACTTCTCCTTTGGGCTTTGGGTTAGTATAGGTTTAGGGATCCTTTGAGGGCACTTTCAATTTTTTATAATGTTGTTTGCTTCTGATTTTGGTTTTTGTTTGATGTATTGTTCATAAACCCTAATTTGGGCTTCCATATGCATCCCTCTTGTATTTGCATTCATATCTTGACTTGCCATGACTTTTTATGCATTCTTGTGATCCATTTGACATCATAAGACATATTGAAAGCATGTTTGATCATTGCATCTTGCATTTCCCATGTTGTATGCCATTTGCATTTCATAACTTTTCATGTATGTTTATGCTCCTTAACTTGCCTCATCTGCATCCATTGGTTCATATGATCATCCTCATGTCTTGTCTCATGTTTGTAGCATCACATAACATCATTAACATCATATATGTGCTTCTGGTTTTGGTTCACATCATACCATTTCATTTCATTTTGCATTGCATTGCATTTCTTTCACTAACTTTTCAGGTGGTAAGTGACTTTGAGAAGTGAATTTGCCTTCACTTCTCATAACTTCTCTTCACCCCTTTTTTACATCCTTGCTGCATTTTTTGTATGTGTGTGAGTTTGAGCTTTCTCATCCTTCTTCTTCTCACTTTCTTTCTTCAAGTGACTTGACTTCTTGAATGAAGCAAGTTACCTTGCTTCTCCTGATCCTTTTATCTGTTTCCTGGTGGTTCCATTGAAGACTTCTCTTGAAAACCTCACAAACCTTAGGAACAACCATGTATGACAATGATTAGGGTTTTGATTAGTCTCCCCACTTAGTTTTACCTTTGTGTCTCTTTGAGTCTTCTCTTCTCACCTCATAATCAGGGACTAAACCCTAAAGGCTTTAAGGCTTTGTGATTAAGTTTATGCCTGCATCCTTCTATTAGGATGGAGTGTATAACTTTAATCCTAAGTGTTAAACCCTTAATGTGTCTAAATCCTTTAATCAATTCACTCAATAATTACCAAGACATCAAGCTTGTAACTTGGGCCTTGCATTAGGGTTCTAATTCTTCCTTAATTGGTTAAGAAGGACTAACCCTAGTGTTAATGGACAAGTCCCCCTCAAGTTGTCTTACAAACCCTAAAAATCACTTCATCATCTTACCATTAACTAAAATCCACTTAATAAAGGCTTTGTTTTGTCATGAGGTTAATCCCTAATCATGGATTAAGTTGAGGAGTCTTCCTCAGCTTAAACATTCTCATCTATTATCCTTCTATTAGGATGGTGTAATGAGTCTGTTTAATCCCTGATTATGGCTTAATCTCATTACTTAGCACTAAACAAAAACCACAAAAACATCTAAATAATCACAAGTAGGTTAATGATCTTAATCCTACATCATGGTGATTAAGTGTGAGAAGCTGACTTCACACTTAAGGTATTCTCATTACCCCTAATCAGAGGGAAGATGTGATGAGTTTACTAAATCCATTGGTTTAGGCTTAAGCTCATTAACTTATGACAAACTTTCAAAAGCAATAAAAGATTAAAAACTCAAAAAACAAACAATAATCGTCTCCTTCGGGATTCTTTTCTCATCTCATTCACTCACAAACGAGAACTTGCTTCTTCCATCTAATGCAAGACAGTTTGCACCTGAGCCAGACAGGTCATACACTTGAGCATTGACAAGCAAGCAGTTCACGGGTCAATTTATCTTTCAGTCTCTTTGGGTCGAACTACGGTGTTCTGACTTCCTCATTGCACGAGAGGATACGTAGGCATAACTTAACAGTTATCGAACAAAAGTCTCTGTATATTCCCCCTCCTTCCAGCATTATCCTTTAAGCCTCATGTTCTTGAGCATTTTATTCCTGTCCTTACACTGGCACTGTATATATCACACTTTACACTTCTTTTACACTGACACCTGTACATTCTTTTCCAGCTCTTTATACACAAATTGCACTGACACTACCCCTTTAAAACACAAATCTTTTAAGCGTGGATCCCGTCGAGTACGGCGGACAATCTGGGTGCTAATACTTTCCCAGGTTGTAACCAACCCCCTTTCTCAGTCTCTCTGGTTCGCAACCGTCTTATCCATGTCTTTCTAGGTCTATGCAGCATTACCTTTCCTCCGGGATAAAAATGCCTAGCTGGCGACTCTTTTCATTTCCAGTGAGTTCACGGCTGTGTGTTCTCATTGTTCTTTTCGCCGACCGTTCGCGTCTGTACCTTTATTTGGGCCATTCCCATTTATCGGGAGCGACAGCTTGGCGACTCTGCTGGGGACCCTTATACTGCAGCCAAGGCTTCTGGTTCTTTTTGTGGGTTCCTCCTAGCGCTTGTTTGATTTGTGTTTACTGGGGTGTTATGTGTTATTTGTGTTTGTATATTTGTATTTATTTTTGCCTTATGTACAGTTGTTTTACTGCTTTCTGTATAGCTTTGCATTATATCATATTGTCATACTGTGCTGGCTGGATCTGTTTGTTTGCTTTGGTGGGTGGGTGTTCTATTGAGAGTTGAGGTCCTATACCTGGGACCTGAGTGACACCTAGGCTAGAGTGGTTCATATTCTTTCCCATTCCATCTCGGTCTGGTGCGGGAATATGAAACACGGTTCAGATATGGGTTTCTTCTTGAGAACTCTGTGTTGTAGATTTCCTGCAGTGCTAGGGCTATCTGGGAAGCCTGCTAAGTCTGGATGACCTTTAGTATTGACCTTCAGAAACTGAGGCGAATTAGAGGAGGAACTTTTATGGTTATTGTAAACGCTGTACCTCCGGGTTAGAAGTGTTTACACTTCTCATAACTGATCCAAGTCTGAGGATCCTTGTTTTAGAACACCACCTGTGAGGGGGTTGGGCTGTTTACAGGTTTGCAGGTACCCTTGACCTCAGAATACCCTTGTTACTTTGTATGATTAAGAGTACTCCATGTTGGAACAGTTCTTGTGACTCTAAACCCTGGACATGTGACTCTTTATTTGAGTCCCCCACCTTGGTTACTGGATTTATAGACCTCCATCTGGATTTCTTGAACATACCTGGACTTATATCAGAGCACTTGATCAGATCCAGCTCAGTCACAAACCCTGGCATATCATTTGCATACATCATCATTGCATCATTTTGACATCTGTTTATTTGTTTTTCAGGGTATCCATCTTCATCTTTTGGCTTGGTTTTGACCCCATCATCAGTATAGACCTATCTTCATAAGCATCTACTTCAGTTATCAGCTACCTGCTTCAGTCACCTGCACCAGCCAATCAGTGGCCCATCTTTCAGTGTTATCATCAGCACCTGTCTCAACTCATCCTCAACATCATGGCACCTAAAAAGAGTAATATCTCCTACCACTTCTTTCAACCTGAGTTAGCTGACATCAGGAGGATTCAGACCCTGATTACTCCAGACCATATACCACTGTTCAGGGAGCACTATGGAGACATACTTGATGTGGTTATGGATTTAGACCCTTCACAGAGGAGCCTAATTCATACTTGCCTTCAGTTTTATGATCCTCCCCTAAGGTGTTTCACTTTTCAGGATTTCCAGTTGGGACCTTTATTGGAGGAATACTCATCATTGGTGGGTATACCTATCAGGGGTGGAGTCCCCTTCAACCCTGAGATGGTTTTCCCAGGTAATGAGGAGATAGCAAAGGCATTGCATCTGGAACCAGTTCTAATTGGGCAGCATATGACTACTAAGGCTGGAATCTCTGGCTTGCATCTGGATTTCTTGATCTCTCAAGCTACCCTGAAAGCTTCTTTGGGAGAGTGGAAAGCAGTCTGTGCTTTATTGGCCCTGAGCATATATGGGATTATATTATTTGCAGATGAGCCTAGATTCATTAGCAAGAATGCAATCCATCTTTTCATTCTGAGGAACCCAGTGCCCACTTTATTGGGGGATTTTTACTACTCAGTGCACCAGAGGAATGAGAAGCAGAGGGGAAGATTAGTGAGGTGTTGTGCTCCTTTGTTCCATACTTGGCTTCTCAAGCATTTGCCCAAGACAGATGCATTTTTGAATCCTTATCAGCAGAGAAACTGGGCTAGAAGACTCACTGCTTTGACTTCAGCTGATATCAGGTGGTGCACTCAAAGCACAAAGGGCAGGGATATCATTACCAGTTGTGGGAAGTTTCCCAATGTACCCCTGATAGGAGTTAAGGGTTGCATTAATTACAACCCTCTGCTGTTCAAAAGACAACTGGGCTATGCACTGGTCCACACTCCTAAGGCACAAGACTTGGCTGAGACTCTTTACTGTGAGAACAAGCCTAATCTGGCTATTGTTAGGCAGGCAGCCTGGGCCTGGGACAATGTTCAAACTAAAGGAGTGACCATTCTGGGGAAGTGCAACAATGTGGCATCAGCACAATACTATGAATGGTCCCATGCCAGGGCTCAATTTTCTGGGATGCCCTTTACCATGGAGGATATGCCCGGACCGTCCTCAGCACCACCTCCTGCCACTGTCATCTTAGAGGAGTTTGAGAGCTTGAAAGAGAGAAATGAGAAGTTGACTCAGGCTTTGCAGAAGACCCTCTGGGAGAGGAGTGATGGTAGGTTGGATATTGAAAGGTTGGAAAAGTTGAGGGTGGAGCATCTGGCTAAAATTGAGAAGTCTGAGGATTATATCAAGAAGTCTAGGGCTGGAGAACAGATCTTGAAGAATGCCTGCAAGGAAGCCCAATTCCAGAAAGCCAGGAAAGACTTGTATCTGAAGGAGAGTCAAGCTAGGTGGGTCAGGATCACCGAAGCTCGTACTCTGGAGGATAAGAGGGTCCAAGACAAGATAGAGCAGCTGGAAGCTAGTGCAAAAGAGCAGCAGAAAGCCCTGGCAGCAGCCCAGAGAGAGATCTCAGAGCTGAAGATCAGAGCTGGAGTGAAGAGGTCAAAGGACCAGAGTCAACACAAGAAGCTAACTGCAGCTGTTACTACCCGGAATCTCCTTATCAGGAATCTCACGGAACGTCCAGCTGATCCTGTGACTGAAGCACTTCTCAAGGAAGTTCAGGAGGATGAGTTTGGTCTTGGTGTTTGACTTTTGCTTGTTGTTGCTTTTATTTCATGTACTTTTATTTTCTTACGATGTATTTTGACCCCTCTGAGGGCATGTCTTGTAAAAGAACAAACTATGTACCATTTTCCTTTTGTAATATATGTATCAGTTTGTTCCATCCGAGTTTACTTCAAAAGCAACATCAACAGCATCTTCAAGGGTCTGGAAGGGTCAAAACTGAATGTCGAGCCGGATACCTTGAAAACAAATAAGCATACTGCATTGCATGCTAACCTTTTGTTTTGTTTTGCAGGCTTTTGTTTTATTGTTACTAACTCTGTTGTGATATTCAGGAACTATTGCTCGACGTCGGGTATTCCCACTCAATCGTCCACACCGATATCCAACCCGTAACAACCTTCCAGGCATACAAATGGATCAGGTACAACAGGACCTTGCAGAGGTCAGAAACCAAATGGCAAACGAAAGATTGGAAATGAGAACTCAGATGACGCAGTTTATGGAAGTGATGAACAACATGGCTCAGAGCCAAGAAAGATTGAGAGCAATGGTGGAAAGGCAGAATCAAGAAGATCCCCATATAGGGACTGCTGGGACAAGCAACAATGAGAGGGTCCAACCTCATGTCAACCCCCCCGTATTTGGACCCCACCTTCATCCAGAGATCAGCGTTCCTGCTAATGTTCAAGGGACTGCCACTGCAGGCAGAGTACTACAAGAAGACCCCCAGGAGGATCAATTCACAGTAATGGGTGCTGGGGAAGAAGCCTATGCCAGAAGGCTGGAAGAAATTGCTGAAAAATTAAGATCCTTGGAGTCTCAAAACTCTTTGGGTTTTGATGTTATGGACATGGGCTTGGTGGACGGGGTCAGGATTCCCCATAAGTTCAAGCCTCCTTGTTTTGAGAAATACAACGGGACTTCCTGCCCACGGACCCACCTACAATCCTTTTTGGGAAGGTTGAAAGCATATACCATGGACGAGAAGCTATGGATGTTTTATTTCGAGGATAGTTTGACTGGAGCGTCAAGGGAATGGTACTCCCATCTAACTAGAGTGACCATCAGGTGTTGGAAGGACTTGGCAGAGGCCTTCATCAGACAATACCAGTATAATTTGGATATGGCACCCAACAGGGCCCTCCTGATGGGGATGTCACAGTCATCTAGGGAAAGCTTCCGCGAGTACGCCCAAAGGTGGAGGCAGCTGGCTGCTGCTGTCCAGCCACCTATGTCAGAGAGGGAGATGGCAGATATGTTTATGAACACCCTCCAAGGAACATACATTGACAGGCTGGCTGCTTTCTCTTCTACCAGCTTTGCAGATGTCGTTATAGCTGGAGAAAGAATCGAGAGCCTGTTGAAGATGGGCAAGATTTCTGACAACGGTGCCAGTTCATCCAGCAACACAAGGAAGCCTTTTGCGGGCCCAAGAAGAACTGGTGAGACCAATGCCATCCACACCAACAGGGGCAGACCCCAATATGTTTATAGATCCGTGGCAGTCACCATTCCCGCTCCAATTCATCCACAACCAGTTTATCAACCACAACAACAAAGTTATCAACAGCAGGCTCAGTATCCTCCTCAGAGAAACTACAACAACGCCAACAACAACAATCAGCAAAGACCGTTTCAACAGAGACCTTCTCAGGCTAATAGGGTGATCGATCCGATCCCTATGCCATATGCCACATTACTGCCACAACTCCTGAAACTCAACCTGGTTGAGCTAAGGACGTTGGCACCTCCAGATCCTACCAGTCTACCCAAAAATTATGACTCTAACGCCAGATGTGCTTTTCATTCAAATGCACCTGGCCACAGTACAGAAAAGTGCAGAGCTTTGCACATGAAGGTACAAGACTTGGTAGACTCTAAGGCTCTGAATTTTGCACCACCACCAAATGTTAATAAGAACCCTATGCCAAACCACGGAGGTCCCAGAATCAATGTTATTGAAGAAGACAAGTCGTCTTACTTAATAACCAGTGTGGGTCAGATTCGGACACCGTTGGTAGAGATCAAAGCTCGACTCCTCGAATGTCAAATGTTCCCGGGATGTGAGTTAGGGTGTGCTTATTGCAACATCTCAGTGAATGGTTGTGATAATTTGAGAGATGGCATAGATGGTCTCATCCAAAGTGGTCTGCTTCAAATCACAACATCAATTCCTACCAACCCAGCAACCTCATCAGCAACAATTCCCGTGTCTTCTACAAATACAACAACCATTGTTCCAAGTAACTCTTCAATCTCATCAACAAATGCTTCATCTATTACTTCAACGGACCAGATATCAGCAAACATCCCTTCTACAACTTCAGCACCACATCATTCAGAAACTCCTACAACAACAACACCCATCCTTCCAACAATGTCTCCTACAACTTCAGCAGCAAATGTCTCCACAGTTACAATTTATTATGATCCTGAAAAAAATGATTCTGCCTACAACTCACAAAATGCCACTCCCATCAGAGCACCAGTCACAATATACTATGATCCACAGACTATCACAGTCCCTTCTGCAGCTGCCATCAGTCCAGTCACCATCACGGTGCCTGGGCCAGTACCTTATGAAAGCAGTAATGCCATCCCCTGGCATTACGGCTCTGATCTATACTGCGGAGGACAGAAAATCACTCTTGAATCATCAACCCCTGCACCACAAATAGACAATGTGGGAGGAGGCGGAGGCTTCACTCGAAGCGGACGTCTCTTTGCTCCACAAACTCAAAGACCCACTGCCGAAGCAGAAGCTGCTGCCAAGGCAAAAGGGAAAAGCTTGGTGCAGGAAGAGCAGATTGTTAAGGAAGCTTTGAAAACACCCTTTGATCAAGAAGTTGATGAGTTCATGAGAATCATCAAGAAAACTGATTACAAAATAGTGGATCAGCTTCACCAGACGCCTTCCAAGACTCTATTCTATCATTGCTTATGTGCTCCGAAGCTCATCGGAATGCACTACTAAAAGTCTTGCACGCAGCTTATGTGCCTGAAGAGATCACCGTCAATCAGTTGGAAGCTGTGGTTGGAAATGTTAATGCTAGTCATGGACTAGGGTTCACCAACACTGATTTGACTACGGAAGGCCGCAATCATAACAAGGCTTTGCACATCACCATGGAATGTAAAGGTGCAGTTCTTTCCCATGTGCTGGTAGACACAGGGTCATCCCTCAATGTCTTACCTAAAAAAGCCCTTGTGAAGCTAGAGTATGACGGATTGGCATTACGGCCCAGTAACCTGGTAGTAAGAGCCTTCGATGGTTCTAAGAGATCGGTTCTGGGCGAGATTGAGTTGCCTATAACGATTGGCCCACAAACTTTCAAAATGACCTTCTACGTGATGGATATACAGCCTGCCTACAGCTGTCTATTGGGTAGTCCATGGATTCACGCCGCTGGCGCCGTGACCTCAACCCTTCACCAGAAGTTAAAATTCGAGTGGGAGGGTCAAGTCGTTACTATTTGTGGAGAGGAAGATATTTTTGTTAGCCATCTGGCTACCTACAAATACATTGAGATGGATGGGGAGATCCACGAAACTATGAGTCAAGGGTTTGAGGCTTTGAACATAAATGAAACATCTGCTATACCTGGAACCTCAATGACATCTTATCAACAAGCCCGGAAGGTTGTTGAAGAAGGGACTGCCCAAGGCTGGGGCAAATTGTTACCTGTGGAGAAGAAAGAGGATAGATTTGGGTTGGGTTACAAACCAACTCAACAAGATCAAGCAGAGGCTGCTAAGGAGCCCAACTTTGTTAGTGGGGGAATGATCACCCCTGATGCTGTCAACAATTTGGAAGACGAGGATGAAAGCGACCGCAACCTGGAGAGTTGGATCCGTCCAAAGATCCCGGGGAGCAGTATCTCGAACTGGTCTTCCCAGGAAATTATAAGAGTTACTCATGCAGAGTAATTATTATTTCCTGTATTTTATAGCATGCATCAAAGTCTTGCATCTTGCCCAAGATAATAAGACTCATTTTGTAATCGGGCCATCTGTAGTTTTTGTGCAACAAGATTAATCAATGAAATATCAGACATCTTTTTGCAAACAAAGTCTTTTTTTTTCTTTTCCGCTCACTGTTTTTTCCATTTGTCTTTTTGTACAAAAAATAAATGGCAGTGTTTTCAAAATGACAACTTTATTTCACTTTTCTAAACAAGATTAAAATCAAATCACTAAAATGAACAAACTGAACCCTTGCAGAGTGTGCCTTCCCGACAGCACCGACAACAGCACGGCTATGACTTCGTATGACTTTGACAATCCGATCAATCAAGCTGATGAAGGGGTTGAAGAAGAATATGAGCTTCCTGAAGAGCTAGCCAGGTTGTTAAGACAAGAGGAAAAGGTTATTACTCCTCACCAGGAGGAGGTTGAAACGATCAATCTTGGTACAGATGAAGACGTGAAAGAAGTTAAAATCGGGGCCTGCTTACAAGACTCAGTGAAGAGACAACTGATTGACCTACTGCAAGAGTATGTGGACGTGTTTGCTTGGTCTTATCAAGATATGCCAGGGTTGGACACCGACATTGTTGTGCACAAGCTGCCTTTGAGAGAAGAATGCTCGCCGGTTAAACAGAAGTTGCGCCGTACTCGCCCAGACATGGCAATGAAAATCAAAGAAGAGGTACAAAAGCAATAGGACGCCGGGTTCCTTGCTGTAACTAGCTATCCGCCGTGGGTTGCTAATATAGTACCTGTGCCTAAGAAAGACGGCAAAGTAAGAATGTGTGTTGACTACCGGGATCTGAATAGAGCTAGCCCGAAAGATGATTTCCCATTACCTCACATTGATGTATTGGTTGATAATACGGCTCAGTTCTCGGTATTCTCCTTCATGGATGGATTTTCAGGATACAATCAGATCAAGATGTCACCTGAAGACATGGAGAAGACAACCTTCATCACACCCTGGGGCACGTTCTGTTACAAGGTAATGCCATTTGGGCTCAAGAATGCCGGTGCGACGTATCAACGGGCTATGGTAACATTATTCCACGATATGATCCATAAAGAAATCGAGTGTTATGTGGATGACATGATTGCCAAGTCCCTCACTGAAGAGGACCACCTGGTAAATCTGCTGAAGTTGTTCAAGCGTCTGAGGAAGTATCAACTGAAGTTGAACCCCAACAAATGCACATTCGGGGTGAGATCTGGTAAGCTGCTGGGATTTATTGTGAGTGAGAAAGGGATTGAAGTAGACCCTGATAAAGTTAAAGCTATTCAAGAGATGCCTGCACCGAAGACAGAAAAGGAAGTTCGAGGGTTCTTAGGTCGATTGAACTACATTTCACGGTTCATATCTCACCTCACAGCAACCTGTGAACCCTTGTTCAAGCTATTGAGAAAAGAACAGACGGTCAGGTGGAACGAAGACTGTCAGAAGGCTTTTGACAAGATCAAAGAGTACTTGCAAGAACCTCCAATACTTATGCCTCCAGTTGAAGGAAGACCTCTGATCATGTACTTGACAGTATTAGAAGAGTCAATGGGGTGTGTGCTGGGCCAGCATGACGAGTCTGGTCGAAAAGAGTATGCAATATACTACCTAAGCAAAAAGTTTACCGACTGTGAACAACGTTATTCACTGCTCGAGAAAACTTGTTGTGCTTTAGCGTGGGCTGCTCGCCGACTGAGGCAGTATATGTTGACCCACACTACTTTGTTGATCTCTAAAATGGACCCAGTTAAGTATATTTTTGAGAAACCAGCACTTACCGGACGGGTTGCAAGATGGCAAATGATCCTTACAGAGTATGACATCCAATACACTTCTCAGAAAGCCATCAAGGGCAGTGTATTGTCTGAATATCTTGCTGAGCAACCTATTGATGATTACCAGCCTATGAGATTTGACTTCCCTGATGAAGACATCATGTTCATAAAAGCGAAAGATCATGAAGAGCCTGTTCACACAGAAGGGCCTGACCCGGAAGAAGAATGGACTATGATGTTTGATGGGGCTGTTAATATGAACGGTCGTGGTGTTGGTGCAGTACTCATTACACCTAAAGGAGTTCACATGCCTTTCTCGGCAAAACTCACTTTCAACTGCACTAACAACGAAGCTGAATACGAAGCTTGCATTATGGGTCTTGAGGAAGCCATTGACCTCAGGATCAAGACATTGACCGTATTCAGAGATTCAGCTTTGGTAATCAATCAAACCAACGGCAAATGGTACACCCACCAGGATCATCTGATACCTTACAGGGATTATACAAGGAGGTTATTGACTTTCTTTACAACAGTCAAGCTTGAGTATATCCCTCGGGACGAGAATCAGTTTGCAGATGCTCTGGCTACCATTTCATCCATGATCAAAGTTCAAGCTGCCAACTTCGCACCTCAAATTGCAGTGTCCAGACTTGACAGACCAGCATATGTGTTCGCAGCAGATGTTGTCAAAGATGATAAGCCTTGGTTCCATGACATTAAGTGCTTCTTGGAGGATCAAGCATACCCACCTGGGGCATCTTCCAATGATAAGAAGACTTTGAGAAGGCTTGCTGGTAGTTTCTTCTTGAACAGTGATGGCTCCCTATACAATAGAAACTTTGATATGGTACTCCTCAGATGCGTTGATAAGACAGAAGCAGACTTGTTAATGCGTGAAGTGCACGAAGGATCCTTTGGTACCCATGCGGGAGGGCATGCCATGGCCAAGAAGTTGCTAAGATCAGGCTATTACTGGATCACAATGGATGCTGACTGTTGTGCTTATGCCAGGAAATGCCATAAATGCCAGATTTATGCGGATAAGGTGCATGTGCCTCCCAATCCTCTGAATGTGATGTCTTCACCCTGGCCCTTTGCTATGTGGGGCATTGACATGATTGGCAAGATTGAACCAACTGCTTCAAACGGCCACAGATTCATCTTGGTTGCTATTGACTATTTTACCAAGTGGGTTGAAGCAGCTTCCTAAGCAAATGTTACAAGACAAGTGGTAGCCAGATTTCTGAAGAGAGATATCATCTGTCGGTATGGAGTTCCCGTGCGAATCATTACTGATAATGGTTCCAACTTGAACAACAAAATGATGGCAGAGCTGTCCCGGGGCTTCAAGATCCAACACCACAATTCTTCTCCTTACAGGCCAAAGATGAATGGCGCAGTTGAGGCAGCTAATAAGAACATCAAGAAGATTGTGCAGAAGATGGTAATCACCTACAAAGACTGGCATGAAATGCTACCGTTTGCCTTGCATGGGTACCGCACGTCAATCAGAACATCCATTGGGGCAACACCGTATCAGCTTGTATATGGTATGGAAGCAGTCCTACCTGTCGAAGTCGAATTACCCTCCCTACGGGTATTGATGGATGTTAAGCTGAACGAAGCAGAATGGGTCAGGTCCCGATACGAACAACTGAGTCTGATTGAAGAGAAAAGATTGGTTGCGATCTGTCATGGGCAGTTGTATCAGAAAAGAATGAAGAGAGCCTTCGATTAGAAAGTCAGGCACCGAGGGTACCAAGTAGGAGATCTTGTGCTAAAAATAATCCTCCCTCCTCACACAGACCGCAGGGGCAAATGGACTCCGAACTATGAAGGACCATTTGTAGTAAAGAAAGTTTTCTCTGGTGGAGCACTGATGCTCAGCACCATGGATGGTGAAGATTTCCCGTCCCCTGTGAATTCAGATGCAGTTAAAAAATACTTCGCATAAAAATGACCCGCTGGACACAAAAATAGAATGTAAGTCCAGGCAAAAATAGGGCATCCCGGCGAGTCAAAAACAGAATAAAAGACTCGGGCAAAAATAAGGGAAAATAAAAAAAAACGTACACCCGCTGAGTTGAAAAGCCGCATTGGACAGCTCAGGCAAAAATGGGTATCCCGATGGATTGAAAACCCGAAAGGGCGATCCATGCAAAATAAGGGAATAAGCGAACAACTGCATTCTGAATTCGTCTGTATCGTTTACAACTTGATAAGCTTCAAAAGGATCAAGCTTCTTTCAGAATCAGCCTTCTTCAGAAAGCAAGACGAGAAGAACGTCAAAAGTCATACGAGTCATAGCAAAAAGGGGAAGCTCCTCGAAGCGTCGTCAACATTGCCAGCATTTTGTTTCTCAATTTGTAACAATCTCCTCATTTCAGGGGATATGTTTCTTTGACTGTATCTCGCCAATTCAGGGCACATGAATTAATAAAATCAGATTTTCAGTCATGTCTCGTCTTGTACATTTTCTATTTTTTTTGCAAAAAATGTCTGATGTCTTAAGAGAAGAACTGATTGCATAAAATACAGATGTTTATCTTCAAAAATAAAAACACATGCTTGCAGGAAATATACTTACTCACAGAAGCGTCTAAACTCCTATGACGGAATCCAGTAAAGGATACCCCGGGATTACTTGTGCGTTTCCCTATCTTTGCAGGATTGCAGGTATCCAGAACGCAACTTGGGGCATGAAAGCTTCAGCCCAGCAAGATGGCAGATCAATGCTCGCTCAGTCTTAACACTCAAAGTGTTGTCTCCCTAGCCGGGTTGCCGCTTGTCACTTCTCCCCAGCCGAGTTGCCATTCCTTCCTCAGCCGAGTACAAAAGTCAAGGAACCATCTCCCCACAGAGCTCCAGCCTCTATCCAGAAGAGCAGCGCACGAAGGAATCACAACAGAGTAAAGAAAGCTGCTACAAACCCCAGCTGGGTCCCTCATTACTGAGACAGGCCTATCAGTGACCTGAATCCCCAAGCAAAAGCATCTCATCAGATCTATCAAATGACCTCATCCCCAGCTGGAATGTCCATTTCAAGCAGATCGACCAAGATCTTCGCGGCAACGAGATCCGAGTCCCGGATTGGTATCCTCGCATAATCATAGCATTCGCATCATATTCACCCACAAAGCGTAGCATTCCGTTAGTACGGAGCATTACGGCAAAAATCAAACATATAGCATAATCATAAGCCATGTTCTGAATCAGACACTTGTGAATATTGACAAGTCCTCCCAAAATCCCCAGCGGAGATTCCCCAGCAAACACGGTTGCCTTACATTCGCAAACATCAGTATATACTCCTGGTGGCACCCGTCTGTGTCATATCCCCAACATCAAGCCAAAGTATCCCCTTTGCACTCACAGATATATATATATATATATATAATTTTCTTGACACCCGTCCGTGTCACCTTCCCCAGCACAGTAGCCTAAACACTTTGTATATCAGATACTTGTTCATACTATACTTTTCTCCTTTCGACACTCGTCCGTGTCACTCTCCCCAGCAGATTAAACACTCATCTATACATCACTCATACTCACCATTCATGTCACACTTGTACAGATACTCGTCTGTATCTTGTATACGCCACTTATATCCCCGCAGATTCAACACTCGTCCGTGTTCTTTGTTAACCAGTTGGTACTCGTCCGTACCATCATCTCAGAGCATGCGTCAAGCGTTTGTTTCTACCTGATACTCGTCCGTATCATAGTCTTAAGGATGCTCGTCCGCGTCTTTAATCCATACACTGTGTCAAACACCTTTGTCTTCTTGAATATAGATACTCGTCCGTGTCTACTATTCCCCAGAAGAGTCCCCTCAGATTCAACACTCGTCTGTGTCCTCTGTTAACCAGTTGATACTCGTCCGTATCATCATCTTTGAACACGTGTCAGTATTTGTTTCTACCCGATACTCGTCCGTATCGTAGTCTTAGGGATGCTCGTCCGCATATTTAATCTATACACAAACATCTAAACACTTATACTTTTATTTCTTGGATATAAACACTCGTCCGTGTTTATTATTCCCCAGTAGATCGCTACCAAAGCAAATTTTCTTTTTATCTGACATTCGTCCTGTGTCATGATAAACCCTGAGAGCAGCCATACCCTGCTAGGTGGTCGTCCTCCACCTCTTGATGGTCGTCCTCCATCATGCTCATCCGATGGCCGTCCCCATCGTTGATATTTAGCAGCCGTCCCCTGCTAGGTGGTCGTCCTCCACCTCTTGATGATCGTCCTTCATCATTTTATCCAATGGCCGTCCCCATTGTTGATTTTGGTTATCTGACATTCGACCTATGTCATGACAAACCTTGAGAGCAGCCGTCCCCTGCTAGGTGGTCGTCCTCCACCTCTTGATGGTCGTCCTCCATCATGCTCATTCGATGGCCGTCCCCATCGTTGACCTTTTATCCGGCATTCGTCCTATGTCGCGATATTTTCGGCAGCCGTACCCTGCCAGGTGGTCGTCCTCCACCTTAGATGACCGTCCCCCATCTTATACCCAACAGAGCAGCCGTCCCCTGCTAGGTGATCGTCCTTCACCTTTGATGACCGTACCTCATCATCTGTTTATTTCATTCATTCTTTAACCCGATGGCCGTCCCCGTCGTGGTCCCTTTTCTTTTTAGCCCGATGGCCGTCCCCATCGTTGGTTACTTTACTTTATGAACTTGATGGCCGTCCCCGTCATGTTTCATTAATCCCCAGAGAATCTTACGACTTTATCTTGATGGTCGTCCCCATCATAATACCTTTTATCCCCAGCATGCCGGCCGTCCCCGTCATTGCTTTATTTTCCGCACTTGTCAGCATGTCGGCCGTCCTCGTCATTGCTCTTTACCCAGCAGTCATCCTCTGCTCGACGGTCGTCCTCCGTCGCCCGCTCTTTACAATATACTTTATTTTACAATCTATATCCCTTTTCTTCTTCATTTTGTGAGTGCAAATTTTGGACTGTCTTTGGTATTCAACCACAAGTTATCTTGTTTGCCTGATAAGCCTTCGCTTACATCCTGCACAGCTAACTCATGTTTGAATAGGGGCAGCTGTAAACACCCCAATTTTGCCCTCACCCATTCACACCATGGCTTGTGATCATTTCATATGCATAAACACAATCATACCATCTCATATAACATTTTTGATTCACTGCATTGGTTCAAAGTCATCTGCATCTAGGGTTTGTGATCTGAGCAATCCAAGAGCTTCTTGAGCCTCTCCAAAGGTCATCAATCACTTCAAAGGGGTCCATGTATATTCAAACATCATATTATATCCTCTCAAAGTCAAGAATGCCAAAGAATCACAAGAACTGGGATTGGTATGTGTCGCTCCCGACAAATGAAACAGGGTCCAGATGAAGGTACAGACGCGAACGGTCGGCGAGAGGAACAATGAGAACACACAGCCGTGAACTCACTGGAGATGAATAGAGTCGCCAGCTAGGCATTTTTATCCCGGAGGAAAGGTAATGCTGCATAGACCTAGAAAGATACGGATAAGACGGTCGCGAACCAGAGAGACTGAGAAAGGGGGTTGGTTACAACCTGGGAAGGTATTAGCACCCAGATTGTCCGCCGTACTCGACGGGATCCACGCTTGAAAGATTTGTGTTTTAAAGGGGTAGTGTCAGTGCAATCTGTGTATAAAATAGCTGGAAAAGATATACAGGTGTCAGTGTATGATGTATAAGTGATATGAAGTATGAAAGTGTCAGTGTAAGAACAAGAATAAGATGCTCATGATAATGAGGCTCAAAGAATAATGCTGGAAGGAGGGGGAATATACAGAGACTTTTGTTCGATAACTGTTAAGTTATGCCTACGTATCCTCTCGTGCAATGAGGAAGTCAGAACACCGTAGTTCGACCCAAAGAGACTGAAAGATGAGTTGACTTGTGAACTGCTTGCTTGCCTATGCTCAAGTGTATGATCTGTCTGGCACAGATGCGAACTGTCTTGCATTAGACGGAAGAAGCAAGTTCTCGTTTGTGAGTGAGGGTGATGAGAAAAGAATCCCGAAGGAGACGATTATTGTTTGTTTTTGTGTTTTCAGTCTTTTATTGCTTTTTTGGATTTTTGTCATAAGAAAATGAGCTTAAGCCTAAACCAATGGATTTAGTAAACTCATCACATCTTCCCTCTGATTAGGGGTAATGAGAATACCTTAAGTGTGAAGTCAGATTCTCACACTTAATCACCTTCGGTGTAGGATTAAGATCATTAACCTACTTGTGATTATTTAGATGTTTTTGGTGTTTTTTTGTTTAGTGTTGAGTAATGAGGTTAAGCCATAATCAAGGATTAAACAGACCCATTACACCATCCTAAAAGAAGGATGATAGATGAGAGTGTTTAAGCTGAGGAAGACTCCTCAACTTAATCCATGATTAGGGATTAAACCCATGACAAAACAAGCCTTTATTAAGTGGATTTTAGATTAATGATATGATGATGAAGTGATTTTTATTGTTTGTAAGACAACTTGAGGGGGACTTGTCCATTAACACTAGGGTTAGTCCTTCTTAACCAATTAAGGAAGAATTAGAACCCTAATGCAAGGCCCAAGTTACAAGTGATGTCTTGGTGATTATTAGATGAATTGATTAAGAGATTTAAACACCTTAAGGGTTCAAGACTTAGGATTAAAGTTATACACTCCATCCTAAGAGAAGGATGCAGGCATAAGCTTAATCACAAAGTCTTAAAGCCTTTAGGGTTTAGTCCCTGATTATGAGGTGAGAAGAGAAGACTCAAAGAGAGAAACAAAGGTAAAACTATGGGGGGACTAATCAAAACCCTAATTCATTGTCATGCTTGGATGATCCTAAGGTTTGTGAGGTTTGCAAGAACAATCTTCAGAGGAACCACCAGGAAGCAGATGAACAGGATCAAGAGAAGCAAAGTGACTTGCTTCATTCAAGAAGTCAAGTCACTTGAAGAAAGAAAGTGGGAGGAAGAAGAATGAGCAAGCTCAATCTCAAACACAAATAGAAATGCAGCAATGGATGCAAGAGAGATGAAAAGAAAAGGTATGAGAAGTGAAGGCAAATCCACTTCTCAAGTTTACTTACCACCTGCAATGTTAGAAAGAAAATGCAATGCAATGCAAGATGAGATGAAATGGTATGATGCTAAGCAAAACCAGAAGCATGTTGATGATGATTATGATGTTATGAGGTACTGCAAACATGAGACAAGGCATGGAGATGCTCATACAAGATTATGAATGCAAATGGTGCAAGCTAAGGAGCATGAACAAGCATGAAAAGTTATGAAACATACATGGCATATAACATGGCAAATGTGTAATGCAATGATCAAACATGCTTTCTATATGTCTTAAGATGTCAAATGGATCACAAGAATGCACAAAATGCAAAGACAAGTCATGTTATGCAAGAGAATGTAAGAATGATGCAAAAGAAAGCCCAAATTAGGGTTCATGAATCAAACATCAAGCAAAAACCCAAAACAGAAGCAAACCTCATGATAAAAAATGGAAAATGGCACCCAAAGAAACCCTAGACCTATAGTAAACCACTGCCCAAAGGGGAACTCTCAACTCTCAACCAAACTCAAGTTATGAATTTTTTAAGTTATTAGGGTTTTTTAGGGTTCTTAACAAAACAAATGACAAACAATTAGAAAGTGAGGAAACAAATCATGGCCATTTTATCTTTGAAAATACATGCTAAACACAAGACAAAGCCAAAAGAATCAATGTCCAAACCTTCTCCAATAGGCAGAAATGAATTTCCAAACTTATGATCAAAATAATGCATAAAATATGATTTAATTCAATGAAAAATTCTTAAAATGCATCAAGATCAAAAAAAGAAATTTGGTTTGAAGGTTGGACAATGTTTCTAAATGTCTTAGAACATTCCATGAATTTTTTTGTAATTTTTAAATACCTAAAAGTATTTTTAATTAATTAATTCTCATTAATCAATTAAAAATAATCTTTTAAATATTTAAAAATACTTTTTTAATGATAAAAAATAAAATAAAAATATTTTTGTGTCATAAAAATTAATAAAACTCAGAGGAAAAAGTTTCATAATTTTTATGTATTTTTTGCTATTTTAAATTAAATGTGCAAGTTAATTGAAATAAAAATGAATTAAAAACAAATAAAATAAAAGTAAACAGAATGAGAGGCTGAGATGCAATCTGGGAGGGAGGCAGTTGACTTGGCGCGTGATCCAATGGTCACCATTCAAACCTGACTAATTAAATTATTAACCCTAATTAATTTAAGTTAAGTGGAAATTAAAGTTAATGATGCAATCTGAACCTTTGGTCCACACGCGGGAAAGGTGATCCAATGGCTCAAATTTGAAGTTCACTAATTACTGGATTAAACCCTAATTAGGGCAAGTTAACCTCAGACGGCCGGAACAGTGGTTCCGGTCGTCTTCTCCGGCGGGTTAAAAACCCTAGAAAACGCCACAGGCCACCACTCATCAAATTTCCTGCCCAGAAACATTCCTCTCCCCAAACTAAACCTTAATCCAAGATCAAAATACATTTATCCAGCATGAACAAAGAGAATCGAAACCAAATACATTCACGGGCAAAATTTCAGAGAGGCACAAAATGCTCATTTTCACACCATTTTTGATTCTAAACACATCACCATGATCCTTGAAGCATGCATTTTCATTTTATAACAAAAAAACAGAGCTCTGAAAAGCTTGAAGTTTGAAGCTACCTGAGGTGAAGAACTGTGAATATGAGCTCACTTGGCCTTGCTTTGATGCAGAACAAATTCTCTGAACCCCCTGGAGCCAATGGAAAGCCTGGAATGAGCTTAGGCAAGCTGCTTTGAGGAATCCACTTCTGGTGTAGCAGGAAATGGACTTTGTGCACAGGCTGTTTTAAGTCAATGTGAAGGGTGGTTTTGACTCCTTGTGGTATGCTTGACTTGTTGGTGAAGGAAAATGAAGTGTTTGATGGCTGGATAGTGAGATTCGAGGAGAACTGGTTTGGAAAGTGAAGAATAGTGAAGCTCAGGTCAAGCTTGTTTCAGGCTTGAGCTTTGGTGGTTTGAGGTCTATGAAGTGTGTTGAGTTGGATGGTGAAGTTTGCTTGAGTGTTTGATGGCTGTGTAAGCAGATTCGATAGAAAATGCAATGTGATGTGTTTTTGTGAATGTTGTGTTCTGGCCAGCTTCAATGCTCAATGCTTAGCTATATTGTCTCCAACTTGTGTGGATAGACTGTGAGGCAGGTTAGTAGGGTGGCTGTGTACTGTGCCAAGAGTATGGGAGTCTTTTGCAAAAAGGTCAATTTTGTGTCATTGAGAGTATGGGTCATGGCAGCAGCAGGTTCAAGTCTTGTCTTGCTCCAGCTAGGGTTGAGGAGAGCTCTTGGATTGCTTGTGGCTGACTGCAACATGTGGATGACAAGCTATGCTAGTTTTTGCAACTTGACAACTTTGTACTTTCTCATGATTTTGTGCCATACACATGAAACAATGCTTGCTGAATTTTGTGGCATGGCACTTCTTTTAGTCATGGCAATGTTGAGAAATCAGCTAGTGATCACATAATTCCTTGGAAGATGACTATGCCAAAAATCCAACTTTGCACTTGTAATGGAAAATGTCTTATGGATTTCTTGAAAATCAAGGCAACCAATGAAGAATCCCTTGGGCCAATTCTGTTTTTTAGGGCATATGTGATCATGTGATGAAGTTTTGAAGTCACTTTGAAGTCACTAGAATGCTTGATACATGAACTTGCAAGTTTTCCATTTAGTGCATAACTTGAAATTTAGTGATTTTTGCCAACTTTAACAAACCATAACTTTTGATCCAAGATGAATTAGATCATGTTCTTGTACTTTTTGAAAAGGGAAAGATGAGATCTACAACTTTCATGACCAAAGTTTTTCCATTTGAAGCCTTTTTGGACCAAGAATCAAAGCTTGAAAATTGACCTAAAATGATGCATTCTTGAAAAGTCAACTATGCCCAAAAAGTCAACCTTTGCTAAAACCCTAAATTCTTGATTTCTATGAACTTCAACCTTCTTCCATGATCAAATAAAGATCATATACACTCAAAATGATGAAGATCACCCATTGGTTGGGTCATTGGGGGCCTCAGATGCCCTGATTTTGCACTGACTTGTCTGAAAAGTCAACTCTTGATCAGATGACTTCCCCATGGAATTTCTTCATGAAAATTGATATGCATACTCCCTATACCATATAGAGATCAATGGAAACAAGAATGACCAAAAAAAGTGGAGTTATGGCCTTTGAAACCAAAACCCTAATTTCAGGTCATCTGTGCAGTTCATCCTGGCTCTGCATCACCTCAAACCCTAGCTCTTGTGATTCCTCTGCATTTTTGACTTTGAGGAGATAGAATATGATGTAAGAACACACATGGACCCCTTTTAGTTGATTGGTAGCCTTTGGAATGGCTCAAGATGCTTTGGGATTGCTCAGATCACAAACCCTATGTGCAGATGCCTTGAAAGCTATGCAGTGAATCAAAAATGAGATGTGAGGTGATATGATTGTGTTTATGCATATGAGAATGATCACAAGCCATGGTGTGAATGAGTGAGGGCAAATTTGGGGTGTTTACAGCTGCCCCTATTCAAACATGAGTTAGCTGTGCAGGGTGTAAGCGACGGCTTAACAGGCAAACAAGATAACTTGTGGTTGAATACCAAAGACAGTCCAAAATTTGCACTCACAGAATGAAGAAGAAAAGGGACATAGATTGTAAAGGAAAATAAAGTATGTTGTAAGGTGTGGGCGACGGAGGACGACCGTCGAGCAGAGGACGACTGCTGGGTAAGGAGCAATGACGGGGACGGCCGACATGCTGGGGAGAGTGTATGAAAATAAAGCAATGACGGGGACGGCCGACATGCTGGGGATAAAAAGTAAAGCTAAGACGGGGACGGCCGACTAGCTGGGGAAAATAAAATCATGATGGGGACGGCCATCACGATAAAGCTGTAAAATTCTCTGGGGGTTAATGAAACATGACGGGGACGGCCATCAAGTTCATAAAGGTAAAGTAACCAACGATGGGGACGGCCATCGGGCTAAAAAGGAAAAGGGACCACGACGGGGACGGCCATCGGGTTAAAGAATAAGTGAAATAAACAGATGATGGGGTACGGCCATCAAAGGTGAAGGACGATCACCTAGCAGGGGACGGCTGCTCTGTTGGGAATAAAAGGAAATATGATGGGGACGGCCATCAGAGGTGGAGGACGACCACCTGGCAGGGTACGGCTGCCGAAAATATCAACGATGGGGACGGCCATCGGATAGAAAAGGTCAACGATGGGGACGGCCATCGGGCGAGCATGATGGAGGACGACCATCAAGAAGTGGAGGACGACCACTCAGCAGGGGACGGCTGCTCTCGAGGTTTGTCATGACATAGGACGAATGTCAGATAACCAAAATCAACAATGGGGACGGCCATTGGATAAAGTGATGAAGGACGATCATCAAAAGGTGGAGGACGACCACCTAGCAGGGGACGGCTGCTAAAATCAACGATGGGGACGGCCATCGGATGAGCATGATGGAGGACGACCATCAAGAAGTGGAGGACGACCACTCAGCAGGGTACGGCTGCTCTCAGAGTTATCATAACACAGGACGAGTGTTAAATAAAAAGGAAATTTGTTGGTGATCTACTGGGGAGGTAGTAAACACGGACGAGCGTTTACATCCAAGAAACAAAAGGTATAAGTGTCTGGTATTGTGTATAGATTAAAGATGCGGACGAGCATCCCTAAGACTATGATACGGACGAGTATCATGTAGAAACAAACTGACACATGTTCAGAGATGATGATACGGACGGGTATCAACTGGTTAACAAGGAACACGGACGAGTGTTGATTCTGAAAGGACTCTTCTGGGGAATAATAGACACGGACGAGTATCTATATTCAAGAAGACATAAGTGTTTGACACAGTGTATGGATTAAAGATGCGGACGAGCATCCTTAAGACTATGATACGGACGAGTACCATGTAGAAACAAACACTAGACGCAATGTTCTGAGATGATGGTACGGACGAGTACCAACTGGTTAACAAAGAACAAGGACTACTGTCGAATCTATGGGGATATGAGTGATGATGTATACAAGATACGGACGAGTATCTGTATAAGCGTACCATGAGTAGTGAGTATTGTATTGTATTGATGAGTGTTTTAACTGCTGGGGAGAGTGACACGGACGAGTGTCAAGAGAGAAAAGTATAATATTAACAAGTGTGTGGGTTGATGAAAGTGTAAGCGACTGCGCTGGGGATATGACACGGACGGGTGTCAAGAAAGGGTGTATATACAAGTATATGTGAGTGCAAAGAGGATGTCTTTGGCTTTTTGCTGGTGATTTGACACGGACGGGTGTCAGGATGTATCTGTAGTACGGGTGATTTGTTTGTAAAGAGTATTCAGGCGACTTTACTGGGGAATGATGACATGGACGGGTGCCAAAAGGTGTATATACTGGTGTTTGTGATTTGAAAGGGCAGCTGCTTTTGCTGGGACTCTGATGGGGATTTTTCTGTATAATGGTGATGAACGGTTTATTATTCACAAATGTCCAATTCACGTCATGACTTATGATTATGCTATGCATTTGATTTTTGCCGTAATGCTCCGTATTAGACGGAATGCTACGCTCTGGGGGGGTGAATATGATGCGGATGCTATGATTATGCAAAGGGGCACGGATCCGGGATTCGGATCCCATTGCTGCGAAGATCTCTGGTCGATCTGCTGGAAATGGACCTCCCAGCTGGGGATGAGATCACTGGTAGATCTAACGATGTATCTGTTTTTGCTTGGGGATATAGGTCACTGGTTGACATATCCTTATAATACGGGACCCAGCTGGGGTTTGTAGAAGCTTTCTTCACTCTGTTGTGATCTCTTCGTGCGTCGTTCTTCTGGATAGAGGCTGAAGATTCTGTGGGGAGATGGTTCCCTGACTCCTGTACTCAGCTGAGGATGAAATGGCCACTCGGCTGGGGAATTGGGGGAGGCAACTCAGCTGGAGAGAGCCACAAGAGGCAACTCAGCTGGGGATAGAGCATTTCCGATGCTGAGATTGAGCGCATGTTGATTTGGCAACTTTGCTGGGGAAAGCAATGGGGAGCTACTCTGCTGGGGATAGAGCATCTCTGATGCTGAGATTGAGCGCATGTTGATTTGCCAGCTTGCTGGGATGTACCTTGCATGCCCCGAGTTGCGTTCCGGATACCTGCAATCCTGCAAAGGTAAGGAAACGTACAAAAGGTCCCGAGGTATCCCTTACTGGATTCCGTCATAGGAGTTAAGTACTTTCGAGAATAATCACATTCCCTGTAAGCATGTGTTTTTATTTTTAGAGAAAGGCATCTGTACTTATGCAATTGTATTTTTAGAGATATCAGACAACTCCTTGCAAAACGTAAATGTAAAAGACGAAACATGACTGAAAATCTGATTTTATTAATTCATGTGCCCTGAATCGGCGAGATACAGTCAAAGAAACAAATCTCCTGGAATGAGGAGATTGTTACAAATTTGAGAAATAAAGTGCTGGCGATGTTGGCGACGCTTTGAGGAGCTTCCTCCCCTGCTATGACTCGTATGACAATGACGTTCTTCTCGTCTTGCTTTCTGGAGAGAGTTGATTCTGATTGAAGCTTGATCCTTTGGAGCTTACCAAGTTGTAGGTGATACAGACGAACTCAGAATGCAGTTGTTCGCTTATTCCCTTATTTTGCATGGATCGCCCTTTCGGGTTTTCAATCCATTGGGATACCCATTTTTGCCTGAGCTGTCCAATGCGGCTTTTCAACTCAGCGGGTGTACATTTTTTTGTTTATTTTCCCTTACTTTTTCCTGAGTATTTTATTCTGTTTTTGACTCGCCGGGATGCCCTATTTTTGCCTGGACTTACATTCTGTTTTTATGTCCAGCGGGTCATTTTATGCGAAGTATTTTTTTAACTGCATCTGAATTCACAGGGGACGGGAAATCTTCACCATCCATGGTGCCGAGCATCAGTGCTCCACCAGAGAAAACTTTCTTTACAACAAATGGTCCTTCATAATTTGGAGTCCATTTGCCCCTGTGGTCTGTATGAGGAGGGAGAATTCTTTTCAGCACAAGATCTCCCACTTGGTATTCTCGGTGCCTGACTTTCTGATCGAAGGCTCACTTCATTCTCTTCTGATATAACTGCCCATGACAGATTGCAGCCAATCTTTTCTCTTCGATCAGACTCAGTTGTTCGTATCGGGACCGTGCCCATTCTGCTTCATTCAGTTTAACATCCATTAATACCCGTAGAGAGGGCAATTCAACTTCAACAGGTAGGACCGCTTCCATACCATATACAAGTTGATACGGTGTTGCCCCAGTGGATGTTCTGATTGATGTGCGGTACCCATGCAGGGCAAACGGTAGCATTTCATGCCAGTCCTTGTAGGTGATTACCATCTTCTGCACAATCTTCTTGATATTCTTATTTGCTGCCTCAACAGCGCCGTTCATCTTTGGCCTGTAAGGAGAAGAATTGTGATGTTGAATCTTGAAGTCCCGGCACAGCTCTGCCATCATTTTGTTGTTTAAGTTGGAACCATTATCAGTAATGATTCGCTCGGGCACTCCATACCGACAGATGATATCTCTTTTCAGAAATCGGGCTACCACTTGTCTTGTAACATTTGCATATGAGGCTGCTTCAACCCACTTGGTGAAATAGTCAATGGCGACCAGGATGAATCTGTGGCCGTTTGAAGCAGTTGGCTCAATCTTGCCAATCATATCAATGCCCCACATGGCAAAGGGCCATGGTGAAGACATGATATTCAAAGGATTGGGAGGCACATGCACCTTATCTGCATAGATCTGGCATTTATGGCATTTTCTGGCGTAAGCACAACAGTCTGCATCCATTGTGATCCAATAATAGCCTGATCTTAACAACTTCTTAGCCATGGCATGCCCTTCAGCATGGGTACCAAAAGACCCTTCGTGCACTTCATGCATCAGCAAATCTGCTTCCGTCCTGTCAACACATCTGAGGAGTACCATGTCAAAGTTCCTCTTGTACAAAGACCCATCAGCGTTCAGAAAGAAACTACCAGCAAGCCTTCTCAAAGTCTTCTTATCATTGGAAGATGCCCCAGGTGGGTATGTTTGATCCTCCAAGAAGCACTTAATGTCGTGGAACCAAGGCTTATCATCTTTTACAACATCTGCTGCAAATACATATGCTGGTCTATCAAGTCTAGACACTGAAATCTGGGGTACAAAGTTAGCAGCTTGAACTTTGATCATGGATGAAATGGTAGCGAGAGCATCCGCAAACTGATTCTCGTCTCGAGGGATATACTCAAGCTTGACTGTTGTGAAGAAAGTCAATAACCTCCTTGTATAATCCCTGTAAGGTATCAGATGATCTTGGTGAGTGTACCATTTCCCGTTGGTTTGATTGACTACCAAAGCTGAATCTCCGAATACGGTCAATGTTTTGATCCTGAGGTCAATGGCTTCCTCAAGACCCATAATGCAAGCTTCGTATTCAGCTTCGTTGTTAGTGCAGTTGAAAGTGAGTTTTGCCGAGAAAGGCATGTGAACTCCTTTTGGTGTAATGAGTACTGCACCAACACCACGGCCATTCATGTTAACAGCCCCATCGAACATCATAGTCCATTCTTCTTCCGGGTCGGGCCCTTCAGTGTGAATAGGCTCTTCGTGATCTTTTGCTTTAATGAACATGATGTCTTCATCAGGGAAGTCAAACCTCATAGGCTGGTAGTCATCAATGGGTTGCTCAGCAAGATATTCAGATAGTACACTGCCCTTGATGGCTTTCTGAGATGTGTACTGTATGTCGTATTCTGTGAGAATCATCTGCCATCTTGCAACCCGTCCGGTAAGAGCTGGCTTCTCAAATATGTACTTGACTGGATCCATTTTTGAGATTAATAAGGTAGTGTGGGTCAACATATACTGTCTCAGTCGGCGAGCAGCCCACGCTAAAGCACAGCAAGTTTTCTCGAGCAGTGAATAACGTTGTTCATAGTCGGTAAACTTTTTGCTTAGGTAGTATATTGCATACTCTTTTCGACCAGACTCGTCATGCTGGCCCAGCACACACCCCATCGACTCTTCTAATACTGTCAAGTACATTATCAGAGGTCTTCCTTCAACTGGGGGCATGAGAATTGGAGGTTCTTGTAAATACTCCTTGATCTTGTCAAAAGCCTTCTGGCAATCTTCGTTCCACCTGACCGTTTGTTCTTTTCTTAACAGCTCTAACAAGGGTTCACAGGTTGCTGTAAGGTGAGATATGAACCTTGAAATGTAGTTCAATCGACCTAAGAACCCTCGAACTTCTTTCTCAGTTTTCGGTGCAGGCATCTCTTGAATAGCTTTGACTTTATCAGGGTCCACTTCAATCCCTTTCTCGCTTACAATAAAACCCAGCAGCTTACCGGATCGCACCCCGAATGTGCACTTGTTGGGGTTCAGCTTCAATTGGTACTTCCTCAGACGCTTGAACAACTTGAGCAGATTTACCAGGTGATCTTCCTCTGTAAGGGACTTGGCGATCATATCATCCACATAACATTCTATTTCTTTGTGGATCATATCGTGGAATAATGTCACCATAGCCCGTTGGTATGTTGCACCAGCATTCTTCAGTCCGAATGGCATCACTTTGTAACAGAACGTGCCCCAAGGTGTGATGAATGTTGTCTTCTCCATGTCTTCAGGTGACATCTTGATCTGATTATATCCTGAATATCCATCCATGAAGGAGAATACCGAGAACTGAGCCGTGTTATCCACCAATACATCAATGTGAGGTAATGGGAAGTCATCCTTCGGGCTGGCTCTGTTCAGATCCCGGTAGTCAACACACATTCTTACTTTGCCATCTTTCTTAGGCACAGGTACTATGTTAGCAACCCATGGCGGGTAGCTAGTCACAGCAAGGAACCCGGCGTCCCATTGCTTTTGTACCTCTTCCTTGATTTTCATAGCCATGTCTGGGCGAGTTCGGCGCAGCTTCTGTTTGACTGGAGGGCATTCTTCTCTCAAAGGCAGCTTGTGCACAACAATGTCGGTATCCAACCCTGGCATATCTTGATACGACCAAGCAAACACATCAACATACTCTTGAAGCAGATCTATCAGCTGTCTCTTCACTGAGTCTTGCAGGCAGGCCCCGATTTTAACTTCTTTCACGTCTTCGTCAGTACCAAGATTAATCATTTCAATCTCCTCCTGGTGAGGAGCAATAACCTTTTCCTCCTGTCTCAACAACCTGGCTAGCTCTTCAGGAAGCTCATATTCTTCATCAACCCCTTCATCAGCTTGATTGATCGGATTGTCAAAGTCATACGATGTCGTAGCCGTGCTGTTGTCGGTGCTGTCAGGAAGGCACTCTCTGCAAGGGTTAAGTTGGTTCATTTTAGTGATTGATTTTAATCTTGCTTTAGAAAAAAGTGAAATGAAGTTATCATTTTGAAAACACCGCCATTTATTTTTGTACAAAAAGAAAAAGGGAAAAACAGTGAGCAGAAAAGAAAAAGACTCGTTTGCAAAAAGATGTCTGATATTTCATTAATTTAATCTTGTTTGCACAAAAGTACAGATGGCCCTGGTTACAAAATGAGTCTTGTCATCTTGGGCAAGATGCAAGACTTGGATGCATGCTATATATAAAAAAATACAGGAAATAATAATTACTCTGCATGAGTAACTCTTATAATTTCCTGGGAAGACCAGTTCGAGACACTGCTCCCCGGGATCTTTGGACGAATCCAATTCTCCAGATTGCGCTCCTCTTCCAGCTCGTCTTCCAAACAGTTGATAGCATCGGGGGTAAGCATCCCCCCACTGACAAAACCAGGCTCTCCAGCAGCCTTTGCTTGATGTTGAGTTGGTCTGTAACCCAACCCAAATTTGTCCTTCTTCTCCTCCACAGCTAAGACCTTGCCCCAGCCTAGGGCAGTTCCTTCTTCAACAACCTTCCGGGCTTGTTGGTAAGATGACATGGAGATACCAGATACAGCAGATGCTTCATTCACATTCAAAGCTTCAAACCCCTGGCTCATTGTTTCATGGATCTCTCCATCCATTTCAATGTACTTATAGGTTGCCAGGTGGCTGACAAAAATGTCCTCCTCTCCACAGATTGTGACAACTTGACCTTCCCACTCAAATTTTAACTTTTGGTGAAGGGTAGACGTTATTGCGCCAGCGGCGTGAATCCAGGGTCTACCCAACAAACAGCTGTAGGCGGGCTGAATGTCCATCACATAAAAGATAGTTTTAAAAGTCTGTGGGCCAATTGTCACAGGCAGCTCAATCTCTCCCAGAACCGATCTCTTAGAACCATCAAAGGCTCTTACTACCAGGTTGCTGGGTCTCAATGCCAATCCATCATATTCAAGCTTCACCAGAGCCTTCTTTGGTAAGACATTCAGGGAAGAACCTGTGTCCACCTGCACATGAGAAAGGACAGCTCCTTTGCATTCCATGGTTATGTGCAAGGCTTTGTTGTGGTTGCGGCCATCCGCTGTCAAGTCAGAATTGGTAAACCCTAGCCCATTGCTAGCAGTAACATTTCCAACCACGGTTTCCAATTGGTTGACAGTAATCTCCTCAGGCACGTAAGCTGCGTGCAAGACTTTAAGTAGTGCATTCCGATGGGCTTCGGAGCACATAAGCAGTGAGAGGATGGAGATTTTGGATGGCGTCTGATGAAGCTGATCCACAATTTTATAATCACTCTTTTTGATGATTCGCATAAACTCATCAACTTCCTGATCAAATGGAGTTTTCAGGGCTTCTTTGGCAGCTGGATCTTCCTGCACCGGGCCTTTTCCCTTTGCCTTGGCAGCAGCTTCTGCTTCGGCAGTAGGTCTTTGAACTTGTGAAGCAAAGAGACGTCCGCTTCGAGTGAAGCCTCCGCCTCCCCCCACATTATCTACTTGTGGTGCAGGTGTTGATGTTTCCAGAGTGATTCTTTTTCCTTCACAATACACGTCAGAGCCATAGTGCCAAGGGATGGCCCTATTGCTTTCATATGGTACTGGTCCAGGCACCGTGACAGTGACTGGACTGATTGCTGCTGCTGAAGGGACTGTAATTGTGCGTGGATCATAGAAGATTGTAACTGGTGCTCTGGTGGGAGCAGCACCTTCTGAATGGTAGGCGGAGTTATTTTCAGGATCGTAGAATATGGTAACAGTGGAGACATCTTCATGATTGATTGCTGGTGTTGTAGGAGGTTCTGTTGGAAGGACTGTTGTTGTTGCTGATGGAGAGTCGAAATGGAATGAAGCTGAAGTTGTAGCAGGAGGAACTGTTGAAAACTGATCATTTGGGAGGACAGATGAAGTACTTGTTGATGGTGCTGATGAATTGTTGGGAACAAAAGTTGCTGCAGTTGTAGGAGGGTCTGAAACCGTTGCTGGATTTGTCGGAAATGATGTAGTGATCTGTAGCAGGCCACTCTGAATAAGGCTGTCAATGCCATTCCTCAGGTCTTCACACCCATTCCAAGAAATATTGCAGTATGGGCACCCTAGTTCACACCCCGGAAATATTTGGTTTTCGCGGAGTTGAGCCTTGATTTCCACCAATGGTGTCCTGATCTGACCCACACTAGTTATCAAATAAGACGGTTGGTCTTCTTCAATAGCATTAATTCGGGGACCACCATGGTTTGGCATAGGGTTTTTATTGACATTGGGCGGAGGTGCAAAATTCAGAGCCTTGGAGTCTACCAAGTCTTGTACCTTCATATGCAGAGCTCTGCATTTTTCTGTACTGTGACCAGGTGCGTTCGAGTGAAAAGCACACCTAGCATTGGAGTCATAGTTTCTTGGTAAACTGTTGGGATCCGGAGGTGCCAACGTTCTTAGCTCAACTAGGTTGAGTTTTAGAAGTTGTGGCAGCAAGGCAGCATATGGCATTGGGATCGGGTCGATCACTCTGTTAGCTTGAGAGGGCCTCTGTTGGAATGGCCTCTGTTGATTGTTGTTGTTGGAGTTGCTGTTGTTGAAGTTTCTTGGAGGATATTGATTCTGATGATATTGAGGTTGTTGTTGGAAGTTTTGTTGCGGAGGTTGATAGACTGGCTGAGGATGAGCTGGAGCAGGGATAGTGACTGCTGCTATTGACCTTTGAACATATTGGGGCCTACCCCTGTTGGTGTGAATGGCATTGGTCTCGCCAGTTCTTCTCGGGCCTGCAAAAGGCTTTCTTGTACTACTGGACGAGCTTGCACCGTTGTCTGAGATCTTTCCCATCTTTAACAGGCTTTCAATTCTCTCCCCAGCTATAACAACATCCGCAAAGCTAGTGGAAGAGAAAGCAGCTAACCTGTCAATATAGGTTCCCTGAAGAGTATTCATGAACATATCTGCCATTTCCCTTTCGGACATAGGGGGTTGAACAGCAGCAGCCAGTTGCCTCCACCTCTGGGCATACTCTCGGAAACTTTCCCTTGACGACTGTGACATTCCCATTAGGAGAGTCCTGTTGGGTGCCATATCTAGATTATACTGATACTGTCTGATGAAGGCCTCTGCCAGGTCCTTCCAGCATCTAATTGTTGCTCTTGTCAGATGGGAATACCACTCCCTCGAAGCTCCAGTCAAGCTATCTTCAAAATAGAACATCCACAATTTCTCATCCATTGTATAGGCCTTCAGCCTTCCCAGAAATGATTGTAGATGAGTCCGGGGGCATGAAGTCCCATTATACTTTTCGAAACAAGGTGGCTTGAACTTATGGGGGATCCTGACCCCGTCTACCAAACCCATGTCCATGACGTCGAAACCCAAAGAATTTTGAGATTCTAAGGACCTCAACTTCTCAGCTATCTCTTCCAATCGTCTATCATAAGTTTCCTCTCCGGCACCCATTACTGTATACTGGTCCTCCTGAGGATCTTCTTGAAGTATTCTGGCTGCAGTGGCTGTTCCTTGAATGTTGACTGGGATGTTGGCCTCCGGATGGAGATGGGGTCCAAAAACTGGGGGATTAACATGGGGTTGTACCCGTTCATTGTTACTTGTGCCAGCAGTTCCCACATGGGGCTCCTCTTGATTCCTTCCTTCTACCAAAACTCTGAGCCTCTCCTGGCTTTGAGCTAAATTGTTCATCACTTCCATGAATTGTGTTATCTGAGTTCTCATCTCCAACCTTTCGTTGGCCATCTGGTTTCTGACCTCCGTAAGGTCTTGCTGCATCTGATCCATCTGAATTCCCGGAAGGTTGTTTCTAGTTGGATACCTGTGTGGCCTGTTGAGGGGGAAAACCCGGCGGCGAGCAATAATTCCTGAACATCACAACAGAGGTTAGCAACAACAAAAAAAAACCTACAAAACAAACAAAAGGGTTAGCATGCAATGCAGTTATGCTTATTTGTTCTCAAGGTATCCGGTTTGGCCTTCAGTTTTGACCCTTCCAGACCCTTGAAGATGATGCTGTTGAAGTTGCTTTTGAAGTAACCCAGATGGAAACTAACACAAATATATTACAAAGGTGAAATGATACAACTTGTTCATTTTTACAACACAAGCCCTCAAAGGGGTCAAAATACATCACAAAAAGCAAAAGCACATGGAAAAGGAACAACAACAAGCAAATGATCAAACTCCAAGGCCAAACTCATCCTCACGAACTTCCCTGAGAAGTGCTTCGGTCACAGGATCAGCCGGATGCTCCGTGAGACTTCTGATGAGAAGGTTCCTCGTTGCAACAGCTGCAGTCAACTTCTTGTTCTGACTTTGGTCCTTAGACCTCTTCACTCCTGCTTTGATTTTCAGCTCTGATGTTTCCTCCTGGGCTGCTGCCAGGGCTTTTTCCATCTGCTCCATCTTGTCCTGAACTCTCTTGTCTTCTAGAGTACGGGCCTCAGTGATCCGGATCCACCTGGCCTGACTTTCCTTCAAATACAAGTCTGTTCTCGCTCTCTGGAACTGGGCTTCTTTACAAGCATTCTTCAGAATCTGTTCACCAGCTTTAGACTTGTTGATATAATCTCCAGACTTCTCAATTTTAGTCAAGTGTTCCACTCTCAACTTCTCCAATCTCTCAATCTCCCTCACACCTTCACTCCTCTCCCGGAGGGTCTTCTGCAAGGCTTGAGTTAACTTCTCATTTCTTTCCTTCAAGCTTTCAAACTCTTCCAAACTGATAGTGGCAGGGGGTGGTGCCGAAGATGACTCAGGCATGTCTTCTATGGTAAAGGGCATTCCAGAGAACTGGGCCCTAGCATGGGACCACTCATAATATTGGACTGATGCTACATTATTGCACTTACCCAGAATGGTAATTCCCTTGGTTTGAACATGATCCCAGGCCCAGGCAGCCTGCCTAACAACAGCCAAACTAATCTTGTTCTCACAGTAGAGGGTCTCAACCAAGTCTTGTTCCCTAGGAGTATGAACCAGTGCATAGCCCAATTGCCTCCTGAACAGCAGAGGGTTATAATTGATACTTCCCTTAACCCCTATTAAAGGCACATTGGGAAAGTGTCCACAGCTTGTGATTATATCTCTGCCCTTGGTGCTCTGAGTACACCATCTGATATCTGCTGAAGTGAGAGTAGTGAGCCTCTTAGCCCAGTTGCTTTGCTGATGAGGATTTAGAAATGCATCTGTCCTGGGTAGATGCCTGAGAAGCCAAGCATGGAATAATGGAGCACAAATCCTCACTAATCTTCCCCTCTGCTTCTCATTTCTCTGATGTACTGAGTAATAGAGATCACCCAATAAAGTTGGCACAGGGTTCTTCAGGATGAACAAGTGGATTGCATTCTTGCTAATGAATCGAGGCTCATCTGCAAACAACACAATTCCATATACACTTAAGGCCAACAGAGCACAAACAGCTTTCTACTCCCCCAAGGAGGCCTTCAAACTAGCTTGAGAAATCAGGAAGTCCAGATGAAATCCAGGGATCCCAGCTTTGGAGGTCATATGTTGTTCAATCAAAACAGGCTCCAGGTGCAAAGCTTTTGCCACCTCTCCATTGCCTGGGAAATTCTTCTCAGGATTGAAAGGGATTTCCCTCTTGATAGGCAAACCAATCAAAGATGAGTATTCTTCTAATAGGGGCCCCAACTGAAAGTCTTGAAAGGTGAAACATCTCAATGGGGGGTCATAGAACTGAATGCAGGTGTGGATGAGGCTCCTCTGTGAAGGGTCCAGATCCATAACCATGTCCAGTATATCTCCATAACTCTCCCTGAACAAAGGTATGTGATCTGGAGTGATCAGGGTTTGGATCCTCCTGATGTCTGATAAGTCTGGTTGGAAGAAATGATAAGTGATGTTGCTTTTCTTTGGAGCCATGATGCTGAGACTGAGCAGGATGAGTGCTGATGAAGATGCTGAAGAGTGGGCCACTGGCTGGCTAGTGCAAGTAACTGAAGTATATGGCTGACAAACTGATGCAAGTGCTGGTGGAGACAGGTCAAAACTGCAGATGGGGTCAAAACCAAAACCAGATGAAGGTGGATACCCTGAAACACAAATAAGCAAATGTTAATATGATGCAATGGGTATGTATGCAAATGAAATGCAAGGGTTTGTGACTGAGCTGGATCTGATTAACTGCCTTGGTATAGATCCATGTATGTTCAAGAATTCCAGATGGAGGTCTATAAATCCGGTAACCAGGGTAGGGGACTCAAATAAAGAGCCACATGTCCAGGGTTTCAGAATCACAAGAACTATCCAACATGGAGCATTCTTAACAAAGTCAAAGTAACAGGGTATTCTGAGGTCAAGGTACCTGCAAACCTGTAAACAGCCCAACCCCCTCACAGGTGATGATCTAGAACAAGGATCCTCAGACTTGGATCAGTTATGGGAAGTGTAAACACTTCTAACCCGGAGGTACAGTGTTTACAATAACCATAACAATTCCTCCTCTAACTCACCTCAGTTTCTGAAGGTCAATACTAAAAGGTCATCCAGACTTAGCAGGCTTCCCAGATAGCCCTAGCATTGCAGGAAATCTGCAACACAGAGTTCTCAAGAAGAAACCCATATCTGAACCGTGTTTCATATTCCCGCACCAGACCGAAATGGAATGGGAAAGAATATGATTCACTCTAGCCTAGGTGTCACTCAGGTCCCAGGTATAGGACCTTAACTCTCAATGAAACACCCACCCACCAAAGAAAAAACCAGATCCAGCCAGCAACAATGACAGTATGATATATATAAATGCAATAAAGAAAGCAGTAAAGTAACTGTACATAAAGCAAATAACAGAAATAAGTACAAGCACAAACAAGCACATAACACCCCAGTAAACACAAATCAATCAAGCGCTAGGAGGAACCCACAAAAAGAACCAGAAGCCCTGGTTGCAGTATAAGGGTCCCCAGCAGAGTCGCCAAGCTGTCGCTCCCGACAAATGAAACAGGGTCCAGATGAAGGTACAGACGCGAACGGTCGGCGAGAGGAACAATGAGAACACACAGCCGTGAACTCACTGGAGATGAATAGAGTCGCCAGCTAGGCATTTTTATCCCGGAGGAAAGGTAATGCTGCATAGACCTAGAAAGATACGGATAAGACGGTCGCGAACCAGAGAGACTGAGAAAGGGGGTTGGTTACAACCTGGGAAGGTATTAGCACCCAGATTGTCCGCCGTACTCGACGGGATCCACGCTTGAAAGATTTGTGTTTTAAAGGGGTAGTGTCAGTGCAATCTGTGTATAAAATAGCTGGAAAAGATATACAGGTGTCAGTGTATGATGTATAAGTGATATGAAGTATGAAAGTGTCAGTGTAAGAACAAGAATAAGATGCTCATGATAATGAGGCTCAAAGAATAATGCTGGAAGGAGGGGGAATATACAGAGACTTTTGTTCGATAACTGTTAAGTTATGCCTACGTATCCTCTCGTGCAATGAGGAAGTCAGAACACCGTAGTTCGACCCAAAGAGACTGAAAGATGAGTTGACTTGTGAACTGCTTGCTTGCCTATGCTCAAGTGTATGATCTGTCTGGCACAGATGCGAACTGTCTTGCATTAGACGGAAGAAGCAAGTTCTCGTTTGTGAGTGAGGGTGATGAGAAAAGAATCCCGAAGGAGACGATTATTGTTTGTTTTTGTGTTTTCAGTCTTTTATTGCTTTTTTGGATTTTTGTCATAAGAAAATGAGCTTAAGCCTAAACCAATGGATTTAGTAAACTCATCACATCTTCCCTCTGATTAGGGGTAATGAGAATACCTTAAGTGTGAAGTCAGATTCTCACACTTAATCACCTTCGGTGTAGGATTAAGATCATTAACCTACTTGTGATTATTTAGATGTTTTTGGTGTTTTTTTGTTTAGTGTTGAGTAATGAGGTTAAGCCATAATCAAGGATTAAACAGACCCATTACACCATCCTAAAAGAAGGATGATAGATGAGAGTGTTTAAGCTGAGGAAGACTCCTCAACTTAATCCATGATTAGGGATTAAACCCATGACAAAACAAGCCTTTATTAAGTGGATTTTAGATTAATGATATGATGATGAAGTGATTTTTATTGTTTGTAAGACAACTTGAGGGGGACTTGTCCATTAACACTAGGGTTAGTCCTTCTTAACCAATTAAGGAAGAATTAGAACCCTAATGCAAGGCCCAAGTTACAAGTGATGTCTTGGTGATTATTAGATGAATTGATTAAGAGATTTAAACACCTTAAGGGTTCAAGACTTAGGATTAAAGTTATACACTCCATCCTAAGAGAAGGATGCAGGCATAAGCTTAATCACAAAGTCTTAAAGCCTTTAGGGTTTAGTCCCTGATTATGAGGTGAGAAGAGAAGACTCAAAGAGAGACACAAAGGTAAAACTATGGGGGGACTAATCAAAACCCTAATTCATTGTCATGCTTGGATGATCCTAAGGTTTGTGAGGTTTGCAAGAACAATCTTCAGAGGAACCACCAGGAAGCAGATGAACAGGATCAAGAGAAGCAAAGTGACTTGCTTCATTCAAGAAGTCAAGTCACTTGAAGAAAGAAAGTGGGAGGAAGAAGAATGAGCAAGCTCAATCTCAAACACAAATAGAAATGCAGCAATGGATGCAAGAGAGATGAAAAGAAAAGGTATGAGAAGTGAAGGCAAATCCACTTCTCAAGTTTACTTACCACCTGCAATGTTAGAAAGAAAATGCAATGCAATGCAAGATGAGATGAAATGGTATGATGCTAAGCAAAACCAGAAGCATGTTGATGATGATTATGATGTTATGAGGTACTACAAACATGAGACAAGGCATGGAGATGCTCATACAAGATTATGAATGCAAATGGTGCAAGCTAAGGAGCATGAACAAGCATGAAAAGTTATGAAACATACATGGCATATAACATGGCAAATGTGTAATGCAATGATCAAACATGCTTTCTATATGTCTTAAGATGTCAAATGGATCACAAGAATGCACAAAATGCAAAGACAAGTCATGTTATGCAAGAGAATGTAAGAATGATGCAAAAGAAAGCCCAAATTAGGGTTCATGAATCAAACATCAAGCAAAAACCCAAAACAGAAGCAAACCTCATGATAAAAAATGGAAAATGGCACCCAAAGAAACCCTAGACCTATAGTAAACCACTGCCCAAAGGGGAACTCTCAACTCTCAACCAAACTCAAGTTATGAATTTTTTAAGTTATTAGGGTTTTTTAGGGTTCTTAACAAAACAAATGCCAAACAATTAGAAAGTGAGGAAACAAATCATGGCCATTTTATCTTTGAAAATACATGCTAAACACAAGACAAAGCCAAAAGAATCAATGTCCAAACCTTCTCCAATAGGCAGAAATGAATTTCCAAACTTATGATCAAAATAATGCATAAAATATGATTTAATTCAATGAAAAATTCTTAAAATGCATCAAGATCAAAAAAAGAAATTTGGTTTGAAGGTTGGAAAATGTTTCTAAATGTCTTAGAACATTCCATGAATTTTTTTGTAATTTTTAAATACCTAAAAGTATTTTTAATTAATTAATTCTCATTAATCAATTAAAAATAATCTTTTAAATATTTAAAAATACTTTTTTAATGATAAAAAATAAAATAAAAATATTTTTGTGTCATAAAAATTAATAAAACTCAGAGGAAAAAGTTTCATAATTTTTATGTATTTTTTGCTATTTTAAATTAAATGTGCAAGTTAATTGAAATAAAAATGAATTAAAAACAAATAAAATAAAAGTAAACAGAATGAGAGGCTGAGATGCAATCTGGGAGGGAGGCAGTTGACTTGGCGCGTGATCCAATGGTCACCATTCAAACCTGACTAATTAAATTATTAACCCTAATTAATTTAAGTTAAGTGGAAATTAAAGTTAATGATGCAATCTGAACCTTTGGTCCACACGCGGGAAAGGTGATCCAATGGCTCAAATTTGAAGTTCACTAATTACTGGATTAAACCCTAATTAGGGCAAGTTAACCTCAGACGGCCGGAACAGTGGTTCCGGTCGTCTTCTCCGGCGGGTTAAAAACCCTAGAAAACGCCACAGGCCACCACTCATCAAATTTCCTGCCCAGAAACATTCCTCTCCCCAAACTAAACCTTAATCCAAGATCAAAATACATTTATCCAGCATGAACAAAGAGAATCGAAACCAAATACATTCACGGGCAAAATTTCAGAGAGGCACAAAATGCTCATTTTCACACCATTTTTTATTCTAAACACATCACCATGATCCTTGAAGCATGCATTTTCATTTTATAACAAAAAAACAGAGCTCTGAAAAGCTTGAAGTTTGAAGCTACCTGAGGTGAAGAACTGTGAATATGAGCTCACTTGGCCTTGCTTTGATGCAGAACAAATTCTCTGAACCCCCTGGAGCCAATGGAAAGCCTGGAATGAGCTTAGGCAAGCTGCTTTGAGGAATCCACTTCTGGTGTAGCAGGAAATGGACTTTGTGCACAGGCTGTTTTAAGTCAATGTGAAGGGTGGTTTTGACTCCTTGTGGTATGCTTGACTTGTTGGTGAAGGAAAATGTAGTGTTTGATGGCTGGATAGTGAGATTCGAGGAGAACTGGTTTGGAAAGTGAAGAATGGTGAAGCTCAGGTCAAGCTTGTTTCAGGCTTGAGCTTTGGTGGTTTGAGGTCTATGAAGTGTGTTGAGTTGGATGGTGAAGTTTGCTTGAGTGTTTGATGGCTGTGTAAGCAGATTCGATAGAAAATGCAATGTGATGTGTTTTTGTGAATGTTGTGTTCTGGCCAGCTTCAATGCTCAATGCTTAGCTATATTGTCTCCAACTTGTGTGGATAGACTGTGAGGCAGGTTAGTAGGGTGGCTGTGTACTGTGCCAAGAGTATGGGAGTCTTTTGCAAAAAGGTCAATTTTGTGTCATTGAGAGTATGGGTCATGGCAGCAGCAGGTTCAAGTCTTGTCTTGCTCCAGCTAGGGTTGAGGAGAGCCCTTGGATTGCTTGTGGCTGACTGCAACATGTGGATGACAAGCTATGCTAGTTTTTGCAACTTGACAACTTTGTACTTTCTCATGATTTTGTGCCATACACATGAAACAATGCTTGCTGAATTTTGTGGCATGGCACTTCTTTTAGTCATGGCAATGTTGAGAAATCAGCTAGTGATCACATAATTCCTTGGAAGATGACTATGCCAAAAATCCAACTTTGCACTTGTAATGGAAAATGTCTTATGGATTTCTTGAAAATCAAGGCAACCAATGAAGAATCCCTTGGGCCAATTCTGTTTTTTAGGGCATATGTGATCATGTGATGAAGTTTTGAAGTCACTTTGAAGTCACTAGAATGCTTGATACATGAACTTGCAAGTTTTCCATTTAGTGCATAACTTGAAATTTAGTGATTTTTGCCAACTTTAACAAACCATAACTTTTGATCCAAGATGAATTAGATCATGTTCTTGTACTTTTTGAAAAGGGAAAGATGAGATCTACAACTTTCATGACCAAAGTTTTTCCATTTGAAGCCTTTTTGGACCAAGAATCAAAGCTTGAAAATTGACCTAAAATGATGCATTCTTGAAAAGTCAACTATGCCCAAAAAGTCAACCTTTGCTAAAACCCTAAATTCTTGATTTCTATGAACTTCAACCTTCTTCCATGATCAAATAAAGATCATATACACTCAAAATGATGAAGATCACCCATTGGTTGGGTCATTGGGGGCCTCAGATGCCCTGATTTTGCACTGACTTGTCTGAAAAGTCAACTCTTGATCAGATGACTTCCCCATGGAATTTCTTCATGAAAATTGATATGCATACTCCCTATACCATATAGAGATCAATTGAAACAAGAATGACCAAAAAAAGTGGAGTTATGGCCTTTGAAACCAAAATCCTAATTTCAGGTCATCTGTGCAGTTCATCCTGGCTCTGCATCACCTCAAACCCTAGCTCTTGTGATTCCTCTGCATTTTTGACTTTGAGGAGATAGAATATGATGTAAGAACACACATGGACCCCTTTGAGTTGATTGGTAGCCTTTGGAATGGCTCAAGATGCTTTGGGATTGCTCAGATCACAAACCCTATGTGCAGATGCCTTGAAAGCTATGCAGTGAATCAAAAATGAGATGTGAGGTGATATGATTGTGTTTATGCATATGAGAATGATCACAAGCCATGGTGTGAATGAGTGAGGGCAAATTTGGGGTGTTTACAGTATGGAAGCAGAGCCAGGCTTGACTGCACAGATGACCTAGAATTAGGGTTTTGGTTTCAGAGGCAATAACTCCAAATTTTTTGGTCATTCTTGTTTCTATTGGTCTCTATATGTTATAGGGAGTATGCATATCAATTTTCATGAGGAAATTCCATGGGGAAGTCATCTGATCAAGAGTTGACTTTCTGAACAAGTCAGTGCAAAATCAGGGCATCTGAGGCCCCCAATGACCCAACCAAGGGGTGATCTTCATCATTTTGAGTGTATATGATCTTTATTTGATCATGGAAGAAGTTGGAAGTTCACAAAATTCAAGGATTACAAGTTTTTGCAAAGTTGACTTTTTGAGGCAAGTTTGACTTTTAAGGAATTTGTCATTTTAGGCAACTTTTCAATCCTTACTTTTTGATCCAAAAATGATTCAAATGGAAAAGCTTTGGTCATAAAAGTTGTAGAATAGATCTTTCCCTTTTCAAAAAGTACAAGAACATGACCTAATTCATTTTGGATCAAAAGTTATGGTGCATCAAAGTTGGCAAAAATCACTAAATTTCAAGTTATGCACCAAATGGAAAACTTGCAAATTCATGTACCAAGCACTCTTTTGACTTCAAAATGACTTCAAAACTTCATCACATGATCATACATGACCAAAAAACAGAATTGGCCCAAGGGGATTCCCATTCATTTTCTTTGAATTTCACATTTTCATAAGACATTTTCCATAAGAGTACAAAGAGGGATTCTTGGCAAAATCATCTTCCCATGAGTTATGTGATTACCAACTGATTTCTATGAATTGCCATGACCAATTGAGACATCATGTAACAAAATTCAGCAAGAAGTGTCTCATGTACATAGCATAAAATCACAAGAAAGCACAAGTGGGCAAGTTGCAAAAGCTAGCATAGCTCATGATCCATATGTTGCAGTCACTCTCAAGCCATCTAAGGGTCATCCTTGACCCAAGCTGAAGCAAGACATGCCCTCAAACTGTTGCTGCCATAGCCCATGCTGCAAGTACAAGTCACCTTGACTTTTTTGCCAAAACTCCCATACTCATGGAACAGTAAGAAGCCACCCCTACTGACCTGCTCCACAGGCTATTCACACAACTTGGGAGGATTATAGCAAAGCATTGGCCCTTGAAACAAGCCAGAACACAGTCCTCACAAAAAACTGTCAAAGAGCTTCCCTTCTTCGAATCTCATTTTCCAACCATCAAACATCCAATTTCTCTTCACCAACAAATCAAACACACTAAAAGGAACCAGAATCAACCATTGGTAGAGCTTGAAACCTCATACACACAGACCTCATTTTCTGATACACCAGAACTGGATCTCTCAAAGTGGCCTGTTTAAACTCCATCTAAGCTTACCATTAGCACAAGGGGGATCATTGGAGTGAGTTTGCACCAAAGAACAGCCCAGAAAGCCCAGAACCAGAAGCTTCCACCCCAGGTATGGCCATGAACTTTTTCTCTCAGAGCTTGCATTTTATGTTATAATTTGATTGTGTATGTCTTGCTGATCATGGGGATGTGCTTAGAATTGAAAATGAGTGAGAAATGAGGATTTACCAAGGCTCTGAAATTTTGCCCGTGAATCTTGTTGGCTTCGATTCTCTCTGTTTGTGCATGATAAATTTAGTTTGAGAGGTGATTTGAGTGGGGTTTGGGTAGAGGAACATTTCCCTGCTTTTAATTTGATGAATGGTGGCCTGAATCTTGATCTAGGGTTTTCAACCCGCCGGAGAAGATGACCGGAGCTTCCCTCCGGTCACCTGAATGTTGTTAACCCTAATCCTGTAATTAAGTGAGGTTTGAATTCAGTGCGTTGGATCTGTTGACTTGCTTGACTTGGCGCGGGTATGAGTGGTCCAGATGTGTCCATTTTGCCCTAATCACCATTAACCTAATTAATCCATTTAATTAATTCATAAAACCTAATTTAAGCCAGAGTCCATCCTGACCCTTGATTCGCGCGCCAAGTCAACCTCTGCCCTCCAACTTTGAATCTCATGCGTTGGATTGGTTTACTTTTCAATTAAATCAATTTTATTTCATTTTTATTTCTTTTGTTTTCTCCATTTTATATAAAATAGTAAAATTTATTCAAAAATTCTGATTTTTTTTATACAAGTTATTATTTAATTTCAGAACACAAAAATATTTTCATTTTTTTTTTAGCATTAAAAAAGTATTTTTAAATATTTAAAAGTTTCTTTTTTATTAATTAATGAGAATTAATTAATTAAAAATACTTTTAGGTATTTAAAAATCACCAAAAAATTCATGAAACATTTAAAAACATTTAGAAACATTGTCCAACCCTCAAACCAAATTTATTTTTTGATCTTGATGCATTTTGAGAATTTTCCATGGAATTAAAATCATTTTGATGCATTATTTTGATCCAAACTTCCAAAAATCATTTCTGCCTAACCATTGAGAGTTGGACTTTGATTCTTTTTGCATTGTGTTTAGCATATCATGTAGTTTGTGAGGTTAAATGGCCATGATTTGATCTTCCATTTTCCTTTTGTTTGGCATTTTTCTTGTTAAGGAACCCTAAAACCTTAGAAAGCTTAGAAGAATCATAACTTGAACTAGGTTAAGAGTTGGGACTTCTCCTTTGGGCTTTGGGTTAGTATAGGTTTAGGGATCCTTTGAGGGCATTTTCAATTTTTTATAATGTTGTTTGCTTCTGATTTTGGTTTTTGATTGATGTATTGTTCATAAACCCTAATTTGGGCTTCCATATGCATCCCTCTAGTATTTGCATTCATATCTTGACTTGCCATGACTTTTTATGCATTCTTGTGATCCATTTGACATCATAAGACATATTGAAAGCATGTTTGATCATTGCATCTTGCATTTCCCATGTTGTATGCCATTTGCATTTCATAACTTTTCATGTATGTTTATGCTCCTTAGCTTGCCTCATCTGCATCCATTGGTTCATATGATCATCCTCATGTCTTGTCTCATGTTTGTAGCATCACATAACATCATTACCATCATATATGTGCTTCTGGTTTTGGTTCACATCATACCATTTCATTTCATTTTGCATTGCATTGCATTTCTTTCACTAACTTTTCAGGTGGTAAGTGACTTTGAGAAGTGAATTTGCCTTCACTTCTCATAACTTCTCTTCACCCCTTTTTTACATCCTTGCTGCATTTTTTGTATGTGTGTGAGTTTGAGCTTTCTCATCCTTCTTCTTCTCACTTTCTTTCTTCAAGTGACTTGACTTCTTGAATGAAGCAAGTTACCTTGCTTCTCCTGATCCTTTTATCTGTTTCCTGGTGGTTCCATTGAAGACTTCTCTTGAAAACCTCACAAACCTTAGGAACAACCATGTATGACAATGATTAGGGTTTTGATTAGTCTCCCCACTTAGTTTTACCTTTGTGTCTCCTTCGGGATTCTTTTCTCATCTCATTCACTCACAAACGAGAACTTGCTTCTTCCATCTAATGCAAGACAGTTTGCACCTGAGCCAGACAGGTCATACACTTGAGCATTGACAAGCAAGCAGTTCACGGGTCAATTTATCTTTCAGTCTCTTTGGGTCGAACTACGGTGTTTTGACTTCCTCATTGCACGAGAGGATACGTAGGCATAACTTAACAGTTATCGAACAAAAGTCTCTGTATATTCCCCCTCCTTCCAGCATTATCCTTTAAGCCTCATGTTCTTGAGCATTTTATTCCTGTCCTTACACTGGCACTGTATATATCACACTTTACACTTCTTTTACACTGACACCTGTACATTCTTTTCCAGCTCTTTATACACAGATTGCACTGACATTACCCCTTTAAAACACAAATCTTTTAAGCGTGGATCCTGTCGAGTACGGCGGACAATCTGGGTGCTAATACCTTCCCAGGTTGTAACCAACCCCCTTTCTCAGTCTCTCTGGTTCGCAACCGTCTTATCCATGTCTTTCTAGGTCTATGCAGCATTACCTTTCCTCCGGGATAAAAATGCCTAGCTGGCAACTCTTTTCATTTCCAGTGAGTTCACGGCTGTGTGTTCTCATTGTTCTTTTCGCCGACCGTTCGCGTCTGTACCTTTATTTGGGCCATTCCCATTTATCGGGAGCGACACCCCTATTCAAACAACTGTTAATCTGAAAAGGACGGTAGCACGGGCTATCGACCGTTCAAGATGAACTGCGGTTGAATACCAAGAAAACCTGAAATTTGAACTCTGCTGGAGAATGCAAGCACTGGGAAATAAACCCAACCAAATGACGCTTTGGTGACCGAAGTGGAGATAAAGCAGACGAGCTCCTTCTAAGTTGAACTGTTATTTGGGATAAGAATACTTTGACAGACGAGTCTTCTTCAAACAATCTTGTTACGTCAGGAACTGGACGTACGAGCCCTCTTCAAACTTTGCAAAACAAATGACTTGAGATAGACGAATCTCCTTCGGATAAACCTGTTATGCCAGGACCGGTGATGCACTTAAGTTTGTGGGATAGACATGCATAATCAGGATAGACGAACCCTCCTCATATATTATCCGTGGATATATGGTCTAAGACAGACGAGCCTTCTTCGAGCAACCCTGTTACGCCAGGGCCAGTAACCATTTTGACGTTTAATCCCACCGTCAGGACTTCAAACCTCTTCAACACAGACGAGTATTGGATGATCATTAAGAGAAACACATATGAGTGCCATAAGTCAATGATACAAACGAATATCCAATGATGATATAAGAAACGCAGACGGGCGCTTCAGGCGATGATATAGACGAATATTAGCCACTGGTATAGACGAATACTAGAAACCCAACGCAGATGAGCATTTGGAGTATCAATACAGACGAGTACCAGAAATCCAACACAGACGAGCAATTGGAGTAGCAATACAGACGAGTACCAGAGATCCAACACAGACGAGCAATTGGAGTAGCAATACAGACGAGTACCAGAGTTATTATCAAATCAACACATATGGATATAAGCTAACACAGACGAGTGTGAGGGATGATACAGATGAGTATCCAAACAATGAAAACGAGCTTCAAAAAGATAACAAACACAGACGAGCGTTGGGGAATGCAGACGAGCAACAAGCAAATGTCAAACACAGACGAGTGTTGGGAAGTGCAGACGAATAACAACAATTACAACCATGGGAAACTGCTGGGGAAAGCAAACGAGCAATACCAAAGGGAGAACACAGACGAGTGTTGAGAAATTCAGACGAGCAGCAATAAGGTATGAATACAGACAAATGCTGGGGAACACCTCAATGATGGGAGTATCTCAATCATGAAACTCTGTGGGGGAATGACGATCTTCCAACACGATCGGGGAGATGCTTCCTCAAATGTCCCATGCTTGGGAAGAAAAGTTTTGACAGTTAAACTCTGTGGGGAATGGGCCTCCCACTGCCTGCTGGGCATACTCCAATCGTGGGAAAATAGTCTGCTTGGGGATTTCACCTGCTCCAACTCAGTTGGGGAAAAGGTGCTTGGGAGAATGTGACGCCATCCTGCAAAACCTGCAACAACAGAAAACACATATGTGCCCCGGGGACTTGCATGGTATGATTTGCTCATCCATCATCACCCAACACTCAAAGAGGATTTCAAATGTTTCCTTGCAATGTCATTTTTCTTTTAGAAAACAGACACCATGTTTTAAATGCAATTCCATTTTTGCCAAAAATTCAGGACATTTTTGCAAGCAAAAGATAAACACAACACAACTTCTTTTTTTTTGACTGAATATTCTTTTATTGAAGGGCCTCTGAATAGGAAGAATTTTTACATCAGGAAGCAACCACCTGGAAAGAAGTAGCTACCATAAAATTGAGAAAATAAACTATCCTAATGGCAATGGGCACGGCATCCCAATGAGTTTCCTTCTTGCTATGACCAGCATGTCTTCAAAACTCTCCATTTTTGCCTTTGCTTTTTGAAAAAGATGAGGGGACTGATTCATATCCTTCTGATATTGTCAAGCCGTACAAAACGATGATTTGGTTCAGATTACTCGGATCGAAGTTGTTCGCTTATTCCCTTGTTTTGCGTGGATCGCCCTTTCGGGTTTTCAATCCACCGGGATACCCTTTTTTACCTGAGTTGTCCGATGTGGCTTTTCAACTCAGCGGGTGTACACATTTTTTTTTTTTTCCCTAACTTTTGCCCGAGCTTTTTATTCTGTTTTTAGCTCGCCGGGATGCCCTTTTCTTTCCTGGACTTTAATTTTGTTTTTGTGTCCAGCGGGTCTATTTATGCGAAGTATTTTTTAACTACGTCCGAGTTAATAGGGGATTGGAAATCTTCACCATCCATAGTGGTGAGCATCAGTGCTCCGCCTGAGAAAACTTTCTTCACTATGAATAGCCCTTCATAGTTTGCGGTCCACTTTCCCCTGTGATCTGAACCTGGAGGAATGATCCTTTTGAGTACAAGCTCTCCTACTTGATACTCCCGAGTACGTACTCGTTGGTCGAATGCTCGCTTCATTCTCCTCTAATAAAGCTGACCATGACAGATAGCCGCTAATCTCTTTTCCTCAATTAAGCATAGCTGATTATAACGAGCACGTACCCACTCAGCCTCATCATGCTTCACATCCATCATCACACGCAATGAAGGAATTTCTACCTCGAGAGGCAAGAGTGCCTCCATACCGTATACCAATGAGAAGGGAGTTACCCTGGTTGACGTCCTGACTGACGTTCGGTACCCATGCAACGCAAATGGTAACATCTCATGCCAATCTTTGTAAGTGACAACCATTTTTTGCACAATCTTCTTGATGTTCTTATTTGCCGCTTCTACCGCACCATTCATCTTTGGTCGGTAAGGAGAGGAGTTGTGATGTTGAATCTGGAAGTCCCGACACAATTCTGCCATCATCTTGTTGTTCAAATTATAACCATTGTCAGTAATGATTCGCTCGGGTACTCCGTATCTGCAAATAATGTCTCTTTTAAAAAATCTGGCTACCACTTGACGAGTGACATATGCATAAGATGCTGCTTCAACCCATTTAGTGAAGTAATCAATCGCGACCAAGATGAAGCGATGACCATTTGAAGCAGTAGGCTCTATTTTCCCGATCATGTCAATGCCCCACATAGAAAAGGGCCAAGGAGATGACATGACGTTGAGCGGGCTAGGAGGAACATGCACCTTATCTGCATAAATATTGCACTTGTGGCACTTACGGGCGTACGAACAACAATCATCATCCATTGTCATCCAATAATACCCTGATCTCAACAACTTCTTAGCCATTGTATGTCCTCCGGCATGAGTACCGAAAGATCCCTCGTGGACTTCCTGCATTAACAGGCTTGCTTCGTGTCTATCCACGCATCTGAGCAAAACTATGTCAAAGTTCCTCTTATACAAAACCCCGTCTATATTTAAGAAGAAGCTAGCAGCAAGTCTCCTTAAGGTCTTCTTGTCGTTGGATGATGCCCCTGCCGGGTATTCTTGTTTTTTCGGGAAGAGCTTGATATCAAAGTACCAAGGTTTCTCGTCAGACACTGCGTCTACAGAGAAAGCATAAGCTGGTGCGTCAAGCCGGGAAATCTCAATCCTGGGCACATAGTTCCAACACAAGACTTTGATGGACGAAGAAAGAGTAGCCAATGCATCGGCAAATTGATTCTCATCTCGTGGTATATGCTGAAGCTGAACCGTTGTGAAGAACGTCAACAATTTTCTAGCATAATCCCTATAAGGAATCAAACGTTCTTGATGTGTATACAACTTGCCGGTAATCTGATTGATAACGAGGGCTGAATCTCCAAATATATCGAGGGTCTTAATCCGAAGATTAATAGCCTCCTTTATTCCCATTATGCATACCTTGTATTCCACTTCATTGTTGGTGCAGCCAAAAGTAATTCTGGCAGTGAAGGGAAAGTGAACACCTTCCGGAGTGATAAGAACAACACCAACTCCATGTCCATTGATATTGACTGCCCCATCAAACATCAACTTCCATTTGGATTCAGGGTCTGGCCCCTCCTCCGAAAGTGGTTCCTCGCAATCTTTTGCTTTGAGGTACATGATGTCCTCATCAGGGAAATCAAACTTCATCGGCTGATAATCATCTTCAAGAGGTTGATGTGCAAGATAATCTGACAATACACTTCCTTTGATGGCTTTCTGGGAAGTATACTGTATGTCGTACTCTGTTAAGATCATTTGCCACCTTGCAACCCTTCTTGTCAATGCTAGTTTCTCAAAGATATACTTGATAGGATCCATTTTTGAGATTAGCAGTGTGGTATGGGTCAACATATACTGCCTTAGTTGGCGAGCAACCCATACCAAAGCGCAACAAGTTTTCTCGAGCAGTGAGTAACGGGATTCACAGTTGGTAAATGTTTTGCTAAGGTAGTAAATAGCGTACTCTTTTCGACCAGACTCGTCATGTTGGCCTAGAACACACCCCATTGACCCTTCTAGCACAGTCAAGTACATGATAAACGGCCATCCTGGAACTGGAGGCATTAGAATCAGAGGTGTCTGCAGATATTCTTTTATCTTTTCAAAGGCCCTTTGACAGTCTTCATTCCACCTGACCATTTTCTCTTTTCTCAACAATTTGAATATTGGTTCACACGTGGCAGTTAGATGAGATATGAACCGTGAAATGTAGTTCAATCTCCCTAAGAACCCGCGCACTTCTTTTTCTGTCTTCGGTGCAGACATATCTTGTATTGCCTTTACTTTGGTAGGATCCACCTCGATTCCTTTCTGGATAACAATAAAACCCAGCAATTTTCTGGAATGCACTCCGAAAGTGCACTTGTTTGGATTCAACCTCAGCTTATACGTTATCAATCTGTCAAATAGCTTTTTGAGATTGACCAAATGCTCTTCTTCATCCCGGGACTTGGCGATCATGTCGTCCACATAGCATTCAATTTCTTTATGTATCATGTCATGGAACAATGTGACCATAGCCCGCTGATACGTTGCCCCGACGTTCTTCAAACCAAAGGGCATCACCTTGTAGCAGAATGTACCCCACGGGGTAATGAACATTGTTTTCTCCATGTCTTCCGATGCCATCTTAATCTGATTATACCCGGAGAAGCCATCCATGAAAGAAAATACCGAGAATTGAGCGGTGTTATCTACCAGCACATCAATGTGAGGTAACGGAAAGTCATCTTTTGGACTTGCTCTGTTTAGATCCCGATAATCAACGCACATCCGAACTTTGTCGTCTTTCTTTGGTACATGCACAATGTTAGCTACCCAAGGTGGGTAACTAGTTACGGCAAGGAATCTGGCATCCCACTGCTTCTGAACTTCCTCCTTGATCTTCATCGCCATGTCAGGACGAGTTTTTCTCAGCTTTTGTTTCACAGGAGGACAATCTTCTCTCAATGGTAACTTATGCACAACAATGTCAGTATCTAAATCTGGCATATCTTGATACGACCAGGCGAAGATATCCACATATTCACGTAGCATACCAATAAACTCTTTCTTTACCTCAGCCTGCAGACTGGCCCCAATCTTTATCTCTTTCTTCACATCTTCAGTCCCGATGTTGATGATCTCTATTTCTTCCTGATGAGGCTGAATGACCCATTCCTCTTGTTTCAACAACCTGACCAATTCTTCGGGGAGTTCACAGTCTTCCTCAACCCCTTCATCAGCTTGGTAGATAGGATTGTCGAAGTCATGCGTGGTCATAGCAGGAACGTTATCACTAGAATCCGGATGATCAACACTGCACAGATGATGTCCTTATTTCAGAATCTGCTTTTTTTTTCAAAAGAGACGCAAACACACAAACAAAAAGGAAAACACATTGCCATTTTATTTTTGTGTGAAAAATTTTAAAACAAAAGAAAGAGAACGCAATTTGCTTGAAAAAATGTCCTTTATTTCATGGTAAAATAAATGCATTAAAAGCATGGTGGACCTACAAATGGATCCGTGCACCTTGGGCAGAGTGCAGGATTGACATGCAGCATGATAAAAAAGGAAACAAGTAAATTACTTTGGTTGCCAGGTAACTTGAACGATGTCCTCAGCAGACCAGTTCTTGAGCTCCTCTCTAGGTGCACACGGGTGAATCCAGTTATCCCAGTTACAGTCACTGTGTCCTTCCTCGCTTGTTGCACAGATATGGTTGCGATCGAGAAATCCGGCGCTCGTGAAAGTTATGGCCTTACCACTCTGAGGCCAGTTAGACCCACCAGGCTAATAACCAAGACCAAACTTGTCATCCTTCTTCTCTAATTCCAGCAACTTGCCCCAGCCCTGGGCACTTCCAAATTGAACCACTTCTTTGGCCTGCTTGTAGGAGTAAATGGAGGTCCCTTCCTTCTCATTGCTCCTCTCTACTGGAGTCAAAATACTGACAATGACCACTTCAAAGGCCTGACACAGCGTTTCATGGATCTCTCCGTCCATCTCTACATATTTGAAAGTTGACAAGTGACTCACAAAGATATCTTCTTCCCCACACACAGTGATTACTTGACCATCAACCACGTACTTCAGCTTTTGATGCAAAGTGGATGTTACTGCTCCTGCAGCATGGATCCAAGGACGTCCCAGCAAGCAACTATACGCAGGTGGATATCCATGACATAGAATGTGCTTTTGAACACTTGAGATCCTATCTTCACAGGTAACTCAACTTCTCCGAACACAGACCTTCGTGACCCATCAAAGGCTTTTACTATCAAATCACTGGGTCATAAGACGATGCCATCAACATTCAACTTCATCAAAGCTTTCTTAGGGAGTACGTTGAGAGAAGAGCCCGTGTCAACCAAGACATGTGACAAAACAGCACCCTTACACTCCATGGTAATATGCAATGCTTTGTTGTGATTGCGACCTTCTGAGGTAAGATCTATATCTGTGAAACTCAACCCGTGGCTTGCATTCACACTGCCCACTACAGCTTCCAGTTGATTAACCGTTATCTCCTGAGGAACGTATGCCATCTGCAACACTTTCAGCAAGGCTTCTCTATGAGCTGGAGAACACATCAGCAAAGACAGAATTGATATCTTGGACGGCGTCATATTCAACTACTCAACTACCTTATAATCACTCTTCTTTATTATCCGCATAAATTCCTCCACTTCTTTCTCAAAGGTACCTTGTCAGCCAACAGGAGTTTTAGTTTCTTTGGTCGCTATTTGCTTTCCTTTAGCCTTTGCAACAGCTTCAGCTTCAGGATCTCCTCTCAGAGCTTGAGGAGCAAAAAGACGACCATTTCTTGTAAAACCACCAACCCCTACGACGTTCACTACAGTCGGGTCAAATGTTACTGCCTTACTCTCTACCTTTTGTCCTTCCACATACACATCTGAGACATAATGCCATGGGATAGCTTTATCATCAGTATAAGGAATAGGCCCGGGAACAGTAATAGTAACAGGACTGACTTTTGGAGCATATATAGTCACAGGCTCCCTCCTGGCAGGTACTTCAGTTGGATCATAGTAGATTGTTATAGTAGACACACAATCACCTTTGTTATCAACTTTATCAAACTACAACGACCCCTCATCAATCAAATACTGCAGCCCCACCTTCAGGTATTCACAGCCGTTCACTGAACTCAAACACCTTTCACAATCAGAACCACATCCAGGAAACAGTTGTCCTTTTAACAGCCTTTCTTTCACTACTAGCAGTGGAGTCTTCACTTCTTCTACGTTCAGAATCAAACTTAACTTTTCACCACCGTCAACAGGATTTATTCTCGCCCCTCCATGGTTTGGAATAGGGTTTGAAGTAACATTAGGCGGTGGTGCAAAATTAATCGCCCTTGAGTCGATCAAATCTTGAACTTTATGTTGTAGCGCCCTGCACTTCTCAGTTGAGTGCCCAGGTGCCCCTGAATGGAATGCGCATCTAGCATTGGCATCATACCCCGCTGGAAGCTCTCCAGGTGGAGGTGGTGCTAATGTCCTCAGTTGTATCAAGTTCAAGTCTAACAACCTCTACAGCAGTGCAGTATAAGTCATAGGAATTGCTTCAAGCACCCTATTAGTGGACGAGCTTGTCTTGGTTGATAGGGTCTTTGTTGATAATTGTTACGTTGTGGTTGTTGATGTTGTTGTTGAGGTGGTTGAGTCTGTACCTGCTGCACAGGACTAGAAGGAATAGTGACAGCTGCCAGTTGCTCATATGATCTTCTATATCCTCGGCCCTGTCCTCGGCCATACACATCATTGGTTTCACCTTCTCTCCTTCTTGGAGGTCCATTAAAAGCTTTTCTTACACCGCTTGAGCTACTCGTGCTGGTGTCCTGAATCTTCCCCATCTTTAACAGAGTTTCGACCCTTTCTCCTGCTATCACGATATCATTGAACTTCGTAGCTGAACAAGACGCCAACCTCTCGATAAACACCCCTTGGAGCGTTCCCATGAACATATCAGCCATCTCATTTTCCAGCAAGGGTGGTTGTACTCTGGCAGCAAGCTGATGCCACCTTTGAGCATACTCATTAAACCCCTCCTTAGCATTTTGAGACATATTCTGGAATTGAGTACGATTTGGAGCCATATCCAAATTGTACTGGTATTGCTTCACGAACGCCTCTACTAAGTCCTTCCAGCTCTTAATGTTAACCCTACTCAGCTTCATATACCACTCCAAGGAAGCCCCCACCAGGCTATCCTGGAAGTAATACATCCATAGCTTCTCGTCATCAGTGTGGGCAACAATTCTTCCTACAAAGGACTGGAGGTGAGTCTTTGGGCAAGCCGTGCCATTGTATTTCTCGAAAGTAGGAACCTTGAACTTGTAAGGGATTCTAACCCCTGGAACCAAGCCCAAGTCAGTAATATCAAACCCCAGAGAGCTCTAGGATTGAATGGCCCGGATCTACTCAGCCATCTCTTCAAACTTCCTGTTCATTTCAGCCCCTTGGCCTTCTGCTTCGTCCAGCAAAGTAAACTGTTCGTCTTGACCATCCATTTGTATGTTGTTCAATCCATCATTGATAATGGTAACCCCTGGCTGTGCCACAGGGATCTCAACTTGACGGGCGCCAGCACCGTTGCGATTACCTCCATCAGCAGCCCCATTATTCCTGGTTTGATTGTTTTCCACCATCTCACGCAAACGCTCCTGAGTCTGACCCATCCCTGCCATAAGGGTCATGAAAATGTCCATTCTCAACCTCAAGTCAGCCAAATCAGCCTGCATTTGATCCATCAATCTTTCTCTGTTGACTCTTGTGGGATATCTGTGTACAATCGGCTGTTCTCGAACCTTCCTGGGAGCTATAGTGCTTGAAAGGACATAAACATTAGAAACTGAAGAACTACCTGCAAAACAAACAAACACGTTATATGCATGCAATGTAACTATTCATGTTTCCAAGTTTAGGCATTTAGATGCCCCAGTTCTGGTATTTGCTCCAGATAACCACTTTGAGTATTAATTTTCAAACTCTCCCTTTGAAGAGTGTTCAGATCTTAGCAGTATCAAACAAACAAACTTTGCGTACTCAGAAACGGTAATTTGAACATTAACACTACATAACATGGATAACCCACTGCCGGCCAAAAGTTAGAGCACCAACAAAATACCCCGGAGGGTTACAAGTTTATACATGAACAAAAGACAAAAGATAAAGCAAGACTCCTACAACAAGTCTATAGGTAGTCTGAACAACGATAAAGAAAATCTAAACTAAAGACCCAGATTCTTCTGCAGCTGTCCTGCTCTTCTTCACGCCTGCTCTCAGCTTGAGCTCTTCAATCTCTTTCAATGCCTCCTCCAAGGCCATCTGGCTCTGTGCCAACTACTGAGTCTTTTCCCTTTGTATGTTGTGGACTTGTTCCACCTCGTCTTTCTTGAAGGCCATCTGTACCTCAAAAAAATCTTCCTTTTCTTTATACTTCTTCTGCTCATGTTCCCTTTGGCCTTGGAACCAAACAATGGACTGGCGAGCTTCTTTAAGAGTCTTCAAAGTCTTCTTACGCTCCGCTTCTCTTTTAGATTTCATCAGACCCAATCTCTGAAAGTGAACTTCCCTTCTAGCAAACTCTTTCTCCTTAGCTTTCAAAGAGGCTTGCATCTTCTGTAGCTTTCCCTCTGCTTCATTTTTAGCACGGTTGGCAAGATGGTACAAGTTAACCATTTCAGCATTCTCTACCCGGACCTCATGCAGATGAGCTTCCAGTTTCTTATACTCTTCAAGGGAGACAGTATTCTGGCATGGCACTTCTTTGGGATATAATGGAGCTTCCACTGAGAATGGCATGAGAACTTCCTCTACACGTTTCTGCAACCATGTAGCAAAAGGAGGATATGTCTTGGGATCTACTCTGCCAAAGTCCTTCTTACCTTTTTCACCCTGTGAGCCCAAGCCTGAGATGCTTGTATGACTAACTCTTGGTTTTCCTCCACAGGAAAGTACAGAGACTTAGAAAATTCTTCCATATTTGGTGGTTCTCTCAGAGGATAGCCGAAATGCTTCCTGGATAATGTTGGATGATAACTGATCACACCCTTTCTCCCTAGCAAAGGCACTCCAGCAAATCTTCCACAACTGACCAGCAACTCCTTTCCCAGCAAATCTCTGTCATATCCCCAAGCTATATTCTCAGAAGTCAGCCCCATTAGCCTCCTAGACCACCTCCACTCATCTTTCATCTCTTTGAAAGGACCTGACTTTGGCAATTGCCTAGCAAACCACTCAGCAAATAATGAAGCACAACAGCCCACTGGTTCACCTCCGCCTTTCTCATTCCGGTAATGAACGTTGTATTAGAAATCTCCCAATAGAGTTGGCACATGATTGCCTTTAGCAAAGATAGAGATCACTTCCAAGCTCACAAACTCTTTTTCTCCCGGGAAAAGACTAGATCCATACACCATCAAAGCCAGCACAACATCAAAGTCTCCCCATTTACCCTCTTTGGCATATTCTTCAGCCTCTGGTATAAGCATATTCCAAGGGAGTCCTCTGCCTTCACTGTCCTTTAAAGCCTTATTGACCTTAGCAACTGGTATACGACAGACTATGGCTATGTCTTCTTCCTTGAGAACCACCTTAGACCCATAATAAGGCAAAGTATCTCTGACTGGAACACCCAAAATGCTGGAAATCTCTTCCAAGGTAGGAGCCAAGATATAGTCTGGAAACACAAAACACCGCAGCAAGGGATCATAGAACTGAAGCAAAGTGGGCAAGCTATCCTTCTGGTCTGCAGTAGGTTTGTCCATGTACTTTAATATCTGACCATACCCCTTTCTGAAATTCCCCAAGACTTGGTCATTCATCAGCCCTGCTAATTTCTGAACACTCTTGACTTCTGGTTGGAGAAAAGTATAATGAACATTATTTTTCCTTGTAATTCTCTTAACTTCTGTCATCTGAAGAGCTTATAATTACCAGAACTGGGTGCTAAACTGTGAACAACAAACTTGAAAAATGGAAACACAAATAGTTAATGCAAGTGTGATGCAATGCAAATGCAATGCAGGCATATGATCAATCTGGGACCATCTGGATACTGGACACTGAATATCAAGACCCTCATAACTAAAGACCCCTCTAAGTCATAACCCTCTGGTAGAAACTCTTAGAACCAAGAGACCAAGAAATCCAGAACCATAAGGACCAAATCATAATAAGGACCACTGATAAAGAGGGTATGTAGAGGCCAAGGGTTCCTGCAAACCTGTAAACCCCTCGCAATCTCACTGGTGTGCTCCGGGTCAGACATCACGGACTCTCAAAGCCGAATAGCAATAATACTTTTACCATTTCCGAGCAATGGCTCATGACCAAATCAGGGAATCGGTTTGGCATTATGTACTACTCAGGGAGGCCTCAACAGAGTCCGAGAAAACAAGGTCATCCTATGTGAGTTCCAGGTGGGCCCTCGGATGCGAATGGGTTTGCCACACAATGTGGTATGCCACTGTCACCACTAAAGAGGGATGTTTCCACAAGGTTCTCAATGATCGGTCCCCAGCTGCACATAACTATCAAGGTTATGAAATGAGAGAGGAAGATCCCCAAATCAAGACATTTCCAAGACGGTCGCAAATCTGGGTGTGGAACTCACTACTACCCTCGTGACAAGATCTCATGAGGCATAAGTGGAACCACTCTAAGTCCTAAGGTACACTCGAGCCGTGGTAATGAGCTCATCTCTCAGAAACAGTATCACCCAAGCCCACCAAACAGAAAATCCAGTCCAGACAGTCCAGTAATAATATATGATGCAGGAAATAAATACTGAAAAATATAAATAAAGTTGTAAATAAACAACAATAAAATATACACACGACAGCAAACAATCAACACCTAGAGAAATAGAAACAAACAAGCGCTAGGAGAGACTCTCAAGGGAACCAGAGATTCTGGGTTCGTTCCCCAGCAGAGTCGCCAGCTGTCGCTCCCTGGATTTCCATCCTGGTACAAACGCGAAAGTGGCGCGGAAAAGGGTAGAGTCGCCAGCCAGGCATTTTTATCCCGAAGGAACGGGAATGGTAATGCTGCACAGACCAAAGAAAAGAAGAGGAAGGACACGGGTCCTACGAACCAAAGAGACTGAGTTTCGGAGTCGGTTACGACCTGGGAAGGTATTAGCACCCCAGATCGTCCGCCGTACCCGACAGGATCCACGCTTGCAAAGAAACTGTTTCAAAGGGTGAAGAAATGAAAGCTGCTGCGACGAAAAGGAACTGAACTGGATAAACGAAAAGAAAAGGGGACTGAAAAAGAAATGAAAAGGAAAAATGTAGGGAAAATAAAGATTGTGCTCGAACGGGCCCTACCCCGCTGCCTACGTACCTCATCTGGACAATGAGGATCAGAGTCGTCGTAGTTCCCCTAACTAGGGGTGGAAAAGATTTCTTGTGTCTTCAGGCTTAAACTGCCTATGTCAATGCTCAGGTGTTGCAGGCTCGGACGACGAGTGCATAACCGTCTTGCAAAATGACAAGTATGAGCAAGTTCGCGGACGGAGCTAAGGAGATGAGAAAAGAATTCCCGAAGGAGAGACGCTTATTGTTTGTTTGTGTTTTTTAGAGGCTTTTATGAGTGTGTCACAAGGAAGTGAGCTCAAGCTCTTTTCTATGGAATGTATACTTTCCACTACATTCCAAGATGGAATAATAGAACAAGCACACTCAAGTAAGGAGAAGATCCCCAAAACTTGATTCCAGAGATTAGGGCTTAGGCTCACTAACTCATTGAATTTATTAAGTGTTTTTGTATTTTTGAATGAAGAAGTCTTTTTTATGATTTTCTTGATGAAGATGGTCTCATAATGAGACTTGTGCATCATGATGCACAAGCTTGTACCATCCCAAGATGGGATAACTACAAGTGTTTCATGGAATAAGGCTATTGCACAGGAGACCACTTCAATCCTTATTAAGTACTTTTTAGGGTTTTGAGATGAGAAGAGAAGAAACCAAAGGATCTTAAAGGTAAAAAGTCTAATGGGGGACTAATGAATCCTAAAGTTATCATGCAAAGGAAATCCTAGGTTAGTGAGGTATATTATCCTAAAGGAGGAGAAGATAAGAAAAGAAAGAGAAGAAAAGAAGAAGAATGAAGAAGAGAAGAAGGAGGAAGTAAGGCCTAAGCCCCAACAATCACAAGTAAGATAATATCAAGAGAAGAGATAAGAATTGGAGATGTGGGAATCACATCCACACCTCTCACTTACCAAAGCCCCTGAAATGGTTAGTAACATAAGAACAAATGCAACACAAAATGAACATAATATCAAACCAAAGCCACACAACCATAAGTGAAGTCTTAATCACAAATGCTAAATGCAAATTCAAAGCACAAGAATGAGAAAAGAACTATACAACTCAACATGAAGCATTATGAATCACCATGACAAAACAAAATGAATATGAGAAAATACAAAGCAAAATAGTCAAAGCAACACCACAAAGTTCAAAACCAGAACCCTAACATGTTAGGAAAGTGCCTAAGGGACATGTGAGATGAAGAGAAGAAGCACACAAAGTCAAGTATTTACATCATGAGAAGTAGAGAAACAAACGAAGTGAAGTGAGCATGCATAAGTGTGAATGAACTTCAAGAGCAACCAAACACAAACTTTCTCAAGGCACAAGCATCAACACAAGACCAGAGGGATATCAACAACCTAAGATGGCTCTAAACAACTTAAAGAAGTTGGCGCAAGTGCCCTTCTAACCTAAGGAGTAACCATATGACCCAAAAAGAAACAAAATGGAACAAGTAAGGAACAAAAATTCACATCAATTCAAGTATACATCCAAAAATTCCACAAACGTGCACAGATGATCTTCAATCATACAATATCAACATACCAAAAAGAGAGGATCAAAATCAGAAGCTTAACCATTCAAATAAAGGTTCAAACATGGATTAGGGTTAGAAGGCTTCATGCACAAGTTAGAGACCAAAATCAATTAAGCATATGCCTAAAAATCAGAAATAAAATAATCAACAAACTACACCTCATCATGAATCCAGAGCAAAACGAATCATCTTAAAATTCAAAATAATGATCAAGATAGAAAATGAACAAGCCAGCATGCTTCAAAATGAAAATAAAACAATTAATTAAAAGAAACAAATAATTTTTGCGTGACAATTAAAAATAAATGAAAAAATAAAAATGCCAAAAATTAGAGAAAACTAAAAGAAACTTTCATGAATTGTTTTATAATTTTTGATGGCCTAATTCTATTTTTAAAAATTAAAATTCAAACTGACAATAAAAATGAATAAAATAAAGAGAAACCAAGCCAGGGGTGCATTCAGCAATCAATTTCAATTCATTTTACATGGGCCTTCAACGCAGGGGGTGAATAGCAAAGGGAGGCCCACCTAGTCTGTGCAGGTTCACAACAAATATGGTGGATATTCACAAAATCAGGAAAAATCAAGGACCCTTAGATCAAACGCACGCATGAGATTGAGTCATTAATTAAAAACAATCCTCACATTCATTGGACAGGGGTGAGAGTGCATGGTGTTATGGTGAGGTGAGAAACAAAATGCATTATTCAGAAAACATAAAATCACGTGAGAGGGAGGGGGTGGTTTTAATGTGTTGTCACGTTGATAGCCGTCTAGATGAAGGATCCAAGGGCATGCGTTCATTTTCTTCCTTGAGCTTAGGTGATCAATCTCCAGAATCCGGTGACCGGAGCTAGGGCTCCGGCACCGGAAAATTCATGATCAAGAACAAAACACCATAGAAATCATTCAAAACCTCCAGATCAAACAATCAAACTATGCTAAATTAAAATACGCTCATGAAATTCACAATGGATCAAAGAATAATTTAGATCGAAGACAAACAAATTTACATTTCAAACTTCAAATCATCACAAAATACTTAATACTCATCCATTTTTCAAACAAATTAGCACAGAATCATCAGCACAACAAGCAAATCACAATGCATACATTTAATTTCAAGTTTAGATCCACAAATTTCAGAGCATACCTGAACTTGCAACTCCTTCAAAACACCAAGATAATGCTCCTACAGCTGCAGATCTGCTCACTTTGACCTCCTCTTGCAAAATAAATGCAAGATGGAGCTTGAGGGAAACTAGATCTTGGAATCCGAAAGCTCTTGCTCTTTAATGGCACCTCTATGATTCTTCACTTTCAGCTTGAATGAGTATGAGCAAAGTGATCCTCAAGGTTCAAGGAAGCAGAATATGTGAAGAGATTATGAAGAGAGTGCTTGAGGAGAGAAATTCGAAGAGAAACGTAAGTGAGCAAGAAAAAATTAATCTGAGAAATGAGAGAGCCTCTACACGAATTTAGGGCATGCTTTTCTTTTATATGATTTGTATTTTCACCTGTCTAGGGTTTTTGAATCAAAAGTGGCATGAGGGGTGTGATTGAGGTGTATTTGCCAAATTGCATGAAAAGTGTGACTGCCTCATACACCCGTGCAAACCTTCCCTCAAGTGTGCATTTTGACTTCAATCCATCCCTTGATTTGTTTTGAATCAATACTGACCTTTGGTTATGAGTGTAACATGCTTTTTTGAATGATTATGCAATTTTGCCTCTTGTGTGGTATACTTCACCTCATGCACGAAATTAATGATATTTTTGGAGAAAAACAACACTTATGCAATGCCTTGTAACAATATGATCTTATTTGGTCCATGAAATAGCTTGGAAATGATGTACATGAGTTTTTGCATTTGGAGGAAGCTTGGAATTCATGTCATGCCCTAAAATTCAAGCAACTTTCGAAGGGCTTATCTCCCAATCCATGAGGGCTATGAAAATGTACTTATACTTTTTAAAAATGGGAGAACCTAATCTTCAACTTTCATGTTTAATGGCAACTCATTTGAAGCTTTTTTCACCAAGTTATGTGTCTTTGAAAATTAGGGCAAAAAGTTGCTAAAAATGGCAAATTCCATGACCAACCACATGCCAAAAATGGAAAACTCCTTAAAACCTTTTGATTCTTGATCTTTGAGTTTGCCAAACCTCTTCTAATGTTATAAGAACATCCCTTGACTTGAAAAATAGGGTTGGACCCTTTGAATTCTCACAGTTGACTTCTAGAATGCACAGTTGACCAATTTCTTCTTTTACAAGCAACTGATGAAATACCTGACTTCCACAAGGATTTTTCTCACCAAATTTCATCCCTAGGATCCTCTTATCATATGAAAGACTTTGCCCAGATGAAATGTCCAAAGTCACAAAGTTTTCATGCTTGAAAGTGAAACCCTAATTTGGTATCATTGTGTAGGAGCTTGCCCTAGCTTGAATTCCCTGATGATCTCCCAATCTCCTGGGCTTTTGTGAATGATCTTGAACTTGTGAATGCAATGTAGACTCCTAATAGGACTTGGACAAGTCCACTGGGCCTCTTGCTATAACTTGAAATGCCTCAAGTCCCTTCACAGATGATCATATGCCTAATGTTAGGTCATGAGAATGTTATGCCTCATCTTTCCATGCAACAATGCCAAGAATATGATATGCTTATGAAGACTATGGTATGATGATGGTGCTTAAAGAAAAGAGGGAAAATTTGGGGTGTTACACCCTGGAACGAGACCAATCAAGATACTGAGCTGAAGCTATGTTGTTTCACTTGCCAAGTATAGTTATCCCCTTAGTCTGAATATTGTCTCAAGCCCAGGCAGCTTGTCTGACAATGGCAAGGTTGTGCTGGATGTCACAATAGAGGGTCTCTGTCAAGTCTTGCTCTCTTGGGGGATGCATCAAGGCATACCCTAATTGTCTTTTGAAAAGCAAAGGATTGCAATTGATGCAACCCTTTACTCCAATCAGGGGTACATTGGGATACTGCCCACAGCTGGTGATGATGTATTTGCCCTTGGTGCTCTGAGTGCACCATCTGATGTCTTCTGATGTAAGGGCAATCATTCTCTTAGCCCAGTTCTTTGGTTGATGAGGATTCAAGAAAGTGTCTAACTTCGGCAAGTGCCTCAATAACCAATAATAGAAGAGAGGTGCATAGCATCTGACTAATCTTCCCCTCTGCTTCTCATTCCTTTGATGCACTGAGTAGTAAAAGTCTCCAAGCAAGGTAGGGGCTGGATTCCTCAACAAGAAAAGGTGGATAGGACTCTTGCTTACAAACTTAGGCTCGTCTGCAAACAAGATGATTCCATATATGCTAAGGGCTAGAAGAGCACAAATAGTGTCCCAATTCTCTGCTGCAGCATGAAGGGTGGCCTGAGTAACCAAGAAAATCCAAATGAAGGACTGGAATTCCAGCCTTGGTGGTCATATTCTAGTCAATGAGGGTGGGCTCCAAGTGCAAAGCCTTAGCTACATCTTCATTCTTGGGAGCAACCATCTCAGGGTTGAAGGGAATCCCTCTCCTGATAGGGACACCTAACAACATGGAGAACTCTTCCACCAATGGTCCCAACTGAAAATATGGGAAAGTGAAACATCTGAGAGGAGGGTCATAGAACTGAAGACACGTGTGGATCATGCTCCTCTGGGAAGCATCCAAATCCATGATCATGTCCATAATGCCACCATAATGTTCCCTAAATAAAGGGACATGATCAAGAGTGATGAGAGACTGAATCTGTCTGATGCCTGTCAAAGTGGGCTCAAAGAAATGATAGGTGATGTTGCTCTTCCTGGATGTGTCCATGCTGACAATGGATGCTGGTGAAGAATACTGAGGATAACTGCTGATAAAGGTTTCGCTCCCACCTGATGACACGGGGGCCAAGAGGGGTACAGACGCGAACGGTCGGCGAAAGGAAAGAGGACACACAAGGGTGAACTCAGAAGACAAGAGTCGCCAGCTAGACATTTTTATCCCTAAGGAAAGGTAATATTGCATAGACCTAGAAAGATATGGATAAGACGGTTGCGAACCAGAGAAACTGAGAAAGGGGGTTGGTTACAACCTGGGAAGGTATTAGCACCCAGACTGTCCGTCGTACTCGACGGGATCCACGCTTACAAGATTTGTGTTTTTAAAGGGATAATGTCAGTGCAATTTGTGTATCAAATCTGGAAAAGAATGCAAGTGTCAGTGTAAAAGAAATGTGAAGTGTATAAGAGAAGTGTCAGTGTAAGAACAAGAGTGTGAAGCTTAAGACTATGAGGCTTAAAGAATGAATCTGGAAGAGGGGGGGGAATATACAGAGACTTTTGTTCGATAACTGTTAAGTTATGCCTACATATCCTCTCGTGCAATGAGGAAGTCAGAACTCCGTAGTTCGACTCAAAGAGACTGAAAGATAAATTGACTTGTGAACTACTTGCTTGTCTATGCTCAAGTGTATGACCTGTCTGGCTCAGGTGCAGACTGTCTTGCATTAGACGGAAGAAGCAAGTTCTCGTTTGTGAATGAGTGAGATGAGAAAAGAATCTCGAAGGAGACGATTATTGTTTGTTTTTGTGTTTTTAATCTTTTATTGATTTTTGGTGTTTGTTATAAGAAAATGAGCTTAAGCCTAAACCAAGGGTTAATAAACTCATCACATCTTCCCTCTGATTAAGGGTAATGAGAATACCTTAAGCATGAAGTAAGCACTTCACACTTAATCACCATGATGTAGGATTAAGATCATTAACCTACTTGTGATTATTTAGATGTTTTTGCTGTTTTTTGTTTAGTGTTAAGTAATGAGTTTAAGCCATAATCAAAGATTTAATGGACCCATTACACCATCCTAATAGAAGGATAATAGATGAGAGCATTTAAGCTGAGAAAGACTCCTCAACTTAATCCATGATTAGGGATTAACCTCATGACAAAACAAAGCCTTTACTAGATGGATTTTAGTTAATGATAAGGTTAAGAAATGGATTTTATGGTTTGTAAGACAACTTGAGGGGGACTTGTCCATTAACACTAGGGTTAGTCCTTCTTAACCAGTTAAGGAAGAATTAGAACCCTAATGCAAGGCCCAAGTTAAAAGCTTGATGTCTTAGTGATTATTAGGTGGATTGATTAAAGGACTTAAACACATTAAAGGTTTAACACTTAGGATTAAAGTTATACACTCCATCCTAATAGAAGGATGCAGGCATAAGCTTAATCGCAAAGCCTTAAAACCTTTAAGGTTTAGTCCTTGATTATGAGATGAGAGGAGAAGACTCAAAGATGACACAAAGGCAAAATTAAATGGGGGACTAATCAAACCCTAATTATTATCATGCTTGGTTGTTCCTAGGGTTTATGAGGTTTGCAAGAAGATCTTCAGAGAAACCGCCAGGAAGGAAGCAGATGAAAGGAGCAAGAAGCAGAGAGAAGCAAGACAACTTGCTTCATTTAAGAAGACAAGTTGCTTGAAGAAAGAAAGTAGGAAAGAACATGAATGAGCAAGCTCACTCTAATACAAAGGTAAAATGCAGCAATGAATGCATAAGAGAGATGAAGAGAGATTGTGAGAAGTGAAGGCAAATTCACTTCTCAAAACAACTTACCAGCTGAAAAGTTAGCAAAAGAAATGGAGTGCAATGCAAATGAGATGAAATGTCATGATGCAAACCAAAGTCAGAAGCATAATCATGATTTCAATGATGCTAAGAGATGATGCAAACACATGGCATGAGTTGTGGATGATCATACAAGGGTGAGGATGCAAATGAAACATGCTTTGAACCATGGAAGTTCATGAACGTTTATGAAATGGAATGGACATATAACATGGAAAATGAAAGATGCAATGATCAAACATGATTCTAATATGTCCTAAGATGTCTTATGAATCATATGGATGCACAAAATGTCATGACAAGTTCCTAAATGCAAGCAAATGAGAGATGGATGCAAGGGAAGGCACAAATTAGGGTTTACATACAACATGCAATGCAAAAATTCAAAACCAGAAGCAAATGACATGACAAAAAATTTAAAATGGGATCAAAGGAACCCTAACCCTACACAAGTTCACTGCCCAAAGGAGGGGACCTAACTCTTAACCTAATGCAAGTTATGAATTTTCTAAGTTAATTAGGGTTTTAAGATACCTTATCATGAAAAATGCAAAACAAATTGAAAATGAAATATGAATTCAAACCAAATTTATCCTATAAACTACATGCTATGAAGGATGCAATGCAAGAGGAACCATCATCAAACTCTCAATGGTTAGGCAGAAAAGATTTTTACAAGTTTGAACAAAAATATTACCTTTAAAAGAATTTAATTCCAATGAAAAGGGTCAAAATGCATCAAGAACCAAAAAGAAATTTGTTTTGAGGGTTTGATAATGTTTCTAAATGTCTTGAAATGCAATGTGAATTTTTTTGTGATTTTTAAATACCTAAAGGCATTTTTAATTAATTAATTCTCATTAACTAATTAAAAATAAACATTTAAATGATTTAAAAATGATTTTTAATGCAAAAAATAAAAATAAAAATATTTTTGGGTTCTGAAAAATAATGAAATGTTTGACAAAAATTTTTCAGAATTTTTAAATGTGTTTTGCTATTTTAAATAATTCGTGGAAGTTAATTATAAAACAAATGAAATAAAATGAATTTAAAAAGAAAAAAGAGAAAGTCAAACAGATCAATGGCTGTGGTTCAAACTTGGGGACGCGGGAATTGACCTGGCGCGCAAACGAACGGCCAAAATTCAAACTTGCCTAATTATGTCATTAGCCCTAATCCTGAGCCCTAATCACTTTCAGATGACCGGAACAGTGTTCCGGTCATCTTCTCCGGCCAACCATTTTCCCAATCTCACTCAATACGCATCAAAACCTCACAAAACTCTCCAGAATCAATATATGAACATCATTAAACATAAACCCTACAACAAAAACCATTTATTTTTCATGAATCAAGAGAAACAAACAAAATCATTTTTACGAGCAAACTTTCAGACAGTCAATACATGCTTGTTTCTTAACCATTTCCAAAACCAAACACATCCAGATGATCAGTGCAACTCATAGAATCATTTTATAACAAGAAATTAAAGTTCTAGACAAAAAGTTCTTGAGCTCACTGTCGCTCCCACCAAATGACACCGGGCCAAGAGGGGTACAGACGCGAACGGTCGGCGAAAAGGAGGAATGAGAACAAACAGGAGTGAACTCAGAAAGACAAGAGTCGCCAGCTAGGCATTTTTATCCCGAAGGAAAGGTAATGCTGCATAGACCTAAGAAAAGATATGGATAAGACGGTTGAGAACCAGAGAGACTGAGAAAGGGGGTTTGTTACAACCTGGGAAGGTATTAGCACCCAGATTGTCCGTCGTACTCGACGGGATCCGCGCTTAAAAGATTTGTGTTTTAAAGGGGTAGTGTCAGTGCAATTTGTGTATCAAAGCTGGAAAGAATGCAAGTGTCAGTGTAAGTGAAATGTGTAAGAGAAGTGTCAGTGTAAGAAAAGAGTGAAGTGCTCAAGATCATGAGGCTTAAAGAATAAGGCTAGAAAAAAAAGGGGGAATATACAGAGACTTTTGTTCGATAACTGTTAAGTTATGCCTACGTATCCTCTCGTACAATGAGGAAGTCAGAACACCGTAGTTAGACCCAAAGAGACTGAAAGGTGAATTGACTTATGAACTGCTTACTTGTCTATGCTCAAGTGTCTGACCTGTCTGGCTCAGGTGCAAACTGTCTTGCATTAGACGGAAGAAGCAAGTTCTCGCTTATGAGTGAATGAGGTGAGAAAAGAATCCCAGAGGAGACGATTTTTGTTTGTTTATGAGTTTTCAGTCTTTTATTGCTTTTGGATGCTTGTCATAAGTTAATGAGCTTAAGCCTAAACCAATGGGTTAGTAAACTCATTACATCTTCCCTCTGATTAGGGGTAATGAGAGTACCTTAAGTGTGAAGTCAGCATCTCACACTTAATCACCATGATATAGGATTAAGATCATTAACCTACTTGTGATTATTTAGATGTTTTTGGTGTTTTTGTTTAGTGTTGAGTAATGAGTTTAAGCCATAATTAGGGATTAAACAGACTCATTACACCATCCTAATAGAAGGATAATAGATGAGAATGTTTAAGCTGAGGAAGACTCCTCAACTTAATCCATGATTAGGGATTAACCTCATGACAAAACAAAACCTTTATTAAGTGGATTTTAGTTAATGATAAGATGAAGAACTGAGTTTTATGGTTTGTAAGACAACTTGAGGAGGACTTGCCCATTAACAGTAGGGTTAGTCCTTCTTAACCAATTAAGGAAGAATTAGAACCCTAATGCAAGGCCCAAGTTACAAGCTTAATGTCTTGATGATTATTAAGTGAATTGATTAGAGGATTTAAACACATTAAGGGTTTAACACTTATGATTAAAGTTATACACTCCATCCTAATAGAAGGATGCAGGCATAAGCTTAATCACAAAGCCTTAAAGCCTTTAGGGTTTAGTCCCTGATTATGAGATAAGAAGAGAAGACTCAAAGAAACACAAAGGTAAAAGCTAAGTGGGGGACTAATCAAACCCTAATTATTATCATGCTTGGTTGTTCCTAGGGTTTGTGAGGCTTAAGAGAGAAAGATCTTCAAGGAACCACCAAGGAGAGAAGCAGATGAAGGGAGGAAGAAGCAAAGAGAAGCAAAACAACTTGCTTCACTTAAGAAGTCAAGTTGCTTGAGGAAAGAAGGTAAGATGAACAAGAATGAGCAAGCTCAATCCAATACACATACAAAAATGCAGCAAAGGAAGTATGAAAGAAATGAAAAAAGATTATGAGAAGTGAAGGCAAATCCACTTCTCAAAACAACTTACCACCTGAAAAGTTAGCAAAAGAAATGAAATGTAATGCAAATGAGATGAAATGTGATGATGCAAACCAAAACCAGAAGCATATACAGGATGATAATGATACTAAGAGATGATGCAAACATGAGGCAAGGCATTAGAATGATCATACAAACATATGTATGCAAGAGAAGCATGTTTAGAACCATGAACATGCATGAAAAGTTATGAGATGCAATGGACATAAAACATGGCAAATGAAATATGCAATGATCAATCATGATTCTAATATGTCTTAAGATGAATTATGAATCAAATGAAAGCACAAAATGTCATGGCAAGTCATGGTATGCAAGCAAATGGAAGATGGATGCAAAGGAAGGCATGAAATTAGGGTTTATGATCAATACACAAAGCAAAATCCAAAACCAGAAACAAATGACATGATAAAAATTTGAAAATGAAATCAAAGGAACCCTAAACCTATACAAACTCACTGCCCAAAGGAGGGGATCTAACTCTTAACCTAGTGAGAGTTATGAATTTCCTAAGATTGCTAGGGTTTTAAGGTACCTTGACAAGAAAAATGCAAAACAAATTGAAAATGCAAGATCAATTCAAGCCAATTTTATCCTATAAACTACATGTTATGCAAGATGCAATGCAAAAAGAATCATTGTCCAACTCTCAATGGTTAGGCAGAAATGATTTTTTGAAGTTTGAAACAAAATAATGCCTTGAAATGAAATTAAATCCAAAGAAAATTATCAAAAGGGCATCAAGAACAAAAAGAAATTTGGTTTGAGAGTTGGACAATGTTTCTAAATGTTTTTAAAGGTTACATGAATTTTTTTTGTGATTTTTAAATACCTAAAAGTATTTTTAATTAATTAATTTTCATTAATTAATTAAAAATAAACTTTTAAATGATTTAAAAATAATTTTTGATGCAAAAAATAAAAATAAAAATATTTTTGTGTTCTGAAAAATAATGAAAATCTTGACAAAAATTTTCATGATTTTTAAACATTTTTTGCTATTTTAAATTAAATGTACAAAATAAGTCAAATTAAATGGAAATAAAATGAGTTTTAACTGAAAAATGAGAAAGTATGCAAATCCAAGGGCTGTGGTTCAAACTGGGACGCGCGGGAATTGACTTAGCGCGCATCTGGACGGCCCACATTCAAACTACGCTAATTAAGTCATTAACCCTAATCTGAACCCTAAACATTTTCAGGTGACCGGAACAGTGTTCCGGTCATCTTCTCCGGCAGGGTGCTCATGCTATCTCACTCCCTATGCATCAAAACTTCACCAAAATCTCCAGATTCACTCCTTAAACATCATTAAACCTAAACCCCACCCCAAAATACATTTATTTTCACTGAATCATAAGAATCAAAGCAAAAGGTATTTCACAGGCAAAGTTTCAGAGCAAGCATACAACCTCAAAACTCAATCATTTTCAAAAATAAAAGGTTCAGTGAACTAAGGGAAGCATGTAGATCATTTTAGAAACAAGAAATAAGAGTTCTGGAAAAATGAATTTCCATGGCTACCTGAATCGAAGCTTTCAACCCAAGAGCTTTCTGCATGCCTCTTTGCCTCAAAATGATCCCAATGGTCCTCTTGATGAAGTTATGAAGCTTGGTTGGAGTTTATAATGGTTGGTTTGTGAGTTTGCAGAAGTTCTGTTCAGTGAGGGGTGAGGATCGTGTTTCTGATTGAGGAGGTTTCAGGGATGAATGAGGGCAGGGAAATGATCAGGAGGATGTGCTGAGATGTTTTGTGAAGTTTGTTTGTATGTTTGAAGCTTGTGCTGTGTGTTTCGAATGATTTTGCATATGAGGTGAGTTTCTTGAACTATGGCTTATAATATGTTTCAGGCTTGTGTGTGTGGTGTGTTATGCTGGCTTTGGTCCACTTATCACAACTAGAGAGGTCAGAGGAGTTGGTGTGGACTGTTGTGATTGGTATGGCTTAAGTTGCAAAAAGTCAAGCAAGTTGTACTTGGAGGTATGGGCAAGTGGCAGGCTGAGATAGGGGCATGGCTATGTGCAGCAAGAAGTGTGGAGAGCCCTAGGATCAATTCTGAAGTCAGCCAGCACATGGATTAGGGTTTGAGTGAGGTTTTGCAACTTGGTTCATCTTTGGCCCTTTTGAAGTTTCTTGATCCACAAGTCACAAAAATGAGCAAACTCTTGATGCAATCTGACTTTTAGACATTGGTTCGTGTTTGTGTGAAGTTTAGAAGTCCATTTGAAAGCTCAATTTTCCTTGGCAAGGGATTTTGCAACTTTGCCTCTTTGGTGGAAAACTTGAAATTATGTGATTTTTCCCAACTTTGACAAGCCATAACTTTTGATCCAAAATGAATTAGGACAAGTTCTTGTACTTTTTGAAAAGGGAATGATCCATTATACAACTTTCATGACCAAATTTTTCCCATTTGAAGCATTTTTGAATCAAAAAGCAAGGGTTGAAAAAGTTTCCCAAAATGGCAAGTTTCCATCACAAGTCATTTTCCCAAAAAGTCAACTTTGCAAATGGCTTGAAATTCTTCAATTTTGTGAACTTCTAACATCCTCTATGATCAAATAAAGATCATACATAATCAAAATGATGAAGAACACCCTTTGGTTGGGTCAATGGGAGCCTCAGATGCCCTGATTTTGCACTGGCTTGCTCAAAAAGTCAACTCTTGATCAGATGCCTTCCCCATGGAATTTCTTCATGAAAATTGATATGCATGATCCCTATACCATATAGAGACCAATAGAAACAAGAATGACCAAAAAATTTGGAGTTATGGCCTTTGAAACCAAAACCCTAATTCTAGGTCATCTGTGCAGTTAAACCTGGCTCTGCTTCCATGCCAATCTCAGTTCTTGTGATTTTTTGACATTCTTGACTTTGAGAAGGTATAATATGATGCTTGAACATACATGGACCCCTTTGAAGTGATTGATGGCCTTTGGAATGGCTCAAATGGCTCTTGGATTGCCCAGATCACAAACCCTAGAAGCAGATGACTTAGAACCAATGCAGTGAATCAGAAATGTGGTATGAGATGCTATGGTTGAAGTTATGCATATGAGAAAATCACAAGCCATGGTGTGAATGGGTGAGGGCAAATTTGGGGTGTTTACACTCACCTAAACTGGAGCTTTCGAAACAGGGACTTTCTGGCTGCTTCTTTGGTCCAAACAAGCTCCAATGATCCTCCTTAGAAGTTTGTGATGCTTAGCTAGAGTTTATATGATCTCTAGAGGAAGTTTGCAGAAGCTCAGGTCAATGGAGGAGGGAAATCGTGTTTTTGATGTGGGAGGTTTCAGGCCAAAGCAATGGTTGGGAAATGATCAGAGGATCATGGTGAGTGATTCTATGAAGTTTGTTTAGAAGTTTGATGCTTGTGTGATGAGTTTCGAAACAAAATGCATAAGAGGTGAGTTTTGGGAACTATATCTTATGATAGGCTTCAGCTTCCAAGATTATATGAAATGTAATCCATGAGGCATGTATGTGAAGCTGTGATTGGTCAGAGAGTTGTTGCTGGCCTAGCTTGATTGGTATGGGCCATTTTGCATAAAGTCAACTATTGTGTAAGAAGAGGTATGGGCTGGTTCAGTCAAGGTACAAGGGCATGGCTTGGCTCAGCATGCTTCAAGGAGAACCATGGAAATGAATTTGAGGCAATGCAGCAAGTGGATTAGGGTTTATGTGAGGTTTTGCAATTTCACAAAGTTTTGGCCCTTTTGAAGTTTCTTAAAGATCAACGCATGAAAATGAACAATTATTTGGTGCATTCTGAATTTTAGGTCATGGTTTATGTTTGTGTAATGCATAGAAGTCCATTTGAAGTCACATTTTGCCTTGGCATGAGGTTTTGCAACTTTGCCTCTTTGGTGTAAAACATGAAATTATGTGATTTTTGCCAACTTTGACAAGCCATAACTTTTGATCCAAAATGAATTAGAATGAGTTCTTGTACTTTTTGAAAATGGGAGGATCCATTCTACAACTTTCATGACCAAAGTTTTCTCATTTGAAGCATTTTTGAATCAAAAAGTGAAGGTTGAAAAACTTTCCCAAAATGGCAAGTTTTCATTACAAGTCACTTTCCCAAAAAGGCAATTTTGCAAATGGCTTGATATTCTTCAATTTTGTGAACTTCTAACATCTTATATGATCAAATAAAGATCATACACATTCAAAATGATGGAGAACACCCTTTGGTTGGGTCATTGGGGGCCTCAGATGCCCTGATTTTGCACTGACTTGCTCAAGAAGTCATCTTGTGATCAGATGCCTTCCCCATGGAATTTCTTCATGAAAATTGATATGCATGATCCTCATAACACATGGAGACCAATAGAAACAAGAATGACCAAAAAATTTGGAGTTATGGCCTTTGAAACCAAAGCCCTAATTCTAGGTCATCTGTGCAGTTAAACCTGGCTCTGCTTCCATACCTTTCTCAGTTCTTGTGATTCTTTGACTTCTTTGATCTTAAGAGGATATAACATGATGCTTGAACACAAATGGACCCCTTTGAAGTGATTGATGACCTTTGGAGTGGCTCAAATGGCTCTTAGATGGCTCAGATCACAAACCCTAGATGCAGATGACTTTGGAACAATGCAGTGAAACAAAAATGCAATATGAGATGCTATGATTGAACTTATGTATATGAAAAGGTCACAAGCCATGGTGTGAATGGGTGAGGGAACATTTGGGGTGTTTACAGCTGCCCCTATTCAAACATGAGTTAGCTGTGCAGGATGTAAGCGACGGCTTATCATGCAAACAAGGTAACTTGTGGTTGAATACCAAAGACAGTCCACAATTTGCACTCACTGAATGAAGAAGAAAAAGGATATAGATTGTAAAAGAAAATAAAGTATGATTATAAAGTACGGGCAACGGAGGACGACCGTCAAGCAGAGGACGACTTGTCGCTCCCACCAAAATGACACCTCAGGTCAGAAGGGGTACAGACGCGAATGGTCGGCGAAAGGGACGATGAGAACACACCGGGGTGAACTCAGAAAGACAAGAGTCGCCAGCTAGGCATTTTTATCCCGGAGGAAAGGTAATGCTGCATAGACCTGAGAAAAGATATGGATAAGACGGTTGCGAACCAGAGAGACTGAGAAAGGGGGTTGGTTACAACCTGGGAAGGTATTAGCACCCAGATTGTCCGTCGTACTCGACGGGATCCACGCTTAAAAGATTTGTGTTTTAAAGGGGTAGTGTCAGTGCTATCTGTGTATCAAAGCTGGAAAGAATACGAGTGTCAGTGTAGAAAGAAAGTGAAGTGTATAGAAGAAGTGCCAGTGTAAGAACAAGAATGAAATGCTCAAGACCAAGAGGCTTAAAGAATAAGGCTGGAAAGAGAGGGGAATATACAGAGACTTTTGTTCGATAACTGTTAAGTTATGCCTACGTATCCTCTCGTGCAATGAGGAAGTCAGAACACCGTAGTTAGACCCAAAGAGACTGAAAGATGAATTGACTTGTGAACTGCTTACTTGTCTATGCTCAAGTGTATGACCTGTCTGGCTCAGGTGCAAACTGTCTTGCATTAGACAGAAGAAGCAAGTTCTCGTTTGTGAGTGAATGAGATGACAAAAGAATCCCGGAGGAGACGACTATTGCTTGTTTTTGAGTTTTCAGTCTTTTATTGCTTTTGAGAGTTTGTCATAAGAAAATGAGCTTAAGCCTAAACCAATGGGTTAGTAAACTCATCACATCCTCCCTTTGATCAGGGGTAATGAGGATACCTTAAGTGTGAAGTTAGTATCTCACACTTAATCACCATGATGTAGGATTAAGATCATTAACCTACTTGTGATTATTTAGATGTTTTTGTTGTTTTTGTTTAGTGTTGAGTAATGAGATCAAGCCATAATCAAGGATTTAATGGACTCATTACACCATCCTAATAGAAGGATAATAGATGAGAGCATTTAAGCTGAGAAAGACTCCTCAACTTAATCCATGATTAGGGATTAACCTCATGACAAAACAAAGCCTTTATTAAAGTGGATTTTAGTTAATGGTAAGATGAAGAAATGGATTTTATGATTTGTAAGACAACTTGAGGGGGACTTGTCCATTAACACTAGGGTTAGTCCTTCTTAACCAATTAAGGAAGAATTAGAACCCTAATGCAAGGCCCAAGTTACAAGCTTGATGTCTTGATGGTTATTAAGTGGATTGATTAAAGGATTTAAACACATTAAGGGTTTAACACTTAGTATTAATGTTATACACTCCATCCTAATAGAAGGATGCAGGCATAAGCTTAATCACAAAGCTTTAAAACCTTTAGGGTTTAGCCCTTGATTAGGAGATGAGAAGAGGAGACTCAAAGATGACACAAAGGTAAAACTAAGTGGGGGACTAATCAAAACCCTAATTATTTTCATGCTTGGATGTTCTATATGGTTTGTGATGCTCAAAGGAGAAAGATCTTCAGAGAACCACCAAGGAGAGGAACAGATGAAAGGAGGAAGGAGCAAAGAGAAGCAAAACAACTTGCTTCACTTAAGAAGACAAGTTGCTTGAAGAAAGAAAGTAAGATGAACAAGAATGAGCAAGCTCAATCCAAAACACATACAAAATGCAGCAAGGGAAGTATGAAAGAGATGAAAAAAAGGATGTGAGAAGTGAAGGAAAATTCACTTCTCAAACAACTTACCACCTGAAAAGTTAGCATAGGAAATGAAATGCAATGCAAATGAGATGAAATGTGATGATGCAAACCAAAACCAGGAGCAAGATCATGAAGTGAATGATGCTAAGAGATGATACAAACATGAGGCAAGGCATGATAATGATCAAACAAGCATAAAGATGCAAATGAGGCATGCTTTGAACCATGGAAGTACATGAAAAGTTATGAAATGCAATGGACATATAACATGGCAAATGCAAGATGCAATGATCAAACATGATTCTAACATATCCTAAGATGTATTATGAATCAAATGAATGCACAAAATATCATGGCAATTCATGGTATGCAAGCAAATGGAAGATGGGTGCAAAGGAAGACATAAATTAAGGTTTATGATCAACATACAAAGCAAAATTCAAAATCAGTGGCAAAAGTCATGATAAAAATTTGAAAATAGGATCAAAGATACCCTAAACCTATACAAGCTCACTGCCCAAAGGAGGGGATCCAACTCTTAACCTAGTGAAAGTTATGAATTTCCTAAGATTGCTAGGGTTTTGGGGTACCTCACCAAGAAAAATGCAAAACAAATTGAAAAGGCAAGATCAATTCAAACCAATTTTATCCTATAAACTAAATGCTATGCAAGATGCAATGTCAAAAGAAACATCATCCAACTCTCAATGGTTAGGCAGAAATGAATTTTTGAAGTTTGAAACAAAATATTGCCTTGAAATGAAATTAAATCCAAAGAAAATGATCAAAAGGCATCAAGAACAAAAAATAAATTTGGTTTGAGAGTTGGACAATGTTTCTAAATGTTTTGAAATGCTATGTGAATTTTTTTATGATTTTTAAATACTTAAATGTATTTTTAATTAATTAATTTTCATTAACTAATTAAAAATAAACATTTAAATGATTTAAAAATAATTTTTAATACAAAAAATAAAAATAAAAATATTTTTATGTTTTAAAAATTAATGAAACTCTTGACAAAAAATTTCGTAATTTTTTAATGATTTTAGCTATTTTAAAATAAATATGCAAAACAAATGAATAAAAATGAAATAAAAATATAAATAAATGAAAGTATGCAAGAGGGATGGCCAGGATTTGATCTGGGCTTGGACTGGTTGACTGCGCGCCAGATCCAAGGGCCCAGATTCAAATCTGGCTAATTAGTTTTATGAATTAATTTAAACAGGCTTTGAATTAATTAAACATAGATTAGGGTTTTAATGACCCATCCTGGCCACACGTTTGCGCGCAAGTCAACCCCAGTCAACCCAATCCACGGCCTACATTCAAACTAAACCCTAATCCTCATTAATGCACTAATGATTTTCAGGTGGCCGGAAATGACCTCCGGTCATCTTCTCTGGCCACTTCCTTCCCTGAAAATTGCTAACTCACTCCCTAGGTCACTAAAACTTGATCTCTCTGCCCAGAATCCATCCCCACACATCATATAACAAGAATCAACAAACAAAACACATTTTGATTTCAGGGAGTGTCAGGGCAAGGTGAAGGGTCAGGGATGATCAGTGAGACATGCTGAGATGTTCTATGGAGTTTGTTTTGATGTTTGTGTCTTGTGGAATGTGTTTCGAATGAAAATGCATATGGGAGGTTTTTTGTGAATGCTGGCTTGTGTGTGTGTTCAGGCTCCAAGATGTTGTGAAATGGCTTGCTTGAAGTGTGTTTGTAATGTCTGGATTGGGCAGAATAGTTGGTGTGGCACTGTGGGATTGGTATGGGGGTTTTTGCAAAAAGTCAAGTCTAGGTGTACTTGAGGTATGGGCAAGTGTGAGGTTGTGATAGGGGCATGGTTAGGCTCAGCAGAGATCATGGAGTTCATGTGGATCAGATTCTATGAGCTGTAACAAGTAGAGGCATGGCTTCATGAGTTTTTGCAAGTTGATACATCTTTGGCCCTTTTGGGAATTCATGAAGTTCTAGGCACCAAAATGCAATATTCTTGGACCAATTCTGATCTTTAGAGGTCATGTGAGTATGTTGTAATGAGTTTGTACACATTTGGAGTCTTTGGAATGCTTGATCATATCAATTTGCAAAATGCCTCTTTGGTACAAAACTTGAAATTATGTGATTTTGGCCAACTTTGACAAGCCATAACTTTTGATCCAAAATGAATTAGAATGAGTTCTTGTACTTTTTGAAAAGGGAATGATTCATTCTACAACTTTCATGACCAAAGTTTTCTCATTTGAAGCATTTTTGAATCAAAAGGAAAGGTTTGAAAAAGTTTCCCAAAATGGCAAGTTTACATTACAAGTCATTTTCCCAAAAAGGCAACTTTGCAAATGGCTTGAAATTCTTCAATTTTGTGAACTTCCAACATCTACTATGATCAAATAAAGATCATACACATTCAAAATGATGAAGAACACCCTTTGGTTGGGTCATTGGGGGCCTCAGATGCCCTGATTTTGCACTGACTTGCTCAAGAAGTCAACCCTTGATCAAATGCCTTCCCCATTGAATTTCTTCATGAAAATTGATATGCATGATCCTTGTAACATATAGACACCAATAGAAACAAGAATGACCAAAAAATATTGGAATTATGGCCCTTGAAACCAAAACCCTAATTCTAGGTTATCTGTGCAGTTAAACCTGGCTCTGCTTCCATGCCTTTCTCAGTTCTTGTGATTCTTTGATTTCCTTGACTTGGTGAGGATACAATATGATGATTGAATATACATGGACCCCTTTGAAGTTATTGATGACCTTTGGAGTGACTCTAGTAGCTCTTGGATTGCTCAGATCACAAACCCTAGATGCAGATGACTTTGAACCAATGCAGTGAATCAAAAATGTAATATGAGATGCTATGATTGAACTTATGCATATGAAAAGATCACAAGCCATGGTGTGAAATGAATGAGGGAAAATTTGGGGTGCTTACACGACTGTTGGGGATGAAGCAATGACGGGGACGACCGACATGCTGGGAAAAATGCGGGAAATAAAGCAATGACGTGGGACGGCCGACAAGCCGGGGATATAAGAGATTATGATGGGGACGGCCATCAGGTGAAGATATAAGACTCTCTGGGGATTAAAGGTAAAGGATGGGGACGGCCATCGGGCTCAGGGCATAAATGAAATAAATGAGGAGGTACGGTCATCAAAGGTGAAGAACGATCACCTAGCAGGGGACGGCTGCTTCGTTGGGGATAAGATGAGGGACGGTCATCTGAGGTGAAGGACGATCACCTGGCAAGGTACGGTTGCCAAAAGTATCGCGACATCGGACGAATGCCGGATAAAAAGGTCGACGATAGGGACGGCCATCGGATAAGCATGATTAAGGACGATCATCAAGAGGTGAAGGACGATCACCTAGCAGGGTACGGATGCTCTGAGGGTTTATCATGACATAGGACGAATGTCAGATAACAAGATCGACGATGGGGACGGCCATCGGATAAAATGATGAAGCACGATCATCAAGAGGTGAAGGACGATCACCTAGCAGGGGACGACTGCTGAAAATATCACGACATAGGACGCATGTCGGATAGGAATGGGTTCTAATGAATAGAGACTCCAATGGGGGTGATGAAGGACGATCATCAAAAAGGTGAAGGACGATCACCTAGCAGGGTACGGCTGCCGAAGGGTATCATGACATAGGACGAATGTCAGATAGAAAAGAAATAGTTCTCTGGTATTTGCCGGGGACTCTTCTGGGGAATAGTAGACACAGACGAGTGTCTAAATTCAAGAAGACATAAGTGTTTGACACGGTGCATAGATTAAAGATGCGGACGAGCATCCTTAAGACCATGATACAGACGAGTATTAGTAGAAACAAACGCTTGACGCATGTTCAGAGATGATGATACGGACGAGTATCAACTGGTTAACAAAGAACAAGGACGAGTGTCGAATCTGAGGGGATATAAGTGGTATATACAAGACACGGACGAGTATCTGTATGAGTGAAAAAAGTGATAAATGAGACATGGACGAGTGCTTAACTTGTTGGGGAGAGTGCGACACGGACGAGTGTCGGAAAAAGTGTACTATAAACAAGTATTTGATTCATAAAGTGTTTAGGCAACTATGCTGGAGAAGGTGACACGGACGAGTGTCAAGGGATTGTGTATATATGTATTTGTGAGTGCAAAGGGGACGCTTTGGCTTTCTGCTGGGGATATGACACGGACGGGTGTCGAGAAGTGTGTTTTTGTATTTGTAAGGGAAATGCTTTGGCTCTCTGGTGGAGAATTGGGAAATATTCTGTATATCGTTCGATGGATTGTCAGTATTTACAAGTGTTCAGAACATGGCTTATGATTATGCAATATGTTTGATTTTGCCGTAATGCTCCATTTTAGACGGAATGCTACGCTCTGTGGGGAAAATATGATGCGAATGCTATGATTATGCAAAGATACTGATCCGGGATTCGGATCCCATTGCTGCGAAGATCTCTGGATGATCTACTTGAAGTAGATATCCCAGCTGGGAATGAGATCATTGGTAGATCTGACATATATGACTCTGCATGGGGAAATAGATCACTGATAGGCCTATCTCAGGAATGAGGGACCCAGCTGGAGTTTGTGGAAGCTTTCTTTACTCTGTTGTGAGATCTTCGGGCGTTGCCCTTCTGGATAGAGGCTGAAACTCTGCGGGGAGATGGTTCCCTGTCTGTCACTTGGCTGGGGAAGAAGAAAGATCACTGAAAGATCTTCTTAGAGATTTCTGTGGGGATCCTACTGAGGATGATACTTGACAACTCAGCTGGGGATATGAAAACCTTCAGGTGCTGCCCTTTGAATGAAATGTTGGAGAAGTGATGTCTGGCAACTCTGATGGGGAGAAAGCATCTCTGGTGCTGTTTGGAAGGTGTGCTGAGGAAACAATGATTTGGCAGCCTACTGGGGAGAAGCTTTCATGCCCCATGTTGCGCTTTGGATACCTGCAATCCTGTAAAGACAAAGAAACGCACAAGTACCCCGAGGTATCCCTTACTGGATTCCATCATAGGAGTTTAGACACTCCCGGGAGTAATATTTCCTGTAAGCACGTATTGTTAGAAGCATCTGTATTTATGCAATCAATATCTTAAGGACATCGGACATTTTTGCAAATGAAAATAAATGTACGAGACGAAACATGACTGGAAATCTGATTTTATTAATTCGTGTGCCCTGAATTGGCAAGATACAGTCAGAGAAACGGGTCCCCAGAAATGAGGAAATCGTTACAAATTGAGAAATAAAAAGATGCTGGCAATGCTGATGACGCTTCAAGGAGCTTCCCTTTTGCTATGACTCGTATGACTTTTGTCGTTCTTCTCATCTTGCTTTTGAAGAAAGCTGATTCTGACCGATGTTCGAACCTTTCGAAGCTTACCGTGTTGTAAGTGATATAGACGAATTCAGAATGCAGTTGTTCGCTTATTCCCTTATTTTGTGTGGATCGCCCTTTCGGGTTTTCAATCCACCGGGATACCCTTTTTTGCCTGAGTTGTCCAATGTGGCTTTTCAACTCAGCGGGTGTACATTTTTTATTTATTTTCCCTTATTTTTGCCCGAGTCTTTTATTCTGTTTTTGACTCGCCGGGATGCCCTATTTTTGCCTGGACTTACATTCTGTTTTTATGTCCAGCGGGTCATTTTCATGCGAAGTATTTTTTAACTGCATCTGAATTCACAGGGGACAGGAAGTCTTCACCATCCATAGTACTGAGCATCAGAGCTCCACCTGAGAAAACTTTCTTTACTATGAATGGCCCATCATAATTCGGAGTCCACTTGCCCCTGTGGTCTGTATGAGGAGGAAGGAGTCTTTTCAGCACAAGATCTCCTACTTGGTACTCTCGGAGCATGACTTTCTGATCGAAGGCTTTCTTCATTCTTTTCTAATATAGCTGTCCATGACAGATTGTAGCCAATCTCTTTTCTTCAATCAGACTTAGTTGTTCGTATCGGGCTCGGACCCACTCTGCTTCATTCAGTTTAACATCCATCAATACCCGCAGGGAGGGTAATTCAACTTCAACAGGTAGGACTGCCTCCATACCATAAACAAGCTGATACGGTGTTGCCCCAATGGATGTTCTGATTGACGTTCGGTACCCATTCAAAGCAAATGGTAGCATTTCGTGCCAGTCTTTATAGGTAACTACCATCTTCTGTACAATCTTCTTGATATTCTTGTTAGCTGCCTCAACAGCGCCATTCATCTTTGGCCTGTAAGGAGAAGAATTGTGGTGTTGGATTTTGAAGTCCCGGCATAGCTCCGCCATCATTTTATTGTTTAAGTTGGAACCATTATCAGTAATGATTCGCTCGGGCACTCCATACCGACAAATGATATCTTTCTTCAGAAATCGGGCTACCACTTGCCTTGTGACATTTGCATAAGAGGCTGCTTCGACCCACTTGGTAAAATAGTCAATGGCTACCAGGATGAATCTGTGGCCATTTGAAGCAGTCGGTTCAATCTTGCCAATCATGTCAATGCCCCACATGGCGAAGGGCCAAGGTGAAGACATCAAATTCAGAGGATTCGGAGGCACATGCACTTTATCCGCGTAAATTTGGCATTTATGGCACCTTCTAGCATATGCACAACAGTCTGCATCCATTGTGATCCAGTAATAGCCTGATCTTAGCAACTTTTTAGCCATTGCATGCCCTCCAGCATGGGTACCAAAGGATCCTTCGTGCACTTCGTGCATCAACAAGTCTGCTTCTTCCTTATCAACGCATCTGAGGAGTACCATATCAAAGTTTCTCTTGTATAGGGAACCGTCAGTATTCAGGAAGAAACTACCAGCTAGCCTTCTTAATGTCTTTTTATCATTGGAAGATGCCCCAGGCGGGTATGTTTGATCCTCCAAGAAGCACTTGATATCGTGGAACCAAGGCTTATCATCTTTAACGACATCTGCTGAGAACACGTATGCTGGTCTGTCAAGTCTAGACACTGAAATTCGAGGCACAAAGTTGGCAGCTTGAACTTTGATCATGGATGAAATGGTAGCCAGAGCATCTGCGAACTGATTCTCGTCTCGAGGGATATACTCAAGCTTGACTATTGTGAAGAAAGTCAATAATCTCATGGTATAATCCCGATAAGGTATCAGATGATCTTGGTGGGTGTACCATTTGCCGTTGGTTTGATTAATTACCAGAGCTGAATCTCCGAATACAGTCAAAGTCTTGATCCTGAGGTCAATGGCTTCCTCGAGACCCATAATACAAGCTTCGTATTCAGCTTCGTTGTTAGTACAGTTGAAAGTGAGTTTTGCCGAGAAAGGCATGTGAACTCCCTTAGGTGTAATGAGTACTGCACCAACACCACGACCATTCATATTAACAGCCCCGTCAAACATCATAGTCCATTCTTCCTCCGGGTCAGGCCCTTCAGTGTGAACAGGCTCTTCATGATCTTTTGCTTTTATGAACATGATGTCTTCATCAGGGAAGTCGAACCTCATAGGCTGGTAATCATCAATGGGTTGCTCAGTAAGATAATCAGACAATACACTGCCCTTGATGGCTTTTTGAGATGTGTACTGAATGTCATATTCTGTGAGAATCATTTGCCATCTCGCAACCCGTCCGGTAAGTGTTGGCTTCTCAAATATGTACTTAACTGGGTCCATCTTTGAGATCAATAAGGTAGTGTGGGTCAACATATAGTGTCTTAGTCGGCGAGCAGCCCACGCTAAAGCACGTCAAGTTTTCTCGAGCAGTGAATAACGTTGTTCACAGTCGGTAAACTTTTTGCTTAGGTAGTAAATTGCATACTCTTTTCGACCAGACTCGTCATGCTGGCCTAGCACACACCCCATTGACTCTTTTAATACAGTCAAGTACATGATTAGAGGTTTTCCTTCAACTGGAGGCATAAGGATCGGAGGCTCTTGTAAGTATTCCTTGATTTTGTCAAAAGCCCTCTAGCAGTCTTCGTTCCACCTGACCGTTTGTTCTTTTCTTAACAGTTTGAACAAGGGTTCACAGGTTGCTGTAAGGTGAGATATGAACCGTGAAATGTTGTTCAATCTACCTAGGAAACCACGAACTTCTTTTTCAGTCTTCGGTGCAGGCATTTCTTGAATAGCTTTGACTTTATCAGGGTCAACTTCAATCCCTTTTTCACTTACAATAAATCCCAGCAGCTTACCGGATCGCACCCCGAATGTGCACTTGTTAGGGTTTAACTTCAGTTGGTACTTCCTCAGACGCTTGAATAGCTTCAACAGATTTACCAGGTGGTCTTCTTCTGTGAGGGACTTGGAAATCATGTCATCCACATAACATTCAATTTCTTTATGGATCATGTCATGGAATAATGTTACCATAGCCCGTTGATAAGTGGCACCGGCATTCTTCAGTCTGAATGGCATCACCTTATAACAGAATGTGCCCCAGTGTGTGATGAAAGTTGTCTTCTCCATGTCCTCAGGTGACATCTTGATTTGATTGTATCCCGAAAATCCATCCATGAAGGAGAACACCGAGAACTGAGCCGTATTATCAACCAATACATCAATGTGAGGTAAAGGGAAGTCATCTTTCGGGCTGGCTCTGTTCAGATCCCGGTAATCTACACACATCCTCACCTTGCCGTCTTTCTTAGGTACAGGTACAATATTAGCAACCCACGGCGGATAGCTAGTCACGGCAAGGAACCCGACGTCCCACTGCTTTTGTACCTCTTCTTTGATCTTCATTGCCATATCTGGGCAAGTAGGGCGCAACTTCTGTTTTACTAGCGGGCAGTCTTCTTTTAAAGGCAGCCTGTGCATGACAATATCGGTGTCCAACCCTGGAATATCCTGATAAGACCAAGCAAATACATCCACATACTCCCGAAGCATATCAATCAGTTGCTCTTTCACTGAGTCTTGTAGGCAGGCCCCGATCTTAACCTCTTTCACGTCTTCTTTCGTACCAAGATTAACCGTTTCAATCTCCTCCTGATGAGGAGTGATAACCTTCTCCTCTTGCCTTAACAACCTGGCTAGCTCTTCAGGTAGCTCATAATCTTCTTCAACCCCTTCATCAGCTTGATTGATTGGATTGTCAAAGTCATACGAAGCCATAGCGGTGTTGTTGTCAGTGCAGTCTGAAAGGCACTCTCTGCAAGGGTTTAGATTGGTTTATTTTAGTGATCAATTTTAATCTTGTTTAGAAAAAGGTGAAAATGAAGTTATCATTTTGAAAACATTGCCATTTTATTTTTGTACAAAAAGAAAAAGGAAAAACAGTGAGCGGAAAAGGAAAAGACTCATTTGCGAAAGATGTCCGATATTCATTGATTAATCCATTTGCACAAAATTACAAGATGGCCCGATTACAAAATGAGTCTTGTCATCTTGGGCAAGATGCAAGACTTGATGCATGCTTTAAAAATACAGGAAATAATAATTACTCTGCAGGAGTAACCCTTATAATTTCCTGGGAAGACCAGTTAAGGACTTGGCTCCCCGGGATCCTTGGACGTATCCAGCTCTCCAGGTTGCGGTCGCTTTCCTCCTCGTCTTCCAAGTTGTTCACTGCATCCGGGGTGAGCATTCCCCCGCTGACAAAATTGGGCTCTTTGGCAGCCTCTGACTGATCTTGTTGAGTTGGTCTGTAACCCAACCCAAATCTGTCTTCTTTCTTTTCCACGGGCAACAGCTTGCCCCAGCCTTGGGCAGTACCCTCTTTAACAACCTTCTGGGCTTACTGATAAGACGTTATGGAGGTTCCCAGTACAGCAGATGCTTCATTAATGTTTAGGGCCTCAAACCCCTGGCTCATAGTTTCATGGATCTCCCCATCCATTTCTATGTACTTATACGTAGCCAGATGGCTAACAAAGATGTCTTCCTCCCCACAGATGGTGATAATCTGGCCTTCCCACTCGAATTTCAGCTTCTGGTGAAGGGTAGACGTAACAGCGCCAGCGGCGTGAATCCAGGGTCTACCCAACAAACAGCTGTAGGCCGGCTGAATGTCCATCACATAGAAGGTAATTTTAAAAGTCTGCGGGCCAATCATCACAGGCAGATCAATCTCTCCAAGCATTGATCTCTTAGAGCCATCAAATGCTCTCACCACCAAATTACTTGGACGCAATGCCAAGCCGTCATACTCCAGCTTCACTAAGGCTTTCTTTGGTAGAACATTGAGCGATGACCCAGTGTCCACCAGTACATGTGATAGAACAGCACCCTTGCATTCCAAGGTGATATGTAAAGCCTTGTTGTGGTTACGTCCCTCAGTCGTTAAGTCAGCATTGGTAAAGCCCAGTCCATGACTGGTGTTGACATTTGCTACCACAGTTTCTAGCTGATTAACGGTAATCTCCTCTGGCACGTATGCTGCGTGCAGGACTTTCAATAATGCGTTCCTGTGAGCTTCAGAACACATCAACAGGGATAATATGGAGATTTTTGAGGGAGTTTGGTGAAGCTGGTCCACCACCTTGTAATCACTCCTTTTTATGATTCTCATAAACTTGTCTACATCTTGCTCAAAAGATGTCTTCTGAGTTTCTTTGACAGTTGGTTCTTCAAGTACCACACTCTTTCCTTTTGCTTTGACAGCAGCTTCTGCTTCGGCATTAGGTCTTTGCAATTGTGAGGCAAAAAGGCGTCCGCTTCTGGTGAAGCCTCCTCCTCCCCCAACATTATCAATTTGTGGGGAAGAGGTTGAAGAATCCAAAGTGATTTTCTCCTCATTGTAGTAGAGATCAGAGCCATAATGCCAAGGTATGGCATTACTGCTTTCATAAGGAACGGGTCCAGGCACCGTAATGGTGACTGGACTGACTGCTGCAGAGGAGGGTACTGAAATGGTGTGCGGATCGTAGTAAATTGTGACTGGTGACCTGGCAGGAAGTGCCACTGCTTGTTGTTGGAAATTGTTGTTTGGAGGAACATTTGATGGATCATAATAGATGGTGACTGCTGAGACATCTTCGTTAATTTCTGTTAGCGTTGTAGAAGATTCTGCTGATAAAATGGATGTTGATGTTGTAGAAGAAATGGTTGTTGAATCTTGACTCGTTGAAGTGATAGGTGGAGCCATTGCTGATGATATTCATGAATCGGTTGGAATGATTGTTGTTGTTGTTGTAGAAGAATCAGGAATTGTTGTCAAAGGAATTGCTGGATTTGTAGGCCCCGTGGTTGAGATCTGAAGGATTCCATCCTTGATAATACCATCTATGCCGCTTCTTAAGTTATCACACCCGTTTACTGCAATGTTGCAATACCCACAACCGAGCTTACACCCGGGGAACACCTGGCACTCTAGAAGCTGAGCTTTAATTTCGACCAGAGGTGTTCGAATTTGTGCAACACTGGTGATCAGAGTAGATGGTTTGTCTTCCTCAATGGCATTAATCCTCGGCCCACCATGATTAGGCATAGGATTTCTGTTGACATTTGGAGGGGGTGCAAAGTTGAGGGCTTTAGAATCCACCAGATCTTGGACTTTCATTTGCAAAGCCCTGCATTTCTCAGTATTGTGGCCAGGTGCATTGGAATGGAAAGCACACCTGGCGTTGACATCGTAATTCTTTGGAAGACTGGAGGGATCTGGAGGTGCCAATGTCCTTAGCTCAACCAAGTTAAGTTTCAGGAGTTGTGGCAATAAGGCAGCATAAGGCATAGGGATAGGATCAATCACCCTATTTGCCTGCGATGGTCTTTGCTGAAAGGGTCTTTGTTGTTGATTGTTGTTATTGTTGTTGTAGGCTCTTTGTGGCGGGTACTGAACTTGCTGTTGGAAAAGTGGTTGTTGTGGTTGTTGATATGTTGGTTGCTGAGGAATCGGAGCTGGAATAGTAACAGCTGCTACTGATCTGTGGACATACTGAGGTCTGCCCCTGCTGGCATGGATGGCATTTGTTTCACCGGTCCTTCGAGGTCCCACAAAAGGCTTCCTGGGGTTACTGGACGAACTTGCACCATTATCAGAAATTTTACCCATTTTCAAAAGGCTTTCAATCCTTTCCCAAACTATAACTACGTCAGCAAAACTGGTGGAAGAAAAAGCAGCCAGCCTATCAATATATGTTCCTTGCAGAGTATTCATGAACATGTCGGCCATTTCTCTTTCCGACATGGGTGGTTGGACAGCAGCAGCAAGCTGTCTCCACCTCTGGGCATATTCTCTGAAGCTTTCTCTGGAGGATTGAGACATTCCCATTAGGAGGGTCCTGTTAGGAGCCATGTCCAGGTTATATTGGTATTGTCTGATGAAGGCTTCAGCTAAGTCCTTCCAGCTTCTGATAGTAGCTATGGTCAGGTGTGAATACCACTCCCTTGAAGCCCCAGTCAAACTGTCTTCAAAATAGAACATCCACAGCTTTTCATCCATGGTATATGCTTTAAGTCTCCCCAGAAAAGACTGCAGGTGAGTTCGTGGACAGGAAGTTCCATTGTATTTCTCGAAACACGGGGGTTTGAACTTGTGGGGAATTCTTACCCCATCCACTAACCCTATATCCATTACATCAAAACCCAAGGAGTTTTGAGACTCCAAAGATCTCAATTTCTCAGCAATTTCATCAAACCTTCTATCATAGACTTCATCTCCAGCTCCCATGACAGTAAATTGCTCCTCTTGGGGATCTTCTTGCAAGATTCTCCCCCCAGCAGTATTTCCTTGCACATTTCCCTGAATGTTGACCTCCGGATCTAGATGAGGTCCAAATACAGGTGGATTAACATGAGGCTGACCCCTCTCATTATTACTAGTTCCTCCAGTTCCGGGATGAGGTTCCTCGGGAGTTTGCCTTTCTACCAATGCCCTTAGCCTTTCCTGACTCTGGGCCAAGCCAGTCATCACTGTCATGAATTGGGCCATTTGGTTTCTCATCTCCATTCTTTCGTTAGCCATCTGGGTCTTGACCTCAGTCAGGTCTTGCTGTACCTGCTCCATTAGAATACCCGGAAGGTTGTTGCAAGTAGGATACCGGTGTGCACGGTTGACAGGGAACACTCTTCTGCGAGCAATATTTCCTGAACCACAACAGAGTTAGAAACAAACGAAATAATAACAAAAACCTACAAAACAAATCAAAAGTTAGTATGCAATGTTGTATGCTTATTTGTTTTCCAAGGTATCTGGCTGGGTTTTTGGTTTTGACCTTTCCAGACCTCGAGGAAGATGCTTTTGATGTTGTTGAGAAAAAGAAACCCCACAATGGAAACAAACTAAAATGTATTACAAATGGTGAATCATACATAGTCTGTTTTTACAACATATGCCCCTGAAGGGTCAAAATACAACACAAAAGAAAAGTACATCAAATGAAATCAACAACAATCAAAGAGTCAGACATCTAGTCCAAACTCATCCTCCTTAACCTCCTTCAGAAGTGCCTCATCTACAGGACCAGCTGGATGCTCTGTAATAGTCCTGATGAGGAGGTTTCTGGTGGCAATGGAAGTGGTCAGCTTCTTGTGCTTGTCCTGGTCCTTTGATCTCTTCAATCCAGCCCTAAGCTTCAACTCTGAAATCTCCTTCTGGGCTGCCAGCAAAGCTTCATGTTGCTTCTTCTCATTGGCCTCTAACTGCTCAATCCTGGCCTGAGTTCTCTGATCTTCTTGAGTACGGGCTTCAGTGATCCTGACCCACCTAGCCTGACTTTCTTGCAGATAGAGATCAGTCCTAGCCTTCTGAAGCTTGGCCTCTTTACAGGCATTCTTCAATATTTGCTCCCCAGCTCTTGCTTTCTTGATGTAGTCCTCTGTTTTCTCAATCTTGGCCAGATGCTCCACCCTAATTTTCTCCAACCTCTCAATGTCCAGACGACCATCACTCCTCTCCCAGAGGGTCTTCTTCAGAGCTTGAGACAGATTCTCATTCCTTTCCTTCAGTTTCTCAAATTCTTCCAGGCTGACAGTGGCTGCAGGTTGTACTGTGGATGGTCCAGGTGTATCCTCAATGGTGAAAGGCATCCCAGAAATCTGAGCTCTAGCATGGGACCATTCATAGTACTGAGCTGAAGCAACATTATTGCACCTCCCAAGAATAGCCATCCCTTTTGTCTGGATGTTGTCCCAAGCCCAGGATGCTTGCCTGACAGCAGCTACATTAGGCTTTATCTCACAATACAGGGTCTCAGCTAGATCTTGCATTCTAGGAAGGTGAACCAAAGCATAGCCCAGTTGTCTTTTAAACAGCAAAGGATTGTAGTTGATGCAACCCTTCACTCCTATCAGAGGTACATTTGGGTATTGCTCGCAGCTAGTGATTATGTCCTTGCCTTTGGTACTCTGGGTGCACCATCTGATGTCATCTGAAGTCAAAGCAATGAGCCTCTTAGCCCAATTCTTCTGCTGGTGGGGATTCAGAAAGGCATCTGTCTTAGGTAGGTGTTTGAGCAGCCAAGTATGAAACAGAGGAGCACGACATCTCACCAACTTTCCTCTTTGCTTCTCATTCCTCTGATGAATGGAGTAATAGAAATCTCCCAGCAATGTGGGTACTGGGTTCCTCAGAAGGAAAAGATGAATGGCATTCTTGCTGATAAACTTGGGCTCTTCTGCAAACAATATAACCCCATATATGCTGAGGGCTAACAATGCACAAACTGCCCTCCATTCTCCCAAGGAGGCCTTCAGGGTGGCCTGAGAAATCAAGAAGTCTAAGTGCAAACCAGGGATCCCAGCCTTTGTTGTCATATTCTGCTCAATCAAAGTAGGCTCCAGGTACAGTGCTTTTGCCACTTCTCCATTGCTGGGAGAAGTCATCTCTGGGTTGAAGGGGACTCCACCCCTGACAGGTACTCCAATCAATGATGAAAATTCCTCCAGCAGAGGTCCTAGCTAAAAGTCTGGGAAAGTGAAACATCTCAAAGGAGGGTCATAAAACTGTAGGCAGGTGTGGATCATGCTCCTCTGAGAAGGGTCCAGGTCCATAACCATATCAAGGATACCTCCATAATGCTCTCTGAATAATGGGATGTGGTCTGGAGTGATAAGTGACTGGACCTGCCTGATACCAGTCAACACAGGCTCAAAGAAATGGTATGAAATGTTGCTCTTCCTGGGAGTAGCCATGAGTGCTGATGAAGAACTGAAGACAAGTGCTGATGAGAATCAAGACTGATACTGGAGATGAGCCACTGATAGGCTGGTGCTGGTGATGATGAAGACAGCTGAAGCAGACAACTGATGGAGATAGCTGAAGCAGATAACTGATGAAACAGAGGTCTATGCAGATGAAGGGGTCAAAACCAAGCCAGATATAATGTGGATACCCTGAAAAACAAATAAACAAATGTTAGATGATGCAATGACGATGTATGCAAATGATATGCAAGGGTTTGTGATCAAGCTGGATCTGATTTATTTGTCTTGATATAAGGTCCATGTATGTTCAAGAAGTCCAGATGGAGGTTCATAAATCCAGTAACCAAGGTGGAGGACTCAAATAAAGAGTCACATGTCCAGGGTTAAATCACAAGAACTGTCCAAAATGAGATACTCTTAATCAAATAATAACAGGGTATGATGTGGCCAAGGGTACCTGCAAACCTGTAAACAACCCAACCCCCTCACAGGTGGTGTTCTAAAACAAGGATCCTCAGACATGGATCAGTTATGAGAAGTGTAAACACTTCTAACCCGGAGGTATAGTGTTTACAATAACCATAAAATATCCTCCTCTAATTCACCTCAGTTTCTGAAGGTCATAATGAAGGTCATCCAAACTTAGCAGGCTTCCCAGATAGCCCTAGCACTACAGGAAATCTGTAGCACAGAGTTCTCAAGAAGAAACCCACATCTGAATCGTGTTTCATATTCCCGCACCAGACCGAAATGGAATGGGAAAGAACATGAACCACTCTAGCCTAGGTGTCACTTAGGTCCCAGGTATAGGACCTTAAACTCTCAATGAAATTCCCACCCACCAAAGAAAACCAGATCCAGCAATGACAGTATGATGTATATAAAACTGTAAAGAAAACAATAAAAAAGACTGTACATAAAGCAATAAAGCAAATAAAATAAACACAAATAGAACATAACACCCCAGTAAACACATATCAAACAAGCGCTAGGAGGAACCCACAAAAAGAAACAGAGGCCCTGGTTATAGTATAAGGGTCCCCAGCAGAGTCGCCAAGCTGTCGCTCCCACCTGATGACACGGGGGCCAAGAGGGGTACAGACGCGAACGGTCAGCGAAAGGAAAGAGGACACACAAGGGTGAACTCAAAAGACAAGAGTCGCCGGCTAGGCATTTTTATCCCGAAGGAAAGGTAATGCTGCATAGACCTAGAAAGATATGGATAAGACGGTTGCGAACCAGAGAAACTGAGAAAGGGGGTTGGTTAGAACCTGGGAAGGTATTAGCACCCAGACTGTCCGTCGTACTCGACGGGATCCACGCTTACAAGATTTGTGTTTTTAAAGGGGTAGTGTCAGTGCAATCTGTGTATCAAAGCTGGAAAAGAATGCAAGTGTTAGTGTAAAAGAAATGTGAAGTGTATAAGAGAAGTGTCAGTGTAAGAACAAGAGTGTGAAGCTCAATACTATGAGGCTTAAAGAATGAATCTGGAAGAGGGGGGGAATATACATAGACTTTTGTTCGATAACTGTTAAGTTATGCCTACATATCCTCTCGTGCAATGAGGAAGTCAGAACACCGTAGTTCGACTCAAAGAGACTGAAAGATAAATTGACTTGTGAACTGCTTGCTTGTCTATGCTCAAGTGTATGACCTGTCTGGCTCAGGTGCAGACTGTCTTGCATTAGACGGAAGAAGCAAGTTCTCGTTTGTGAATGAGTGAGATGAGAAAAGAATCTCGAAGGAGACGATTATTGTTTGTTTTTGTGTTTTCAATCTTTTATTGATTTTTGGTGTTTGTTATAAGAAAATGAGCTTAAGCCTAAACCAAGGGTTAATAAACTCATCACATCTTCCCTCTGATTAGGGGTAATGAGAATACCTTAAGCATGAAGTAAGAACTTCACACTTAATCACCATGATGTAGGATTAAGATCATTAACCTACTTGTGATTATTTAGATGTTTTTGCTGTTTTTTGTTTAGTGTTAAGTAATGAGTTTAAGCCATAATCAAAGATTTAATGGACCCATTACACCATCCTAATAGAAGGATAATAGATGAGAGCATTTAAGCTGAGAAAGACTCCTCAACTTAATCCATGATTAGGGATTAACCTCATGACAAAACAAAGCCTTTACTAAATGGATTTTAGTTAATGATAAGGTTAAGAAATGGATTTTATGGTTTGTAAGACAACTTGAGGGGGACTTGTCCATTAACACTAGGGTTAGTCCTTCTTAACCAGTTAAGGAAGAATTAGAACCCTAATGCAAGGCCCAAATTACAAGCTTGATGTCTTAGTGATTATTAGGTGGATTGATTAAAGGACTTAAACACATTAAGGGTTTAACACTTAGGATTAAAGTTATACACTCCATCCTAATAGAAGGATACAGGCATAAGCTTAATCACAAAGCCTTAAAACCTTTAAGGTTTAGTCCTTGATTATGAGATGAGAGGAGAAGACTCAAAGATGACACAAAGGCAAAACTAAATGGGGGACTAATCAAACCCTAATTATTATCATGCTTGGTTGTTCCTAGGGTTTATGAGGTTTGCAAGAAGATCTTCAGAGAAACCACCAGGAAGGAAGCAGATGAAAGGAGCAAGAAGCAGAGAGAAGCAAGACAACTTGCTTCATTTAAGAAGACAAGTTGCTTGAAGAAAGAAAGTAGGAAAGAACATGAATGAGCAAGCTCACTCTAATACAAAGGTAAAATGCATCAATGAATGCATAAGAGAGATGAAGAGAGATTGTGAGAAGTGAAGGCAAATTCACTTCTCAAAACAACTTACCACCTGAAAAGTTAGCAAAAGAAATGGAGTGCAATGCAAATGAGATGAAATGTCATGATGCAAACCAAAGTCAGAAGCATAATCATGATTTCAATGATGCTAAGAGATGATGCAAACACATGGCATGAGTTGTGGATGATCATACAAGGGTGAGGATGCAAATGAAACATGCTTTGAACCATGGAAGTTCATGAAAGTTTATGAAATGGAATGGACATATAACATGGCAAATGAAAGATGCAATGATCAAACATGATTCTAATATGTCCTAAGATGTCTTATGAATCATATGGATGCACAAAATGCCATGACAAGTTCCTAAATGAAAGAAAATGAGAGATGGATGCAAGGGAAGGCACAAATTAGGGTTTACATACAACATGCAATGCAAAAATTCAAAACCAGAAGCAAATGACATGACAAAAAATTGAAAATGGGATCAAAGGAACCCTAACCCTACACAAGTTCACTGCCCAAAGGAGGGGACCTAACTCTTAACCTAATGCAAGTTATGAATTTTCTAAGTTAATTAGGGTTTTAAGATACCTTATCATGAAAAATGCAAAACAAATTGAAAATGAAATATGAATTCAAACCAAATTTATCCTATAAACTACATGCTATGAAGGATGCAATGCAAGAAGAACCATCATCAAACTCTCAATGGTTAGGCAGAAAGGATTTTTACAAGTTTGAACAAAAATATTGTCTTTAAAAGAATTTAATTCCAATGAAAAGGGTCAAAATGCATCAAGAACCAAAAAGAAATTTGTTTTGAGGGTTTGATAATGTTTCTAAATGTATTGAAATGCAATGTGAATTTTTGTGATTTTTAAATACCTAAATGCATTTTTAATTAATTAATTCTCATTAACTAATTAAAAATAAACATTTAAATGATTTAAAAATGATTTTTAATGCAAAAAAATAAAAATAAAAATATTTTTGGGTTCTGAAAAATAATGAAATGTTTGACAAAAATGAATTTAAAAAGAAAAAAGAGAAAGTCAAACAGATCAATGGTTGTGGTTCAAACTTGGGGACGCGGGAATTGACCTGGCGCGCAAACGAACGACCAGAATTCAAACTTGCCTAATTATGTCATTAGCCCTAATCACTTTCAGATGACCGAAACAGTGTTCCGGTCATCTTCTCCGGCCAACCATTTTCCCAATCTCACTCAATACGCATCAAAACCTCACAAAACTCTCCAGAATCAATCTATGAACATCATTAAACATAAACCCTACAACAAAAACCATTTATTTTTCATGAATCAAGAGAAACAAACAAAATCATTTTTACGGGCAAACTTTCAGACAATCAATACATGCTTGTTTCTTAACCATTTCCAAAACCAAACACATCCAGATGATCAGTGCATCTCATAGAATCATTTTATAACAAGAAATTAAAGTTCTGGAAAAAAAGTTCTTGAGCTCACCTGAACTGGAGCTTTCGAAACAGAGACTTTTTGGCTGCTTCTTTGGTCCAAACAAGCTCCAATGATCCTCCTTAGAAGTTTGTGATGCTTAGCTGGAGTTTATATGATCTTTAGAGGAAGTTTGCAAAAGCTCAGGTCAATGGAGGAGGGAAATCGTGTTTTTGATGTGGGAGGTTTCAGGCCAAAGCAATGGTTGGGAAATGATCAGAGGATCATGGTGAGTGATTTTATGAAGTTTGTTTGGAAGTTTGATGCTTGTGTGATGAGTTTCGAAACAAAATGCATAAGAGGTGAGTTTTGGGAACTATATCATATGAGAGGGTTCAGCTTCCAAGATTATATGAAATGTAATCCATGAGGCATGTATGTGAAGCTGTGATTGGTCAGAGAGTTGTTGTTGGCCTAGCTTGATTGGTATGGGCCATTTTGCATAAAGTCAACTTTTGTGTAAGAAGAGGTATGGGTTGGTTCAGTAAAGGTACAAGGGCATGGCTTGGCTCAGCATGCTTCAAGGAGAACCATGGAAATGAATTTGAGGCAATGCAGCAAGTGGATTAGGGTTTATGTGAGGTTTTGCAATTTCACAAAATTTTGGCCCTTTTGAAGTTTCTTAAAGATCAAGGCATGAAAATGAACAATTCTTTGGTGCATTCTGAATTTTAGGTCATGGTTTATGTTTGTGTAATGCATAGAAGTCCATTTGAAGTCACATTTTGCCTTGGCATGAGGTTTTGCAACTTTGCCTCTTTGGTGTAAAACATGAAATTATGTGATTTTTGCCAACTTTGACAAGCCATAACTTTTGATCCAAAATGAATTAGAATGAGTTCTTGTACTTTTTGAAAATGGGAGGATCCATTCTACAACTTTCATGACCAAAGTTTTCTCATTTGAAGCATTTTTGAATCAAAAAGAGAAGGTTGAAAAACTTTCCCAAAATGGCAAGTTTTCATTACAAGTCACTTTCCCAAAAAGGCAATTTTGCAAATGGATTGAGATTCTTCAATTTTGTGAACTTCTAACATCTTCTATGATCAAATAAAGATCATACACATTCAAAATGATGGAGAACACCCTTTGGTTGGGTCATTGGGGGCCTCAGATGCCCTGATTTTGCACTGACTTGCTCAAGAAGTCATCTTGTGATCAGATGCCTTCCCCATGGAATTTCTTCATGAAAATTGATATGCATGATCCTCATAACTCATGGAGACCAATAGAAACAAGAATTACCAAAAAATTTGGAGTTATGGCCTTTGAAACCAAAGCCCTAATTCTAGGTCATCTGTGCAGTTAAACCTGGCTCTGCTTCCATACCTTTCTCAGTTCTTGTGATTCTTTGACTTCTTTGATCTTAAGAGGATATAACATGTTGCTTGAACACACATGGACCCCTTTGAAGTGATTGATGACCTTTGGAGTGGCTCAAATGGCTCTTAGATGGCTCAGATCACAAACCCTAGATGCAGATGACTTTGGAACAATGCAGTGAAACAAAAATGCAATATGAGATGCTATGATTGAACTTATGTATATGAAAAGGTCACAAGCCATGGTGTGAATGGGTGAGGGAAAATTTGGGGTGTTTACAAAAAGGCAACTGAAGAAGATGTTGATGAAGATAACTGCAGAAAGTGTTGAGGAAGAATCTCTGGTGAAGATAACTGATGCAGAAGGCAGATGCAGATAGCTGAAGGAATCTGAGCAGCAGAATAGGTCAAAACCAAACCAAAGATAATATGTGGATACCCTGTAAAACAAATAGACAAATGTTAAATGATACAAAATGATGTATGCAGAATGATATGCAAATGGTTTGTGATCAAGTGTTGGATCTGTTATCTGCCTTGATAGGGTCCATGTGTGTTCATAAGTCCGGATGAAGGCTTAGAAAACCGATAACCAGGTGGGGGACTCAAATAAAGAGTCACAAGTATAGGGTTTCACAAGAACAGTCCAAGATGATACAACCTTAAAACAATGTTAGTAACAAGGGTATGATGAGGCCAAGGGTTCCTGCAAACCTGTAAACATCCCAACCCCCTCACATGTATTGTTCTAGAACAAGGATCCTGAAACTTGGATCAGTTATGAGAAGTGTAAACACTTCTAACCCGGAGGTACAGTGTTTACAATAACCATAAAGGATCCTCCTCTAATTCACCTCAGATGCTGAAGGTCATAAAAAGGTCATACAGACTTAGAAGGCTTCCCAGATAGCCCTAGTACTACAGGAAATCCGTAGCACAGAGTTCTCAAGAAGAAACCCATGTCTGAACTGTGTTTCATATTCCCACACCAGACCGAAATGGAATGGGAAAGAATATGAAGCCACTCTATCCTATGTGTCACTCAGGCTCCCGGTATGGAACCTTACTCACTCAAAAATCCCTCCCACCAAAACAGACAAGAGATCTAGCACACATGATATGAAGATAGCAGTATGAAATGCATATAAACAATAAATGAATGCAATAAATAAAGCTGTACAGAAAGCAATAAATAAAGAAATAAATAAAAGCACAAGTAGCATATAACACCCCCATAAACACAAATCAAACAAGCGCTAGGAGAAACCTACAAAAAGAACCAGAAGCCCTGGTTGCAAGATAATCTCCCCAGCAGAGTCGCCAGGCTATCGCTCCTGGAGATTTGCATCCCGGTACAAGCGCGAACGGTCGGCGAAGAGAGAAAATGAAGTGAAGTGAATAGAGTCAACAGCTAGGCATTTTTATCCCGAAGGAAAGGTAATGCTGCATAAACCTGGGAAAAGATGGATAAGACGGTTGCGAACCAGAGAAACTGAGAAATGGGGTTGGTTACAAACTAAGAAGGTATTAGCACCCAGATTATCCGTCGTACTCGACGGGATCCACGCTTAAAAGATTGTGTTTAAAGGGGTAGTGTGTGTGTTATCTATGTGCAAAAGCTAAGGAAAGAATATACAAGTGTTAGTGCAAAAGGGTGAATGCTCATGAACTAAGGCTTTAGGAAGAATGCTGAAAGAGGGGGAAGACACAGAGACTTTTGTTCGATAACTGTTAAGTTATTCCTACGTATCCTCGCGTGCAATGAGGAAGTCAGAACACTGTAGTTTGACTCAAAGTGACTGAAAATAAATTGATTGTGAACTGCCTACTTGTCTATGCTCAAGTGTATGACTCGTCTGGCTCGAGTGTTAATTGTCTTGCATTGACAGAAGAAGCAAGTTCTCGTTTGTGAATGAGTGTGATGAGAAAAGAATCTTGAAGGAGACGGTTATTGTGTGTTTTTGTGTTTTCATTCTTGTTATTTTTTTTTGGTGTTTTGAATAAGTTAATGAGCTTAAGCCTAAATCAAGGGCTTGTAAACTCATTATATCCTCCCTGATTAGGGATAATGAGCCTACTTAAGTATGAGATAAGCATCTCAACTTAATTGCCATGATGATGCATGATTAAGATCATTAACCTACTTGTGATTAATTATATGTTTTTTGGGTTTTTGTTTAGTGTTAAGTAATGAGTTTAATCTCTAATCACAGATTAGTGGACTCATTACACCATCCTAATAGAAGGATAATAGATGAGAACACTTAAGCTGAGGAAGATACCTCAACTTAATCCATGGTTAGGGATTAAATTCATTATATAACAAGCCTTTATTAAGTGGATTTTAATTAAGGGATGAGATAAAGAAGTGGATTTTAAGTTTGTAAGAGAACTTGAGGGGGACTTGCCCATTAAACACTAGGGTTAGTCCTTCTTAACCATAAGGAAGAATTAGAACCCTAATGTAAGGCCCAAGTTACAAGATAAAGTCTTGATAGTTATTAAGATGATTTGATTAAGAGGTTTAAACAAATTAAAGGTTTAACACTTAGTAATAAAGTTATACACTCCATCCTAAGAGAAGGATGCATGCATAACCCTAATTCCAAAGTCCTAAAACTTTAAGAGTTTAGTCTCTGATTATTGAGATGAAAAGAGAGACTCAAGGAGACTCAAAGGTAAAAAAACTAAGGGGGACTAATCACAACCCTAATTATTATCATGCTTGGATGTTCCTATGGTTTGTGAGGCTTAAGAAAGATCTTCAAGGAAGCCACCAATGGAAGAAGCAGATGAAGGAAGGATGAGAAAGAAGAATAAGTTACTTACTTCCTAAGAAGATAAGTAACTTAAAGGAAGAAAGTGAAAGAGATGGAACATAAGTGAATCCAATTCACTTCAAATACAAGTTAGAATGCAAATAAAAGAGATAAGAATAAGTGAGAGGTGAAGGAAAATCCACCTCCCAAAATAACTTACCAAAACCTGAAAAGTTAGCATGGATGCAATAAAGTATAAAGCATAAAGAAATGAAGTGAAATGAGATGAAATGAGATGAAATGAGATGAAAATGACCAAATTAAGAAGTGTTTATGCAATGTAAATGTCATGTAAGATGATGCAAAGTCATACAAAATGCATGTGTGTGATCATACAAAGATGAGATGCAAAGGAGGCATGCTTTGAAGTTTGAAAACACATGAAAGTTTATGAAATGAAATGGATGCTAATCATGGAAAATGAATGAAGAAATGATCAAACATGGTTCTAACATGTCCTAAGATGTCTAATATGACATATGAATTCATGAAATGTCATGGCAAGTTCATGTATTCATGCATATGCAAGGTGAATGCAAATGAACAAGAGAAATTAGGGTTACATGGACATGTGAGATGCAAATTGATAAAACAGAAGAAAATGACATGATAAAAATTTGCAATTAAGCTAAAACAAACCCTAATCCCATATTAGGTCACACCCCAAAGGCGGAAGTCAGAAGCCTAACCAATCAAAAGTTATGATTTTCCTAAGTTTGCTAGGGTTTTGGGTGATTCAAAGGGAAAAATGCAAATCAAATTGAAAATGCAAGATAAATTCATGAGGAAAAATACCTATAAACTACATGCCATATGCAACACAATTCAAAAAGAATCACCTTCAAACTCTTCTTTGTTAGGCAGAAATGATTTTTCAAAATTAGGGTTCAAAAAATGAGATTTTTATGACCCTTAATTCAAAGAAAATTGACAAACTATGATCAAACCTAAAAAGAAATTTATGTGAAGAGTTTGAAAATGTTTCTAAATGCATTGGGATGATTCATGATTTTTTTGGTGATTTTTAGAAACCTAAATGTATTTTTAATTAATTAAAATACTTTAATTAATTTAAAATAACATTTAAATATTTTAAAAATGCTTTTTTAATGCAAAAAATAAAAAAAAAAATCAGTTTTGGAATGAGAAAAATATTTAAAGTCAAAATGCAAAAGAAAATATTTTTTGAATGATTTTTGCTATTTTAAAAATGATTTAAATGAGAAGTATGTAAATCTGATGGCTGAGATTCAAATGGAAAAGGAGGGAGTTGACTGCGCGTGCAATCCAATGGTCAGAATTCAAATTGGCTAATTAATTTGATTTTATATTAATTAATCAAGATTAAAAACTAATGGCGCATCTGGACCACTCATTGCCTAAACCTAATCAACATCCAACGGTCACGCATGCATCTGAGCAGCTAACCCTAATCCGGTCACCTTCTCCGGCAAGCCAAACACCCTAACTTCTTCCCTAGGTCAAATTAAACCCTCTAATCTCCAGAAATGATCATTAAACATCAACAAGAAGGAATCAAACATCAAAAACAATTTATTTCACGCATACATGATGAATCGAAGCAAAAATCATTTCACAGGAAAAATTTCAGAACATCATGAAATGCTTAAAACTCAACCATTTTCAAAAGTAAAAGCATCAGCATGATCAGTGAAGCATGAGGAATCATTTAGAAACTTAAAAGAATGGAAGTTTTTTAGGGATTTTGTGAATTCTATCTTGTGGGATGATTTAGGCTCTTATGTGTTATGAAATGGCTTGCATAATGTTTGTTTAAGCCAATGGGATTGATCAGAAAGTTGTTATGGCACAGGCTGATTGGTATGGGGTGTTTTTTAAAAAAGGTCAATTTAGGTGTACTTGAGGTATGGGCCATGGCAGGTCTAGATTTTTGGGGTGTCTGGCCTCAGCAAGATTCATGGAGAGCCATAGAATCAGTTTGATGGAGCTGGCACAAGTGGATGAGAGGATCCAATGCATTTTGCAATTTTGGAGAGTTTTGGCCCTTTTGTGATTTCTTGAAGTTCAAGTCATGAAAAATCTAGTTTCAATGCACAATTCTGATGTTTATAGGTTTTCTTGACATGTTGTGAAGTGTTTGTGCACATTAGAGATCATTAGAATGCTTGAACATGCCAAAATGCAAAATCCCTCTTTGTCATGAAACTTGAAATTATAGGATTTTTGCCAACTTTGAAAGACCATATCTTGAGTTCTATGATGAATCAAGACATGTTCTTGTACTTTTTGAAAAGTGAAAGACCTAATCTACAACTTTCATGACCAAGAATTTTTCATTTGAAGCATTTTTGGTCATGAAAGAGGAGGTTGAAAAACTTTCCCAAAATGGAAAGTTTTCATTTCAAGTCATTTCCAAAAATGGCAAGTTTGCAATTGGCTCAAAATTCTTCAATCTTGTGAACTTAAAACCACTTCTAAGATCTAATAAAGATAATAGAACTTCAATTTGATGAAAATACCCCTTTGGTACCATTGTTGGGGGCCTCAGATGCCCTGATTTTGACTTAACTTGCTCAGGAAGTTACCTAGTGAACAGATGACTTCCACAATGAGTTTCTTCATCAAACTTGGTACACATGATCCTTATGACATATTAAGAACATTAGAAACAAGAATGACCCAAAAATTTGGAGTTAAGCCCTCTGAAACCAAAACCCTAATTTTGGCCATCTGTGTAGTGAAAACCCTAGCTCTGCTTCCATACCTTTTCCAGTTCTTGTGATCTCTTGACTTTCATGAACTTTGAGGATCATAATATGATGATAGAACACTCATGGACCCTCTTGGAAAGCTTTTAGACCTTTGGGATGGCTCAGATGGATTCTTGGATTGCTCATATCACAAACCCTAGATGCAAATGAACTTGAACCATGTAGATGAAACAAATATGCAATATGAGGTGTAATGCTTATGCTAATGCAAACATGAAAGACCACAAGCCATGGTGTGATATGAGTGAGGGCAAATTTAGGGTGTTTACAACCACCAAGAAGACTTCGACAAAGGTACAATTCTCTTCTCTTTGATCAACCTATTTTTCACTTTTCAAACTGAATTATATTTACTTCTATGTCCAGGTAAGTCGAAAACCGCCACCTACGCCCAAAAGAAAACAACCATAAGAAAATATTTTTAGCGAAGAATCTGGCGATGAATCACCAGAACCAAGCCAGCCCCCAAAAAAGAAGAAACCTACAAAAGCTCCTGCTCAAAAATCAAAGCCAAAATGGAGAAAGAAACTCCTCCACCAAGTCCAGTTGTGAATGTGCAAATAAGGGACGCAGTGGTACTCCAGTTTTCACACTGAGATTCCTCATGTAATTTCTTGTTTCTCCTGTTAACCTTTATCTTCTTATTGTATTTTTCTTTCTTAATTTTGGGCTATTCGCAGACCAATTTCGACGACACTCCTGAAAAGAAGAAAATGGAATAAGATGCTCCAACTCATCAAACTACTAGCCCACCACCCTTTTCTCCTCAAAATCTGACAAAGGGACCAGAGGCGGAAGAACCACCATTACCTGATTCTCCTCAATATTCTGACGACCGCTCTCCTTCTCCTTCTCCAAAAGCAGATGCTCACCAGCAGAGTGAAGACCTGAAAGCTGACGTTGAGGTCGAAGATGATAATGTCAAAAAAGTAGTAACTGGTGGTGATGATGACAAGTCGAAGGACGAAAATGTTGGCTCACACCAAGGGCAACCAAGTCAACCAAATCCTGACTCACAGAAAGGAGGATCAACTGGTTCGACAAATCTTTCTCGTGAAGAGATTGAAAATCTTAAAGTGCAAAAGCCCTTGGAGTATCTCAGAGTTGTACTCAGTGCCCGTTTCAACTTCCAAGACTCCTCTCAAAGTACTTCGACTACTTCAGGAGCCACTTCCACTGCACATTCTCTTGAAACTACCATGGTTGAGATCAAGACGAAAATTCTTGATGTGGACTTGTTCAAGGTTTTATATGAAAATTCGACTGCTTGCTTCGACTTGAAGAAGATCCTAAAATAAGTCAACATCTTGGAGTCTCATGCTGAAGTGAGCAGCTTTGTAATGGACCTGACCACTCTGATCAACATGGTAAGTGTTTACCTGAATCGTCTCAAGGACTTTGCAAAACAAATCTCCAAAAAATCTTAAACCCAACTTGCTGAATGGGATGTTGCAGTTGCTTCAACCAACAAAATCATGGAGTTGCAGCAGGTTTTTGAGGTGTATGCCAAAGAAATTGTTGAATGCGACAACAACATTCTGAAGTGGGAGAAGGAAATAGATGAACTTCAAAAGAAAATCTCCCAGGAGAAGATGCGCAAAGAAACTCTTCAGAATCCTAATCAGAAGGAGATCGACGAAGAGCTAAAGGTGAGGGTTTATCATGCTGAAAGGGCTCAGCTACTTACCCAAGAAATTGAGAACCTTTTGACCAGTAAGAGCTTCTGTGATCGTCGACTCCAAATTCAGAAGAAGAAGTTTGATGAGTTGAAGAAATATTTTGGAAATATTCAATTGTAATAGGAGTAGTTTTTTGCTTTATTTATCTTTTAGCAACTTTATGATAATTTTATTTTGTAATGACATTAATGCCATTTTTCATGGCGAAGAAACACCATTATTTTATGTTATGTGAAGTTATTATGCGCTTATTTTGACTTCTTGCAATGTTGGTTTGTATTTTTTCAAATACTTTCCATTTATCTTTAGGATTCTCATATCCTTTCCTATTTCTTCAATTTCAAATGCACCATTCGAAAAAAATTTCAAAACTTGGAAAGGTCCCTCCCACTTAGGAGACCATTTTCCCATTAATTTATCTTTTTGATCCATAGGGAGGATCACCTTCCACACCAAGTCACCAATTAAAAGAGTTTTGCGTTTTACTTTTTTGTTATAAAACTTTTGACTCTTTGTTTTTTCCTCTTCACCAAATCCAGTGCACGCAACCTCTCTTCATCTAAAATAATTAATTCATCCATCATCATATTCTAATATACGTTTGATGGGATTTCATGATGCCTCTGAATTCGAATCCATTGTAAATAAATTTTGACTGGTAAAACTGCATCATGACCGTAAGTTAATCTAAATAGGGTAGAGTTTGTAGCTTATTTAGGAGACATTCGACAAGCCCATAAAGCTTGATCCAAAGTTTTATGCCAATTTCTGGGATTCTTGCCCACATGCTTTTTAATCAAATTAATCACAACTTTATTAGCTGCTTCAACTTGACCATTTTCCTGAGCATAGTAAGGTGTCGAAGTAAGGAGTTTAAATCCTACTTCCTTTGCAAATAATTTCATATTTTTTTCCAGTGAATACAGATCCTTGATCTGTAGTTATTGTTTCTGGAATTCCGAATCTATAAATTATATACTATTGAATAAATTCGATCACTGCTTCTTGTTCCACATTCACTAATGGTATATTTTCAATCCACTTGGTAAAATAATCGATTCCAACTAGGATGTACTTCTACCCTTTTGAAGAAGCTGGTCAAATTATTCCAATTAGGTCTAAAGCCCAACCTCTGAATGGCCAAGGCTTCACAATCGAATGCAACTCACTTGCAGGGACGTGAGGTATGCCTGCGTGCAATTGGCATTCTTGACATCCCTTGGCAAAGTCGACACAGTTTTTCAACATTGTTGGCCAATACATTCCTTGTCGGAATAGTAACCACTTCATTTTGTGGCATGCTTGATGTTCACCACAAGCCCCACTATGTACATTCGACAAAGCTATGTAAGCTTCTTCTTCACCCAAGCATTTCAACAAAACTCCCTCTAAAGTCTTTTTGAAAAGTTCATTTCCAAAAAGTACATAACTCAAAGCTCTGTACTTAACCTTTCTTTCGACCTTCATATTTGGGGCTTGTAGATAATCTTTGATGGGTTTTCTCCAATCTTCGACTCTTGAATCATCTACATTGAAAATTTCAAAATTTTCTTCGTCACCATATCCTAACTTTATTGTTTCCAAATCTGATGGAGACAACTTGATGGATATGACCCTTCCTCTGACTTCAATAGCCTTTTCTAAATTCTCTTTTGACACCTTATACCCAGATGCAATTTGAGCAAGGTCGTTTTCTTCTTAGTTATCCAACCTGGGTATATGCCTGATGGCCATGTTGTCGAACCTTTTAAGGAGTTTATTGGCTATTACGAAGTACATGATCAAATTCTCTTTGACACATTTGTATTCTTTGGTTAATTGTTTTACTACCAATTCAGATTCACCCATGATTTTGACTCTTGTTGCCCCCAATTCAAACAAGATTTCAAGTCCAACAATCAAAGCTTCATATTCTTATTCGTTATTAGAACATAGCCCTTCGACTATGTACTTGAATTTTGTTGGAATTTGTTTAGGATAAATTATCAATATTCCAACAACTGTTCCATTCTTAGGACTGGAACCATCAAAATATAGCTTCCATGATTGTAATTCAACATATTCCACTCCATTTTCGTCTATTGAGTGGTCTGCTATGAAATCAGCAACCACTTGTCCCTTTACACCCTTTAAAGGCAAGTAGTATTTCAGGGAATATTCAGTTAATGCCAAGGCCCACTTCCCATTATACTATGTAAAATAGTCTTAGACAACATATATTTTATTACGTCGAAATGGGAAGAAATATATACATTAACATGTTTGATATAGTGCTTTAACTTCATACAAGAAAAATATACACATAAACACAATTTTTCTATAACATTATATCTAGTTTCGGCATCGTTCAGGACTCTGCTGAGGTAGTAAATGGCACTTTCGACGCCATTCTCATCTTCTTAACATAGCATGCTTCCTAGTGTTTTATCTGACGCCGAAATATACAACGTCATGATTTTCCTTCGACATAGAGACATCAAAATAGGAGGACTGGATAGGTATTCTTTGATTCTGTCAAAGTAGAGGTGAGAAGGCCTGCATATTTCAACTAAGGTTGGAGATAAATCTCCTAAGGAAATTGATTTTCCCTAGCAGAGACTGCAATCCTTTCTTTGTTGATGGCACTTTCACCTCCATTATGGCCTTGGCTTTGTTTTCATTTATTTCGATCCCCTTCTTATGGACCACAAAGCCTAATAAATCACCCGCCTGCACGCCAAAAGCACACTTTAGGGGGTTCATTTTTAAACCAAACTTCATCATCCTTTCAAAGGACTGTCGAAGATGGTCTATATGACTCTTTCCTGAAACAGACTTAATCACGATATCATCAATGTAAATCTGCATGAAAGTTTCAATAAAATCATGGAAAATTGAATTTATAGCACGTTGATAAGTAGCTCCAGCATTTTTAAGACCAAAGGGCATTACTACCCATTCATAAGTTCCAATTGCCCCAGGACAACGAAATGTTGTCTTAGGAACATCTTCTTCGGCAATAAAATTTTGAGTATAACAAGAGTATCCGTCTAACATGCTTAGGTACTCATGGCCTACTGCAGAATCTATAAGCATTTATGCTACTGGCATAGGGTATTCATCTTTTGGGGTAGCTGAATTTAATTCTCGAAAATCAATGCATACCCTTAAATTTCCATTTTTCTTAATTACATGAACTAAATTTGCAATCCAATCAACATACTTGACCGTGCAAATGAATTTGCATTTCAGAAGTCTTTCGACCTCTTCTTTTATTTTCGACAGAATTTCTGGTGCGAAGCGTCTTGGAAGCTACTTCACTGGTTTTTTCCCTTCCAATATCAGCAACTTCAATTTGACCAAGCTTCTATCTAAACCAGACATTTCATCATAGTCCCATGCAAAACAGTCTTTGTATTCATGTAGCAATTGGACTATTTTGACTTTGAACTGTGGGTCCATCTTGGCACTTATGTAAGTTGGCCTTTTTGCTGCCCCCAGTCCTAGATCTATTTATTCTAAAGGATCTTGTGCTACCATCTTCATGTTGGTCGACATTGGATCTGTTTTGAACCCTAAAGGTTCGTCGTCATAAATGGCGTCAAGCTTTTGATGTTTCCATTCGCCCATCTGACTGCTTTCACCATTTTCTTCAACTTTTTTCTGAGAACTTTGATTGTTTGAGTCTTTTTGGTTGGCTTTGACAGCCATATATTTTACTTTGGCTTCTAATTCCAATTTTAGTTTATTTTCGGCTATGTAAATCGTAATTCTTTCGAGCGCTGATGCATCAGTCATTGTCGTCGAATTCACTTCCCCACCCAGTTTGTTTTATATAGGCAGTCCCCATATATAATTTGATTCGTCGACCACTTCTTTGTCCCACTGAAAACCATAGGTTGGGTGAAGATACATTGAGCAGTAAGCGTTATCAGTGGCTTTAAGGTCAAAATCAGCTGGGCTACATGGGGGTATGTGAGCCAGATTCTTGTCGAAACTCAAACGATCCACACGGTTTAATTCAGACATGAAGTAACTCTGGTCTACTTCTATGGTTTCAACTATACCATTTGTTCGCCAGTTATCTATTGGTTGGTGCATTGAAGAGGGTACAACCCCTATACCATGTATCCATTCTCTCCCAAGAAGAAAATTATAATTTTCTTTTGAGGCAATCACCATGAACATTGTCAGTCTTGTTATTGTTCCGACAGTTAAATCCACCTGGATTACACCCATGGTGGTTCCAATTTTTCCCTCATAATTTGATAGCACCATGTTATGAGGTTTGGCGTCGAAATCATCCTTGCCAATTTTTTTTAACATAAAATGGGGCATCACGTTAACTGTTGCTCTCCCATCCACCAGTATCTTGTTTATTCCAACATTCTCCACTTTTCCTTTTATGAATAAAGGCTTTAAATGCCCTTTCATTGATTTGTTTGGCCTCTCGAAAAACGCATTTTGCTCTTCTATACAGCCATTATTCATCACATAGTAGCAAACAGGTCTATGCGCCATTTCTTATTCCTCCATACTTTCATCCTTATCTTCGACTTCCATCACTCTATCATAATCTCTAGGTAATACTGATACTACATTGCAGACAACATCAAAAGACGCCTCTAAGTTGGATTGGAAATCATCAGTCATTGCCTCATCCTCTTGAGCTTTTCCTTTGGATTTTATTTGTTCGACCCTATCTCTCAGATTGTCGATCTGGGAAGATTACTTTTTGTCTACCCCTTGCATGTTGTTGCTGGCTGTACATTCATTTTTCTTGATGGTATTCTTTTCGACCATATTTCTTTCTACAGATTCGCTCTCTGCTCTCTTCTGCCTCTGGAATCTTCTCCATTGGAACTTCGTCATGGGATTTTTACCCTTGTAGTTTTCTGAAGGGTAGGCTCTTGGTTTGCGTTTTTTGACTTCGCCTCTTTCCGTCACTGAATGGCCTCTTTGCACGTCAAATCTTCCCCAGTCCTTTCGTCCCTGAGCGTCCCTGATGGGTTGTACCCATCTGTCGTCACCTGCTTTTTTTTTTGCTTGAACGAACTATAATTTCTTTTATCCTTTGTTGGTGGTGTTCACTTCTTCTTGGATCATACCTCTCTACTTTGGCAGTTGGGATTGCCCTCCAATTCCCTTTCCTCTTGGACTTCTCTATCACCTCCAGGTTGTTGGCTGCCTTTCTGTCGAAGATAGTGCTGCAATGTGAGCACAACATTATTTCAGCCTTCTTTCTTTGGCATTTCTGAATGAACTCTATTAAACTTTTGTCCTCTTTTGGATACGCCAGTCTTTGGATTTTCTCTCGACGGTTCTCTTCAGTGGTTTGTGCTTGACTTTTGTGTGATGTTTCTACCATGTTAATACCAGTTTCCTTTCCACCACCAATGTTCAGTTTGTTCATCTTTTCGATGATTGCTTGCTCATTCTCACCTATCTCTCTTGTTGAATCACCTTTTCCATCTGGGGATGAATTTCCACAAACGTCTTGGCAGCAACCTTCGACTGACTTTCCTCTAGGATCCTCCATCATTCTGTGCAAGATTCCATACTTGGTTGGCTTCTCAGAAACTTCAGCCATCCTTATTTCGTTAGCATTTTTACCAGTCTCAATGTTGGCAATGAGGTCTTCAGTGACCTTCTTTTTTACACTAATGCCTTCAGTGGCCTCCCTTTCAGTGTTGATCCCATTATCAACCGCTATTTCACTTTTTGTTACTTCAAGGCTCTCAGCAGCCCCTACTTCCTCTTCGACAGAATCCTCAATAATTTCGTCATTGTTGGTTTCGTCGTAACCTTCAGTGGCTTCGACCTTGCTTGAGTTGTTGAGGCCTTCGGCTACCTTCATGTTCGTTGAGACGGAACCTTTAGTGATTTCACCATCTTTGGTTTCGCCTGCATCCTTAACAATTTCAGCATTGTTTGTGTCATCTAGGCCTTCAGTAGCCTCCTTGTTGGCGCAACCAGTTGCATCTCCCTTCACAAGGTGTTCAACGCTTTGCCATTCAGTGTCATTGTCATGGTCTGCAAGTTTATCAGCAATCTCCACCATGTTGATGTTGGTTTCGAAACCTTCAGTGGCTTCTACCATCTTGAAACAATAGTCAAAACCCTATTCGACCTCCACCATGTTGATAATAGCTGGTTCAACATAGTGAGCTTCGACGTTCTGTATGGGGTTCAAATGAATTGTCATTTGTTGCTTCAGCTTGTCACTGAATTTCAGCCTTCCTTCACGGATAGTATTCTGTACGAGATCCCTGAAAAGGAAGCATTGAGATGTTTTATGACCCAGAAATCCATGGTACTTACAAAAACCTCTCTTTTTCGGTTGTTCTATAGGAGACACTTTAGTGTCTGGTGGTACTATCATCTGACCATCTTCGACTAATTTATCAAAGATTTTGTCACATTTGGTTACATTGAATGAATAAGTTCTCTTAGGCATTTTGTCATTCTTTTCAGATTCGATTGGATTTTTTCCATTCGACGGAACTAAAACTTTACAGGAATATGGTGAACCTTGTTTCAATTCTGCTAGGTCAATTTCCTGTTCGTCGAGACTAACTAATTCGTCTATGTCATTTTCATCATCCTGGAATATTCCCACATAAGTTACTCTCTCTTTCTTATTCTTACTTGCCCTGAATTTTTAAGCTTTTAGTCTTTCGACTTGTCTCACCCTATCTGCTAATTAAGCCATATCTCTTAAATATTGGGTGTCTAATTTCTTCCTTATAGAATAATCTAGCCCTGTTGTTGCCATTTTGACTAGCTCATGTTCAGGCACCTGGGTGAAACATCTTGCTTTTAGTAATCTAAACCTATTCAAGTAATCATCTATTGGCTCAGAGAACTTCCTTTTCACACTAGCTAACTCCTTCAAACTTATTTTGGTTTGTCCCATATAAAACTGTTCATGGAACAATATTTCTAATTTGGTCCATGTATATATTGAGCTTACATGCAAGGATGTAAACCAAGTAAACGCATTTCTCGTCAGAGAGCTCGGAAAATATTTTATTCTCAAATTTTCATTCTGGGTTATTTCCCCCGCTTCGATCAGATAACATGCAACGTGTTCTATGGTGGATTCACTAGTGTCTCTAGAGAATTTGGTGAATTTGGGGACTTTCCACCTTGGGGGTAATTCCTGTTGCAAAATATATTCTGATAATGGAGAACTGTAACTAGGCCTTTGTAATCCTACATTTACTCCATTTTGCGCCATTATCCTTTCGACCATGGCTGCCAAATTATTTTTGACGGGAAAATTATTATAATGCATCTGTTGCACTATATTATCAGCATCCTGACCCCTTTGGACTAATATCCTCCTAGGCTCTTGCTGGGCAGGAATTTCTACACGAGGTTGTTTGACTATTTCCTCCTGGTTCCTAAGGTTCGCCTGAGGAAAGTCTACAGGTCTTTGATTTATTGTGTGTTCTTCTTTGATACCTAACCTAGGGTTCTAAACTATTTGTTCTGGTTGTTGAGTCTGAGGAACACCAAAGAAATCACCAATGCGTATCATTTGTTGTGCCATTAACTGGTTTGTCTAGGTGGTGTTCTGTATTAAGGGATTGAACAATGTTCCCATCTGTTGTGTAAACATTTGGACCATGTCGTGATTGCTTTCGTCCATTTGTTATCTAATTATCTGCGTAGAATTATTTGTAATTGTTGGCATATAAGTTTGGAATCCTGGTGGGGGCTGATTTAGTTTGCCTAAGTTTCCACCAGATCCTAATCATTGTAATGGTGAAGACCTATTGACCAAGGAATCAGAATATAGTGACGATGTGTTTTGCAAACTTGCCATCGTTGTAGTTGGCATTCCATAAGGTTGTTCTCTACCATATGGAGGCATTGTAAAATTCGTCGCAAAAGGCATATGGACACTCCCTATAGAAGGAGGTGTCCCTATGGGCATTTGGTGGCCCATGGTGGAGAAACTGGGCGCATTTTAAGATACTACAAATGTTGGTGTTGACCCTGATGATGAAGGTATGGCCTCTGATACATAGATTGACCCCATGTTTCCTCATGTCGAAGAGGTAGGGTTAAGCATCGTAGTGTTTTCGTTTTGACTATTTGGCGAATTCGCCATTTTCTCACTCTTGTTCTCTTAGGTCTTTCTACGTCAGTTACGGCTAATTTACCGCTTCTTAGAATCATACAATGAAGTATAACCTTTTTTATTCAGAGTGATTATTATATTTTTTTAATTTCGCACCAAGGTCCCACTGGGCATGCCAATTTGTTCGCTGTCGAATTTTACGAACAATCATTGGTTTCTAATTTATGTTTAAATTAGTTTACTTGCAGGTGTAATACCTCAAAATTTGCTCTCATTCTTTTTTACCACTAACTATCTTACGCTCGCATTCATCCGTATTTTCCATTAGGTCATAACATTCAATCATGCATTGCATTGGCTCCTAAGGCATGTGATCAAGGCCCTTTGAAATTAGGTTTTCGTACCTTATCCGTATCTATCATGGATTGAACTTGTGGATAATATTCACTGGTGCATCTAACCCATTATTGAGGTGTTCAATCAGATTGGCTTTGATTGAGAGTGTTGGCTCTTCTTAACGTCTCAAGTTGTATCCTTCATCACTTGAATATCTCAAGGAGAATTTGGAGTTCTTGTTCATGATTTGACTTGAAGGGCACTTCACCAATTGAGGTCATGTGTATCAAAGATTGGGTTGGATCCATTTGTTCATAGAATAATAATTCGAGATTGTGCGGAGTTTAGTATGGCATCAAAGTTCTTAAGAGTGGATTATGTTGAAGGATTCGATTTAGGTTAAAAGAGAATGCACAGTTATTGGTTTATTTGGAAGACATCTTTCAAGTTCAAATTCTAGTTCTTGATATCCATTGCAAATACAAGCCATCGCCATTTTACATATCCACTTTCCGATTCAATTTAATTCACCATTTTTGATTCACCATGATCTTATCCCATTTCGCTAGCCAAAGTCATTTTTTGTGTGTCCATATTCATATTTCTAACATTCCATTTTTCACATCACTTGTCTCTAAACATTTAACCATTTCTTTTCAAGTCTACATTCATGATCCATTTCATGTTAACCCTAACCAATCCAATCCAAATACCATAGTCATATCCAATTCTCTATTATTTCAAACCATATATATTCTTTCCTAAAATAATTAATTCCAATTAAGTTCACATTTTTACTAATCACATATTAAGTATCTCTTCTCCCAAATGCAATTACATAACCAATCCCTTTGATCCATTTTAAGTCCATTTTTAATTTACAATCCAAAATCGATATCACTCTTCTTTTAAACCATTTGAATCCAATATCATCTTATAAAAAAGTTCTATTGTTAAACCAAATCAATCTCAAAGCCCATTTACGAAAATATAAATCCAACACTAATTTTTGATTATTTATTTTGGTCCATATCTCCAAATAAAGCCCATTTTTTTTATTGAAATGATACCCATTACCATATAGCAAAAGAAAAAGGCAGCAGTGGTGACTAGCTATGTTTATCAGAAGAAAGAAAAATCAAGTGAGAAAGGATAAAAAAAATTCATTACAGAGAAGTGTAAAATAATCAGTTACATACATAAGCTGAATACCAAAAAATCACAAGAAAAAGTCAGTTATAGCAAACTGATAATTCAGTTACAAAAAAAACTCATAGCAGAAAATAAGCAAGAAAATAGGGATACAAGTACGAAAAAGTCTGCATATGGAGAAGGAAGAAAAACTCAGAAAACCATCTTCATCAAAATCTTCAATCTTCGATTCCCATTATCTGCATCCTCTCATCAACATCAACAATCTTTAATCCCGCCTTCAACAACATGAGTGCATCCATAAACCTGCGTCTGAATCCGAAAATTAATAAGCAACAAACCTTCAATCAACTCTTCTACCAATATCATAATAGAAAATAGCAAAAGGTAGTTAGAGGGAAAACAGAAATTCTGCATTTTGTTAAATGGACAGAAAGAATAACAGGACAAAAGGGGGGAGAACTCCTTACTTTTTTCTCGGATCTTCAATATCTCTCTAATTATCTCAAAACTTCATCGACCTCCAACTAACTTCAAATACCTTAATCTCTTCCATTCTTCATCTAAGACCTTCAACAAACTTCATCAGAAAATTGATAACAGAAATCTTGAACACAATTCACCTTCACTTTTCATCATCAATCCCCAATCTCCTTCACTTCAGAATCACTTCTCTACCCTCATATTCTTCAACTCTCTAATAATCTTCAAACTCTAATCCCTCATCAGTCTTCAATCTCACCAATAATCTTGAAACTCAGAACCATCTTCAACTCATTTTCATCTGGAAATTATCATCAATCTTTCATAAATTATCTCCTGCAAAATCTCCAAGAAATGATCCAAAACTCCCTCTTCAAGCTTCAATCTCCATAACTCTTCCACAAGCTCTTCTATGCTCTCATCATCTTCTGAATTCTCCTCCGAAAACTTGTTCATCATCGATGCAACAACATCACAAATCTCTTTATCTTCATCTTCAATAAGCTGCAAAATCCACAGCACAACCATTCAATTCAACAATCACATTTCAGAATCATAAACCCGCAACAGTACATAGAGTTTCAGAGTCGAGTATCAAGAAGCGTACGATTTCAAATCGCATAAGGGAAAGGGAATCATAATCAACTTTACCTCCGACTTTGCATTGACCTCGATCCGAAGGAGCATCGAATCCATTCTGAGAAGCACGCTTCAGAGGAGAAGAGATCGCGGAATCATAGCGTACCGAGAAATATTTCGACGTCATCATCACGACGTGTTCCATCTTGCAGATCTTCTTGGATCTTGAGGCCAACCACGATGCTTTCTCATGAGGATTTGATCATCACTGTTTAACATTGTCGGTCCGAAGGAGTTCGCGATGAGGTCCTGTTTTGGCCGTCGGTTTTGTTTGAAGTGTGGCGGCGAATCAAAGGGTAAGAGGATGAATGGCAGATCAGCATTGATGAACAGGTGCGTCGCGGAGTGTGTGGTAAGAAGAAGATGAAGTTAGCCTTCATATTCTTTGTCAAGTTATTTAGGGTTTCAATTTCTTTTAGGGTGTCATAACTTTGGATCGGGCTTCACCCTTGAGCCCATAGAAATTCTATTCGCACACCTCAAAATCACTAACATACCCCATCTATGTAGAGAAAGAGTAGGTTTGGGCCTCAGCCCCATGTAATCGCTATTCGCACTTACTGGTTTCATGTTCGCACCACCATGCATCCATAGTGAAGGGGATTGGGCCTGGGCCAATTTTGTTATTAGCTGTCAGTGGATTTCTGATGCACCCTTTGTTTCTATGATTTTTAGAAATTGTTCATTAAATTTCCTCTAAAAAAAATATGCTTAAAAATTTCTTGTTAATTTTTTTGTGGATTTATCCATTGATTAATCCTTATTAATTTTAAAAATAGGATTTTTGTCATGATTTTAATCATTGTTGTGAATTGATTTTTGGATAAATGTGCATAAGCTTTTTTTGATCGATTTGAATCGATTTCGATTATGGTGGAGCTTCACAAAGTAATTATGGAAGATGGGCATTTATTTTGCTCATGGGAGATTATAATACCTTGCAAGGAGTTTTTTGGATTTCTTTTACGTGAAGAATCGTCACTTCGATCAAGTAAGTAATTTCGACTTTTTCCACTTTAACGCACCATTTTAGTAGTATGTGGCTTAGGATCATATAACTTAAGGTGTATATTGAGCCCTCCCAGATGAGGCACTGGATTTATTTATGATTTTTGATTATATATGTCGATTTCGGAGCTTAGGGATTAGGTTACGGATTGTAGAATTCACTTCCTCTCGATTTCCCTTAAAACACCGTTTTTGCCCGTTTCGTCGCAATTATTTAAAATAGTTTTAGGTTTGATAAAATTCTGGAAATATTCATGAGTGATCCTTATCCTCTTAATTAATTTGTCATAATTTTTATTTCCATATTTAAAGGGTTTTAGTAATTAATTTAGATTTTTGATCACAAGCTGTCCCAAAAGGAATGGTATTGACATAAGAGATCAAAATCCCTTTTTTCCCATAGGTGTGAGACCTATATTTTGTGTGTGATTAACCACTGGAATTTGTGACATTTTGATGCTACTTAGGAATTTCTTTCATAATTTTTGGTGCCATTTTTGATCCACTTTATGGAGTTGTTTTTCGGCGATCATGCCTTGTTATCTTGCTCATCAAGTAATTGTTTTGGCACTTTGGTGCATAATTTTATGAAATCCTTTTAGTCCATGTTATATACTAACTTCAAAATTCCAAGGATTTAATTTCATAATTTTTAAAGCCTTTTTGCTATTTTTTCATGCCACCTAGATCATAGGTTGAGTTATGTGCTTATTTGTCCCATATCCTAGGATTTAGCAAGGTATTCATGCCATTTGCTTGAGGTAATTTTTGGTAAATTTTAAGAGTTTATTATAGGTAATTTTTAAGACCTTAATTCCAGTTATAGGTCACTTTTTGAACCATACTCATTTGGTTTGTTTTGGTGTTTCAAAGTGCATACTTATGTGAACTAATTTTAACCTAAACTCATTTCTCTTCTCCTCTAATTGTTAACATGAATTATGCGGGAATCATTAATGCCTATACATGCATTCTAATTGAATATCATATCTTTTATGATACTTATCTATAATCATTTCATGCATATTCACATGCCATTCATCTTTAACTTGCATCATTTGTGATCTTATGCGATGTTTGCTCATTTGTTATCACATTTTCTTCTCATTGCTCCATATGCTTAAGTCATTGCATCCATGATTGTATATTCATTCATACACATTCATAAACATTCACTACTGACTTTGATATTCATTTCATACATTAATTCATGCTTGTATTCCATATGCACTCATACTTCATCATTGAACCATAACTTGCATTTAGGTGAACTAAGGTGAACTTTTTGTACATAGTTTGACATAGTTTGATCTTGTAAGGTATCCTAACATCCTTAGGGACCTATAAAATGTAGCTACTGACTTTATAAGTCATGTAACCTTTAGGTACCTTCCCCTTCAGACTTAGGTCTTATTTTGAACCCTAGTTCCATTCTAGGACGTTTATGGTACTTAATCGCTTTTATGCTTTGATTTTACTTTCAATATGCATTGTCATACTAACTTTTGTTTTGTAGGGGGAAATATTGAGGTAAGCCTAACTTCATTCTTATCTCTTATGCATTATAATTGTGTTTACCTTAGCACCTTGTGCTTTGCTTTTAGGTTTTCCTTTTCTTTAGAATCAACTTAACTTCCTTAGGAAGTAAGTTAGTTTCTAACTCTCTTTTCTTCTTTTCCTTTTCTTTCTTAGAATTAGAAAACCTCACAAACCATTAGGATCTCCTTTTTGTATATAATAACTAATTTAGGTTTGTGTTTTAGTCCTCTTAGTTTGTCCTTTTTCCACTTGAGTCTTTTCTCCTCATCTTCAAACAAATCCAAAAAGACTTAATAAATGCATGAAAGGATCCCTTGTGTATAGCCTTATTCCATGGGGCACTTGCATTCATTCCATATTGGAGTGGTGTAGGCTTGTCTAGCATGATGTACAAGTCTTATCAAGGGGTTGTTTCTCAAAGAGAAAATCTAAAAGACATTTCTGTACAAAAGCCACAAAAACATGTAATTAAGTTCAACAAGCTAGTGAACTTAGACCCTAATCTGTGGAAACAAGTCTTGGATAAATTTTCATTGCTTGGTGTGCTTGTTCTATTATTCCATCTTGGAATGTAGTAGAAAGTACACATTCCATGGAAAAGAGTTTGAATTCACTTCCTTGTGCCAAATTCATACAAAACTCATAAAAGACAAAAACAAACAATAAGCGACTTTCCTGCGGGAACTTCTTTTCTCACCTCATTCATTCTCAACGCGAACTTGAGACGACTTGTCTCGCATGCAAGACGGTAAATGCACTTGTACCAGATGAGCCTACAATACCTGAGCATATACATACGCAGTTCTAGCTATAAAAACACAAATAGTTCCCGCCTTAGTTAGGCGAACTACGTCGACTCTGATCCTCATTTTCCTGATGAGGTACGTAGGCAGCGGGGTAGGGCCCGTTCGAGCACATTCTTTATTTTCCCTACATTTTCCCCCTTCTGTTCTTTCTCTTTTCCAGTTCCTTTCTCATTCCCATTCCAGTTAGCAGTTCATTTGTTCAGCATCAATTATATTTTTCTCACTCTTTGAAACAAACAAACAAGCGTGGATCCCATCGGGTACGGCGGACGGTCTGGGGTGCTAATACCTTCCCAGGTCGTAACCGACTCCCGAACCCAGATCTTTGGTTCGCAGGACCTTGTCATTTCCTTCTTCCTTAGGTTTGTGCAGCATTACCTTTCCCGTTCCTTCGGGATAAAAATGTCTGGCTGGCGACTCTACCCTTTCCGCGCCACTTTTGCGTTTGTACTAGGATGAAAATCCCGGGAGAGACATCAGGACCAACCATATAAGTCCTAGGACATAGGTGCGAGTTTTGGTCGACAATATAGTGATCTTAACAATCTCATGACTTCAATATTTTATAAGGTTTTGTATATGTTTGTATGATTAAAAGAAGAAGTAAGAAGTGATTGAAAAAAACATAAAAGAAATGAAATTCTGGAAAGTATACAGTAAATTGATTGGAAAAAGGTAAAAGACTTTCTAAACGAAATAAACTTGCAGAATGCAGAAATATAAATGAACTTGAACTTTCATAAAACTTGATAAATGTAAAATTGGTGTTCACACGTACATTTTTCCATAAATTAAACTATTTTCTCTCACACAGTTACTTTGAATATATTACAGGAATTTGTACAATATTTTCACATACAGACAATTCTGATAAGAATTGCCCTATTTATACACAAACTAAATAACGACCCTAACGGAAAAATCCTACAACTATGACACTTGGCCTTCCGCGTGCCTTCTTTCTACCAAACGCTTCCACGCGTCCTTCTGCCAAACGTCTTAATCTTTAAAATTTGAATCTCTTCTTTGCGTTGAAACGACACGTCCCTTCAAAGTTGTTGAACTCGTCGAAAACAACCATTTCCATCTAACTATGTCGAAAACGTCAAAGGACATTCTCCAATTGACTTGGTCGAAAGTGTCGAAACACTACCTTCATCTAGCCTTGTCGAAATTGTCGAAAAAACAATCTCTCTGTCCGGTTTTGTCGAAATTCCTTTCTGAGCATGTTTTTCCAACTTCTTTTCTTAGTCGAATTATATCATTTTGATCTTCATTTTCATGGGGTCGAAAATCCTTGTCTACACTTGGAAATCGAGATTGTTGTCCATAGGAGGGTAAGTTACATTGATAAATTCAATTTTGACAAATTTATCGATACATCATTTGTCGTTTTTTAAAGCTCCAAGGAAAGTATTAAATTATTTGATTTCGATTCAAATGGACTTTTTATGAAATGGATCGGATGAAAAGAAATGTTTGGCGTGGGTAAGTTGGGACGTTACGTTTAAAAGTAAGAAGGAGAGAATGCTTGGGTTAAAAGATCTTAGATTATTCAACACGGCGTTGTTGGCTAAGTGGTAGTAGTGGCTCCTTACGGAACGTAAGACTATTTGGCATGGAAACTTACATGCAATATATGGTGATATTGTGGGAAATATTATGTCTAGAAAGATTAATTTGAAGTTTCTATGTGTGTTGTTATGGTGGAAAGACAATTTTAGAATCAAACGTGGAAGAAGAGAGTGCAAAATTTGGTGATTTTATTACAATACGATTGGGAGATTGGTGCTAAAATTCCATTATGACATGCAAGATGATTGGGAAATATTATTTTGAAAGATTATTTTCCTGCATGTTTTACTATTGCAACAACTCAAGACATAGCAGTAGATGAGATGGGGCAATGGAATGATGAAGCTTTGTCATGGAAGGTCGTTTTACTTCAGTAGTACTTTTCCGCAGTGTGTATGTCAGAGGCTTTGGAACTAGACTTGTTCTTACAGAATATCAGGCCAACCAAAAATATGGAGGATGTCATACGGTGGTCGTCTAGACAAAACACATTGGAGGATTCAACAAAGGCAGGTTTGGCTCTCATTTGGAGGCCGAATATTCCGTCCAAGGCAAGAGTATTCGAATGAAGATTACTTTTAGATAGGTTACTAACGAGAAGTAATTTATTTCGCCGCATAATCGTTTCTAATTGTCATGAGCTACCTTGTGTATTTTGTTTTAGCCCAATTGAGGAGGTTAATCATGTTTTTCTATCTTGTTCTAAGAGTGTGCTTGCTTGGTCAAAAATTTGTGAATGGTTGAAGATTGGGAGGAGTCATGAAACATCTATTTCACTTCATTTGTTGGCATAGATAGAAAGTTTAAGAGATAAATATTCTAATAGAATGACTTGTAGCGCTTGCGTGGTGGTTTGTTAGTGCATTTGGTGGACTAGAAATCAAGTCATATATAATGGTGACGTTTGTGATCCAAAGACGATTGTCTTGAGGATTTTATATTTTTCTTGGTGATGGATATTTATTTTAACCAAAGACAATTTAAATTGTAATTTGTATGATTGGTATAAGCAACCTCTACACTTCATGTAATTGTTGATTTCGTCCATGTCGGTTGAATCTTGTATTTGTGCATTCGGATACCCCTAATACCCAATTTTAGTAAATATACTTTGACTTATAAAAAATAATTATTTAATAAATTTAAAAAATAATTTTTGTTTTAATAAATAAAATGAAAGATAGTAATATGTTGAAGTGAGGAGAGAATCCAAATCCTCCAAATTGTTGTTTTTGTATTCGGTAAGATGGTGAGATTAGATCTCCTTTTTCTTTTTATTGATAAGAAGATTAGATATCATGTTATTGGAAAAGGATGGGAATTCCATAAAAAGAAGTGGCTTGAAGAAACATACAGGGTGTTTTGTGTGGAGGATATATAAAGTCAAAAATTCCACAATGAAAATTTTCCACATATATGTTATATGCTGCTGGTGGAATACTAATGGAGTCAATTCAACTTAAGCATTTCCCATCCATTTGCAAATTCTATCCCTTTTTTCCTAAAAGCATCTATTTACCGACTATCTCTTTCATTATATAAGGTCCTTTGTTTTGGGTCTTGTGGAAGACAATTGTAATATTTTTTCAATACATAATTGGTGAGTTTTATGACTTATAGACCTAATATTAAAGTTGACAAACATCAAGACTTTGAAAATGTTTTTAATCATTAGTCTCACAAATATTATTGTCCTTTGTCGTATCTAACAACATTCCGGTTCATACATGCATGAATGATCATTCCCTTTGCTTACAAGTAACTAAATATCAAGTTGACTAATATGAGCATGTTGAAATATTCTTGAGTACAACTACCACACATCAATCATTAAAAAGAAGTTGCTAAAAGTTAAACATTATAAAGTTTGTTAGTACTAGTTAATGTGCTGAATTATTATATATTATAAAGTTTGTTAGTACTAGTTAATTCTCTCTCCATGAGTGTCGTTTAAAAACTTTCTACATAACTACATAACTTAAGAACTGAAGTACAATAAATTAAGTTGAAAAAATGAAGTACAATAAAGTTGAAAAGGATAATATTACACTTCTATTAAATTAAGTGAGGATTCTACGTTTTTGTCACACAAAAAAAAAGGTGAGGATTCTACGTCATCCCCAATTATATCCCATACCTTCCAATATTTCATAATGTTAAAAATGTCTTTGAAAATATTTGAAAACAATAATGAAATTTTTTTAACTATTGGGAATTTTGAAATTCTCAGTAATGTGAAAATTTTCGAAAATTTTGATATTTTTGGTAGTGAAAATTTTCAAAAGTTTCAAAATTTATTTTTTTACACTAGCATCAATTTCAAAATTTGCGGTATAGAACTAGAAGTTTCGAAATTTCTGGTACAGTAACACCAATTTCAAAATCGGTGGTAGTGTAAAAAAAAATTATCGGAAATTTCGAAATTTCTAGTATTTTTTATTGGAAATTTCGAAATTCCCGGTATTTTTAACCGGAAATTTCGAAATTCCCAATATACCACTAAAATATTTAATGGGCAAAAATGGCAAGTAGAATCCTCAAATTAACTTTAATAAGATTTTAGTCTTTCCAGAGGAAGAAGATTCAATTAGGCTCAAGAACTTTAATAAGATTTTAGTCTTTCCAGAAGAAGAAGATCCAATTAGGCTCAAGAGAAAATGTTATTGGAAGACCACACATAGAAAATAGAAAATGACATTCATTCTCTTAAATACATACAATTTTAGTCTGTAACTCATCACACACCATTCAAATCAATCAAATGATCTCCAACATAAAACACTGCATTCTTATCGAAATAGTTATATCTGCATTTGCTATGTAAAGAAAGAATGTAGTTTTACAAGTAATTCAAATACATCTCCATTACTCACAATTTCTCATTCTTTCACTGAATTATGCATTAAGGTGTTAACCTTGCAGGTATATCTCCACATTTCCATATTGAAAAGTTCAGTGGAATGCATCAGAAGTCTAATTGCACCGATCACTACTACAAAATATATATTTTGTAACATCTTATTACTTTGGTCATTTAATCAACTGAAATAAATCTTGTTTAGATGCTTTCATTTTTTTTATTAAAACACTTTTCACCACAATTCAAACTAACAACCGTGTGATAGATTAAGGATTACACACTTCGAGTCCCAACAACAATTTTTCAATTTTTTTGTAACAAAAAAGGGTGTGTCATCTTAATTTATATATTTCTATTAAAATTAAAATACTTTTCACCACAATCATTTCTACCAACTGTAGTGAAATTTGGCATTCATTTTTACAATCTCAAAGAATTTAGTTTTCACAATTTCACAAAGAGTTTAGTTTTCACAATCTCAGAGATTTTAACTTTTACAGACAATCACAACTTTTACAATCTCATATATGCTTTGTGTGCAATATCTCCATTCAGTTTTACTGCCTTCAAAATTTTGGTATTAAAGGTCAATGTTAAAGTTCAATCATATTGTTTACTTGATAAAGTGAAACTTATCATTAATCTTTAAACTAAGCTTTTCAATATATTTTATTAATTTTTGAAGAATGGAATATGAAGTTTGAAGGTAGAATGAGTTAGGTTTCATAAAAAGGTGAATGACGCGTTTGTTCAGTTTTATATACAAATCCTTAAATAATTTCACCATATGTGGAGACAACCCGTGGTAATATGTATAATATATCACTATGATTGGTTTTGTCATCCATGGTGAGAAGTGTCTCACTAATATTAAAACATAACACATATTAGTTTATTTCCTTCATAACACAAGAGAGTCTCAGCGAAAGAACAAAAGAGGCGATAGTAGAGAAAAATCTCCATAAAGACACCACACAAACTCCATTATCTATGTTTGAATCAGGATGGGAAACAAGAAACTTCGAGAAGCGTACACATAAATTATTTCTTGACTTCTTCCTCTTCTTCATAGTTACCGTACACTGTATATTTCATCGCCTTCATGTTAAAAGCATGTTGAGATTTAATGTTGTTATTTGTTATTTTGATTGTGATTGAATATTATATTTTGTTAAGATACTAGTACGTTTTTGTTATTGTTTAATATTATGCATTGTTATGGTTGAGTGAGATTGAGATAATTTTTATAGTTGTTTCATTCTTATTTTGTTGTAATATGTTGTTTGTTAACGTGTTGTTGACAATTTCGTTATTGTATTGTTGTATTCTATTATACATTGTTTTTCCATATTGTTGAAAAGTGATTTAGTAAGTTGTTGTATTGAGAAAGTTGTTATTGATGTGTTGTTGTATTGTTGTAGTGTTAAATGATTCTAAAAGCTTTTGATATAAGTTTCAGAATGTATTATAGATCATAGTTGGATGTAAGTTGATATATTAGGTCTGGTATATGAGAAATGATTTATTGAATTCCATGAATACACAAACAAAATCTTCCTAAAAATTATTGAATCTTTTATTGCCTTTGTGTTATGTGTGGGAATATATAAAAAAATTCAAAGAAAGAAATATTTCATCACTTATGTTGTGATGAAATTTTCCAAAGTTATATAATATGTATGTGGCATGGTGATATAGATAAAAAAACTACGATGTCACAAAGACATGAAGTTGTTGTAGATATAGATGGTCGACTAGAAGAAATGGTCCATGATATTGGAGAAGATTCTTTTAGGAAAGTACATATTTATGTTACTTTATGTAATGATAAAGATGTGATATTATTGCAACCTCGTGATTGTCATGTCTTGATATAATAATTCTACTAGTGGCTATCTGTGACATCATACCAAAAAATATACCGGTAACTATAACTAGACAATGCTTCTTCATAAATGTTATATGTAATAGTATATAATTTTAAAAAATTAGATTAATCAAAAGACGAGGATGCAATAATCTTGTGTCATATGGATATGTATTTCCCTCCAGCCTTTTTTGACATTATGGTTCACTTAACTATTCATCTAGTAAGAGATATCAAATTTTGTGATCCACTTTATTTGAGGTGGATGTATCTTATAGAAAGATACATAAATATCTAAAGCATATACGGAGAATATCATCATCGTCTGGAAGCTTTGAAAGTTGAAAGGTACATCACAGAAGAAGCAATTGAGATATGTTTAAACTATATAGGAATTCCAAAGTCTCGTCATGATGGAATATATGAAAGTTGAGATACTCAGGATTTAAGTGTTAAGTCGATGGCTCAGGATATATTTCTTTAGGCATATTTGTATATATTTAATAATGTTGATAAAGTTCAACCTTGCTTATCTGCACACAAAATACTTACCAAGGAAAAATATTCTCGAATGAGTGATTGAGGATATTTAGGGGATTGATTATGCTTTATTCATAGTGTATTTATTTGAATGTAATATGATTGGAAATAACAATGGTGTACAAATTGATGAGTTAGGATTCACATGGGTTAACCTTAGCAAGACAACTTATATGACTGAATCATTCATCATGACATCCCATGCAAAACAAGTGTTTTACGTCATTGGCGCTTATGATAAAAAAAGAAGGTTAATACCTATTTTCACCCCTGCCATATATGAGCTTTTTGAAAGAAAAAAAACCTGCGAAAAAAAATTGCAAAAATTTCCCTAACATTTGAATATGCTCTCAATTTTGACCTTCAACACATCTAGTCACCAAAATACACTGATGTGACCTTTTTTTTCTTATGTGGATGATGAGGTGGCATTTAAAATTTATTTTTGAATTATTTTTATTGTCACGTTGCATTTTATTTTATTTTTGTTTTTGTTTATGTTATTAAACAAATAAATATTTACAAATTTTGCTAGAGGTGGGTGTGAACCCATAACCTTACCTTCACATACAAGTGCCTTTACCACTACATCACTTGTGTTTTATGATATACAATTGTTTTCAAATGTATATAATTAGTTTTTAGTTTAGTTTTAGTTTAGTTTAGTTTATTTAGTTTAGTAATTTTACAATATATTTAATTTTAGTTTTAGTTTATTTAATTTTACTTTTAGTTTATTTAGTTTTATAGTATATTTAGTTTATTTAGTGTTAGTTTTGTTTATATACAGTATATTTAATTTTTAGTTTTAATTTTATTTATTTAGTTTAATAATTTTAGTAATTATTAACTTTTCAAAAATAGTTTATTAAAACAAGCTTTATTTAGTTTATTAATTTTATATAAATATTAGTTTATAAATTTAATTTATATTAAAATGTAAAAATTATTGTAATTTAATTTATTAATTTAATTTATTAATAACAAAATAATTTAAAACATATATATTTAAAAAAATATTAAAACATAATAATTTAATTTATTTATAACATTAATAATTTAATTGATTAATTTATACTAATTATTTATGGTAAATATTATTTAAATAATTTTGATTAAAATATTTAAATATTTAGTTTAGTAATAATGTTAATAATTTAATTTATTAATTAGAACGTTTAAATGTTAATTTAAATGCTATTGTATTTAAAAGCTATTGTATTTAAATGCTACGATCAAATTAGTTATACTAAATTATATACTAAAAAAAATTATAATAAATTAATAAATACTAAATAAAAATTCTTAAATACTAAATAAACTAAATATATCGTAAAACTAAATAAACTAAATAAACTAAAATTAAAGTTATATAAACTAAAACTAAAATTAAATATACTATAAAATTACTAAACTAAATAAACAAAACTAAAAACTAAATATATATATTTGAAAAAAAATACATATCATAAAAACACAAATGGTGTAGTGGTAAAGAGTAAAGACACTTGCATGTGAAGTTGAGGTTATGGGTACAATACCCACCTCCAAAACACAAATGGCGTATTGGTAAAGACACTTGCATGTGAAGGTAAGGTTATGGGTACAATACCCACCTCCAGCAAAAATATTTGAATGTTTATTTGTTTAATAACATAATAAATATAAAATGCCACCTCATCATCTACATAAAAAAACAATAAAAAAATTGCCACATTAGCTAGCCTATGGCAAGGGTGAAAATATGTATTAACCTTAAAAAAATGGTCAATTGTCTCCAAGGAAAACACATTTCTGAAAATCATGATTTAAAATTCAATATTTCTAAGACTCATTCTTACGCAAAACATGTGCCTACTTCACATGAAGAAGTTTATATAGATGATGTTCATGTTATTCATTATGATCATGAAGAAGGCATATAGAAAAATTAACAAGTAATATTTTTTATTGTTTATTCATAATTTATTGTATGCTATAATTTTCATGTGTTATATATTAATAAGTACTTTTTATTTGAAATTATAGGTGTTTAGAGACAAGCCACCAAAAGACGTTCGATCATATTGTGCATCTTGATTCATTCAAAATAATCAATATAATGCACAATATTTTTGTATGTTGATTTGTTACGTATTTGATGTAATGATATGTATAATTATGTGGTTTTAGTGTCATTTTGGTTTTGATGTAATGCATATTTTTGGTTTGTTCCCAACTTTGTTTTTAATTCACAAATTTATTGTTGTGCTAATACTGGCTTATTTCTGATTCAACAAAATGCATGTAAAAAAATGAGAATTCTATAAAATCAAAAAATATATATTTAAAAAAAATCACCATGGGTGATTCTTGTAACCATGGTAATATGTAGCACGCTATCCAGTTTAATAAATGCCAATAATTAAATATTCATACACAAACAGCTCATGCAAACATGCACTCACGGTGAACATAGTTGAAATGGTGCAAAACAATATGGCATGCATATTGAAATGTTCACCAGAATACGCATCAAAAACATCCACCCCTTCATCCCATAATACTCTTAAATCATCAATCAAGGGACTTAGATAAACATCTATGTCATTTCCCGGTTGTTTTGGGCCCGAAATCATCATGGATAACATAATATATTTACGCTTCATGCATAACCTAGGAGATAGGTTGTAAATCATCAGGAGAACAGGCCAAGAAGAATGATTAGTACTTAGATTACCAAACTGATTCATTCCATCAGTAGAAAGTCCAAGTCTAAGGTTTCTCGACTCTTTGCCAAAATTTGGAAACAAAGAATCTATTTTCTTCCACTGCAAAGAATCAGCTACATGACGAATTTGTCCATCACATTTTCTTTCTTCGGCATGCCATCTAAGATTCCTTGCATCATTTGCATTTGCGAAGAGTCTCTTGAACCTTGGAATTATTGGTAGGTATCATACCACTTTCGCGGGAGGACCCTTTTTGACAACCTCATCATCACTAGAATCACCATCTTTCTTTTTGTAGCGTGACGCCTTGCACTTCGGACAATGATTATAGTTTACATACTCTTTTCTGTATAATATGCAATCATTAGGACATGCATGTATCTTTTCATACTCCAAACCCATTGGACACAATATTTTTTTTGCCTCGTAATAACGATTTGGCAATACGTTACCTTCTGGAAGCATCTGTGTCAACAATTCAAGCAATTCGGTAAAACTTTTGTCAGTCCACCCATTATTTGCCTTCAAATTAAACAATTTTAACACGGCTGACAAACGTGTAAAATTAGTGCATCCCGGGTACAAAGGTTGATCCTGTCACTGCATAAAGTATCATACGCATGTGCCTTTTTAAACGAATCTTGTCCAATATCACGCATCATATCTTCCAGACGATCATCATCCATTTCTACACCAATATTATCTTTTTGGGACACATTTGACTTTTCTACTACCTCACCGTGCCATATCCATTGTGTATAACTTTGACAAATCCCATGACAAATTAGATGATCCATGATTGCCTTCTTATTAAGTTTTGGTTCGCGATTTGCGCAACGAACACATGGACAGAGAAAAAGCACATCAACACTTTTTTCACCATTACTTTTAGGAGGAGGAAGATTTTTTTTAGCATTGCTTTCAGCAAACTGTAGAAATTCCTTCACTCCATGTTCGTACTCAACACTTAATCGATTAGCTTTTATCCAACTACGATTCATACCTATGTTCCGGAATTAATGCATACAGATCAGATAAATTATTTAGACACCTATAATAGTCGCTCTCTTGGACATTAGAAAGAATGCAAAAGTCTCTACGTGCAAACACATGACATGAATAAAGAAGAAGTGAGAAGTTATAAATAATTAAAAAAGAACCTGCAATATGGTGTGGCCGGCCAGATGACTCACGGGTGACGATGCAGAAGTTCTCGTCGACACACAAATTCTACGAGAAACAATATCATCACAACATGTATAAAATAAAAATGGCTAAAAACAAATATATATTTATTCAAGAAAACAGTACATATATATATATATATATATATATATATATATATATATATATATATATATATTCAAGCAAACAATACCTATATATATATAAAACTATATATATATATATATATATATATATATATATATATATATATATATATATTCAAGCAAACAATACCTATATATATATATATATATATATATATATATATATATATATATATATATTCAGCAAACAAACAGTACCTAGACGGTGGAATGCGGCGGCGTTGAACAGTAACTTGGACGGTGGACAGCGGCGGTGTGAAGGGTGGGAAAGAGACGGACGGCGTACGGTGAATGGAGGTAGAGAGACGGTGAAGGGCTGAAGGGCTGCGAGACGGCGAGAAGGAAGCGAGAAGACGTGAGACGGAAGCGAGACGACGTCGGTGAATGGAGACGGAAGCGAGACGGCGAATGGACGGCGTATGGTGAACAGACGGCGTACGGCTGCGGCGGCTGGAGAGAAGGAAGAAGAAGTTCAAATCACGCCAACGGCTGCGGCGGCTGGAGAGAGAAGAAGAAGTTTCAAAAGTTACTGTTTCTAAGTTATGTTTTAGGTTTTAGGTTTTATTTTTTTATTGAATTTTTTAAATCGGTTTATATTAAAACCTATGTGATATCCTAAATGAATTTTTTTATTATTTTTTTATGATACTTTTTAAATCGGTTTATAATACAGCCGATGTAATAGGGTATGTTATTTTTTTTTTTTTGAAATTTTTTATTAGAAACTTATTACATCGGGTTATACCTTTAACCGATGTAATAGAGTATTTAATTATACTTTTTAAATCGGTTTATAATCCAACCGATGTAAAAGGGTCTATATTGTTTTTCTTTTATTTTTTTTTAAATTTTTTATTAGAGACTTATTACATCGGGTGTACCTTTAACCGATGTAATAGGGTCTATTTTTTTTTTTGATTTTTTTTAAATTTTTTATTAGAGACTTATTACATCGGGTGATACCTTTAACCGATGTAATATGGTCTATTTTTTTTTATTTTTTGAAATTTTTTTTAATGTAACTTTTCACATCGGTTTATGAATTAACCGATGTAATGGCTATTTTATTTTATTTTTGAATTTTTTTTAATTGTTTTTTTAAATGACTTTTTACATCGGTTTTTGAAAAACCGATGTAAAAGGCTTTAGATGAATTTTTTTGTTATTTACAAAACTGCCACCGCATTACTTTTTACATCGGTTTTTATCAATAACCGATGTAACATCCCTTATAACAATTTATGTTATTATTTACGAAACTGCCACCGCATTATTTTTTACATCATTTTTAACAAATGCCTGATGTAAAATCATTTTACCAAATGTCTTTTTTTAGTAGTGACTTAACAAAAATCGTACACAAAAACATCAAAGTTTTGGACAGGCATACAAACATACGAGCATGCGAAAATAAATTAGGCAATGAACAAATAAAGACGAAATTGAATGTAAATGACCACCAAGGCCGGCGTTGCATAAAAATTACGACCACAAAGGTCGATTTGTTTAGAAGTTACATAAAAGGGGCAGAACCCTAAACAAAAACATTACAAAGATCAAGGCAAACAGGACAAATAAACAAAGTCAACAAAAAAGACTAAGATTGGTCAGTAGATTGGACGAGCTCCTCGATAGATGGCTGACCTTCGGGGATCGACTTCTCATTGGGTTACGTAAGCTCCTTGTTGTGTTCAAACTCTTAATGCTCTGAGGGCTCCTGAATCTCCTCGCCCCATTGTCCCACTCTAAGGAAGTTGGGGACAAAGATGCATTCGTCTACCACACTATGGAGGAATCTCGTCCTAGTAGTAGAAAATTCAATCCCAGGGTTCACCACCTTCAGTTTAGATACAACATTGTTGAAAGCCTCCTCGGCAGCCACAAGGGCATCATTATCCGCCTGATTGATTCAGGAAATCAACTATGCCATGGTATTCATCCCTTTCTAATCAATTGTCTTGTCTAAAGCGGGACAAATAACTCTCAACGAAGCGACCATGTCTCCATAGCCCTTCTTCTCTACTTCCAACCTGTCCTACACCTCGGGCAGCTCCCGGTTCTTTTTCTTCAGTTATTTACACTTCTCAAACTCCTTTTTTTACTTATCCTCGAGAGCTTCCATAGTTTCCCGAGCTTTCTTCAGTTTGAGCTCTTGGGTTGAGCTCCCCTCGGTGTACACCACTGTCATCTCTAGAACCCTTATTATTGCGGCAACATCCTGGGCAAACATCAATCTCTTAGTTTGTCTATCCATCCCCTCAAGCACCAAGGATTTATCCCGATGAACCTGAAAGGAGGAACCCTCAAAGAAGTTTTGTTGATGAAAAACAGGAGACAACCCTTATTTCCCCTTTTAAGGTTCCTTAGTTAGGTCCAGGATGTCTTTCGATCTCAGGCGCTTCTTCTTGGAAGACACCAATATTGAAGAACCTTATCTGGAATTTAGATTGGAAGAAGAGGTCCCGACCCAGAGTGCGGTTGGATCTCTCGGTCATCCAAGAGACTCTTCATAAGCTTATTCCCTTTTGCGTCCACTGATCACCGCATTTTTAACAAGGCGCTCATGAGCCGAAGAAATTTCACCTACAAAAAGACGAACACAAAAGTTAGCAAGGAAAAAATTTCAATAGAAAAACAAAGAGGAAAAAATAAATAGCTACTCATAAGCTTAAAGGTCTCTTTCCTCACAGCACATCTGAGGAGCTTCGCAATGTTAATATAATGAGCTTCTACCGCTGCTACTCCGTCCTTATCGAAAATATTGTTCCCCTCATTGGTCACCCATCGGGCAGGGGAGAAATTGTCGACGAACTTCACAAATGTTTCATACCAAATCTGGTCGTCCTCACTCAAATCTACCTACATGGTAATATACTCATCTGTCTCCCGGTCAAAGTGCTCATGACTCAAGGAAAAATAAAACTTTTGAAATTGGCGCCTCCTTACCCTGCCCGCCTAGGAAAGAAGAGGCTTTATGCTTTCATCATTAAGGACTTCCAATAGAAGTGCGACTCCCGGGCTCTGTCTGACACAGGCTCCACAATGAAGTATCTATTTTTGAACGTCCGTATTGATTTCGAGAACACTTTGAAAATATTTTTTGACTGCTTCAAAGAGACCCAACCGAATTGCTTGTCCATGGGCATCCGCTTAAGGTGGAAGACATGGAAGAAGAGAATGGTAGTAGCCCCGATATTCAAGTATTCGCAAGTGATTTCAAAAGCCCGTATAAAGGCAAACGAATTCGGGTGCAACTACGACGGGGTCATGTCTATATGTTCAAGGACATCTACCAGGAAGTCAATAAAGGGTAGCTTTAGCCCCATATCTTTGAAGACAAACTCGTAAATCGGGAATATGTTTCCTAGGTATGTCGATCAAATTCGATCATCCTCCTTTGGAAAGTGAAAATCCCATTCTCCTTCGTCCCCCACTAGGGTGAAGGTAGCTCACAGAAAATACGCGTACACCGAGTGGTATTCTCGGGGTTCAAGCGCAATCCATTCCCCTTCTAAAGTCCTCAGGTCATCTTCCTCGGGAGATCCATTTTCCCTGGAAGTTTCCGGCGTGGCATCGTATATGCTTCCCTCGGAAGTACTTTCATCTCTTATCTCTAGCTAAAACATGATTATGTCCTCGACATCATTCACCATCTTGTACCTGAAAAGTAGAGGACAAAAAGTGAATTAGATGGAAAGATCATATCCACCCTTCCACTACTAATCAAGTGAAAAGGCGTGTAGAGGCACGAGGACAACGTCCTCGACCAAAGCCCTTATTCAAAATGGCAAACATTAATATCTAAGAAGGCATCAATAAACCCTCACATGGAGAAAAATTCACAGACGAATAACTCTGAAACCCAAGACGAGGAGAGTCTCCCCAATGCAAAATCTAGAACTCCGGTTGTAGATTAACCAAAAAACGTCACAAAACTCACAAGTATGCCTACAACATACCCGTTCATCGCCTCAACAGCGCCAAAAAACTGCAAAAATCTTAGTCATCTAACGCGTCCATGGCGGCGCCATCGTCAGAAAGTGGCCCTGCCACCGTCAAACACCAACACTCGCTGAAAACACCCTAAAAACTACCTAGTTCCATCATAACTGCATGTATTTCAGAGCTAAAAAAAATTAAAACCTAGCCTAAAGCAAAGAAAAGTTGAAACTTACGTGTTTGGAGGTGAACTAAGGTGGTGGTCGAAGAAAGCTGCTCGGACGCTGCGACGGATGACGATGGAAGATGGTGGCGATAGAGATGATGCTTGTTGTAAAGGTGTGTGGTGTGGGAGAAGAGAGAGAGAGAGAGAGAGAGAGAGAGAGAGAGAGGGGGGGGGGAGAGTTCAAAGAAATAAAAATGACTGCACTTCCCTCTATTTATAGGTGCCCAAAGGCACGTCACAAGCACGCGCTGCCTGGGAAGATGCGGAGATGTCATCATAGCCCTAGGTTAACCATCATTATGCATTTAATGTTGCACGTGGCTCAAGGCACGTGTGGTATCTCAACTCTTAAAGTCCCATAAAATGGTAGACTCCCTGCATGACAGGCAGATGAGTGGAATTTTGGTTGCCTCAGACACGTCCCTAGATGGGTGTATCTTGGGTGGTATACTGACCATACACATTTCTCCTTGGAGCGCGAGCTACCCTTATGTCATCACTCATACGCCTAGGAGCAACGACTTGGGGAGCTCTTGTTCCGGACTGACCCAATGACTAGGCATGACACAATCCACCCATGCATCCAAGACGACCAAATAGCCTAAATCCAATCCATTAAGGTCAAAGGGAACCAAATTTTCCTATGCCCTTAGCCGTGGAGAGATGGTCGACTAGCCTCCTGGGATAGTTGTCCATCTCTCCCCTACATCATTGTTCTTCTTGACACTCACAAGACGGTCCTCCACGAATGACTGGAACGTTTATGCTTGGAATCACCTCTTACTCAAAGCGACGGCTAGTTCCGAGAAGGCATGTCCATTCAAACATCTAGTTTCTAACTATTACCTATTTTTTTTAGGAATCCACAATCTACACCTAAAAATAGGTACCAATGGCTAAGCGATGGGGGAACTATAAAAACCTCTCATTTGAGATGGTCATGTATAGAATAATCATCTTAAAAAACACATACTTTGTACTTGCCCATTTTCTCTATCTGATACTTATTTTAACATCGAAGTACCTTTGATCAGTGTATTTTAATGCATATTCTACCATGTTTACACTTAAGAATTTCTTTAGTTTTCTTTGTTTATTTTTATATTTTAATTAATTTTTCTAATTAATTTTATTTTTGGCTTAATTTGATTTTCGTACTTAATTTTCAACTTTAACAGCTTTTACGGAAATCATCATAATCGGAGTTCTAGGAATCTGATTGAGGCGTTCTACCAGTCGACGGAAAGCTAAGAGAGAGAGAGCTACAACTTTTGTGTTGGAGACAAAGTCAGATTCGGAGTCATATTTTCCAGAATTTCATTTGAAGCTGCTACATTAGTTTTATTTAGTTCCGGGTCATTTAGAATTGGCGCCGTTGCCGGGGATTCTTGTTGTTATTAACTGATTTTATAGTAATATATATTTTTCATGCCATCTTTTTTCTTTTCTTTTTTATTGTTTTTGTTGATTTTCAAGGTTGCAATACTGGTTGCAGTATAGTGATAAGTTTTTCAGCCTTTCAGGTAAGTTGGAAGCTACTGTTTTGATTTACTTCGATTGTTTTTTCCAGAAAATCAGAAATAAATCGAAGAACAATACTCTTTTAGAATAAAATTCTAAAAGATTTCGACCCTCAAAATCGCAAATTTTGCGTTTTTCTATTTTATTTGATTTATTTTCTATTTTCATATTTTCAAAAAAAATCTTATTTTTTTGTGCGAGCTTTATTTGATTTAATTAGATTTTTAGCGTTATTTTTAGATTTTTTAGATTTTATTTTAATCGCTTTTCTCTTTTTCCATTCTTTTTAAATCTGCACTGATTTTATTTGATTCTGTGTTGAAATTTATAATCATATCATGGTTGATCAAAGAACTCTGAGAGAATTGGTTACACTTGTTAATTATAATTCTTTATGTATTGAATATCCTGATGTTGTTGATGCACCTTTCGAAGTGAAATTTGGTTTAACACACTTGTTGCCAAGTTTTAATGGTTTTGCAGGTGAGGATCCACATAAGCATATGAATGAATTTCAGGTTGTGTGCTCTGCACCTTCCGAACCTTCACTAGAGGACCTTGTCAAGCAAATTGCTACAAATAATGTCAAGTTTCAACAACAAATAGATTCTAATTTTTAGACTTTGCAAACACAGCTCGATCAACTTACCACTTCGATGAATGCCATGCACAAGATCAAGGATCAGACCAACAACCTTCGGAAGAACATTCTATTTTTCAAATAGAGTTTCCTTCTGAAAATGTTGATGATACTTGTATTAATTTGTTTGCAGCTGATTTTCCATCATTATCTGATTTTAATGATGTTTACTCTTGTGATGTTTGTACTGACACTAAAATTTGCTCTATTTATGCTGAAATTGAGGTTGCCTTGCAAGTTGATATTCTTACTGCAAATGAGGTTACAAATGAATTTGTTCATGTCAATGAAGCTCTCGACACCCCGGCTTCTCGGAACAAACCATCCATCGAGAAATCACCCTCTTTAGAGCTGAAACCACTTCCTAATAATTTATTTGAATTTGTGCAGGAAGAGAAATCATTACAGGAACATAAGAAGAGAATTGGATGGACTTTGGTTGACACTTGTGATATTAGTCCATCCATGAGTATGCATAGGATCTCAATTGAAAATGGAACAAAAGTAGTGATGCAGCCACTTAATCCTTTGATTCTTAAAGTTGTAGAAAAGGAGATCACTATCACGTGCACATTCAACACTTTTACTTATCTGAGATTCTTCTTTGATCCTGGAATAAAAGGTGAAGGCACTAATAAAATCTCCAAGATTAATAGATACTACCCAAAGCTACTCTATGTGACCCCCACTTTGGAAGAAAGAGACTGTAGAAGAGATCTCTTTAGGAAATGCTGCTTATGTGATCACTTATCCACCTTGACTACTCAGGTGTGTTCTTTCCTTTCTCTTCCTCTTATTTTATATTTATGTCCTTTCATTGAGGATAATGCTTGTTTTAAGTGTGGGGGAGAGAATAATTTATTTTCTTTGTTTTTGTTTTGTTTTTGTTTGTTTTTTTTTAGAAACACTAGGCATTTTTTTCCGAAAGTTTTAGGCTATAGATTGTTTTGAGGTTAGTTATGGAGACTTGGGAAAAGTTCGCAAAATCGGTATCGTTTTAACACCTTAAGTCTTCTGAATATGGAAATCATTTTGAATACTTTTTATGCCATAACCTTGAGTTCTCACCCTTTAATATCTCTTAAGTGGTTTATCTAGTAATCAACACCATCTAGAAATCACACACTAAGTAATTAAGTTGATGCAAATAAGTGAATGATCTTGCGCTTAAAAATATCTAAATAGGAATCCGCGTTATAAGTTAGGTGACCCTCACCCGGTCATTTAGCCTAACGGATGTGAAACCTTAAGAAAAATATTCTTGTTGTTACTAAAGTAACTTTAAAATATTGTCAAGTATGGATCATAATCACTAACAAGCTTATTTACCATGTGTATGAATAGATAACGGGCTTAATGCGATTACACTAGAATGAAAGAGAGCAAATAAGGAGGATGAGTAAGTTAGGCTTAGGTATAATAACATAATTCGAAATAGTTTGTATATGATGGAGGCTTATGACCGCACAATTGCGGATTTGAGTTCTTATGATATCCTTAGTGTGTAAGATCAGTACCTATCAATGTTATCTTAACCGAAGAAGATTTTATAGCCTAGAACGAGTATCTGAATGATGTTGTGTTTCTTGAGTCTTAATTTTATTTTTCTCGGAGTGCAAAAGTTCAAGTGTGGGGGAATTTGATCAGTGCATTTTAATTCACATTCTACCATGTTTGCACTTAAGAATTTCTTTAGTTTTCTTTGTTTATTTTTATATTTTAATTTGTTTTTCTAATTTATTTTATTTTAGGCTTAATTTGATTTTCGTACTTAATTTTCAGCTTTAACAGCCTTTACGGAAATGATCATAACCGGAGTTTTAGGAATCTGATTGAGGCGTTCTACCAGTAGACGGAAAGGTAAGAGAGAGATAGCTACAACTTTCATGTTGGAGCTGAAGTTAGATTCGGAGTAATATTTTCCAGAATTTCGTTTGAAGGTGCTACATTAGTTTTGTTTACTTCCGGGTCATTTAGAATTGGGCATGGGTTATGTATTTGACCCAGTTGGGTTGTAAACGAGTTTTTTAGGTTTTACCATATAACCTAGCAGCCGCAACTGTTCAATATACACTTTTTACGATTTTAATTTTTTACGCTCGAAGAGACGAATTATGGAGAACTAATTCCAAGGATTAATCTGCTGTAATCGGTTTTCGCCGACACTTTGAGGTTCTTATATTTTCCAATTAATCTATTTCCTTTCAATTTTGATCTTGATATCTTGTTTGTTTAATTTGATTTATCTAAGGTTAGATTGATTTATTTCGATGATTGCATGTTCATATACTTTAATCGCGTTTGCTTAATTCGCGTATGTTTATCGTGTTTGCTTAATTCACGATTGATATATTTCATCCGTTTGCTTAATTCGGAAATTAGGAATATTTATCATATAATATCAATTACATTTATTTGATTGTTATTATAATCGAAAAGGAAATAAAGTCTGCTTAGGAATTGGGAATTATTTGGGTCGATGATAAGTAGGGAAATCAAAACAGCAGATTAACCGTTTCAGCTTAATTTGTTAATCACTTATTTTAATCCGTTTTTATAATTCAACCTTAAAATCAACCCCCATTAATCATTACTATGATTAGTTAATAAGATCAAGAATCCTTGTAAGACGATTCAAGTCATTGTCGCTATACTACGTTTTCAAAATTACTCGTTTTCAAAATCACTTATTTTATGTTCTGATGTTTGTTACTATGCAGATCATGTATATTGAAGATATCATATCAAACAAACATTATGAAGATGTACGCTAAAGATCATATGTGAAGTTACTATATGTAACACAAGTCGTAAGTATGCTTATGTATCAGATCACAATCAGAAAGATCATAAGATGACTTTATGTTGTTGTTACAATGTCTCTTGGATTCTGTTATGTGTGTGGTTCTGATGTTCTACTTCTGAAGTGAGCGAATCTTATGAAGTTGTTATCTTCTGAAGACCAAGAGCTGAAGAAATCTGAAGACGGTTCTATTGAACGAAGTTCTAAAGGTTCTGAAGACTTAAGATTCTGAAGAATCAAGTACCCAATGTCTCTGAAGACAATGTTCTGAGTGAACAAGGTTCTTAAGACTCAAAATACCTGAAGTTCAGAAGACAAAAGTACCGTTAGCAATGATAGTACAAAGTATGAAACAACTTTGTCCCACTACCTCTCCACCAGCTTGAATTATCGAAAAGGACATGTGTGGCTATACTACCTTCAACATTGTGTAACGACTCTTTTCAATAGCCAATTTCTCTTCAACGACTATATTTTATTTGGTTATGTAAGGGAAAAGATCGCGTGCTTCTAAGGTGGTGGTTAATATATACAACTATCTCATTATCTTTGAAATTTTTGGTGCTACTATCAACACACGACCATTGTTGTTAAAACTTAAAATATCATCAATCAACATAATGACAATCAGTTAGCACATTAGTTGATGAATATGATATTATTTGGAAACAATCAAGTCATCAATTAATACATCATCTCTGTGAAGTGAAGATCAGAAGAAAAGATTTGTTGCTCGCCATTTGCTCAACATATAAGATGAAGATATCTACAAGATGTTATTTGAACTGTCAATCATATACATCCTAGTAGAGTCTAAAGAAAACATGAAGTTGTTGCTTATATCATGCTTAAAAACTATTGTGTTATCATGTACTTAAAATTAGGAGTTATTTGCTTAATTAGAAACACTTACGTAATCTCCAAAATATTAATTCTGTTTAGAATTAAGGGTTCCTCAAGTGATCGAGTGAAAAGCATAAGACTTGATATGACAATGGTTGTGTCATTGTGAAAGCCTGAAATAGGGTCAATGAGAGTCATATCTCAAAGAGGACCAAGTGAAGGTCAGACTCTTGTGAGATCACTGGTGGATATCATTGTGAAAATCCTAATAGGAGATCTTGTTTAATCATATTTTGTTAGGTTAATGAACGTTATATCTTATTAGATCTCTGAGTGTTTCATTATAGGTCAGTCACCGGTTGTTGCACGTGCATTTGTAATCGCTTTGGTTATAGTGGATTAAGTCTTTATATTCAAGGTGAAATCACCTTGGAAGGGTGGACTGGATTGACTTGAGATTTTCTCAAGTGAACCAGGATATATCGTATGTTCTTTACTCTTGTTTTATTGTTTATGCTTTTGCATCGCAACTCAGAATCTATCATCGCGACTCTGATAATCTCTTAGCGCATTAAAATAAGAGGCGAAAAGTATTCAAGAGTTTAAAACCCAATTCAAACCCCCCCTTCTTGTGTTTTTGACACTTTCATACACCCCCTCCTCATCATCCAACATCACATACAAAGTCTTTGTTCCACTTCAGGTTCTGATCAACCGGAAGGATCAACGATATTCATTTTAAATTATATTTTATTTTATTTGCTAAGACAAGGCTCTTGTCAAAACAAATATATATATATATATATATATATATATATATATATATATATATATATATATATATATATATATATATATATTGTTTATTTTGATGTCTTAATTTAAAATAAAATACGATATTAATTATTTTTGTCTAATTAACTACGAAAAACTAAAACATTAATTGCTAATATATATAAGAGAAGGTCAAAGGCCCAAAAGGAAAAAACAAGACTACAAAACAATGAAGGCTTTACCCTATACCCCCACATCTATACTTTTACCCCTACATATTTTTCAAAATGCCTATTATAACCCTGATTATATTTTATTATTTTATTTTTTTACCATTTATGTCAGACCGTCAGATTTTAGAAAAAGTGACAAAAAAAAACACGTTCCGGAAGACTTAAAGAATGAGTTCCGGTACGTTATTTATCAAACCGGAAGACTTTGGGAAAGTCTTCCGGTTTTGTTATTTTTGTTCACCTGAAGACTTAATGTAAGTGTTCCAATACAAAACACTTCCATTAGGTCTTCCGGTAGCCATGTGTCTGTGTACCGGAGCACTTCATGTAAGTGTTCCGGTTTGTATCGAGTACAATACCGGAAGACTTACATAAAGTGTTCCGGTGTGTAATTTTTTATTTATTTAATTTTTTTATAATTTGTTATTAAAAAATATTTTTATTGTGTAGGTGCAATACCTATATACGAAAAAGAACCGATATGTGTGAATATGTCAGATGTATTTACAACGTCAGAGAGATTTGGTACACGAGATGAGGTGATAAGATGGGTTAAAGACACCGGATTACGAAATAAAGTGACGGTCATCATTACTCGTTCAGATACACAAACAGGCAAGAGAGGAAGAAGTAAAAAAAATATTTGGTTGTGATAAAGGTGAGAAATACAAGGATATTCGTAGTGGAATTGAAAGTGCGACGAAAAAATGTGGATGTCCATTTAAGATCAGGTCGACTCCGACAAAAGATGGATCTGGATGGAAGATTGATGTAAAATGCGGCGTTCATAACCATGATTTACCTGATAGATTAGAAGGTCACTCATTTGTTGGTAGGTTGACAACGGATCAGAAGTAACATGTTGCTGATTTAACAAAGAGAAAGGTTGCACCTAGAAATATATTGCATTCCTTGCACGAGCGAGATCCAGATTGTGTCACTCGCATCACGCAAATATGCAAGCAGAAGAGTATGATGGAAAAAGAGATAAGAGGTCCTAGAAGTGAGATACAACATTGGTAACAACTTACTCCTATATTATGAACACATTGGCAACAACTTACGCCTATATTACGAACAAATTATGAATTATAAACTATGTTATTCATTTTTATTCATGAATTATATTATATGTTTGCAACACTTTATGAATTATAATCTATGGAATTAAATTTTAATTTCAATTTTTAAGTCAAAAAACTATCAATAACATATAATATAAATAAGATCGTACATATAAGTTCAAATGTCAAGATATTCAGAAACCAAGTCTAAAAAATATCAATAACATATAACATAAACATAACTATAGATCACTGTGAACGAGCAATACGTAATGCTGCAAACAGATCAGCAAAATGTGGATCATCCTCTTCAGCTGCATTCTGCTGAAGGTAGCGATGAATCAATGTAGACACACAACCCCATGCAGGATCAGATGGTCCCACATCGTACTCAGGAATAGATGCAACTCTCGGCTCATTATGGCTAGGCGGTACCAATCGAGGATGCGAAACACGATAATACCACTCAAGATATCCATCCTCTACCTCAAATGGGATAGTCGCTAGTGCAGTCGAACGAATCACCTGCCCAACACTCTAGATGTAACTAATCCACTCAACATCAATATCACCAGCCATCATAAGATCAATAGGTGCAGGTGGAATATACTGACGGTATCCAAACAGTTGAAGACACCTGTCAGACATGTATGGAACAATAGTATTGGCCCACCTCAAACAACCTCTATATAGAGAAATCTCATCAAAAAGACGATGAACTCTATGATCCTCGAATGGCCGCCATATGACATTGGTCGGTGTCAGCTCATCTATAATAGGTTGCAACTCATCCACCTTTAATGCACCTTGTTTGTATGTCCACCTCATCGCTCGCGGGATACCACAATTCTGAGCTGATATCCAATTCTCTCCTTTTTTCCCAAGTGTAGGAAAATATTCATGAATCCAGCACTGTTAAAAAAACAATAACATAATAATTAAATATAACATACTGAACATAATAAAATTAACATTAGACTTACAAAAATCAATAAAATGAATTAAAATATATACCTGTAAGAGAGTCGGATAACCACCGAGCTGTTTACAACTGAACATGGACGCATCTCCAAGATACCTATACAAGGTCACTAATGCAGCTGCTGCCCAACTATAGTTCGACAACCCATCCAAGTCCCTAAATAATGCCAGGTATCGTGCCTCCACAAGTGTAAACGACTTATCCGCAAAGATCGTGCAACCCACTAACATCATCAAATAACAATGACCCACTCAATAACTAGGTCTTCACTGATGGGTTGAGGGTTCCAGAATACCCCCCTGATAGGCAAGTGAAGCAAACATGCCACGTCATCCAGAGTAATCGTCATTTCACCGAACGACATGTGAAATGAAGATGTCTCTAGATGCCACCTCTCAACAAATGCAGAAACCAAGTTTGCATCGATCTTCTTCAAACTGGTTCTCTGTAGGGAAGTTAAACCGAACCTAGATATGAAAGCCTCAATCTCCGGTGGAAGCTGTTGTGGAACCATATAGGTCAACTTCAATCCATGTCCTGCCACCTTCAACTCCTTCTTTGCACCTCTCTCCTGAAATCAAATAAAATTAAACAAATTATACAATAGATACTTATAATTTCAATTTTTATTCAATACTAAATAATTATAATTTCAATTTTTTTTCAATAGTAAAAAAATTATAATTTTCTTACCTCACCGAACCATAACCGTCTGGCCACATGATGCTCGTATGAAACCAAAACACTGGTATCGTACGGACCTCCAGGATATCCAACTGGATCTGCTGCAGCTGCAGATGTACCGACATCATCTACGTGTGTCCTACTAGACGTATCGCCCCGTCCCATAGATCGAACTGGTATCCTCCCATCCCTGCCTCGTGAACGCACCACTGAAGAAAAAAAACAATAAAAAAAATAGTTAATACAAAAATAAAATAAGAAAAAAAAATTTCGGAGGACTTTCATAAAGACTTTCGGTACACATGTTTGTGGAAAACCATACCGGAAGACTTTTTTAAAGTCATCCGGAAGACTTCACAATCACGTATCATTCTGGAAGACTTTCTCAAAGTCTTCCGGAAGTATTTTTTAAAAAACACATTAAACCGAAAGACTTTCACAAAGTCTTCCGGAACCGGAACACTTGCAAAAACTTTTCCGGTACGTGAAAAATCAAACCGGAAGACTTACTTTAAGTCTTCCGATAAATTCGTCTGGATGTCAAAAAAAAATTTTGCGCGGTAACTTTGGATGAAAGGTAAAAATGGAAAGAAAATCTGAGTTTTTAACTATTTATACAAGGACATTTTAGTAAAAAAATATTGGGTGTAGGGGTATAAGATTAATTGTGGGAATGTAGGGTAAAGCCTTCCAAAACAATCTCCAAGAGGAAAAAAGGCCCATAGTATATTTTAAAGCATAGTATATTTTTAGGAATTAAATGATCAATATAATATTTTTTAAAATCAAATGATTAAAATTGTTAACATGAGATATTAAACCTTTATTTCCATATATACTCATGTATTCTATTTACAAGCAATGATTTATTGATTCCAAGCAAATACGTACAAAAGAATTCAGAATCTCCCAAACAATGTATAGTTATATGTAAAGAAGAGACGGTGTTTAACACGACCATTTTAGCCATTTTAGATTTGTTCAAATTTGTTGTCCAGGTCCAGTCATGCATAATTCCAGAGCAACAGGCTTTTTCTGCAACATTTACCATGTACAATTCATATTTCTTTTGCAAACTAATATAATCTCATACACCCTTAGCCAATTGAGAAAAAAATCACGCGACCACTGTTATGATAATTAAATTAAGAAAATCAACCAATACACAATAGATATTAAATTCCTCAAATTTGTAAGAATTTTGAATATCAACAATAAATATAAAACGATAAATAAAAAAAAATAAAAACATCAAAGAACACCGGTATTTTTAATATGGAGAATTTCTTTACATTAGAGTAAAAACCACAACTCATCAAGATCATATAAATAACTCCAATGTAATCAATAAATAATACAAGAGAGTCTTAAAGTAATTCACAAATTAATGCTAACAACCGTAAATCACAAAATAAACCAATTTACAAATAAGAATAAAAAAAACTGATATTTTTTCCAAATCTACAACTTCATTGCGAAACAACTAACTCTCACTTCAGATGTTATTTTAAAATTATGAACAGTTAAAAGTTAGATATATGTGTTATAAACCAATCCTCCAAATTTGATTGTAGGAAAAAACATGAATGAGATTTTCTCCTCTTTTTTCTCTTTTGAATCTTTATTTTTTTTTTATCTTTCTTGATCCTAAATTGAACCTCTCAATTTAAATAATTGAAACAAATGAATTAATCATATTTAAGTATTTCTATAAGATTAAACCCAACACATTAGTTGTTTTTGTAAGATTACAAATTTTTTCTTGTATTCATTATTATCCTACATAAGTCGACATCTATAATAACAAAAGTCCAAAAGGAGTATGGGATTGCAACAAATATAGGTGACCAACCCATAACCTTAAGAACAGTTAGATCGAGTACATGAAGGAAAAAGCACACCAAAGAGAAGGTTGTGAGAACTCGGGAACAAAATAAATTATACTATAAAGAAACTCCCTTCACCACCCATACGAATAAAACCTTAAGAAGCTCAAATACTAGAGTAGGAGTAGCAAGTTCCCTAACATATCTACCCCATCTTTTCCCTAGAACTCATGAATTGGGCTGAAGATGTATACAGCATAAGAAACCCTCAACCTATGCCAAACCATGTATGAAATGATTATGGATGGTATTGGGTTACAAATAGGAGATAAATAACATCATTTTAGGGGGATTAATCACGGACACTATGCCAAAATTGATTTTTTGCAACGCAACAAAGACAATGCTTTTATAGAAAAACGCTCTTATATGTTTTTTAAAAAACTTTGCTAAAAAAAAAACATTTTAAAAGAGTAACCTTAGAAAACGTTTTAAAAAGCACTGCTAAAGACCTTAAGTTGACCACATCTTTGAAAGTGCTTTCTAGAAAGTGCTCCTAAAGACCCAATCTTAGAAAGCTCTTCCTAAAAGCGCTATTATTATGATTTAAAATTCTTTAAAATGTTTTAAAGAAATTAATCAAATATTTTAAAGAAATTAATCAAATATTTTCTTTAAAATTCTTTAAAATATTTAAAATTAATCAAATATTATTAGATTTAAAATTCTTTAAATATTTTATAGAAATTAATCAAATATTTTAAAGAAATTAATCTAATATTTTTTAGAAACTAATCAAATATTATTATTATTATTGAAAATTCTTTAAAATATTAAAAATTAATCAAATATTAATATTTTTTTTTGTTATTTTAGTGAAAATAATATTTTGAAGGTATGAATAAAGTATGTGCAAAAAATTATTCAAAAATGATTTATTTTGAATGTTTAAATAATTAATTGAAAAATAATATAAAAATCTATTAAAAATAATTAATATTCTTCTCAGATACCCGTATATATATTTATCTTTGCATTTTAATTCTTTGATGTATCACCACCCTAGTGGTTAATGCGCTTGTACAATGTCTTTCTCCACCTCAAGGGCGTGGGTTCGACCCTCCATTTTGTGATTTTTGAAGTTTTTTTCATAAAATTTCTAAGGCAGTGCTTTCTTATAAAAGCGCTCTCTATAGATAGACCTTAAGAAAGCTCTTTAGGAAAAGCGCTCTCTAAGGTCAATTATAAATTAAAATATTTAAACTTTCATAAACCCCAAGAAAACGCATTCTAAGCAAAAAATGCTCTTATAATTTGCCCTTAAGAAAGCACTTTTGAAAAAAATGCTCTCTAAGGTCATTTATTATTTAAAATATAAAACTTTCAAAAACCTTATTCATTTGTAATCATTTTCTTGCGTTCTACTCTTGCATTTCTTCTCTTGCATTTCATGACTGAGTTCAAGAAATATAAATCTTTTGTTATACATTGTTGTTTGCTAGTTTTGTTTTGTTATACATTGTTGCTTGCTGGTTATACATTGTTGTTTTCGTTCTGTTTTCATTGCGTGAAGAAGAAGAAGTTTCGTTGCTTGCTGGTTTTCGTTGCGTGAAGAAGAAGAAGAAGAAGAGGTACGTTATTTTCATTCTTGTTATATATTGTTCTTGCGGATATTGTTGTTAGGGTTTAAGATTTTTGTTGATAGAAGTTTAAGATTTTCATTGTTTGTTGATTTTGTTGTTAGGGTTTAAAATGTTGTTGTTGTTGTTTGTGTTGTTTGTTCTGTTGTTCGTTTGATTTTTGTGAGACTTTGTTCTGTTGGGTTTGATCAAATGTGGATATGTTTAATTCTCAATTAGAAAACATGCGTGTGTTTATGTTTATTTGTAAGAGGCCAGTTTGGTGCTAAAATGAATATAAATTCTAACCGAGCAAGAAAATTGTGAGGATTCTTATGTCATTAGAGATTGAAGAATGAAAGAGATAACTTGGGTTAATATAGCAATTAGAGATTGAAGAATGAACTTGAAGTTAACTGGTTAAAGTTAATGAAAACAGAATGTCAACTTCATGTTTGGATGTTAGGATTCTAAAGTAAGGTTATGTGAACAAGTTGTTATGTTGGTTTTAATTATTAGAAATGGATGTGAATAAGTGGTGTTAAGCACTTTTGAATTAAGTGACGATATTGAAGGTAACACATGAAGCCACAAGCACTTGTTGTCCAAAAAAGCACTGCAAGGGCATTAACTTCTTCAGCAACTTCTAAAGCAAAACTCATTATACCATCAACAAAAATGCAAGTACCAGGAGGGTTGTCTATTGCATTATTGAGTTTAGATATAAGTTTTTTAAAGTGAGGTAGGCATGTTTTTCTAGTGGATTCACACAGAGAAGGTATATCCTATGTGGCTTCCACATCGGACTCGGGTAGAACATCGAGAATAGTTTCGAAATGAAAATAAGAGAGACCATTTAGAGAACTAAGACCTCTAGATTTGAGAAAAAGTTTGTGATTATATTCAGTATTAACAAAGGTGACATAAAAACCACCTTCAAAGTGAAGAAGCTTTGCTAGTTTAAGCATTGGATCTATGTGACCTTGTGCTGGATATGGAACACACAGAACATGTGGTTTATTCTGATTTTTTCCAAGAAAAGCCATTGTTTGTGTGTTTAATTTTCTTCCAAATATTGTAATACAAAGGATTTGCTTGATGGTACTGAATGTGACTGGTTAACTTCTCACACCAGCTTTTATAGAAATACATTTAAGGGATTTTCCAACTTTCATCAGAACTACGAACCCAAATTTTGTTATGCTTGATTTTGTAGTAGAGGAATGTGAAAGAGCTCTAAAAGCTTCTACAATCAGTTTAAACACATTTGATGCCTTAGAACACGACATTTTACAAGCATTCTCTTCCATTAGTAATTCTCTTCCATTAGTATTTCCTAGATTTTCTATGCGATGCAATTAGCAACGTAGGGAAAACCGATTTCATATTGTACCAAAAAAGGTTTTACCAACTAGATTAGAGGATAAAATTAAATATATATCCTCCAAATATTAAATCTTATTTGGTGTTATTTGATATTGTTTTGGTGTTCTTGAATTAGTTTATGTTAAAGATGAAAATGGATTGAGTTCTATGAACTTGGCTATGTGTTTGAAGTGAGCAATGAGTCTTAATATTTGGTTAGACATTTAATTACCCAAACACTTTGGTTAAGTAATAGTTCGTGAAGAATAGGTGCTTGTTTGTGATTACACGTTGCCACTTATCATGTTATGACTCATAATTGGCCAATTAATGATATTTCATTTTATGATATGTGTACAGGGGAATCTTGGTGATTCTAACCTATCTGGACACTGTGTGGGTCTAGAAGGTGTTTACATCTCTACAGGTAATTAGTTGTTCTTTCTCACCACTTTAATTAGTAGTGCTTGGAATGAACTGATATGATGAAGTTACTAACTTATTGAATTTTCTATATATAGGGGTTACTTGTGATCAAAGTGTGAAAGTCAGATAGTTTCCCTACAAATAAATATTTTTTTATTTTTGTTTTTGTTTTTATTTAGTTTAATTAGTATAACTATGGATAAGAAATGGATTTCTTCAAGTCGATTTTCAAAAGAATACGGGAATGGGGTATCAAAATTCGTTAAGTTTGCTGTTGCGAACGACAAAGACCCCCGTCGAATGAAATGTCCTTGCTTGGGTTGCTGTTTTGTGGGTCGGGTTGACGCGGTTCAGTTGGCATCACATTTAAAGAGGCATGGAATTGATCGAAGTTATACATGTTAGAACTTGCATGGTGAGAAAATTAACGAGAATGTTGAATTGGAGGATAATACGACCTATGCTTCAAATGGAAATGGCACAGATACATATGATAATGATCGAGTCGAAGAGATTGTAGAAGCACTTGAAGATGATCTTAAGGATTGTCCTGAAATGTTTGAGAGGTTGGTAAGCGATGAAAAGAAACTGTTGTATAATGGTTGCACTAAATTCACAAGATTGTCTGCGGTATTAAAGTTGTACAACTTAAAGTCGGGCAATGGATGGTCGAATAAAAGTTTCACATATTTATTGGCCCTTATGAAAGATAGGCTTCCAGAGGATAATGTTCTTCCCAATCAAACATATGAGGCCAAAACGATGTTGTGCTCTATTGGCATGACTTATGATAAGATACATATATGTCCAAACGATTGCGTCTTGTTTCGAAACGAGTATGCATCGTTAAATAAGTGTCCTAAATGTGGTGTTTCTCAATATAAGAAGAAGTTGTCTACAACAAAAGTCTTATGGTATTTTCCTATAATTTCGAGATTCAGACACATGTTTTGTAGTGAAACCGATTCAAGACACTTGACTTGGCATGCAAATGAAATAATTATTGACGGAAAGTTTCGAACACCGGACGATTCATCACAGTGGATGAAAATTGATGATGATTATCCAGAATTTGGAAAATAAGCAAGAATCCTTCGATTGGCATTATCTACTGATGAAATGAACCTACACGGTCTTAAAAGTATCTCACATAGCACTTGGCTTGTGATTATAATGATTTATAACCTACCTCCATGACTATGTATGAAGCGTAAGTATATGATGTTATCTATGTTAATTTCTGGGCCTAAACAACCAGGGGATGATATAGATGTATAGTTGACACCCTTAATCGAAGATTTAAAGTTTTTGTGGGAGAACGATGTGAAGGTTTATGATGGGTATATGAAAGAAAGTTTCAACTTAAGGGTGATGTTGTTTGGAACAATTAATGATTTTCTAGCATACATAAATCCATCAGGGTACAACATAAAAGGTTAATATGTGTGTCCTATTTGTGAAGATAAAACATATTGGATGCGATTGGAGTTTGGTTAGAAGAATGTCTTTCTTGGTCATCATAGATTATTAAATTTGAAACATCACTACCGTGGATGGAGAAAAGCCTTCAATGGAGACACAAAACAAGGTAGAGCTCCACCTATATTGACAGGTGATCAAATTTTTGAAAAGGTGAAAGATGTGAGTACTCAGTTTGGCAAGCCTTTTTCACATACACTTGTCAAGAAAGGGTGGAAGAAGAGGTCTATTTTTTTGAACTGCCATATTGGAAGTCGTTGTATGTAATACATTTTCTCGATGTTATGCATATTGAAAAAAATGTGTTTGACAGTGTTATTGGTACATTACTCAATATACAAGGAAAGTCTAAGGATGACCTTAAAGTAAGAAAGGACTTGATAGCAATGGAGATACGAACTGAATTAGGACCATTGAAGAAAGGAAAAAAACATATCTACCACCTGCTGCATATACTCTACCTAGAAAGGAGAAAAAAGAGTTGTGTAAGTTTCTTAGTGAAGTTAAAGTTCCAGAAGGATACTCTTCAGATATTAGAAGACTTGTGTCTATAAAAGACCTTAAGTTAAAGAGTTTAAAGACGCATGATTGCCATGTAATAATGGAACATTTTCTACCAATAGGTACTATTATGCCTGAAAAAGTAAGAAGCACAATAACTAAATTGTGTTTTTTTTCAAGTAAATTTGCAGTAAGGTGATCGAACCTGCGATCTTACCAACATTGCAAAACGAAATAGTTATTACTTTGTGTGATCTTGAAATGTATTTTCCTCCCTCGTGTTTTGACATAATGGTTCATTTAGTTGTTCATCTAGTGAAAGAGACATATTTGTATGGACCGGCTTATATGAGATGGATGTACCCTGCTGAACGTTATGTGAAAATATTAAAAGGGTATGTGAAAAACCAAAGTCGATCAGAGGGTTGTATTGTCGAACAATACATTGTTGAAGAAGCTATTGAGTTTCGTACTAAATATTTGTCTAATGTATGATAAATTGGACTCCCCAAATCTCATATTGTCGGGAAAAAAAAGAAGGAAAAAAAGTTAATTGGAAATGAAGTTGTGATAGTATCAAGGGTTGAATGGGATCAAGTGCATTTGTATGTTCTGCACAATGAGAATGAGGTTGAGCCATATGTTGAAATGCAGAAGGATGTTCTCCGAGGTTTAAATCCGAATAGAAATGTGAATTACATAGAACAAGAGTATAATCGAAGTTTCATACCTTGGTTTAAGGATCACATTTTCTCAAAGTATTATTCAGATCCCGCTTCAATAACAGAAAGATTGAGATGTTTAGCATATGGTCCAAGTTTGGTTGTGTTTTCTTATAGTGCATACGCAACTAATAGATACACATTTTATACCAAAGAACAAGATGATAAAAGTACAATGCAAAATAGTGGTGTCACCGTGGTAGATGAAGTAATGCACATTTCAAATGTGAAAGACTTAAATTCCAAATTTGCAAATCTGTCATATTTTGGGGTTATCAAGCGCATTTGGGTGTTTGATTATGAGAAGTTTCAGATTCCTATATTTAGTTGCATTTGGTTTAAAAACAATAATGGCGTACAAATGGATAAGTCGGGATTTTTGCAAGTGGATCTTAATAGGTGAGGTACAAAGATGAGCCTTTTATTCTAGCCTCTCAAGCTAAAAAAATGTTCTATGTCACTAATCTGACAAGTACAAAATGGTCTATAGTGCTTTTATCTAACAAAGTAATTGATGAAAACATTGGAGATCAAGGTGATATTGGTGTTGATATTAAATCATTTACTAGAAATGATCAAGATGAAAATATTATAGCGAATGCATCATATACTAGAAATGATCATAATGAGGTTATTTGGATCAATCCAACCGTCCGTGTTGTTAATAGACAAGTAGAACATATTCTAACCAAGAAAAGAAAGAGATGTGCCTAAAAAAGGTACTGGTTATAAATAGATTATGGATTTTTATATTTGTCATTTAACTTGTCATGTTATATCATTCAATGGATTATAGATTATGAATTTTTATAATTTGTCATTTAATTTATGTTTTTTTCTTTCTTACAAGTCTAATGGCTAGTAACGAGGAAGACACGCACGAGACACATGATACAAATGAAGCTTAGAATGAAGCTTCGAACGTAGAAAGTGAAATAAAACATGGAATAAAAATTATGAAGTCAATCATCTGTGCTAGAGACAAAGGGGTGAAATTTGATGTACATTGGAGTGAGGAGAACCAACTAATGAGACTAACAGTTCAATGTTGTCTTCATACATTGGTTCACTTGTTCGCCAACACATTTCAATTACCAGTGGTAATTGGAGGAATCCATAGTTGAAAGTTGGTAAAGATAAGATATGGAGTGAGATACAGGTACTTACCAAACATGATTGATGTGTTATTATATTTCTTTGACTTATACTAACACACTTTATGTTTATATGTGTATGTTTTATTGTAGAGGTCTTTTATTATTGATGAAAGTCAGTGGAAGTATTGTCTCCAATTGGACGGAAAGAGACATAGACAGTTTCGAGCCTTATTATCAAACAAATATTTGAGGAATGAGGAAAAAAATTTTTTGAAGCGAAACTTCCACACTAGTTTGCGGATTTGATTACACCAGAAGAATGGGGCACTTTTGTAGCCAAAGGGAAAACCGAAAAATTCAATGTAATGTTTTCTTTTCATGTCTATTCATTGTATTATATACTTGTTGCATTAGTTTGTTCTGATATGACTTAAACTTGTTTATCCAGGATTTGAGTGCCATTTAATCGCCAAAGATCATCAAACCCCACAAATGGGCGTTTGTGATATGCACGCTTACAACAATAAAATGTAGCTATATACAAATGATATGATATTATTAATTGTCTCAATATATTATAATTGAAGATCTTATTATTTATCTCAATGTGTAATTAGAAAAGGAGAAAAGTGAAGAAACATCTCTTCCGAAACATGTTTTGTGGAAGGCTATTCGTGTGGGTAAGGATGGAGTTGTTAATGAAGATGTTCAACATCTTTATGACGAATGTATAAGTATATCATTATGTCTTTAAGTTAATCGAAATTTTACTAAAATATAATTAATTTTTAACCCCACTAATAATTTTTGTTTTGTCAATGAATTTCAGGAGACTCTATCTAAATCTTTAACCACCGGTGAGAAGGATTGCAGGAACATTCTTAGTCGAGTACTAAATGTTCCTGAGTATTCCGGTCGGGTGAGGGGTAAAGGATTTGGTGTAACTCAATCTTCCTTGTGTAAGCAACCAAAGAGGAAAAATCCCAGCAACCAAGAAGTCATGCAATCATTGGAGGAACTAAAAGCGCAAGTCCGTGAATTACAAAAGGATAAAGAGAGATATGTGGCAGAAAAACGCAGTTTCGGGTTGAAAGATACTAGTGACAAAGCTAGTATCAATTGTGAAAATAAAATTACTGAGGTAATTAGCACATATTTATTTTAATTAAATTAACACATTTATTTTAATTGACCTTTATACACATTAAGAGTTATGTATTCACTATTGCTTCAGGGCATTTCATCTTGTCAGCTGTATTTGTTGTTACCGGCTTATCGCATGGTTGACAAGGGAAATGCATAAAAGAGCGGGAGAGTTACTTCACCATAATCCGCTCCCTCATGGATATCTGAAAGTGTTGATTGATATCGTTTTAGATACGGATGCGGTACTACCTATGACTGACTCGGTTTCAGAGGTTACATTGCTGCGAGATGCAATAAGCTCGTATGTTGCATGGCCTCATACCTAATTTCCACAGATGATGAGGTATGTCGAAAACCATTACGAAAATCATTCTGAACCATTACGTACATTTTTTTACATGGTAATGTTAGACTCTTACAAAACCCGCATCTAAGGATAAAGAGATTTTACCGAAAAATAAGTTTGTTGCATCACAAAGAGAGGTACATTTAAAGTGTTATTCTATGATCCGAATTCAAAAGTTTCATGATTTTCTACTTTACCTAACTTATACGATTGTTAGGTTCCTGCTCAAGTTTCACAACATGTTATCAACAAGAAAAAGTTTCCTACAAGGACCATGCAGACAAAAAGAGCTCCTGCAAATCGCTTTCGGATGTGTCTTGGGACACTTGTGAAAACATCATATATGACGCAAGGTTGTATTCGTCAAATAGACATGGACGATGGTATTTTTGGTTTTCCTCATTCCGAGATAATCGGAAGAGAGGACATGAAGTATATTTTATAATGGACACTGGTTGTTATTTGCCATTAATCCTACAAAATAAGCGGTTTATTATATAGGAATTTATTGGAGCATGATTGGTCAACATATCTGAGTATGAAGGAAGTGGTTGAGACGTAAGTGAGATTTTTCGAAATATTCGTGTGCATTTGTATATTTAACTATTTCTGTGAGATTTTTCTAAATTTATGTTTTTCTTTTATAGATCTATACTAGAATACCGAGCACAAAGAGATGCTCGAGCAGCACGGGCTAAAGCAAGAACTATTCTATGGATCTAAGTTCAGGTATATTAATTTTCACAATGTTACTTATTAGTGATGCTACTTGAAAACTCAAAAAAATTATATATTAATTCTTATTTGTGTGTCTATGTGTAGTGTCCTCAACAAAAAAATGGCATAGACTATGAGTATTACGTTTTTAAATTTATGAGAGAAATCCTTCAAATGGATCGATTAGAGATTCCTATTCAGGCATGCATGGATTTATAACTTGTAATTTATTTTAATATTTATCAGATATGTCATAATTTATTATTTTAAACTAACTAATGCATTTTTTGGTTATGAAGTACTTTGATGAATACGCGTGTTCTCATTACACGTCCTTAAAAGTGGGTGAAATTATGGAGGAATTGTGCGAATATCTCATTGAAAAAGAATAGTTTAAGGTATAGGATTATGGGATTATGTGAATGCTATTGACTTGTGGTTTATGTAAATGACTTGAATTGAATAGTTTTGGATTGAAATGGTATTAGTGAAATGATATTAGTTTTGAAATGTAAATGACTTGAATTGTATATTTTTGGATTGAAATGGTTTATAATGGTATTTATGGTTATACAGGGTTATTGAAATATGAATTAAAATGGATTGAACTATACAGGTTTCTGCATAAAAAATGGTAAAAATGAGATTTTTTTAAAAATTGATTAAAATTATACGTATAGAAAAGTCAGTGCTTTTAAGAAAAAGCGCTGCCTATAGTCCATAAAAGAAAGTGGTTTTACTAAAAACCACTCTCTAAGGTATAGAAAAACATTCATTAAAATTATAGGTATACATTCGAGAGCGCTTTCAAATGCGCTGTTTAAAGGGGGACAAAAGAAATCGCTTTATCCTCAAAAAGCGCTCTCTAAAGGTATATAAAAACATTCATTAAAATTTTATACGTATACATTAGACAACACTTTTAAAAGTGTTATCTAAAGACCCACTTTAGAGAACATTGTTTAAGGAAAAAACACTGCTAAAGGTCTACTTTAGAAAACGCTTTTAAAGGTAAAATGTTTTCTAAAGTAGGCCTCTAGCAGCGTTTTTTCCTTTAAAAAAACATCGTCTTTACCTACGATAGCCCCACCATAGATAACGCTTTTAATCGCTCTTAAAGGTCAACAAAAACGTTGTCTTAGCCCTTGTTTGACATCGTGGGACAAACATTGAAATGTATAGAGATTTGTATTCATAAATTCTTTGTAATATTCTTTTCTAGTTTATATTCAAAGTTTTTTTTTATGGTTTATTCTTCATCATATTTTCTGATGTCTTTTATTATGATTTCTTTATTTACTATGATCATGCGTGAGTATATTTTTATACTGTTGGGGTTATGAGAAATAGCGAATGATAAATTTCCTATGAATTTTAATTCTAACCATTTTGTTCTGAGCTTTAAACATTTAATTTGATATCGTTGCATTTCATGTATGTTTGTTTCTATGAAAATAGATATAATATTCGATGTTGGATGGAAAACAAGTAGTATAAATTATACCAGCGAAAATTCACAATGAACGTATTAGTAATGAACTCCCTTGTCATAAGAGGAACGTATTAAAACATGAACACACATAAATAAGAAGCTAGTTAGATGAGCCACTCTGTACTACCGATTACATGAATTAGTGAAAATCCTTTCATTAGGATTTAGCCCTCTAGAAGTATGTAACACTTCATTAAGTTGTGTTACCAACTAACTTTGTTATTTATTTTATTTATTTATTCATTTCATGTTTTATTTCATATTGTGTCATACATTGTCTCAACATTGTGTGATATCTTATAGCTAATCGAACAAAATTTCAACTGGTATCAGAGAAGATACTCTATTCTAATTGGGTGAGATCCCATATTTTTAATATATTATATGTTTAAGATGGAGAATTCCAAAGAAGAAAGATATGTTATTCATCCACCAATTGTATATGGTATTAATCATGACTATTGTAAGGCTCACAAGGTTGATTTTCTTAAGTTCATTGATTGCAAAAATTGCAAAGCAATCACCAATAGATGGACTCCTCCAAAGATCATAATTGAAGACATTTTTAAATATCTAAAGTGCGAAAAAGATTGGACACTTGTTGAAGATAAAGTTGTGCTTGGAAACTCTCGTGCTCTTAATGCTATTTATAATAGAGTCGACAAATATATCTTCATAATCATTAATACACGCACTGGTGCTAAATAGGATTAGTAAACTCTTAAACTTTCTCGTGAAGGTACATCTAAAGTGTGCATGTCAAGACTTCAACTTCTTAACAAAAAACTTGAAAGCTTTATGGTGCATAAAGACAAAATGATTTTTGAATTTAATGTTCGTCTTCATGACATTACTAACAATGTTTTTCTCTTGTAAGAAACATTTTAAGATTGTTGCTCAAGAGGTTTGACATGAAAGTTACAACTATTGAAAAAGATCAAAAGGTTTCCACGATGAAAATTGATGAATTAATTGGATCGTTACTCACGTTTGGGATGGCTATTGATGACAAAATATGAGAAAAAGAGTAAGGGTATGGCATTCAAAACTGATAATGAAGTATGTTATTATTAAGTAGAACGTGATGCTGATGAAAATCTCATTGCAAACTACTTCGGAGTTGAAGTAAGAAGTTGGCCAAGTCAATTCTAAGCTTGATATCATGACCAATTTTGTTCGCATGTTGAATTCAAAAACTTAAATCCCCGATGAAATTCTAGGAGTTGGAAAATCATCAAAATACATAAAGGGAATTAGATATACTAGAGAATCATTAAATGCATACTATATGTTTGTTACACCTATTCAATTTTTTTTGCAATGTTTGGTTACAAGTTGCAATAACCCTCACAACATCTTGATCAAAGTTCTAAGCTTCATACCAAATACTTGAGTATGTCATTACTAAGGTCGGCATGGTCACATACCACCTTACTAATACAAATTGAATTGTAGAAAACCAAAATATATTCATATCACTACTACAAAATATACACAATGGTAATACAATATTACTACAATAATTTTGTCAACCGTAGTAATATTTTATTTTTAACATGCATATATATATATATATATATATATATATATATATATATATATATATATATATATATATATATATATATATATATATATAGTAAAACACTTTTCACAATTGTTCCTAATAAAAACCATGGTCATAGAATATTGATAACATGCTTCGAATCCCACTATCAACATTTTTCCATTTTTTCAATAAAATAAGGGGGTGTCACTTAACATTTATCGATATATAAAAAATTAAAGTAGAATAACTATGGTTGTTTCAATCAACCGTGGTTATATTTTCCATATTTCATTATGACTGTTGTTTGCAACCGTTGTGAAATTCTTTCCTACAAATTAAAATATAACATATTCTTTATTTTGTTCATAACACACAGGGGTAGCTTAGCAAACAAGACGACAATAACATTGAAATCTTCACCATCTTCATTCATTTCTCGGAACGTATATCATTTTTTGGTCTCTTCTTCCCATATGAAGTACGATACACTACCTTTTTGTTTTCCTTATTCATTTATCATTGTTCATTTCTTTATCTCTCTCGTCAGATGTGGTGTTGATTTTCGTTTTGTTGAAATTGGATTACTTTGTGTTTTGGGTTTATTCATATTTTGTGACGTTTTTGCCGTTTCAAAGTTATGTGTTGTTTTCACGTGTCTAGTTTTAGCATTGTGATGTTTTCATTGTGTTGATTTTATGATGTTTTTGTTGTTTTCGTTTTGGTGTTATAACTCTATTACAAATGAAGAAATAAATGTGGTTATGAATATTCTTAGGATTTGGTGTTATATCGTTGTGATGAATATATATATATATATATATATATATATATATATATATATATATATATATATATATATATGTGTGTGTGTGTGTGTGTGTGTGTGTGTGTGTAGAAATGATATGAAATGATGCATATGAATGGGTAAAAACCAAAACCAGAAGCAAACACGTGATGCAAATGATGATATGAGATGATGCAAAGGCAAACCAAGTGCTATGAATGTTCATACAAAGAGAAAGAATGCAAATGAAGCATGTAGGAAGCATGAAAACACATGTATGTTTATGAAATGAAATGGATGCAAAGCATAGAAAATGTATGGAGAAATGACCAAGCAATGTTCAAGCAATGTCTTAAGATGTTTAAGATGGCATACAAGAGCTTAGAATGTCATGGCAAGTTCACATGTTCATGCAATTCAATGTAAGATGCAAGTATGGATGCAACATTAGGGTTACATGAAAGGATGAGATGCAAATGTCAAAAACAGAAGCAAATCATAAGATAAAAAATTTCAAATGAACTCAAAGGAACCCTAACCCCATATGATATCACACCCCAAAGGATAAGGTCTAATTCTTAACCTAAAGAAAGTTGTGATTTTTCTAAGTAAACTAGGGTTTTTGGGTACCTTAAGAGGGAAAATGAAAATCAAATGGAAAATGCAAGATAAATTTGTGACAAAAATATGTTAGATACTACATGCTATATAGAAAATAATGCAAAAAGAACCATTGTCAAACCCTTCATGGTTAGGCAGAAAAGAAATTTTGAAGTTAGGGTTCCAAAAAGGGATTTTTATGAACCCTAAATTCAAGAAAAATGTCAAAGTTGGATCAAAACAAAAAAGAAATTTGTATGAATGGTTTGACAATGTTTCTAAATGTCTTAAGATGCAATGTGATTTTTTTTGGAATATTTGGAAACCTAAATGATATTTTAATTAATTAATTTCCATTAATTAATTAAAATAAACATTTAAATATTTTTAAAATGATTTTTTAATTCAAAAAATAAAAGTAAAAATGTTTTTGGGTGAAGAAAAATATTTGAAGTTAAAATGAAGAAGAAAATAGTTTTTGGACTTTTCTAAGTATTTTAAATAAAATGCACAAAATAAATGCAATTTAAATGAAATAAAATTAAAATAAGAGAAAGTATGATGATCTGATGGACATGATTTGAACTGGGGTGGAAATGGTTGACCAGCGCGCAATCTAAAGGTCCAGATTCAATCTGGCCTAATTTTAATTAATTAAATAAATAAAAAAGATTAGGGTTAAGTGAACAGATCTCAGCCCTCCACACACACACGAAACTAAGATCCTACGCTCCAGATTCAAACTTGGCTAATCACCTGAGATTAGCCCTAATTATTTTCAGATGACCGGAACAGTGCTCCGGTCATCTTCTCCGGCAGTCCAAAATGCTATCTCTCTCCCTAAGCCTCTAAAACCTAATTTTTCTGCCCATAATCAAACTCCACGCATCACATAACAAGAATCATCCATCAAAACAAATTTATTTCACATATTCAAGCTGAATCGAAGCAAATTAGTTCTAGGTCAAAAAATTTCAGAGAGCTCATACATGCTTAATACTCAATCATTTTCAAAACTAAACACGTCAGGATCATCAGTGAATCATGAAGAATCATTTAGGAACTTAAAAACACATTTCTGGAAAAAATGTTCTTGAGGTTACCTGAGCTTGAGCTTTCTCAGTTTGAAGCTTTTGGACCTCTTCTCTTGTGCAAATCTACTCCTCTTGACCTCTTGATGATATAGGAATGCCTTGATGAAGTTTAGAATGGCTGGAATGAGAGGTTGCACTCTTGCTTTACCAGAATCGTGTTTTGTGTAGAGGGGCTTTGAGGCTTGTTTGATGGTTGGTTTATGTTCTATGGATCATTTCTGAATGAACGGTGAAGTTTGTTTTGAAGTTTGATGGCTGGACAGAAAGTTTCGAAGGTTTTTGCTTGAAGGTGATTTTTGTGAAGCTTGGTGATTCTCAGGTTTTAGGCGTGTGTGTGTTATGGATTGGCTTGTTTTTAGTACACATAACATTGTTTGATAGGTCAGAAAGTGGGTGGTGGCCTGTGGTGATTGGTATGGGCAAGTTGCCAAAATGTCAACATTAGGTGTACTTGAGGTATGGGCTCATGTTGCAGCTGTTTTAGGGCATGTCTTGGCTCAAGAAAGATCAAGGAGAACCATGGAAAATGTTTTGGGGTGATGCAGCAAGTGTGTGAGAAGTTTCATCCCCTTTTGCAATTTTGAAGAATTTTGGCCCCTTTTGAATTACTTGAAGTTCAAGGCATGAAATGGGATGATTCTTTGGGCAATTTTGGTCACAATGCAATATAGTATGTTTGTATGATGCTTAGAGAGTGATTAGAGGTCACAAAATGACTTGGTATGTGAAATTACACAAAATCCTCTTTGGTGTGAAAGTGAAAATTATAGGATTTTTGCCAACTTTGCCAAGCCATAACTTGAGTTCCATATGAATTAGGACTTGTTCTTGTACTTTTTGAAAAGGGAATGATCTAATCTACAACTTTCATGACCAAAATTTTTTCATTTGAAGCATTTTTGGTTGAGAAAGAGGAGGTTGAAAAACTTTCCCAAAATAGAAAGTTTCCATTACAAGTCATTTCCATTTTTGGCAACTTTTGGTTTAGCTCAATTTTCTTCAATTTTGTGAACTTCCAAGCACTTCAGTGATCAAATAAAGATCATATAACTTCAATTTGATTAAAAATCCACTTTGGTTCCATTGTTGGGGGCCTCAGATGCCCTGATTTTGCTCTGACTTGCTCAAGAAGTTACCCAATGAACAGATGACTTCCACATCGAAATCCATCATCAAACTTGGTACACATGATCCTTATAACATATTGAGACTAATAGAAACAATAATGACCAAAATTTTGGAGTTATGGCCTCTGAAACCAAAACCCTAATTTCAGGTCATCTGTGCAGTGAAACCCTAGCTCTGCTTCCATGCTTTCCAAGTTCTTGTGATTTCTTGACTTCCTTGATCTTTGAGGGATATAATATGATGATAGAACATACATGGACCCTCTTGGAATGATTGGAGACCTTTGGAGTGGCTCAGATGGATCCTTATTGCTCAGATCACAAACCCTAGATGCAGATGAACTTGAACTATGTAGATGAAACAAAATGCAATATGATGTGATATGCTTAAACTAATGCAAATATGGAAGATCACAAGCCATGGTGTGAACTTAGTGAGGGCAAATTTGGGGTGTTTACACTGTCACATGAGTATCCTCAGCTGAGTCTTTGATCCTTTCCCCAACATATTATCTTTGACATGAGAAGCGATGTTTATCTTCAGCCGAGTTTGTGTTCCTCATCTTAAGTATGTTACATCCCCTAAAAGAAGTATTGATATAGTAGTCAGTTTATAGGTTTTCTTTAACATGTTGGTAGGTATTGATTTAAAATCCCTCATAATTGTATTTTGGCTATGATGTTAACTTTTGGTATCCTCGCGTGGATTGGCAAGTCCAAAATTTTCCAGTGATAAATGGTCTCCATAGGTTTTTCTCTCAGATCCCCAGTATGTCTGCATGTGTTGATTTCCAGCTGATTCATATGTAACCCTCAGCAAGTCTTACACCCTTTCCTTAAGCGGATCAAGAGTGGTATGATAGTTATTTCTCGCAGAGTTTGATTCTTGACAGGAATTTTCCCTAGCCCTAGCAAGGATTGTGGAAACTTTTCCATATCCTAGGAAGATTATTCCCTTTCCTCAACAATATAGTCTCCCTATGCTGAGTTGATGTTTGATGTTCTGGTAGGCTATGTGTCGCTCCCACCAAAATGACACAGGGTCAGAAGGGGTACAGACGCGAACGGTCGGCGAAAGGGATGAGAACACACAAGGGTGAACTCAGAAGACAAGAGTCGCCAGCTAGACATTTTTATCCCGAAGGAAAGGTAATGCTGCATAGACCTAGAAAGATATGGATAAGACGGTAGCGAACCAGAGAGACTGAGAAAGGGGGTTGGTTACAACCTGGGAAGGTATTAGCACCCAGATTGTCCGTTGTACTCGACGGGATCCACGCTTAAAAGATTTGTGCTTTAAAAGGGGTAGTGTCAGTGCTATTTGTGTATCAAAGCGGGAAAGAATGCAAGTGTCAGTGTAAAAGAAGTGTGAAGTGTATAAGTGAAGTGTCAGTGTAAGAATAAGAATGAAATGCTCAATACCATGAGGCTTAAGGAATAAGGCTGGAAAGAGGGGGAATATACAGAGACTTTTGTTCGATAACTGTTAAGTTATGCCTACGTATCCTCTCGTGCAATGAGGAAGTCAGAACACCGTAGTTCGACTCAAAGAGACTGAAAGATAAATTGACTTGTGAACTGCTTACTTGCCTATGCTCAAGTGTATGACCTGTCTGGCTCAGGTGAAAACTTCCTTGCATTAGATGGAAGAAGCAAGTTCTCGTTTATGAGTGAAGATGATGAGAAGAGAATCCCGGAGGAGACGATTATTGTTTGTTTTTGATGCTTTCAATCTTTTATTGCTTTTGGAAATTTGTCATAAGAAAATGAGCTTAAGCCTAAACCAAGGGATTAGTAAACTCATCACATCCTCCCTCTGATTAGGGGTAATGAGAATACCTTAAGTGTGAAGTCAGCATCTCACACTTAATCACCCTGATGTAGGATTAAGATCATTAACCTACTTGTGATTATTTAGATGTTTTTGGTGTTTTTGTTTAGTGTTAAGTAATTAGTTTAAGCCATAATCAAGGATTTAATGGACTCATTACACCATCCTAATAGAAGGATAATAGATGAGAACATTTAAGCTGAGAAGGACTTCTCAACTTAATCCATGATTAGGGATTAACCTCATGACAAAACAAAGCCTTTATTAGATGGATTTTAGTTAATGGTAAGATTAAGAAGTGAATTTTATGGTTTGTAAGACAACTTGAGGGGGACTTGTCCATTAACACTAGGGTTAGTCCTTCTTAACCAATTAAGGAAGAATTAGAACCCTAATGCAAGGCCCAAGTTACAAGCTTGATGTCTTAGTGATTATTGGGTGGATTGATTAAAGGAGTTAAACACATTAAGGGTTTAACACTTAGGATTAAAGTTATACACTCCATCCTAATAGAAGGATGCAGGCATAAGCTTAATCACAAAGCCTTAAAACCTTTAGGGTTTAGTCCTGGATTATGGGATGAGAAGAGAAGACTCAAAGATGACACAAAGGTAAAAGCTAAATGGGGGGACTAAACAAACCCTAATTGTTATCATGCTTGGAGATCCTAGGGTTAATGAGGTCTGCAAGAAGATCTTCAGAGAAACCACCAGGAAGGAAGCAGATGAAAGGAGCAAGAAGCAAAGAGAAGCAAAACAACTTGCTTCAATGAAGAAGACAAGTTGCTTGAGGAAAAAGAGTAAGATGAACATGAATGAGCAAGCTCACTCTAATACATACACAAAATGCAGCAAAGGAAGTATGAAAGAGATGAAAAGAGATTGTGAGAAGTGAAGGCAAATTCACTTCTCAACCAACTTACCACCTGAAATGTTAGCATAAGAAAATGCAATGCAAATGAGATGAAATGTGATGATGCAAACCAAAACCAGGAGCAAGAACATGAAGTTAATGATGCTAAGAGATGATACAAACATGAGGCAAGGCATGAGAATGATCTAACAAACATAAGGATGCAAATGAAGCATGCAATGAACCCTGGATGTACATGAAAAGTTATGAAGTGATATGAATGCATAACATGGAAAATGAAAGATGCAATGATCAAACATGATTCTAACATGTCCTAATATGTATTATGGATCATGTGGATGCACAAAATGTCATGGCAAGTCATTGGATGCAAGCAAATGAAAAATGGATGCAAAGGAAGGCACAAATTAGGGTTACATGCACCATACAAAGCAAAAATCCAAAACCAGAAGCAAATGACATGATAAAAATTTGAAAATGCAATCAAGGATACCCTAAACCTATAGAAGTTCAATGCCCAAAGGAGAGGATCCAACTCTTAACCTAATGAAAGTTATGAATTTCCTAAGATGGCTAGGGTTTTAAGGTACCTCAACAAGAAAAATGCTAAAAAAATTGAAAATGCAAGATCAAATCAAACTAAATTTATCCTATAAACTACATGCTATGAAGAGTGCAATGCAAGAAGAATCATCATTCAACTCTCAATGGTTAGGCAGAAGGAAATTTTTGAAGTTTGACATAAAATATTGCCTTGAAATGAAATTAAATCCAATGAAAAATGATCAAAAGGCATGAAGAACAAAAAAGAAATTTGGTTTGAGAGTTGGACAATGTTTCTAAATGTTTCTAAATGCAATGTGAATTTTTTTTGTGATTTTTAGAAACCTAAATGTATTTTTAATTAATTAAAAGACTTTAATTAATTAAAAATAACATTTAAATATTTTAAAAAAATACTTTTTTAATGCAAAAAATAAAATAAAAATTATTTCCAGGTTGAGAAAATTATTTAAAACAAAAATGCAAAGGGAAATATTTATAGGATTTTTCTAACTATTTTAAAATAAATGTGAAAGATAAATGAATAAAAATGAAATAAAAAAGAAATTAAATGGAAAGTATGCAGGATCTAAGGCTGAGATTCAAACTAAACACGCGGGAGTTGACTGGCGCGCGTTTGAGTGGCTGGGATTGCTTATGGGAAATTCAAAATTAAACCTAATTAATTAACCTAATTAATCTGAATTAGGGTTTAATGGAAGATCTGGTGCGTTCATTCACGCGGGAGTCAATGGAAGTCAACAGGATCCAGGGTCCAAATTCAAAGTTGGTTAATTACACAGATTAGGGTTTAATGACCCTCAGGTGGCCGGAGAAGACTTCCGGTCGTCTTCTCCGGTGAGACCTTCAACCTATCTCTCTCAAAACCTCACTAAAACATGCCAAAATCTCCAGATCAACTCAACCAAACATCCTAAACAAGAATCCAACAACAAAACTTATTTATTTTTCATGAATCACGAAGAACAAGCAAAAATCAAATTCACGGGCAAAGTTTCAGACAAACCATACATCCTCATTTCTGCATCATTTTCAAAAATTCAAAGCTCATTGCATTCAGGGAAGCATGTAGATCATTTTAGTAACTTAAAACAAGGTTTCTGGAAAAAATAATTTTCGAAGCTACCTGAAGTGAAGCTTTCAGTTTGGAGCTTTCAGGCTGCCTCCTTGCTTCAAAACTTCTCCAATGGACCTCCTGAAGATGCTTTGAGGCTTGGTTTGAGTGTATGGTGGCTGGTTTGTGAGGTTGATCAAGTTCTGTTCAGTGAGGGGTGAAAATCGTATTTTGATTCCAGGGGGTTTTAGGGCAAGGTGAAGGGTCAGGGATGATCAGTGGAACATGTTGAGATGTTTTATGAAGTTTGTTTTGGTGTTTGTAGGTTGTGTTGTGTGTTTCGAATGAAAATGCATAAGAGATGAAAACTTGGAGCTATGGCTTGGAGAGTGTTTCAGGCTTGTGTGTGTGTTGCTTTGAGTTGTTCTTTGTCCACTTATCACACCGTGATAGGTCTGTGGAGTTGGTGTGGCCTATCTTGATTGGTATGACCTTTTTGCATAAAGTCAATGTTTTGTGTAAGAGAGGTATGGGTCATTGGTAGGCCAAGGACAAAGGGGTGTCCTGCGCAGCAAGGAATGAGGAGAACCATGGGATCAGTCTTGAAGCCAATTAGCAAGTGGATTAGGGTTTGTATGATGTTTTGCAACTTTGTCCAATTTTGCCCCTTTTGAAGTTTCTTGATCCATAAGTCATGAAAATGAGAAAACCTTTGGTGCATTCTGACTTTTAGGCATTGGTTTATGTTTGTACAAAGATTAGAAGTCCATTTGAAAGCACAATTTGCCTTGGCAAGGGGTTTTGCAACTTTGCCTCTTTGGTACCAAACTTGAAATTATATGATTTTTCCCAACTTTGACAAGCCATAACTTTTGATCCAAAATGAATTAGAATGAGTTCTTGTACTTTTTGAAAAGGGAATGATCCATTCTACAACTTTCATGACCAAAGTTTTCTCATTTGAAGGATTTTTGAATCAAAAAGCAAGGGTTGAAAAACTTTCCCAAAATGGCAAGTTTCCATTACAAGTCATTTTCCCAAAAAGGCAACTTTGCAAATGACTTGAAATTCTTCAATTTTGTGGACTTCTAACATCTTCTATGATCAAATAAAGATCATACACATTCAAAATGATGAAGAACACCCTTTGGTTGGGTCATTGGGGGCCTCAGATGCCCTGATTTTACACTGACTTGCACAAGAAGTCAACTCTTGATCAGATGTCTTCCCCATGGAATTTCTTCATGAAAATTGATATGAATGATCCCTATACCATATTGAGACCAATAGAAACAAGAATGACCAAAGAATTTGGAGTTATGGCCTTTGAAACCAAAACCCTAATTCTAGGTCATCTGTGGAGTTAAACCTGGCTCTGCTTCCATGCCTTTCCCAGTTCTTGTGATTCTTTGACTTCTTTGATCTTGAGAAGATATAATATGATGCTTGAACATAAATGGACCCCTTTGAAGTGATTGATGACCTTTGGAGTGGCTCAACTAGCTCAGGGATGGCCCATATCACAAACCCTAGATGCAGATGACTTAGGAGCAATGCAGTGAATCAAAAATGTGGTATGAGATGCTATGATTGAACTTATGCATATGAAGAGATCACAAGCCATGGTGTGAATGGGTGAGGGCAAATTTGGGGTGTTTACAGCTGCCCCTATTCAAACATGAGTTAGCTGTGCAGGATGTAAGCAACGGCTTAACAGGCAAACAAGATAACTTGTGGTTGAATACCAAAGACAGTCCAAAATTTGCACTCACAGAATGAAGAAGAAACGGGATATAGATTGTAAAAGAAAATAAAGTATATCATAAAGTGCAGGCGACGGAGGACGACCGTCGAGCAGAGGACGACTGCTGGAGATGAAGCAATGACGGGGATGGCCGACATGCTGGGGATATACGAGATTATGATGGGGACGGCCATCAAGTAAAGCTATAAGACTCTCTGGGGATTATAGGTAAATGAAATGAATGATGAGGTACTGTCATCAAAGGTGAAGGACGATCACCTAGCAGGGGACGGCTGCTCTGTTGGGAGATAAGATGAGGGACGGTCATCTAAGGTGAAGGACGATCACCGGTCAATGTACGGTTGCCCAAAAGTACCACGAGATAGGACGAATGTCGGATAGAAAAGGTCGACGATGGGGACGGCCATCGGATAATCATAATGAAGGACAATCATCAAGAGGTGAAGGACGATCACCTAGCAGGGTACGGCTGCTCTCAGTATTAAGATGAGGGACGGTCATCTAAGGTGAAGGACGATCACCTAGCAGGGGACGACCGCTAAAGATATCACGACATAGGACGAATGTCGGATAGGAAGGGGTTCTAACGAATAGAGACTCCACTGGGGGATGATGAAGGACAATCATCAAAAGGTGAAGGACGATCACCTGGCAGGGTACGGCTGCCGAAAAGGTATCATGACATAGGACGAATGTCAGATAGAATATTTTAACACGTTTTGTTGGGGTCTTCGCTGGGGAAAAGTAAACATGGACGGGTGTCTACATCCAAGAAATGAGAGGTATAAGTGTCTGGGTACTGTGTATAGACTAAAGATGCGGACAAGCATCCTTAAGATTCTGATACGGACGGGTATCAGGTAGAAGCAAATTCTGACACATGTTCATAGATGATGATACGGACGAGTACCAACTGGTTAACAAAGAACACGGACGAGTATTGATTCTGCGGGGATTCTTCTGGGGAATAGTAGACACAAACGAGTGTCTAAATTCAAGAAGACATAAGTGTTTGACACGTGTATGGATTAAAGATGCGAACGAGCATCCTTAAGACCATGATATGGACGAGTATCAGGTAGAAACAAACGCTTGACGAATGTTCTGAGGTGATGATACAAACGAGTATCAACTGGTTAACAAAGAACACGGACGAGTGTCGAATCTGAGGGGATTTGAGTGATATATATAAGATAGGGACGAGTATCTGTATGAGTGAAACAGGAGTAATAAGTATGAGTGGTGTACAGATGAGTGTTTAACTTGCTAGGGAGAGTGACACGGACGGGTGTCAGAAAGAGGAAAGTGTAATATAAACAAGTGTATGGGTTACAAAATGTTTTAGGTATCTATGCTGGGGAAGGTGATACGGACGGGTGTCAGGGAATTTGTATAGATATGTATCTGTGAGTGCAAAGGGGACGCTTTGGCTTTCTACTGGGGATATGGCACGGACGGGTGTCAGGAAGCATCTGTATCTTTTAGGGAGAATGCCTTGGCTCCCTGCCGGGGAATTTGGGAAGTTTTTTGTATATCGTTGATGGATTGTCAGTATTTACAAGTGTTTGATTCAGAACATGGCTTATGATTATGCAATATGTCGGCTTTTGCCGTAATGCTCCGTATTAAACGGAATGCTACGCTCAGTGGGGAGAATATGATGCGAATGCTATGATTATGCAAAGATACCGATCTGGGATTTGGATCCCGTTGTTGTGGAGATTTCTGGCTGATCAGCTTGAAGTGGACATCCCAGCTGGGAATGAGATCATTAGTAGATCTGACATTCATGACTCTGTATGGGGAAGTAGATCACTGATAGACCTATCCTGGTAATGAGAGACCCAGCTGGGGTTTGTAGAAGCTTTCGTCACTCTGTTGTGAGACCTTCAGGTATTGCTTTGCTGGATAGAGGTTGAGATTCTGTGGGGAGAATGGCTCCCTGGCTTTTGCACTTGGCTGAGGAGGGAATAACAAGTGGCAACTCAGCTGGGGAGAAAGCACCTCCGGTGCTAAGACTGAGTAGATAATGATTTGCCAGCTTGCTGGGATGAAGCTTTCATGCCCCACGTTGTGCTTTGAATACCTGCAATCCTGAAAAGTCGGAGAAACGCACAAGTAATTTCGAGGTATCCTTTACCAGATTCCATCATAAGAGTTTAGACACTCCTGGGAGTGAGTATATTTCCTACAAGCACGTATTTTTAGAAGAGAAGCATTTGTATTTATGAAATCAGTATCTTAAAGACATCGGACATTCTTGCAAATGAAAATAAAATGTACGAGACGAAACAATGACTGAAAATCTGATTTTATTAATTCATGTGCCCTGAATTGGCAAGATACAGTCAAAGAAACAAATCCCCTGAAATGAGGAGATTGTTACAAATCGAGAAACAAAAGATGTTGGCAATGTTGATGACGCTTCAAGGAGCTTCCCTTTTGCTATGACTCGTATGACATTTGACGTTCTTCTCGTATTGCTTTCTGAAGAAGGCTGATTCTGACCGAAACTTGAACCTTTCGAAGCTTACCACATTGTAAGTGATACAGATGAATTCAGAATGCAGTTGTTCGCTTATTCCCTTATTTTGCGTGGATCGCCCTTTCGGGTTTTCAATCCACCGGGATACCCATTTTTGCCTGAGTTATCCAATGCGGCTTTTCAACTCAGCGGGTGTGCATTTTTTATTTTCCCTTATTTTTGCCCGAGTCTTTTATTCTGTTTTTGACTCGCCGGGATGCCCTATTTTTGCCTGGACTTACATTCTATTTTTATGTCCAGCGGGTCATTTTTATGCGAAGTATTTTTTAACTGCATCTGAATTCACAGGGGACGGGAAGTCTTCGCCATCCATAGTACTGAGCATGAGTGCTCCACCGGAGAAAACTTTCTTTACTACGAATGGTCCTTCATAGTTCGGAGTCCACTTGACCCTGTGGTCTGTATGAGGAGGGAGGAGTCTTTTCAGCACAAGATCTCCTACTTGGTATTCTCGGAGCCTGACTTTCTGATCGAAGGCTTTCTTCATTCTTTTCTGATACAACTGCCCATAACAAATTGCATCCAATCTCTTCTCTTCAATCAGACTCAGTTGTTCATATCGGGATCGGACCCATTCTGCTTTGTTCAGCTTAACATCCATTAGCACCCGCAGGGAGGGTAACTCAACTTCAACAGGTAGGACCGCTTCCATACCATACACAAGCTGATACGGTGTTGCCCCAGTAGATGTTCTAATTGACGTACGGTACCCATGTAAGGCAAATGGTAGCATTTCGTTCCAGTCTTTATAAGTGACTACCATCTTCTGCACAATCCTCTTGATATTCTTGTTGGCTGCCTCAACAGCGCCATTCATCTTTGGCCTGTAAGGAGAAGAATTGTGGTGTTGGATCTTGAAGTCCCGGCACAATTCTGCCATCAATTTGTTGTTCAAGTTGGAACCATTATCAGTACTGATTCGTTTTGGCACTCCATACCGACAGATGACGTCTCTCTTCAGGAATCGGGCTACCACTTGCCTTGTAACATTCACATACAAAGCTGCTTCAACCCACTTGGTAAAATAGTCAATGGCTACCAGGATAAATCTGTGGCCATTTGAAGCAGTCGGTTCAATCTTGCCAATCATATCAATGCCCCACATGGCGAAGGGCCAGGGTGAAGACATCACATTCAGAGGATTCGGAGGCACATGCACCTTATCTGCATAGATCTGGCATTTATGGCATTTTCTGGCATAGGCACAACAGTCTGCATCCATTGTGATCCAGTAATAGCCTGATCTTAACAACTTTTTAGCCATTGCATGCCCTCCAGCATGGGTACCAAAGGATCCTTCGAGCACCTCATGCATTAACAAGTCTGTTTCTGTCTTATCAACGCATCTGAGAAGTACCATATCAGAGTTTCTCTTGTACAGGGAACCATCAGTATTCAGGAAGAAACTACCAGCTAGCCTTCTTAATGTCTTCTTATCATTGGAAGATGCCCCAGGTGGGTATGTTTGATCCTCCAAGAAATACTTAATGTCATGGAACCAAGGCTTATCATCTTTGGCAACATCTGCGGCAAATACATACGCTGGTCTGTCAAGTCGGGATACTGAAATCCGAGGCACAAAGTTGGCAGCTTAAACTTTGATCATTGATGAAATGGTAGCCAGAGCATCTGCAAACTGATTCTCGTCTCGAGGGATATATTCAAGCTTGACCGTTGTAAAGAAAGTCAATAACCTCATTGTATAATCGCTGTAAGGTATCAGATGATCCTGGTGTGTGTACCATTTGCCGTTGGTTTGATTAACTACCAGAGCTGAATCTCCGAACACAGTCAAAGTCTTAATCCTGAGGTCAATGGCTTCCTCAAGACCCATAATACAAGCTTCGTATTCAGCTTCGTTGTTAGTGCAGTTGAAGGTGAGTTTTGCCGAGAAAGGCATGTGAACTCCCTTAGGTGTAATGAGGACTGCACCAACACCACGACCATTCATATTAACAGCCCCATCAAACATCATAGTCCATTCTTCTTCTGGGTCAGGCCCTTCGGTGTGAACAGGCTCTTCATGATCTTTTGCTTTTATGAACATGACGTCTTCATCGGGGAAGTCGAATCTCATAGGCTGGTAATCATCAATAGGTTGCTCAGCAAGATAATCAGACAGTACACTGCCCTTGATGGCTTTTTGAGATGTGTACTGAATGTCATACTCTGTGAGAATCATTTGCCATCTTGCAACCCGTCCGGTAAGTGCTGGCTTCTCAAAAATGTACTTAACTGGGTCCATCTTTGATATCAACAAAGTAGTGTGGGTCAACATATACTGCCTTAGTCGGCGAGCAGCCCACGCTAAAGCACAACAAGTTTTCTCGAGCAGTGAATAACGTTGTTCACAGTCGGTAAACTTTTTGCTTAGGTAGTATATTGCATACTCTTTTCGACCAGACTCGTCATGCTGGCCCAACACACACCCCATTGACTCTTCTAAAACTGTCAAGTACATGATTAGAGGTCTTCCTTCAACTGGAGGCATAAGGATAGGAGGCTCTTACAAGTAATCCTTGATTTTGTCAAAAGCCCTCTGGCAGTCTTTGTTCCACCTGACTGTTTGTTCTTTTCTTAACAGCTTGAACAAAGGCTCACATGTTGCCGTAAGGTGAGATATGAACCGTGAAATGTAGTTCAATCTACCTAAGAACCCCCGAACTTCTTTCTAAGTCTTCGGTGCAAGCATTTCTTGAATTGCTCTGACTTTATCAGGGTCAACTTCAATCCCTTTCTCACTTACAATAAATCCCAGCAGCTTACCGGATCGCACCCCGAATGTGCACTTGTTGGGGTTTAACTTCAGTTGGTACTTCCTCAGACGCTTGAATAACTTCAACAGATTTACCAGGTGGTCTTCTTCTGTGAGGGACTTGGCAATCATGTCATCCACATAACATTCAATTTCTTTATGGATCATGTCATGGAATAATGTTACCATAGCCCGTTGATAAGTGGCACCAGCATTCTTCAGTCCGAATGGCATCACCTTATAACAGAACGTGCCCCAGGGTGTGATGAAAGTTGTCTTCTCCATGTCTTCAGGTGACATTTTGATCTGATTGTATCCTGAAAATCCATCCATGAAGGAGAACACCGAGAACTGAGCCGTATTATCAACCAATACATCAATGTGAGGTAAAGGGAAATCATCTTTCGGGCTGGCTCTGTTCAGATCCCGGTAATCTACACACATCCTTACCTTGCCATTCTTCTTAGGCACAGGTACAATATTAGCAACCCACGGCGGATAGCTAGTCACAACAAGGAAGCCGACGTCCCACTGCTTTTGTACCTCTTCTTTAATCTTCATGGCCATATCTGGGCGAGTACGGCGCAGTTTCTGTTTCACCGGTGGGCAGTCATCTTTCAAAGGCAGCTTGTGCATGACAATATCGGTGTCCAACCCTGGCATATCTTGATAAGACCAAGCAAAGACATCTACATACTCCCGAAGCATGTCAATCAGTTGTTCTTTTACTGAATCTTGTAAGCAGGCTCCGATCTTAACCTCTTTCACATCTTCTTCCGTACCAAGATTAAACGTTTCGACCTCCTCCTGATGAGGAGTGATAACCTTCTCCTCTTGCCTTAACAACCTAGATAGCTCTTCAGCAAGCTCATAGTCTTCTTCAACCCCTTCATCAGCTTGATTGATTGGATTGTCAAAGTCATACAGAGTCATAGCTGTGCTGTTGTCGGTGCAGTCTGAAAGGCACTCTCTGCAAGGGTTTAGATTGTTCATTTTAGTGGTCGATTTTAATCTTGTTTAGAAAAAGTGAAATGAAGTTATCATTTTGGAAAACATTGCCATTTTATTTTTGTACAAAAAGAAAAAATGAAAAACAGTGAGCGGAAAAGGAAAAGACTCATTTGCAAAAGATGTCCGATATTCATTGATTGATCTGTTTGCACAAAATTACAAGATGGCCCGATTACAAAATGAGTCTTGTCATCTTGGGCAAGATGCAAGACTTGATGCATGCTTAAAAAATACAGGAAATAATAATTACTCTGCAGGAGTAACCCTTATAATTTCCTGGGAAGACCAGTTAAGGACTTGGCTCCCCGGGATCCTTGGACGTATCCAGCTCTCCAGGTTGCGGTCGCTTTCCTTCTCGTCTTCCAAGTTGTTCATTGCATCAGGGGTGAGCATTCCCCCGCTGACCAAATTGGGCTTCCTTGCAGCCTCTGATTGATCTTGTTGAGTTGGTTTGTAACCCAACCCAAATCTGTCCTCCTTCTTCTCCACGGGCAACAACTTGCCCCAGCCTTGGGCGGTACCCTCTTCAACAGCCTTCCTGGCTTGCTGATAAGATGTCATGGAGGTTCCCAGTATAGCAGATGCTTCATTAATGTTCAGGGCCTCAAACCCCTGGCTCATAGTCTCATGGATTTCTCCATCCATTTCAATGTATTTGTATGTAGCCAGATGGCTAACAAAGATGTCTTCTTCCCCACAGATGGTGATGATCTGGCCTTCCCACTCGAATTTCAGCTTCTGGTGAAGGGTAGACGTAACAGCGCCAGCGGCATGGATCCAAGGTCTACCCAACAAACAGCTGTAGGCCGGCTGAATGTCCATCACATAGAAGGTAATTTTGAAGGTTTGCGGGCCAATCATCACAGGCAGATCAATCTCCCCAAGCACTGATCTTTTAGAGCCATCAAATGCTCTTACCACCAAATTACTTGGACGCAATGCCAAGCCATCATACTCCAGCTTCACTAAAGCTTTCTTTGGCAAGACATTGAGTGAAGACCCAGTGTCCACCAACACATGAGATAGAACAGCACCTTTGCATTCCAAGGTGATATGTAAAGCCTTGTTGTGGTTATGTCCCTCAGTTGTTAAGTCAGCATTGGTAAAGCCCAGTCCATGACTGGTGTTGACATTTGCCACCACGGTTTCTAGCTGATTAACAGTGATCTCCTCTGGCACGTATGCTGCGTGCAAGACTTTTAATAATGCATTCCTGTGAGCTTCAGAACACATCAACAGGGATAATATGGAGATCTTTGAGGGAGTTTGGTGAAGCTGATCCACCACCTTGTAATCACTTCTCTTTATGATTCTCATAAACTCATCTACATCTTGCTCAAAAGATATCTTCTGAGTTTCTTTGACAGCCGGCTCTTCAAATACCACACTCTTTCCCTTCGCCTTGGCAGCAGCTTCTGCTTCGGCATTAGGTCTTTGCAATTGTGAGGCAAAAAGGCGTCCGCTTCTGGTGAAGCCTCCGCATCCCCCAACATTATCAATTTGTGGAGAAGAGGTTGAAGAATCCAAAGTGATTTTCTCCCCGTTGCAGTAGAGGTCAGAGCCATAATGCCAAGGTATGGCATTACTGCTTTCATATGGAACTGGCCCAAGCACCGTGATGGTAACTGGACTGACTGCTGCAGAGGAGGGCACTGAAATGGTGTGCAGATCGTAGTAAATGGTGACCGGTGATCTGGCAGGAGGTGCCACTGTTTGTTGTTGAAAGTTGTTGTTTGGAGGAACATTTGATGGATCATAGTAAATTGTGACTGCTGAGATATCTTCATCGAGCCTTGCTGGTGTCGTAGAAGATTCTGTTGAATAAATGGATGTTGATGTTGTAGAAGAAATGGTTGTTGACATCTGATTTGTTGAGGTGATAGATGAAGCCATTATTGATGATATTGATGAATCGGTTGGAATGATTGTTGCTGCTGTTGTAGAAGAATCAGGAATGGTTGTCAAAGGAATTGCTGGATTTGTAGGCGCCGTTGTTATGATCTGAAGTATACCACTTTTGATAAGACCATCTATGCCGCTTCTCAAATTATCACACCCGTTGACCGAAATGTTGCAATAACAACAACCGAGCTCACACCCGGGGAACATCTGGCATTCTAGAAGCTGAGCTTTAATTTCGACCAGAGGTGTTCGAATCTGTCCAACGCTGGTGATTAAGAAAGATGGCTTGTCTTCCTCAATGGCATTAATTCTTGGTACTCCATGATTGGGCATGGGGTTCTTGGTGACACTTGGAGGGGGTGCAAAATCGAGGGCTTTAGAATCCACCAGATCTTGTACCTTCATTTGTAAAGCCCTGCATTTCTCCGTATTATGGCCAGGTGCATTGGAGTGGAAAGCACATATGGCATTGACATCATAATTTCTTGGGAGATTAGAGGGATCTGGAGGTGCCAATGTCCTTAATTCAACCAAGTTGAGTTTCAGGAGTTGTGGCAACAAGGCAGCATAAGGCATCGGGATAGGATCAATCACCCTATTTGCCTGTGACGGTCTTTGCTGAAAAGGTCTTTGTTGTTGGTTGCTGTTGTTATTGTTGTAGGTTCTCTGTGGCGAATACTGGACTTGCTGTTGATAATGTGGTTGTTGTTGTGGTTGTTGATATGTTGGTTGCTGAGGAATCGGAGCTGGAATAGTGACAGCCGCCACTGATCTATGAACATACTGAGGTCTGCCCCTGCTGGCATGAATGACATTTGTCTCACCGGTCCTTCGAGGTCCCACAAAAGGCTTCCTGGGATTACTTGATGAACTTGCACCATTATCATAAATCTTACCCATCTTCAGAAGGCTTTCAATTCTTTCTCCAGCTATGACTACGTCAGCGAAACTGGTGGAAGAAAAGGCAACTAGCCTATCAATATATGTTCCTTGCAAAGTATTCATAAACATGTCGGCCATTTCTCTTTCCGACATGGGTGGATGGACAGCAGCAGCAAGCTGTCTCCACCTCTGGGCATATTCCCTGAAGCTTTCTCTGGAGGACTGAGACATTCCCATCAGAAGGGTTCTGTTAGGAGCCATGTCCAGATTGTATTGGTACTGTCTAATGAAAGCTTCAGCTAGGTCCTTCCAGCATCTAATAGTAGCTCTGGTCAAGTGAGAGTACCACTCCCTTGAAGCCCCAGTCAAACTGTCTTCAAAGTAAAACATCCACAGCTTTTCATCCATGGTGTATGCTTTAAGTCTTCCCAGAAAAGACTGTAAGTGAGTTCGTGGACAGGAAGTCCCATTGTAATTCTCAAAGCACGGGGGTTTAAACTTGTGGGGAATCCTTACCCCATCCACTAACCCCATATCCATGACAACAAAACCTAGGGAATTTTGAGACTCCAGAGATCTCAACTTCTCAGCAATTTCATCAAACCTCCTATCATAAACTTCATCCCCAACTCCCATTACAGTAAACTGCTCTTCTTGGGGGTCTTCCTGTAAGATCCTGCCTGCAGTAGTATTTCCTTGCACATTACCTGGGATGTTGACTTCCGGATGTAGATGAGGCCCATATACTGGTGGATTAACATGAGGCTGACCCCTTTCATTGTTACTTGTTCCTCCAGTTCCCAGATGGGGTTCTTTCGGGGTTTGTCTTTCTACCAATCCCCTCAACCTTTCTTGACTTTGGGCCAAGCCATTCATTACTTCCATGAATTGGGTCATTTGGTTTCTCATCTCCAGCCTTTCATTAGCCATCTGAGTTCTGACCTCTGTCAGATCTTGCTGTACTTGATCCATTTGGATACCAGGAAGATTGTTACGAGTAGGATACCGGTGCGGACGGTTGAGAGGGAACACCCGGCGGCGAGCAATAATTCCTGAACCACAACAAAGTTAGTAATAAACAAAACAAAAAACCTACAAAACAAAACAAAGGTCAGTATGCAATGCAGTATGCTTATTTGTTTTCCAAGGTATCCGGCTTGGCTCTTGGTTTTGACCTTTCCAGACCCTGAGGACTATGCTTTGATGTTGCTTGAGAAAGAAAACTCATTGAAACAAACTAACAAATATATTACACATGGTGGATCATACATAGTTTGTTTTTACAACATATGCCCCTGAAGGGTCAAAATACAACGTAAAAAGAAAAGTACATGAAATGGAAATAACAACAAGCAAAGAAGTCAAACATCTAATCCAAACTCATCCTCCTTAACCTCCTTCAAAAGTGCTTCAGTTACAGGACCAGCCAGATGCTCTGTGATGTTCCTGATAAGAAGGTTTCTGGTGGCAATAGCAGTGGTCAGCTTCTTGTGTCTGTCTTGGTCCTTTGACCTCTTCAAACCAGCCCTAAGCTTCAATTCTGAAATCTCCTTCTGGGCTGTCAGCAGAGCTTCCTGTTGTTTCTTTTTATTGGCCTCCAACTGCTCAATTCTGGCATGAGTTCTCTTATCTTCTTGAGTACGAGCTTCAGTGATCCTGACCCACCTAGCTTGACTTTCTTGTAGATAGAGATCAGTTCTAGCCTTCTGAAACTGGGCCTCTTTACAGGCATTCTTCAATATTTGCTCCCCAGCTCTTGATTTCTTGATGTAGTCCTCTGCTTTCTCAATCTTGGCCAGATGCTCCACCTTAAGCTTCTCCAACCTCTCAATGTCTAGGCGACCATCACTCCTCTCCCAGAGGGTCTTCTTCAGAGCTTGAGACAGATTCTCATTTCTTTCCTTCAACTTCTCAAATTCTTCCAGGCTGATAGTGGCTGGAGGTGGTAATGTGGATGGTCCAGGTGCATCCTCAATGGTGAAGGGCATCCCAGAAATTTGAGCCCTAGCATGAGACCATTCATAATACTGAGCTGAAGCCACATTATTGCATCTCCCAAGAATGGCCATCCCTTTGGTCTGGATGTTGTCCCAAGCCCAGGATGCTTGTCTGACAACAGCTAGATTAGGTTTTATCTCACAATACAGGGTTTCAGCCAAGTCTTGCACTCTAGGAGGGTGAACCAAAGCATATCCCAATTGTCTCTTAAACAACAAAGGATTGTAGTTGATGCAACCCTTCACTCCCACTAGAGGTACATTGGGGTACTGCCCACAGCTAGTTATTATGTCCCTGCCTTTGGTGCTCTGGGTGCACCATCTGATGTCATCTGAAGTCAAAGCAATAAGTCTTTTAGCCCAATTCTTCTGTTGGTGAGGGTTCAGGAAGGCATCAGTCTTGGGTAAGTGTTTGAGCAGCCAAGTGTGAAATAGAGGAGCACAGCATCTCACCAACTTTCCTCTTTGCTTCTCATTTCTTTGGTGAACAGAATAATAGAAATCCCCCAGCAATGTGGGTACTGGGTTCCTCAAAAGGAAGATATGAATGGCATTCTTGCTGATAAACTTGGGCTCATCTGCAAATAGTATAACCCCATATATACTGAGGGCTAACAATGCACAAACTGCCCTCCATTCCCCCAAGGAGGCCTTCAGGATGGCCTGAGAAGTCAGAAAGTCTAAGTGCAAACCAGGGATTCCAGCCTTTGTTGTCATGTTCTGCTCAATCAATATAGGCTCTAGGTACAGTGCCTTTGCCACTTCTCCATTGTTGGGAGAAGTCATCTCTGGGTTGAAGGGGACACCACCCCTGACAGGTACTCCAATCAATGATGAGAACTCCTCCAGCAGAGGTCCTAACTGAAAGTTCTGGAAAGTGAAGCATCTCAAAGGAGGGTCATAAAACTGTAGGCAGGTGTGGATCAAACTCCTCTGAGAAGGGTCTAGGTCCATAACCATATCAAGGATGCCTCCATAATGCTCTCTGAATAATGGGACGTGGTCTGGAGTGATAAGTGCTTGGACCTGCCTGATGCTAGTCAGCACAGGCTCAAAGAAATGATATGAAATGTTGCTCTTCTTGGGTGCCATGACTGCTGATGAAGAGCTGAAAGCAAATGCTGATGATGAAGACTGATACTGGAGATGAGCCACTGACAGGCTGAGGATGGTGATAAAAGTAGCTGAAGCAGGCAACTGATGAAGATAGATGAAGCAGATAGCTGATGAACATGGGTCTATGCAGATGAAGGGGTCAAAACCAAGCCAAATACAATATGGATACCCTGAAAAACAAATAAACAAATGTTAAATGATGCAATGATGAGTATGTAAATGATATGCAAGGGTTTGTGATCGAGCTGGATCTGATTAATTATCCTGGTATAAAAGGCCCATGTATGTTCAAAAGTTCAGATGGAGGCTTAGAAATCCAGTAACCAAGGTGGGGGGACTCAAATAAAGAGTCACATATCCAGGTTTAAATCACAAGAACTGTCCAAAGTGAGGTACTCTTAATCAAAACCAGTAACAGAGTATGATGTGGCCAAAGGTACCTGCAAACCTGTAAACAGCCCAACCCCCTCACAGGTGGTGTTCTAAAACAAGGATCCTCAGACTTGGATTAGTTATGAGAAGTGTAAACACTTCTAACCCGGAGGTACAGTGTTTACAATAACCATAAAAGATACTCCTCTAATTCACCTCAGTTTCTGAAGGTCATAATAAAGGTCATCCAGACTTAGCAGGCTTCCCAGATAGCCCTAGCACTACAGGAAATCTGTAGCACAGAGTTCTCAAGAAGAAACCCACATCTGAACCGTGTTTCATATTCCCGCACCAGAATGAAATGGAATGGGAAAGAACATGAACCACTCTAGCCTAGGTGTCACTCAGGTCCCAGGTATAGGACCTTAAACTCTCAGTAGAACCCCACCCACCAAAACAAAAACCAGATCCAGCAAGATAACAGTATGACAATATGATGTATAAAGCTGTAAAGAAAGCAATAAATAACTGTACATAAAGCAGTAAATAAAGCAAATATATAAACACAATTAGCACATAACACCCCAGTAAACACAAATCAAACAAGCGCTAGGAGGAACCCACAAAAGAACCAGAAGCCCTGGTTACAGTATCAAATTCCCCAGCAGAGTCGCCAAGCTGTCGCTCCCACCAAAATGACACAGGGTCAGAAGGGGTACAGACGTGAACGGTCAGTGAAAGGGATGAGAACACACAAGGGTGAATTCGGAAGACAAGAGTCGCCAGCTAGGCATTTTTATCCCGGAGGAAAGGTAATGCTGCATAGACCTAGAAAGATATGGATAAGACGGTTGCGAACCATAGAGACTGAGAAAGGGGGTTGGTTATAACCTGGGAAGGTATTAACACCCAGATTGTCCGTCGTACTCGACGGGATCCACACTTAAAAGATTTGTGCTTTAAAAGGGGTAGTGTCAGTGCTATTTGTGTATCAAAGCTGGAAAGAATGCAAGTGTCAGTGTAAAAGAAGTGTGAAGTGTATAAGTGAAGTGTCAGTGTAAGAATAAGAATGAAATGCTCAAAACCATGAGGCTTAAGGAATAAGGCTGGAAAGAGGGGGAATATACAGAGACTTTTGTTCGATAACTGTTAAGTTATGTCTACGTATCCTCTCGTGCAATGAGGAAGTCAGAACACCGTAGTTCGACTCAAAGAGACTGAAAGATAAATTGACTTGTGAACTGCTTACTTGCCTATGCTCAAGTGTATGACCTGTCTGGCTCAGGTGCAAACTGCCTTGGATTAGACGGAAGAAGCAAGTTCTCGTTTAGGAGTGAAGATGATGAGAAGAGAATCCCGGAGGAGACGATTATTGTTTGTTTTTGATGCTTTCAATCTTTTATTGCTTTTGGAAATTTGTCATAAGAAAATGAGCTTAAGCCTAAACCAAGGGATTAGTAAACTCATCACATCCTCCCTCTGATTAGGGGTAATGAGAATACCTTAAGTGTGAAGTCAGCATCTCACACTTAATCACCCTGATGTAGGATTAAGATCATTAACCTACTTGTGATTATTTAGATGTTTTTGGTGTTTTTGTTTAGTGTTAAGTAATGAGTTTAAGCCATAATCAAGGATTTAATGGACTCATTACACCATCCTAATAGAAGGATAATAGATGAGAACATTTAAGCTGAGAAGGACTTCTCAACTTAATCCATGATTAGGGATTAACCTCATGACAAAACAAAGCCTTTATTAGATGGATTTTAGTTAATGGTAAGATTAAGAAGTGAATTTTATGGTTTGTAAGACAACTTGAGGGGGACTTGTCCATTAACACTAGGGTTAGTCCTTCTTAACCAATTAAGGAAGAATTAGAACCCTAATGCAAGGCCCAAGTTACAAGCTTGATGTCTTAGTGATTATTGGGTGGATTGATTAAAGGAGTTAAACACATTAAGGGTTTAACACTTAGGATTAAAGTTATACACTCCATCCTAATAGAAGGATGCAGGCATAAGCTTAATCACAAAGCCTTAAAACCTTTAGGGTTTAGTCCTGGATTATGGGATGAGAAGAGAAGACTCAAAGATGACACAAAGGTAAAAGCTAAATGGGGGGACTAAACAAACCCTAATTGTTATCATGCTTGGAGATCCTAGGGTTAATGAGGTCTGCAAGAAGATCTTCAGAGAAACCACCAGGAAGGAAGCAGATGAAAGGAGCAAGAAGCAAAGAGAAGCAAAACAACTTGCTTCAATGAAGAAGACAAGTTGCTTGAGGAAAGAGAGTAAGATGAACATGAATGAGCAAGCTCACTCTAATACATATACAAAATGCAGCAAAGGAAGTATGAAAGAGATGAAAAGAGATTGTGAGAAGTGAAGGCAAATTCACTTCTCAACCAACTTACCACCTGAAATGTTAGCATAAGAAAATGCAATGCAAATGAGATGAAATGTGATGATGCAAACCAAAACCAGGAGCAAGAACATGAAGTTAATGATGCTAAGAGATGATACAAACATGAGGCAAGGCATGAGAATGATCTAACAAACATAAGGATGCAAATGAAGCATGCAATGAACCCTGGATGTACATGAAAAGTTATGAAGTGATATGAATGCATAACATGGAAAATGAAAGATGCAATGATCAAACATGATTCTAACATGTCCTAATATGTATTATGGATCATGTGGATGCACAAAATGTCATGGCAAGTCATTGGATGCAAGCAAATGAAAAATGGATGCAAAGGAAGGCACAAATTAGGGTTACATGCACCATACAAAGCAAAAATCCAAAACCAGAAGCAAATGACATGATAAAAATTTGAAAATGCAATCAAGGATACCCTAAACCTATACAAGTTCAATGCCCAAAGGAGAGGATCCAACTCTTAACCTAATGAAAGTTATGAATTTCCTAAGATGGCTAGGGTTTTAAGGTACCTCAACAAGAAAAATGCTAAAAAAATTGAAAATGAAAGATCAAATCAAACTAAATTTATCCTATAAACTACATGCTATGAAGAGTGCAATGCAAGAAGAATCATCATTCAACTCTCAATGGTTAGGCAGAAGGAAATTTTTGAAGTTTGACATAAAATATTGCCTTGAAATGAAATTAAATCCAATGAAAAATGATCAAAAGGCATGAAGAACAAAAAAGAAATTTGGTTTGAGAGTTGGACAATGTTTCTAAATGTTTCTAAATGCAATGTGAATTTTTTTGTGATTTTTAGAAACCTAAATGTATTTTTAATTAATTAAAAGACTTTAATTAATTAAAAATAACATTTAAATATTTAAAATAATACTTTTTTAATGCAAAAAATAAAATAAAAATTATTTTCAGGTTGAGAAAATTATTTAAAACAAAAATGCAAAGGGAAATATTTTTAGGATTTTTCTAACTATTTTAAAATAAATGTGAAAGATAAATGAATAAAAATGAAATAAAAAAGAAATTAAATGGAAAGTATGCAGGATCTAAGGCTGAGATTCAAACTAAACACGCGGGAGTTGACTGGCACGCGTTTGAGTGGCTGGGATTGCTTCTGGGAAATTCAAAATTAAACCTAATTAATTAACCTAATTAATCTGAATTAGGGTTTAATGGAAGATCTGGTGCGTTCATTCACGCGGGAGTCAATGGAAGTCAACAGGATCCAGGGTCCAAATTCAAAGTTGCTTAATTACACAGATTAGGGTTTAATGACCCTCAGGTGGCCGGAGAAGACTTCCGGTCGTCTTCTCCGGCGAGACCTTCAACCTATCTCTCTCAAAACCTCACTAAAACATGCCAAAATCTCCAGATCAACTCAACCAAACATCCTAAACAAGAATTCAACAACAAAACTTATTTATTTTTCATGAATCACGAAGAACAAGCAAAAATCAAATTCACGGGCAAAGTTTCAAACAAACCATACATCCTCATTTCTGCATCATTTTCAAAAATTCAAAGCTCATTGCATTCAGGGAAGCATGTAGATCATTTTAGTAACTTAAAACAAGGTTTCTGGAAAAAATAATTTTCGAAGCTACCTGAAGTGAAGCTTTCCGTTTGGAGCTTTCAGGCTGCCTCCTTGCTTCAAAACTTCTCCAATGGACCTCCTGAAGATGCTTTGAGGCTTGGTTTGAGTGTATGGTGGCTGGTTTGTGAGGTTGATCAAGTTCTGTTCAGTGAGGGGTGAAAATCGTATTTTGATTCCAGGGGGTTTTAGGGCAAGGTGAAAGGTCAGGGATGATCAGTGGAACATGTTGAGATGTTTTATGAAGTTTGTTTTGGTGTTTGTAGGCTGTGTTGTGTGTTTCGAATGAAAATGCATAAGAGATGAAAACTTGGAGCTATGTCTTGGAGAGTGTTTCAGGCTTGTGTGTGTGTTGCTTTGAGTTGTTCTTTGTCCACTTATCACACTGTGATAGGTCTGTGGAGTTGGTGTGGCCTATCTTGATTGGTATGGCCCTTTTGCATAAAGTCAATGTTTTGTGTAAGAGAGGTATGGGTCATTGGTAGGCCAAGGACAAAGGGGTGTCCTGCGCAGCAAGGAATGAGGAGAACCATGGGATCATTCTTGAAGCCAATTAGCAAGTGGATTAGGGTTTGTATGATGTTTTGCAACTTTGTCCAATTTTGCCCCTTTTGAAGTTTCTTGATCCATAAGTCATGAAAATGAGAAAACCTTTGGTGCATTCTGAATTTTAGGCATGTGTTTATGTTTGTACAAAGATTAGAAGTCCATTTGAAAGCACAATTTGCCTTGGCAAGGGGTTTTGCAACTTTGCCTCTTTGGTACCAAACTTGAAATTATATGATTTTTCCCAACTTTGACAAGCCATAACTTTTGATCCAAAATGAATTAGAATGAGTTCTTGTACTTTTTGAAAAGGGAATGATCCATTCTACAACTTTCATGACCAAAGTTTTCTCATTTGAAGGATTTTTGAATCAAAAAGCAAGGGTTGAAAAACTTTCCCAAAATGGCAAGTTTCCATTACGAGTCATTTTCCCAAAAAGGCAACTTTGCAAATGACTTGAAATTCTTCAATTTTGTGGACTTCTAACATCTTCTATGATCAAATAAAGATCATACACATTCAAAATGATGAAGAACACCCTTTGGTTGGGTCATTGGGGGCCTCAGATGCCCTGATTTTACACTGACTTGCACAAGAAGTCAACTCTTGATCAAATGCCTTCCCCATGGAATTTCTTCATGAAAATTGATATGCATGATCCATATACCATATTGAGACCAATAGAAACAAGAATTACCAAAAAATTTGGAGTTATGGCCTTTGAAACCAAAACCCTAATTCTAGGTCATCTGTGCAGTTAAACCTGGCTCTGCTTCCATGCCTTTCCCAGTTCTTGTGATTCTTTGACTTCTTTGATCTTGAGAAGATATAATATGATGCTTGAACATACATGGACCCCTTTGAAGTGATTGATGACCTTTGGAGTGGCTCAACTAGCTCAGGGATGGCCCAGATCACAAACCCTAGATGTAGATGACTTAGGAGCAATGCAGTGAATAAAAAATGTGGTATGAGATGCTATGATTGAACTTATGCATATGAAGAGATCACAAGCCATGGTGTGAATGAGTGAGGGAAAATTTGGGGTGTTTACACTATGCTTTATTTGCACCACTGGTTGATCTTTACCTTGTTTCACCAAACAAATTTTTGAAGATATTTGTCCCCATCAGAGTTTAACAGGGGATCACTTCTATCTTTTTCCCAAAGAGTGTGAAAGATTTTATGTTGGTGATTGTTTCTCCCGAAGATTTGCATCCTGGTACAAGCGCGAACGGTCGGCGAGAGGAGAAATGAAATAAAGGTTAATAGAGTCGCCAGCTAGGCATTTTTATCCCGAAGGAAAGGTAATGCTGCATAAACCTAGAAGAAGATGGATAAGACGGTCGCGAACCAGAGAAACTGAGAAAGGGGGTTGGTTACAACCTGGGAAGGTATTAGCATCCAGATTGTCCATCATACTCGACGAGATCCACGCTTGAAAGATTGTGTTTAAAGGGGTAGTGCCTATGTTATCTGTGTGCAAAAGCTGGAAAAGAATGTATAAGTGTTAGTGCAAGAAAGTGAAGTGAGGTGAGATGCTCAAGAATGAGGCTCAAAAGATAATGTTGGAAGAGGGGGAAGACACAGGGACTTTTGTTCGATAACAGTTAAGTTATGCCTACGTATCCTCTCGTGCAATGAGGAAGTCAGAACACCGTAGTTCGACTCAAAGAGACTGAAAGATAAATTGACTGGTGAACTGCTTGCTTGTCTATGCTCAAGTGTATGACTTGTCTGGCTCAAGTGCTAACTGTCTTGCATTAGACGGAAGAAGCAAGTTCTCGTTTATGAATGAGTGTGATGAGAAGAGAGTCCCGAAGGAGACGATTATTGTTTGTTTTTGTGTTTTCAGTCTTTTATTGCTTTTTGTATTTGCATAAGTTAATGAGCTTAAGCCTAAATCAAGGGTTAGTAAAATCATCATATCCTCCCTTTGATTAGGGATAATGAGAATACCTTAAGTATGAGATAAACATCTCAACTTAATTACCATGATGATGTAGGATTGAGATCATTAACCTACTTGTGATTATTTAGATGTTTTTTGGAGTTTTTTTTAGTGTTAAGTAATGAGTTTAAGCCATAATCAAGGATTAGTGAACCTATTACACCATCCTAATAGAAGGATAATAGATGAGCACACTTAAGCTGAGGAAGATACCTCAACTTAATCCATGATTAGGGATTAACCTCATGACAAAACAAACCTTTATTAAAGTGTATTTTAATTAAGGGTGAGATTAAGAAGTGAATTTTATGGTTTGTAAGACAACTTGAGAGGGACTTGTCCATTAACCCTAGGGTTAGTCCTTCTTAACCCATAAAGGAAGAATTAGAACCCTAATGCAAGGCCCAAGTTACAAGTTAATGTCTTAGTGATTATTAAGATGGATTGGTTAAGAGATTTAAACAAATTAAGTGTTTAACACTTAGGATTAAAGTTATACACTCCATCCTAAGAGAAGGATGCAAGCATAACCCTAATCACAAAGTCTTAAAGCCTTAAAGGTTTAGTCTCCAATGATGAGGTAAGAAGAGAGACACAAAGAAGACACAAAGTTAAAAAATAAAGGGGGACTAATTAAAACCCTAATTATTGTCATGCTTGGATGTTCCTATGGTTTGTAAGGCTTGGAAGAGGTCTTCATAGAAGCCACAAATGGAAGAAGCAGATGAGAGGAGGAGAAGCAGAAGAAACAAGTTACTTACTTCACTGAGGAAGATAAGTAACTTGGAGAAATAAAGTGAAAGATGAGCATGAATGAGCAAGCTCACTCTAAGACAAATGAAAATTCAGCAATCATGCATATGAAGAATGAGAAGAGAAATGAGAAGTGAAGGCAAATTCACCTCTCAAGTTACTTACCACCTGAAAAGGTTAGCATAAAGAAAGAAATGAAATGAAAATGAAGAATATGCAAAGGTAAAAACCAAAACCAGAAGCAAAAACATGATGCAAATGATGCTACGAGATGATGCAAAGGCATACCAAGTGCTATTAATGTTCATACAAGAGATTAGAATGCAAATGAAGCATGTAGGAAGCATGAAAACACATGTATGTTTATGAAATGAAATGGATGCAAAGCATAGAAAATGTATGAAGAAATGATCAAGCAATGTCTTAAGATGTCTAAGATGGCATACAAGTGCTTATAATGTCATGGCAAGTTCACATGGTCATGCAATGCAATGTAAGATGCAAGTATGGATGCAAGATTAGGGTTATATGAGAGGATTAAATGAAAATGTCAAAAACAGAAGCAAATCACAAGATAAAAAATTGCAAATTAACTCAAAGGGACCCTAACCCCATATGATATCACCCCTCAAAGGAGAAGGTCTAACTCTTAAGCTAAAGAAAGTTGTGATTTTTCTAAGTAAACTAGGGTTTTTGGGTACCTTAAGAGGGAAAATGAAAATCAAATGGAAAATGCAAGATAAATTTGGGAAAACAATATGCTAGATACTACATGCTATATGGAAAGCAATGCAAAAAAAAACCATTGTCAAACCCTTCATGGTTAGGCAGAAAAGAAATTTTGAAGTTAGGGTTCCAAAAAGGGATTTTTATGAACCCTAAATTCAAGAAAAATGTCAAAGATGGATCAAAACCAAAAAGAAATTTGTATGAATGGTTTGACAATGTTTCTAAATGTCTTAAGATGCAATGTGAATTTTTTTGGAATATTTGGAAACCTAAATGATATTTTAATTAATTAATTTCCATTAATTAATTAAAATAAACATTTAAATATTTTTAAAATGATTTTTTAATTCAAAAAATAAAAATAAAAATGTTTTTGGGTGAAGAAAAATATTTGAAGTTAAAATGCAGAATCGTGTTTTGTGTAGAGGAGCTTTGAGGCTTGTTTGATGGTTGGCTTATGATCTATGGATGATGGTGAGTTGGTTTATGAAGTTTGTTTGAAGTTTGAGTGGTTGAGCTGAGTGTTTCGAAAGCTTTTGCTTGAAGGTGATTTTTGTGAAACTTGGATTATGGGATGATCTGAGCTTGTGTGTGTTGTGTTATGAGTTGCTTTTGATCCACATAACAATGTTTGATAGGTCAGAAAGTGGGTGATGGCATGTGGTGATTGGTATGGGCAAATTGCCAAAATGTCAACATTAGGTGTACTTAAGGTATGGGCTCATGTTGCAGCTGTTTTAGGGCATGTCTTGGCTCAGCAAAGATCAAGGAGAACCATGGAAAATGTTTTGGGGTGATGCAGCAAGTGTATGAAAAGTTTCATCCCCTTTTGCAAATTTGAAGAAGTTTGGCCCTTTTTGAATTTCTTGAAGTTTAAGGAATGAAATGGAATGATTCTTTGGGAAATTTTGGTCACAATGCATTTTAGTATGTTTATATGATGCTTAGAGAGTGATTAGAGGTCACAAAATGACTTGGTATGTGAAATTGCACAAAATCTTCTTTGGTGTGAAAGTGAAAATTATAGGATTTTTGCCAACTTTGCAAAGCCATAACTTGAGTTCCATAATGAATTAGGACTTGTTCTTGAACTTTTTGAAAAGGGAATGATCCAATCTACAACTTTCATGACCAACACTTTTTCATTTGAAGCATTCTTGGTTGAGAAAGAGGAGGTTGAAAAACTTTCCCAAAATGGAAAGTTTCTATTACAAGTCATTTCCATTTTTGGCAACTTTTGGTTTAGCTCAATTTTCTTCAATTTTGTGAACTTCCAAGCATTTAAATGATCAAATAAAGATGATATAACTTCAATTTGATGAAAAAATCCACTTTGGTTCCATTGTTGGGGGCCTCAGATGCCCTGATTTTGCTCTGACATTCTCAAGAAGTTACCCAATGAACAGATGACTTCCACAATGAATTTCTTCATCAAACATGGTACACATGATCCTTATAACATGTTGAGACGATTAGAAACAAGAATGACCAAAAAATTTGGAGTTATGCCCTCTGAAACTAAAACCCTAATTTCAGGTCATCTGTGCAGTGAAACCCTAGCTCTGCTTCCATGCTTTCCAAGTTCTTGTGATTTCTTGACTTCCTTGATCTTTGAGGGATATAATATGATGATAGAACATACATGGACCCTCTTGGAATGATTGTAGACCTTTGGAGTGGCTCAGATGGATCCTTGGATTGCTCAGATCACAAACCCTAGATGTAGATGAATTTGAACTAATGCAATGAATCAAATATGTAATATGGGATGGTATGCTTATTCTTATGTAAACATGAAAGATCACAATCCATGGTTTGAAATGAGTGAGGGCAAATTTGGGGTGTTTACAGCTGCCCCTATTCAAACATGAGTTAGCTGTGTAGGATGTAAGCGCTTAGCTTAACAGACAAACAAGATAACTTGTGGTTGAATACCAAAGACAGTCCGAAATTTGCACTCACTGGGGAGAAGAAGAAAAAGGATATAAATTGTAAACGAAAGTATACTAAGTTTATTAAAATGTCGGAGATGGAGGACGACCATCGAGCAGAGGACGACTACTGGGGATAAAGCAATGACGGGGACGGCCGACAAGCTGGGGAAATGAAGATACCATGATGGGGACGGCCATCAGGTAAGGAAATAAGACTCTCTAGGGATTTAAAGGTAAAGTCAATGATGGGGACGACCATCAGTTTTGCAAAGTAAAGTGAACAATGATGGGGATGGCCATCAGTTCAAAGAATAAATGAAATAAATGATGAGGTACAGTCATCAAAGGGGAAGGACGATCACCTAGAAGGGGATGGCTGCTCTTTATCACGACATAGGACGAATGTCGGATAGGAAAGGTCGACGATGGGGATGGCCATCGGATAAGCATGATGAAGGACGATCATCAAGAGGTGAAGGACGATCACCTAGCAGGGTACGACTGCTCTCACGGTTTATCACGACATAGGACGAATGTCGGATAACAAGATCAACGATGGGGACGGCCATCGGATAAAAATGATGAGGGACGATCATCAAAGGGTGAAGGACGATCACCTAGCAGGGGACGGCTGCTAAAATATCATGACATAGGACGAATGTCGGATAGAAAGGGGTTCCAATAATGGAGACTCCGCTGGGGAAAGGATGAAGGACGGTCATCCAAAGGTGAATGGCGATCACTGGCAGGGTACGACTGCTAAAAGTATCACGACATAGGACGAATGTCGGATAGGAGGAAGGTTGTTTTGTTGGCGACTTACTGGGGGATGGAAAACACGGACGAGTGCTTACACTTAAGAATAAAAATGGTATAAGTGTGTTACACTGTGTATAGATTAAAGATGCGGACGAGCATCCTTAAGACCATGATATAGACGAGTATCGTAGAAACAAACGCTAACGCGTGTTCAGAGATGATGATACGGACGAGTACCAACTGGTTAAAAAAGAACACCGACGAGTGTCGAATCTGTGGGGAATGATATATATACAAGATACAGACGAGTATCTGTATAAGTATGAATAAGTATTGTGAAGTATGAGCAAGACACGGATGGGTATTCAACTTGCTGGGGAAAAGGTGACACTGACGAGTGTCAGAAGAGAAAGTATATGAACTTATGAATGTAAAAGGTGTTCCGACGACCTGTGGGGATTATCGGACACGGACGAGTGTCAACCAGAGTGTATCATAACAAGTGTTTGGTTTGCAACAAGTGTTTTGGTAACTGTGCTGGGGAGTGGTGACATGGACGGGTGTCAAGAGAGTGTATAGGTATCTGTAATCACAGAGGATGTTTTTGTTCTATATCTGCAGAGGAATAACATGACACAGACAAGTGTTGGAAAGGTATATATGAACAGGTACTTGTGTTGGAGAGTTAAAAGGGGACGCTTTGGATTTTATTACTTGCAAGGAGAGCAAGTTCTTATGTACATTGCTGGTGGAATATTGCAGGATACTGGCTCGAACCTGACTAGTGATCATGTAAATGTTTGATTTTTGCCGTAATGCTCCGTATTAGACGGAATGCTATGCTCTGTGGGAAAAATGATGTGAATGCTATGATTATGCAAAAAGAAACCGATCCAGAATTCGGATCCCGTTGTGTTGAAGATCTCTGGCCGATCTGCTTGGAAGGATATCCCAGCTGGGGAAGATTATTGGTAGATCTGATAAGATGTATGATTTTGCTTGGGGAACTAGATCATTTATTGACCCACCCTGTAATGAGAAAACCCAGCTGGGGATAAGGAGGCTTCTGTCACTTTGTTGTGTAAGAGTTTCAACCATTGCTCTTCTGGGGAGAGGTTGGAAATTCTGTGGGGAGATGGTTCTTTTGTCTTTGAGAGACTTGGAACTCTGCTTAGGTGTCGCTCCCGCCAAATGACACAGGGCCAAATAGGGTACAGACGCGAACGGTCGGAGAAAGGAGAACATGAAGATGAACTGAAAAGAGTCACCAGCTAGGCATTTTTTATCCCGAAGGAAAGGTAATATTGCATAAACCTAGAAAAATATGGATAAGACAGTTGCGAACCAGAGAAACTGAGAAAGGGGGTTGGTTACAACCTGGGAAGGTATTAGCACCCAGTTTTCCGTCGTACTCGACGAGATCCATGCTTAAAAGTTTGTGTTTAAAAGGGGTAGTGTCTGTGCTATCTGTGTGCAAAAGCCGGAAATGGAATATACAGGTGTTAGTGCTGGAAAGTAAAGTGAAGAAAAGGAGTGTCAGTGTAAGAAAAGAGTGCAATGCTCAAGACAGTTAGGCTTAAATAATGGTGCTGGAAGAGGGGGGAATATACATATACTTTTGTTCGATAATTGTTAAGTTATGCCTACGTATCCTCTCGTGCAATGAGGAAGCCGGAACACCGTAGTTCGACTCAAAGAGACTGAAAGGTAAATTGACTTGTGAATTGCTTGCTTGTCTATGCTCAAGTGTATGACCTGTCTGGCTCAGGTGCAAACTGTCTTGCATTAGACGAAAGAAGTGAGTTTTCGTTTATGAGTGAATGAGATGAGAAAAGAATCCCGAAGGGGACGATTATTGTTTGTTTTTGTGTTTTCAATCTTTTATTGCTTTTGGGGTTTGTTATAAGAAAATGAGCTTAAGCCTAAACCAAGGATTAGTAAACTCATCACATCTTCCCTCTGATTAGGGGTAATGAGAATACCTTAAGTATGAAGTAAACACCTCACACTTAATCACCATGATGTAAGATTAAGATCATTAACCTACTTGCATTTATTTAGATGTTTTTGGTATTTTTGTTTAGTGTTAGGTAATGAGTTTAAGCCATAATCAAGGATTTAATGGACTCGTTACACCATCCTAATAGAAGGATAATAGATGAGAACATTTAAGCTGAGGAAGATACCTCAACTTAATCCATGATTTAGGGATTAACCTCATGACAAAACAAAGCCTTTATTAAAGTGGATTTTAAATAATGGTAAGATTAAGAAGTGGATTTTAGGGTTTGTAAGACAACTTGAGGGGGACTTGTCCATTAACACTAGGGTTAGTCCTTCTTAACCAATTAAGGAAGAATTAGAACCCTAATGCAAGGCCCAAGTTACAAGCTTGATGTCTTAGTGATTATTAGATGGATTGATTGAGAGGTTTAAACACATTAATGGTTTAACACTTAGGATTAAAGTTATAACTCCATCCTAAGAGAAGGATGCAAGCATAACCCTAATCACAAATCCTTAAAACCTTGAAGGTTTATTCCCTGATTAAGAGATGAGACGAGAGACACAAAAGATGACACAAAGGTAAAACTAATGGTGGACTAATCAAACCCTAATTGTTATCATACTTGGGTGTTCCTAGGGTTTATGAGGCTTGCAAGAGATCTTCACGAAAAGCCACCAAGGAAAAAGCAAGATGGAAGGAGGAGAAGCAGAAGAAGCAAGTCAACTTACTTCACTTAAGAAGATAAGTTGCTTGAAGAAAGAAAGTTAAGAAGGCACATGAATGAGCAAGATCACTCTAAAGCAAAAGTAAAATGCAGCAATGAATGCATAAGAGAGATGTGAAGAGATTGTGAGAAGTGAAAGCAATGAAATGGAATGCAAATGAAATGTATGCAAGGATGCAAACCAAAACTATGAGCACATTTATGATGCAAATGATGCTAAGAGATGATGCAAATGTATGCCAAGAGTTGTGAATGATCATACAAGTGATGAGAATGCAAATGAAGCATGTAAGAGGCATGAAAGCTCATGGAATGTAATGAATGCATAACATGGCAAATGGGTGAGGAAATGATCAAGCATGAGTCTAATGTGTCATAAGATGCCTTATATGTCATGTTGATGCAAGGAATGTCATGGCAAGTTCTTGAATGAAAGCATATGCAAGATGTATGCAAATGAAGATGAAAAATTAGGGTTTTCATGCAACATCAGATGCAAAACTCAAAAACAGAAGCAAAACATAAGATAAAAAATTGCAAATGAACTCAAAGGAACCCTAACGCCATATGATTCCACACCCCAAAGGAGAAGGACTAACTCTTAACCTAATGAAAGTTATGATTTTTCTAAGTTATCTAGGGTTTTAAGGTACCTAAAGGGAAAAAATGCAAATCAATTCAAAAAGGCAGAAGAAATTTGTGACAAAATTAGGATAGAAACTACATGTCAAATGAAGATCAATGCAAAAAGAACCATGGTCATACCATTCTTGGTTAGGCAGAAAAGTATTCTTGAAGTTAAGGTTCAAAACTAGGATTTTATGAACCCTAAATTCAAGAAGAATTATCAAAAGTGATTCAAAACCAAAAAGAAATTTGTGTGGATGGTATGACAATGTCTCTAAATGTTTAAAGATGCAATATGAGTTTTTTTGGGATTTTTTAGAAACCTAAATGATATTTTAATTAATTAATTTTCATTAATTAATTAAAATAAACATTTAAATGTTTAAAAATGATTTTTTAATGCAAAAAATAAAAATAAAAATATTTTTGGGTTAAGAAAATTATTTGAAATTAAAATGCAGAATACAAATATTTTTGGGATTTTCTATGTATTTTAAATAAATGGAACAAAAAAAATGAGAGAAATATGAATTAAAAATTAAATAAACTGAAGTATGCAAAAGGGATGGTTGGGATTGAATCTGGGTTTGGACTGGTTGACTGCGCGCCAGATCTAAAGGCCCACATTCAAACTGACTTAATCCTATTTAATTATTTAATTAATCTATAATTAAAACTAATGACACAATCTGGACCTTTCATCTCACGCGGGAAACAGACATCCAATGGCCTACGTTCAAAGTTTGCCTTAACCCTAATTAAACAAATTAATGACATTCAGGTGGCCGGAGAAGACCTCTGGTCATCTTCTTCGGCCAGACCCTCACCTGAAAAATCCAAACTTCTTCCCTAGGCACTTTCTGGAGCTCCAAAGCTCCAGATTCACTCCTCTCACTCCCCTAAGATCAAATCCACCCTCAAACTTCATTTCTTTTCACCCAAAATCAAGATTCGAAGAAAACATCAAAAATGACAAAAATTTCAGACAAGCAATACATTCTCATTTCTTAACCATTTTCAATAATTCCAAGTTCAGTGTGATCAGTGAAGCATGCTTAATCATTTTGTAACATAAAATAAAGGTTCTGGAAAAATTAATTTGAATGGCTACCTGAGATGGAGCTTTCAACCCTTGAGCTTCTTGGCTGCTTCCTTGGTGCAAAAAGCCTCTAATGACCTTCCTGAAGAGTTTTCAATGCTTGGAAAGCTTTGTGGATGTCTGGTTTGTGAGTTTGTACTCCACTGGTCAGAAAATCGTATCTGGCTTATGGTGTGTTCTTGGCTGTATTGGTGGGTGGTTTGTGATCAGTGATTGATTTAGAAATGAATGATGGAATTTGTTTTGAGTTGGAGCAAGTGTACTGTGTGTTTCGAAGGAAAATGCAAGAGGGATGATTTTTGTGAACTTGAGAATGTTGAGGTTTAAGGCTGCAATCTTGTGTGTTATGGCTTGGGTTTGATCCACAAAACATGTTGTGATAGGCCAGAGAGTGGGTGGTGCCCTATTGTGATTGGTATGGCCTTCTTGCAAAAAAGTCAAAAGTTTTTGTCCTTGAGGTATGGGCTGGTTCAGAGGTGGTACAAGGGCATGTCTGGTTCAACAAGGATCAAGGAGGTCCATGGAATTCATTTTGAGGCAATTCAGCATGTGGGAAATAAGTTATGGGGTGTTTTGCAATTTTGACAAAGTTTGGTCCTTTTGAGAAATCTTGAAGTTCAAGGCATGTGTTCTTGCAATTCCTTGGGCAATTCTGATCTAGAAGCAATGCTCTATGATGTTATGATGTATTGAAGTGTGTTTGAAGTCACAAAAAGCCTTGGCAAGTGGTTTTGCAAAGAATCCCCTTTGGTGCATTCTTGAAATTTATGGGATTTTTGCCAACTTTGACAAGCCATAACTTGAGTTCAAAAATGAATTAGATCTTGTTCTTGTACTTTTTGGAAAGGGAGTGATCCAATCTACAAATTTCATGACCAATAATTTTTCATTTGAAGCATTTTTGGTTAAGAAAGAAGAGGTTGAAAAACTTTCCCAAAATGGAAAGTTTACATTACAAGTCATTTCCATTTTTGGCAACTTTGGTTTAGCCCATTTTTTTTCAATTTTGTGAACTTCTAAACACTTCAATGATCAAATTAAGATCATATAACCTCAATTTGATGAAAAATCCACTTTGGTTCCATGTTGAGGGGCCTTAGATGCCCTGATTTTGCTCTAACTTGCTCAAGAAGTTACCCAATGATCAGATGACTTCCACAATGAATTTCTTCATCAAACTGGGTATACATGACCCTTATAACATATGGAGACCATTAGAAACAAGAATGACCAAAAAATTTGGAGTTATGGCCTCTGAAACCAAAACCCTAATTTTAGGTCATCTGTGCAATTAAACCTTGGCTCTGCTTCCATGCTTTGCAAGTTCTTGTGATTTTTTGACTTCCTTGATCTTTGGAGGATATAATATGATGTTTTAACATACATGAAACCTCTTGAGATGATTGAAGACCTTTGGGGTGGCTCAGATGGATCCTGGATTGCTCAGATCACAAACCCTAGATGTAGATGAACTTGAACTATGCAGATGAAACAAAATGCAATATGATGTGATATGCTTAAACTAATGCAAATGTGAAAGATCACAAGCCAATGGTGTGAGGTTAGTGAGGGAAAATTTGGGGTGTTTACAGCTGCCCCTATTCAAACATGAGTTAGCTGTGCAGGATGTAAGCGCCTGGCCTAACAGACAAATAAGACAACTTGTGGTTGAATACCAAAGACAGTCTGAAATTTGCACTCACTGAAGAGAAGAAGAAAAGGGATATAGATTGAAAAAGAAAGGTATAGTATGATTATCAAATGCGGGCGATGGAGGATGACCATCGGGAAGAGGACGACTGCTAGGGGATAAAGTAATGACGGGGACGACCGACAAGCTGGGGAAATAAAGAAAATATGATGGGGACGGCCATCAAGTAAAGTAACAATGTTCTCTGGGGATTTAAAGTAAACAATGATGGGGACGGCCATCGGGTTTGCCAAGTAAGGTAAACAACGACGGGGACGACCATCGGTTCAAAGAATAAATGAAATATTGATGAAGGGCGATCATCAAAAGGTGAAGGACGATCACCTAGCAGGGGACGACTGCTCTTTATCGCGACATAGGACGAATGCCGGATAGAAAAGGTCGACGATGGGGACGGCCATCGGATAAGCATGATGAAGGACGATCATCAAGAGGTGAAGGACGATCACCTAGAAGGGTACAGCTGCTCTCAGGGTTTATCACGACATAGGACGAATGTCGAATAACAAGATCAACGATGGGGACGGTCATCGGATAAAGTGATGAAGGACGATCATCAGAAGGTGAAGGACGATCACCTAGTAGGGGACGGCTGCTCTGTTGGGGACAAGGAAGAGGGACGGTCATCCGAGGTGAAGGACGATCACCTAGCAGGGGACGGTTGTTGAAAGTATCACGACATAGGACGAATGTCGGATAGAAAAAGGTTCCAATAATGGAGTCTCCGCTGGGGAAAGGATGAGGGACGGTCATCCGTAGGCGAAGGACGATCACCTGGGAGGGGACGGCTGCTGAAAGATATCACGACATAGGAAGAATGTCGGATAGAAGAAAAGTTACTTTTACTGGCGATTTGCTGGGGAATGGCAAACACGGACGAGTGTTTGCATCCAAGAAATAAAAGATACAAGTGTTTGACGCGGTGTATAGATTAAAGATGCGGACGAGCATCCTTAAGACCATGATACAGACGAGTATCGATAGAAACAAACGCTGACGCGTGTTCAAAGATGATGATACGGACGAGTACCAACTAGTTAACAAAGAACACGGACGAGTGTCGAATCTGAGGGGAAGTAAGTGTATATATAAGATACGGACGAGTATCTGTATAAGTAAAAACAATCATTTTGAAGTATGAGCAAGACACGGACGAGTGCTTAACTTGCTGGAGAAACGTGACACTGACGAGTATCAAAAGAGAAAGTGTATAAGTTATAAGCAACCATTTGTATAGGAGTTTGTAAAAGGTATTCTGGCAACCTATGTGGATAGGATGACACGGACGGGTGTCAGAAGAAGTATTATAATAAGTGTTTGGAAAATCGTGCTGGGGATAGGTGACACAGACGGGTGTCAAGAGAAGGTACAAGCACTGGTTTGGTTTATCTACAAGGGCTGATATGACACGGGTGAGTGTCGAAAGGGGGTGATCATATGCTTGTTGATTGTAAAGGGGACGCTTTGGCTTCCTACTGGGGATACGACACAGGCGAGTGTCAAGAAGTATTTGAGAGTGCAAAGGGGATGCTTTGGCTTTCTATGGGGGAAAATTAAGAGGTATTTCGTATATTGCTGATGAGGTGCTGTTTGGCATTTTCAGGTGATTGGTTTGAACCTGACTTGTGATCGTGCAATATGTTTGTTTTTTGCCGTAATGCTCCGTATTAGACGGAATGCTGTGCTTTTGTGGTGATTCATGATGTGAATGCTATGATTATGCAAAAAAGAAACGATCCGGGATTCGGATCCCGCTGTTGCTTGTGAAGATCTCTGGCTGATCTGCTTGGAAGGATATCCCAGCTGGGGATGAGATCATTGGTAGATCTGATGAGATATACAACTCTGCCTGGGGAAATAGATCATTGATAGACCCATCTTATAAGGAGAAAACCCAGCTGGGGATGAGGAAGTTTCCGTCACTTTGTTGTGTGGGGAATTCAGACACTGCTCTTCTGGGAGAGGCTGGAGCTCTGTGGGGAGAAAAGATTACTGAACGATCTTCTTAGAGATATCTGTGAGGATTTTGCTGAGGATGAGGAGACTTGACAACTCAGCTGGGGAAATGAGCACTTCCTGATGCTGTCCTGGAGAAAGTGTGTAGGAGAAGTGATGCCTGGCCACTCTGATGGGGAGAAAGCATTTCCGGCGCCGTTTGGAGGATGTGCTGAGGAAACAATGATTTGGCAATTTTTTCGAGGAAATGTATTCCGAATACTGCAATCCTGTCATAACAAAGAAATGTACAAGTATCCCGAGGCATCCCTTACCGGATTCCGTCATAGGAGGTTAGGTATTCCTAGAGGTAAATATATTTCCTGCAAGCATTTATTTTTAGAAAGGCACATCTGTTTTTATGCAAGTATCATATCATGAATATTGGACATTTTTGCAAACAAAACAAAAATGTACTAGACGCACTGTGACTGAAAACTCTGATTTTATTAATTTGTGTGCCCTGAAATGGCAAGTACAGTCAAAGAAACAAATCCCCTGAAATGAGGAGATTGTTACAAATTGAGAAAAATGACGGTGCTGGAAATGTTGATGACGTTTCAGTGAGCTTCCCTTTGCTATGACCCGTATGACCTTGACGTTCTTCTCATCTTGTTTTCTAAAGAAGGCTGATTCTAACCGATGCTTTAACCTTTCGAAGTTTGCCATGTTGAGAGTGATACAGACGAATCCAGAATGCAGTTGTTCGCTTATTCCTTAATTTTGCGTGGATCGCCCTTTCGGGTTTTCAATCCACCGGGATACCAATTTTTGCCTGAGCTGTCCAATGTGGCTTTTCAACTCAGCGGGTGTACATTTTTTTTTCAATTTTCCCTTATTATGCCTGAGTCTTTTATTCTGTTTTTGACTCACCGGGATGCCCTATTTATTCCTGGACTTACATTCTGTTTTTATGTCCAGCGGGTCATTTTATGCGAAGTATTTTTTAACTGCATCTGAATTCACAGGGGATAAGAAATCTTCACCATCCATAGTGGTGAGCATCAGTGCTCCACCAGAGAAAACTTTCTTTACTATGAATGGACCATCATAGTTCGGGGTCCACTTGCCCCTGTGGTCTGTATGAGGAGGAAGGAGTCTTTTCAGCACAAGATCTCCTACTTGATATTCTCGAAGCCTGACTTTCTGATTGAAGGCTTTCTTCATTCTCTTCGGATACAGCTGCCCATGACAGATTGCAGCTAACCTCTTTTTTTCGATCAGATTCAGTTGATTGTATCGAGATCAGACCCATTCTGCTTCACTCAATTTTACATCCATCAGTACCCGTAAGGAGGGTAATTCGACTTCAACAGGTAGGACTGCCTCCATACCATACACAAGTTGATACGGTGTTGCCCCAGTGGATGTTCTGATTGAGGTACGGTACCCATGCAAGGCAAATGGTAGCATCTCATGCCAGTCTTTGTAGGTGACCACCATCTTCTGCACAATCTTCTTAATGTTTTTGTTAGCTGCCTCAACAACGCCATTCATCTTTGGCCTGTAAGGAGAAGAGTTGTGATGTTGAATTTTGAAGTCCCGACACATTTCTGCCATCATTTTATTATTCAAATTGGAACCATTATCAGTAATGATTCACTCGGGTACTCCATACCGATAGATGATGTCTCTTTTCAGGAATCTGGCTACCACTTGTCTGGTGACATTTGCATAAGAAGCTGCTTCAACCCATTTGGTGAAGTAGTCAATGGCTACCAGGATGAATCTGTGGCCATTTGAAGCAGTCGGTTCGATCTTTCCAATCATGTCGATGCCCCACATGGCAAAGGGCCAAGGTGAAGACATTATGTTCAAAGGATTTGGAGGTACATACACTTTATCTGCATAGATCTGGTATTTGTGGCACTTTCTGGCATAGGCACAACAGTCTGCATCCATTGTGATCCAGTAGTAACCTGATCGTAACAATTTCTTTGCCATTGCATGTCCTCCGACATGGATACCAAAGGATCCTTCATGCACCTCGTGCATCAACAAGTATGCTTCTGTCTTATCAATACCTCTGAGGAGTACCATGTCAAAGTTTCTCTTGTACAAGGAACCATCAGTATTCAGGAAGAAACTACCAGCTAGCCTTCTTAATGTCTTCTAATCATTGGATGATGCCCCAGGTGGGTATGTTTGATCCTCTAAGAAGCATTTGATGTCATGGAACCAAGGCTTGTCATCTTTAGCAATGTCCACAGAGAATACGTATAATGGTCTGTCAAGTCTGGACACTGAAATTCGAGGCAATGGTAGCTAAAGCATCTGCAAACTGATTTTCGTCTCGAGGGATGTACTCAAGTTTGACTGTTGTGAATAAAGTCAATAATCTCCTCGTATAATCCCGGTATAGAATTAGATGCTCTTGGTGAGTGTACCATTTTCCGTTGGTTTGATTGATTACCAGAGCTGAATCTCCGAAGACAGTTAAAGTCTTGATCCTGAGTTCAATGGCTTCCTCAAGACCCATGATACAGGCTTCGTATCCAACTTCGTTGTTAGTGCATGCAAAGGTGAGTTTTTTCGAGAAAGGCATGTGAACTCCCTTAGGTGTAATGAGCACTGCACCAACTCCACGACCATTCATGTTGACCGCCCCATCAAACATCATTTTCCATTCTTCTTCTGGGTCAGGCCCTTCAGTGTGAACAGGCTCTTCATGATCTTTTGCTTTCAGGAACATGATGTCCTCATCAGGGAAGTCAAATCTCATTGGCTGGTAATCATCAATGGGTTGCTCAGCTAGATAGTCAGACAGTACACTGCCCTTGATGGCCTTTTGAGATGTGTACTGAATGTCATATTCTGTCAAGATCATTTGCCATCTTGCAACCCTTCCGGTAAGTGTTGGCTTCTCAAATATGTACTTGACTGGATCCATCTTCGAGATTAATAAGGTAGTGTGGGTCAACATATACTACCTTAGTCGGCGAGCAGCCCACGCTAAAGCACAACAAGTTTTCTAGAGCAGTGAATAACGTTGTTCACAGTCGGTAAACTTTTTGCTTAGGTAGTATATTGCATACTCTTTTCGACCAGACTCGTCATGCTGGCCCATCACACACCCCATTGATTCTTCTAATACTGTCAAGTACATTATTAGAGGTTTTCCTTCAACTAGGGGCATAATAATTGGAGGTTCTTGTATGTACTCCTTGATTTTGTCAAAAGCCTTCTGGCAGTCTTCATTCCACCTGACCGTTTGTTCTTTCCTTAACAATTTGAACAGGGGCTCATAAGTTGCAGTAAGGTGAGAGATGAACCGTGAAATGTAGTTCAATCTACCTAGGAACCCTCGAACTTCCTTTTCAGTCTTCGGTGCAGGCATCTCTTGAATGGATTTGACTTTGTCAGGGTCAACTTCAATTCCTTTTTCACTTACAATGAACCCCAGCAGTTTACCTGAACGCGCCCCGAATGTGCATTTGTTGGGGTTTAACTTCAGCTGATACTTCCTCAGACGCTTGAACAGCTTCAACAGATTTACCAGATGATCTTCTTCGGTGAGGGACTTGGAAATCATGGCATCCACATAACATTCAATTTCTTTGTGGATCATGTCGTGGAATAATGTTACCATAGCCCGTTGATAAGTGGCACCCGCATTCTTTAGTCCAAATGGCATTACCTTATAACAGAATGTGCCCCAGGGTGTGATGAAATTTGTCTTCTCCATGTCTTCAGGTGACATCTTGATCTGATTATATCCTGAAAATCCATCCATGAAGGAGAACACCGAGAACTGAGCCGTATTGTCGACCAATACATCAATGTGAGGTAATGGGAAATCATCTTTCGGGCTGGCTCTATTCTGGTCTCGGTAATCCACACACATCCGTACTTTGTCGTCCTTCTTAGGCACTGGTACAATGTTAGCAACCCATGGAGGGTAACTAGTCACAGTAAGGAAACCGGCGTCCCACTGTTTTTGCACCTCTTCTTTTATCTTCATTGTCATATCCGGACAAGTGCGGCGTAGCTTCTGTTTTACTGGAGGGCAGTCTTCTTTCAAAGGCAGCTTGTGCATAACAATGCCGGTATCCAACCCTGGCATATCTTGATAGGACCATGCAAAGACATTAACGTACTCTCGAAGCATATCAATAAGTTGTTCCTTCACTAAATCTTGCAGACGGGCCCCGATCTTCACTTCTTTCAAGTCTTCTTCGGTACCAAGATTAACTGTCTCAACCTCCTCCTGATGAGGAGTGATAAGCATATCCTCTTGCCTTAGCAGTCTGGCTAGCTCTTCAGGTAATTCATAATCTACTTCAACCCCTTCATCATCTTGATTAATCGGATTGTCGAAGTCATACGAAGTCATAGCAGTGCCGTTGTCGGTGCAGTCTGGAGGGCACTCTCTGCAAGGGTTTAGATTTGTTCATTTTAGTGATTAGTTTTATCTTGTTTTAAAAAAGTGAAAATTTATTATTTTGAAAACATTGCCATTTTATTATTTTGTACAAAAAATGAAAAATGAAAAACAGTGAGCGGAAAAAAGAGACTCGTTTGCAAAAGATGTCCTGATATTCATTAATTGATCATTTGCACAAAATACAAGATGGCCCGATTACAAAATGAGTCCTGATATCTTGGGCAAGATGCAGGACTTGATGCATGCTTAAAAGACAGGAAATAATAATTACTCTGCAGGAGTAACTCTTATAATTTCCTGGGAAGACCAGTTAGAGACTTGGTTCCCCGGGATCTTTGGACATTCCAGCTTTCCAGGTTGTGTTCGTCTTCTTCCTCGTCTTCCATACTGTTCACAGCATCCGGGGTAAGCATTCCCCCGCTGACAAATTTGGGCTCCGTTGCAGCCTCTGGTTGATCTTGTCAAGTTGGTCTGTAACCCAACTTGAATCTGTCTTCTTTCTTCTCTAGTGGCAGCAGCTTGCCCCAGCCTTGAGCGGTACCCTCTTCCCCAACCTTCCGGGCTTGTTGATATGAAGTGATGGAAGTTCCAAACACAACAGTTGCTTCATTGATGTTAAGGGCCTCAAACCCCCTGACTCATGGTCTCATGGATCTCCCCATCCATCTCTATATACTTATAAGTAGCCAGCTGGCTAACGAAAATGTCTTCCTCCCCACAGATTGTGATGATCTGGCCTTCCCACTCAAATTTTAATTTCTGGTGAAGGGTAGATGTAACAGCGCCAGCGGCGTGGATCCAAGGTCTACCCAACAAACAGCTGTAGGTCGGCTGTATGTCCATCACGAAGAAAGTAGTTTTAAAGGTTTGTGGGCCAATCATCACAGGTAAATCAATCTCTCCAAGCATTGATCTCTTAGAGCCGTCAAATGCTTTCACCACCAAGTTACTCGGACGTAATACCAAACCATCATACTCCAGCTTCACTAAGGCTTTCTTTGGGAGGACATTGAGTGAGGACCCAGTGTCTACTAGCACATGAGAAAGGACAACACCTTTGCATTCTAAGGTGATGTGTAAAGCCTTGTTATGATTGCGTCCCTCCGTTGTTAAATCAGCGCATGTGAAGCCCAGTCTATGACTGGTATTAACATTTGCAACCACTATTTCCAGCTGGTTAATCGTAATCTCTTCCGGCACGTAGGCTGCGTGCAAGACCTTCAAAAGTGTATTCCTATGGGCTTCGGAGCACATCAACAAAGGCAATATAGAGATTTTGGAGGGCGTCTGATGAAGCTGGTCCACCACTTTGTAATCACTCTTCTTGATTATTCTCATGAACTCGTCCACATCTTGTTCAAAAGATGTCTTCTGAGTTTCTTTAACAGCTTGCTCTTCGGGTACCACACCTTTCCCTTTTGCTTTGGCATTAGCTTCTGCTTCAGCATTGGGTCTTGGTGTTTGTGAGGCAAAAAGGCGTCCGCTTCTGGTGAAGCCTCCGCCTCCCCCAACATTATCAACCTGTGGTGAAGAGGTTGTCGAATCTAGAGTGATCTTCTTTCCATCGCAATAGAGATCATATCCGTAGTGCCAAGGTATGGCATTACTGCTTTCATAAGGAACAGGTCCAGGCACCGTAATAGTAACCAGACTGATTGCTGCAGCGGAAGGAACTGTGATGGTATGCGGGTCGTAGTGTAACACGGTGGGAGAACTGACTTTCTATAAATGTTGCGGATAGCAAGAGTCGCCACCGACTTTTATTTTATCCAAAAGGAAAGGAAATAAATGAACAAGAAAGACCTTAAAAGATTTTGAGTTCGGGGGGTAGGTTATATAAAGGGAAGGTGTTAGCACCCTTTATATCCATGGTTATCCATGGGCTCTTAGTTACTTAGCTCACTTTGAATTTTTTGAGAAAGGTTTAGTGTGTGATTAGAAACTTTCTAAGTACTTTGTAATGATCCTCGTATGGATGTATACAAAGACTTGTTTTTGAAAATTTGTTTGAAATGTGAAGTGTAAAATGTATTTTGAAATATGTGAGCAAGTAATTAAGAGGAACCTACCCTATATTAGGTCTTTACTGTTCTTATGTTCTTTCAATGGTAAGACCATCCCTATTATTAAGGAATAGGTAGTCATTACCTTGGATGTGATTAAGGGACATGTGTAGGGACATCTGAATATAGGCAAATGTAAGGTGTCTTTAGCAATTCGTAGGGACTTATCATCTTTTATTCGAAGGGACCAGATCATTTATCGTAAGCAACCTCGAAGGGACTTGATCTTATAAACCAAAGGGACTTGATGATATTTGTGAAGGGACTTTGCTTAAGACACCTTACTTGACCTTTTGAAATAGGCAACATGAGAGGTAACCCTAGAAAGTGCAAGATGGCGATCAAAGATCGACTTACGTGTGTGAGTGTTCATGTTCAAATATTTATCTTTTTAAATTAATTATTCTAAGTCAATTTTAAGTACAAACATATTGTACACTCCCTAAATTATTAACCATACAGTAATTATATTTACAATAATAAAGACGGAAAATAAACCTACAAGTATTACATGGCTTTAACAGATACATAATAATCGAATAATAATAAATATAATAAGAATAACAAATAAACAAAAATAAAATATTAGTAATAATAAAATAAATAGCAATAATAATGGTTAGAATAAGAAAGAAAGAAATAAGAATTTTAATAAGAAAAATTAAGGTTAGAAAAGTTTTTTTTAGAAGAATTAATTAGAAGAATAAAATTAGTAATAGTAAACAAATAATAAACTATTCACATATGAAAAATAAGGATTAATAATATAATTAGGGTTTAGAAAAATAAAGTTAAATATTCAAGGTTAAGATAGAAATTAGGGTTAGGAAAATTAGGGTTTTGATTATAATTAAAATATATGATTAATCTATTTACAAAAAATATAATTATATATATATATATATATATATATATATATATATATATATATATATATATAATATTATAAAATAAATATAAACAATTTAAATTTTAAGAAAATAAATTATGATTTTGAAAATATGAACTTTTTATAGAAAAATATTATGATGTTTATTTAGAAATTACTTGAATTATATTAAATTGAATTAAAGTTGAGAAAATAGTTAAAAATAAGAAAATACAAAAAAATGCTAAAAAGATAGGACCTGGGATTTGAACCCAGGTCCCTTACCTCAATACACAGCATCAAAACCAATCAGGCCAGCATGCATTGATGATAGTATTATGGAACAAATTCATTATATTATAATCTTGCTAAAACAAAACAATTATGAACAAAAATGTGGGAACCTGGATTCGAACCCCTTCCCATCAGCCAACAATCAAACACTCCTACCACCATGCCACATGGGGCGCGTCTGCAAGCTAACAACAACAAATTCATAATATATTAAGTTATATGAACAAATGGAAAAATCAATAAAAAGAATGCTGCCACCAAGAATCGAACCAAGGTCCTGAACAATAACACGCACAACCATTACCACTGGGCCAACCAACACTAGTTGAAATAAAACATAAACAATTTAATAAAATATTAAATCAATATTTGAATTCCCAGCTGGCGCCAAGAACTTCATCTTCTTCCTCTGAAATTCGCAGGTTTACCTGCGAATTTTATTGTGAATTTTCCTGCAAGTTTTCCTGCGAACAAAACCTACAAAACACATACTTCCACAAAAACGTACAAATTCTACAAATTGATCATGCCAACATGATCTACATAGTTCATTGAATTCAATTATGGTCTCAAACAGTATTTATATGGTCTATTTTATGAAGCCCTAAAACGAAAGCTCAAACCCTAGCAATGGCCGTTTGCGTTTTAGGCTGTGGTGCTTAAAAAAAAATTATCCAGAAAGCTTGCAAACTTCATTCTAAACACAAATCAACAACCAAAATTAGTATATGATGCATAAACAATGAAAATCAAAAATCAAAAACTCAAGAACAATCTTGATTCGGTTACGGCTTATAGGCATGCTGTAAACACCCCAAATTTGCCCTCACCCATTTCACACCATGGCTTGTGATCATTTCATATGCATAGACTCAATCATACCATCTCATATCACATTTTTGATTCACTGCATAGGTTCTAAGTCATCTGCATCTAGGGTTTGTGATCTGAGCAATCCAAGAGCTTCTTGAGCCACTCCAAAGGTCATCAATCACTTCAAAGGGGTCTATGTGTGTTCAAGTATCATATTATATCCTCTCAAAGTCAAGAATGTCAAAGAATCACAAGAACTGAGAATGGTATGGAAGCAGAGCCAGGTTTAACTGCATAGGTGACTTAAAATTAGGGTTTTGGTTTCAAAGGCCATAACTCCAAATATTTTGGTCATTCTTGTTTCTATTGGTCTCTATATGGTATAGGGAGTATGCATATCAATTTTCATGAAGAAATTCCATGGGGAAGTCATCTGATCAAGAGTTGACTTTTCAAGCAAGTCAGTGCAAAATCAGGGCATCTGAGGCCCCCAATGACCCAACCAAAGGGCATTCTTCATCATTTTGATTGTATATGATCTTTATTTGATCATGGAAGATGTTAGAAGCTTACAAAATTCAATAATTTCAAGTTTTTGCAAAGTTGACTTTTTGGGCAAGTTTGACTTTTAATGAAATTGCCATTTTAGGCAACTTTTTCAACCTTTACTTTTTGATTCAAAAAAGCTTCAAATGGAAAAACTTTGGTCATGAAAGTTGTAGAATAGATCTTTCCCTTTTCAAAAAGTACAAGAACATGACCTAATTCATTTTGGAACAAAAGTTATGGCTTGTCAAAGTTGGCAAAAATCACTAAATTTCGAAGTTTCTACCAAAGAGGTATTTTGCAAAATGACTTGATCAAGTGTTCTAAAGCCATCAAATGCACTTCTAATCCACAAAACATGATCATGTGACATCTAAATTTCAGAATGGACCAAAGAATTACACATTTTTATGGTTTATGGAACAAGATTTTTCATAAGAGGCAAAAGTGAACCAAGTTGCAAAACTCATCATAGCTTCTCATCCACTTGTTGGCTAGCTTGCTGATCAATCCTAGGCCTTTCCTCACATCATGCTGCGCAGGACATGCCTTTTGTACTCAGCTAGCAAGTAGCCCATGCCCTTCTTACACAACTTTGACATTTTGGCAAAAGCACCCATACCAATCAATAAAGCACATTTCACTTCTTCTGGCCAATGGCATTTGTTTATACAAAGAAAATGCAAGCCAAACACAACAAGAAGCAAGCCTGAAACACACAACAAGACAGCATTCTCATTTTCACCCTCATTTGCAAAAGCTTTCGAAAATCATCACACAACTCACAAACACACAAACTAACTTCATAAACCAACTCAACACATCTTCCTGGTCACAAAGCACCCTTCAAAACAGTCTGAAACTCAAAGAATAAAAAACACGATCATCACACCACCTTGAACAGAACTTCTGCAAACTCTCAAACCAGCCCAAATAAATTTGCTCCAAGCCTTTCAGAAGCACAAGGGAAGTCATAGGAGTGATTTTGCACAAGAGAGGAGGCCAGAAAGTTCCAAACTGAAAAGCTTCAAACTCAGGTAGCTTCATGAAATTTTTTTCCAGAACGTGTATTTTTAGTTTCTAAATGAATCTACATGCTTTCCTGATCATGAATATATGATTGTTTTTTAAAATGGTTGAGAAACCAGGGTGTATGCAATGTCTGAAACTTTTGCCCTAAAAACTGTTTGGCTTCGATTCGTTTGATTGATGAAGAATAAATGAGATTTGAGTGGGGGTTTTGATTCAGGGGGATGTGGGGATGATTTCTGGGCTTTTAGTTTTCGTTTTAGTGAGGTTTTGAGGATTTTGGAAATTTTCAGGTGGGGTTCCCACCGGAGAAGACGACCGGAGGTCTTCTCCGGCCACCTGAAAATAATTAGGGTTAACCCCTGTCATTAATTGTAGTTTGAATTTTGAGCGTTGGATGAGTTGACTTAGTCCACTCCCGCGCGTGCTCAATGGTTCAGATCTCTCCACTTAACCCTAATTCAGTTTAATTAGCTTAATTAATTAGGGTTAATTTGAATTTCCCAGAAGCAATCCTGGCCTTCCAATCTCGCGCGAAGTCTTTCCCTCCACTCCAAGTTTAAACCCTGGCCTTAGATTGCGCTGACTTCCCATTTAATTTCATTTTCTTTTTATTTAATTTCATTTGTTTTCTCATATTTATTTAAAATAGCAAAACAATTTTAAAAATTCTGAAATTTTTTGTATAAACTTTTATTTAATTTCAGAAACCAAAAACATTTTCATTTTTATTTTTTGCATTAAAAATATTTTTAAATCATTTAAAAGTTTATTTTTAATTAATTAATGGGAATTAATTAATTAAAAATACTTTTAGGTATTTAAAAATCACCAAAAAATTCATGAAACCTTCATAATCATTTAGAAACATTGTCCAACCCTCAAACCAAATTTCTTTTTTGATCTTGATGTCTTTTGAGAATTTTTCATGGAATTAAAATCATTTCAAGGCATTATTTGGATCCAAACTTCAAAAAATCATTTCTGCCTAACCATTGAGAGTTGGACTTTGATTCTTTTTGCATTGCAGTTTGTTTAGCATGTAGTTTGTGAGATTAAATTGGCATGATTTGATCTTTCATTTTCAATTTGTTTGGCATTTTTCTTGTTAAGGTACCCTAAAACCCTAGAAATCTTAGGAAATTCATAACCCTAACTAGGTTAAGAGTTAGAACCCCTCCTTTGGGGAGTGAGTTTGTGTAGGGTTAGGTTTCCTTTGAATGCATTTTCAATTTTTTATATTGATGTTTGCTTCTGATTTTGGTTTTTTGTTTGATGCATTGATCATAAACCCTAATTTGGGCTTCCTTTTGTATTCATCTTGTATTTGTATTCATACCATGTCTTGCCATAACATTTTATGCATTCATTTGATTCATTGGACATCTTAAGACATATTAGAAGCATGTTTGATCTTTGCATCTTTCATTTGCCATGTTGTATGTCATTTGCATCTCATAACTTTTCATGTGTGTTCATGGTTCTAAACTTGCTCCATTTGCATCCATTTGTTCATGTGATCATCCCCATGCTTTGTTTCATGTTTGCATCATCTCATAGCATCATCATCATCTCATATATGCTTCTGGTTTTGGTTTGCATCATGTCATTGCATTCCATTTTGCATTGCATTGCATCTTTCTCACTAACTTTTCAGGTGGTAAGCAACTTTGAGAAGTGAATTTGCCTTCACTTCTCACAATTTCTTTTCATCTCCTTTATGCATCCTTGCTGCATTTTGTTATGTGTTTGAGGATGAGCTTGCTCATTCTTCTTCTTCTTACTTTCTTTCCTCAAGTGACTTGTCTTCTTAAATGAAGCAAGTTACTTTGTTTCTCCTGATCCTTTCATCTGCTTCCTGGTGGTTCCTCTGAAGATTTCTCTTGTTAACCTCACAAACCTTAGGAACAACCAAGCATGACAATGATTAGGGTTTTGATTAGTCTCCCCTCTTAGTTTTACCTTTGTGTCTCTTTGAGTCTTCTCTTCTCATCTCATAATCAGGGACTAAACCCTAAAGGCTTTAAGGCTTTGTGATTAAGCTTATGCCTGCATCCTTCTATTAGGATGGAGTGTATAACTTTAATCCTAAATGTTAAACCCTTAATGTGTTTAAATACTTTAATCAATCCATCTTAATAATCATCAAGACATCACACTTGTAACTTGGGCCTTGCATTAGGGTTCTAATTCTTCCTTAATTGGTTAAGAAGGACTAACCCTAGTGTTAATGGACAAGTCCCCCTCAAGTTGTCTTACAAACCCTAAAAATCATTTCTTCATCATATCATTAACTAAAATCCATCTAATAAAGGCTTTGTTTTGTCATGAGGTTAATCCCTAATCATGGATTAAGTTGAGGAGCTTTCCTCAGCTTAAACATTCTCATCTATTATCCTTCTATTAGGATGGTGTAATGAGTCTGTTTAATCCCTGATTATGGCTTAATCTCATTACTCAACACTAAACAAAAACAACAAAAACATCTAAATAATCACAAGTAGGTTAATGATCTTAATCCTACATCAAAGGTGATTAAGTGTGAGAAGCTGACTTCACACTTAAGGTACTCTCATTACCCCTAATCAGAGGGAAGATGTGGTGAGTTTACTAAATCCATTGGTTTAGGCTTAAGCTCATTAACTTATGACAAACTTTCAAAAAGCAATAAAAGATTGAAAACACTCAAAACAAACAATAATCGTCTCCTCCGGGATTCTTTTCTCATCTCATTCACTCACAAACGAGAACTTGCTTCTTCCGTCTAATGCAAGACAATTAGCACCTGATCCAGTCAGGTCATACACTTGAGCATAGACAAGCAAGCAGTTCACAAGTCAATTCACCTTTCAGTCTCTTTGGGTCGAACTACGGTGTTCTGACTTCCTCATTGCACGAGAGGATACGTAGGCATAACTTAACAGTTATCGAACAAAAGTCTCTGTATATTCCCCCTCTTCCAGCTTCACTCTTTAAGCCTCATAATCTTGAGCATACTCCTTTTCTTACACTGACACTTCACTTATACACTTCACTTCTTCTACACTGACACCTGTACATCCTGTTCCAGCTCTTTTATACACAAATTGCACTGACACTACCCCTTTAAAACACAAATCTTTTAAGCGTGGATCCCGTCGAGTACGGCGGACAATCTGGGTGCTAATACCTTCCCAGGTTGTAACCAACCCCCTTTCTCAGTCTCTCTGGTTCGCGACCGTCTTATCCATCTTTTTCTAGGTCTATGCAGCATTGCCTTTCCTTCGGGATAAAAATGCCTAGCTGGCGACTCTTTTCATTCCTCGTGAGTTCACTGCTGTGTGTTCTCACATCCTCCTCTCGCCGACCGTTCGCGTCTGTACCATATTTGAGCCCAGTCTCATCTTTTGGGAGCGACAGCTTGGCGACTCTGCTGGGGACCCTTATACTGTAACCAGGGCTTCTGGTTCTTTTTGTGGGTTCCTCCTAGCGCTTGATTGATTTGTGTTTACTGGGGTGTTATGTGCAAATTGTGTTCGTATATTTGTATTTATTCTATTGCTTTATGTACAGTCGTTTTATTGCTTTCTTTATAGCTTTACATATATCATACTGTCATACTGTGCTGGCTGGATCTGTTTTGTTGCTTTGGTGGGTGGGTGTTCTATTGAGAGTTGAGGTCCTATACCTGGGACCTGAGTGACACCTAGGCTAGAGTGGTTCATGTTCTTTCCCATTCCATTTCGGTCTGGTGCGGGAATATGAAACACGATTCAGATATGGGTTTCTTCTTGAGAACTCTGTGCTGCAGATTTCCTGTAGTGCTAGGGCTATCTGAGAAGCCTACTAAGTCTGGATGACCTTTAGTATTGACCTTCAGAAACTGAGGTGAATTAGAGGAGGATCTTTTATGGTTATTGTAAACACTGTACCTCCGGGTTGGAAGTGTTTACACTTCTCATAAATGATCCAAGTCTGAGGACCCTTGTTTTAGAACACCACCTGTGAGGGGGTTGGGCTGTTTACAGGTTTGCAGGAACCCTTGACCTCAGCATACCCTGTTACTTTGTTTTGATTAAGAGTACTCCATGTTGGAACAGTTCTTGTGATTTTAACCCTGGACATGTGACTCTTTATTTGAGTCCCCCACCTTGGTTACTGGACTTATGGACCTCCATCTGGATCTCTTGAGCATACCTGGACCTATATCAGAGCGCTTGATCAGATCCAACTCAGTCACAAACCCTTGCATATCATTTGCATACATCATCATTGCATCATTTTAACATTTGCTTATTTGTTTTTCAGGGTATCCATACTTTATTTTGGCTTGGTTTTGACCCCATCATCAGCATATACCTATCCTCATCAGCATCTACTTCAGCTATCAGCTACCTGCTTCAGTCACCAGTCTCAGCCTGTCAGTGGCCCATCCTCAGTGTCATCATCAGCATCTGTCTCAGCTCTTCTTCAACAACATGGCACCCAAGAAGAGCAACATCTCCTATCATTTCTTTCAGCCTGAGCTAGATGACATCAGGAAGATTCAGACCCTGATTACTCCAGACCATATACCACTATTCAGAGAACACTATGGAGGCATACTTGATGTGGTTATGGATTTGGACCCTTCACAAAGGAGCCTGATTCATACTTGCCTGCAATTCTATGATCCCCCTCTGAGGTGTTTCACTTTCCAGGATTTTCAGTTGGGACCTTTATTAGAGGAGTATTCATCATTGGTTGGTGTACCTATCAGGGGTGGAGTCCCCTTTAACCCTGAGATGGCTTTTCCGAGTAATGAAGAAGTGGCAAGGGCATTGCATCTGGAACCAGTTCTGATTGGGCAGAATATGACTACCAAGGCTGGAATCTCTGGTCTACATTTGGATTTCTTGACTTCTCAGGCTATTCTGAAGGCCTCCTTGGGGGAGTGGAAGACAGTCTGTGCTTTATTGGCCCTTAGCATATATGGGATCATATTATTTGCAGATGAGCCTAGGTTCATTAGCAAAAGTGCCATTCACCTTTTCATCCTGAGGAACCCAGTGCCCACCTTACTGGGAGATTTCTACTACTCTGTTCACCAGAGAAATGAAAAGCAGAGGGGAAGATTAGTGAGGTGTTGTGCTCCTTTGCTCCATACTTGGCTGCTCAAACATTTGCCAAAGACTGATGCATTTCTGAATCCTCGTCAGCAGAGGAACTGGGCTAGGAGACTCACTGCTTTAACTTCAGCTGATATCAGATGGTGCACTCAAAGCACAAAAGGCAAGGACATCATTACCAGTTGTGGGCAGTTTCCCAATGTACCCCTGATAGGAGTTAAGGGTTGCATCAACTACAACCCTCTGCTATTCAGAAGACAACTGGGCTATGCATTGGTCCACACTCCTAAGGCACAAGACTTGGCTGAGACTCTTTACTGTGAGATTAAGCCTAATCTGGCTATTGTCAGGCAAGCATCCTGGGCTTGGGACAATGTCCAGACTAAAGGAGTAACCATTCTGGGAAAATGCAACAATGTGGCCTCATCACAGTACTATGAGTGGTCCCATGCCAGGGCCCAAATTTCTGGGATGCCCTTCACCATGGAAGATATACCTGGACCATCCTCAGCACCACCTCCTGTCACTGTCAGCTTAGAGGAGTTTGAGAATTTGAAGGAGAGAAATGAGAAGTTGACTCAGGCTCTACAGAAGACCCTCTGGGAGAGGAGTGATGGTCGGCTGGACATTGAGAGGTTGGAAAAGCTAAAGGTGGAACATCTAGCTAGGATTGAGAAGTCAGAGGACTATATCAAGAAGTCTAGGGCTGGAGAACAGATCTTGAAGAATGCCTGCAAGGAAGCTCAGTTCCAGAAGGCCAGGACTGATTTGTATCTGAAAGAGAGTCAAGCTAGGTGGGTCAGGATCACCGAAGCTCGTACTCTGGAGGATAAGAGGACTCAGGACAAGATTGAGCAGTTAGAGGCTAGTGCAAAGGAGCAATAGGAAGCCCTGCTAGCAGCCCAGAGAGAGATCTCAGAGTTGAAGATTAGAGCTGGTGTGAAGATGTCAAAGGACCAGAGTCAACACAAGAAGCTAACTGCAGCTGTTACTACCAGGAATCTTCTCATCAGGAATCTTACAGAGCGTCCGGCTGATCCTGTGACTGAAGCACTTCTCAAGGAAGTTCAGGAGGACGAGTTTGGTCTCGGTGTCTGACTTTTGCTTGTTGTTGCTTTCATTTCATGTAATTTTCTTTTCTTATGTTGTATTTTGACCCCTCGGAGGGCATGTATTGTAAAAAAACAAATTATGTATCATTTACTCTGTTGTAATATTTGTGTTGGTTTGCTTTATCTGAGTTTCTTTCAAGAAAACATCACAAGCATCTTCTTCAAGGGTCTGGAAAGGTCAAAACCAAGTGCCAAGCCGGATACCTTGGAAACAAATAAGCATACTGCATTGCATGCTAACCTTTGTTTGTTTTGTAGGTTTGTTTTGTTTTTGTTACTAACTCTGCTGTGATCTCAGGAACTATTGCTCGACATCGGGTGTTCCCACTCAACCGTCCACACAGATATCCAACCCGCAACAACCTTCCGGGTATACAGATGGACCAGGTACAACAGGACCTTACAGAGGTCAGGAACAAAATGGCCAATGAGAGATTGGAAATGAGGGCTCAGATGACACAATTTATGGAGGTGATGAATAATATGGCTCAGAGCCAAGAGAGATTAAGAGCAATGGTAGAGAGGCAGAATCAGGAAGATCCCCATCTAGGGACTGGTGGGACAAGCAACAATGAGAGGGTTCAGCCTCATATCAACCCACCTGTATTTGGACCCCACCTTCATCCGGAAATCAACATCCCTGCTAATGTACAAGGGAATGCTACCACAGGCAGAGTGCTGCAAGAAGACCCCCAGGAAGATCAGTTCACAGTGATGGGAGTGTCGCTCCCGACAAATGAAAACTGGTTCAGATTAAGGTACAGACGCGAACGGTCGGCGAGAGGGACAATGAGAACACACAGCCGTGAACTCACTGTAGATGAATAGAGTCGCCAGCTAGGCATTTTTATCCCGGAGGAAAGGTAATGCTGCATAGACCTAGAAAAAGATGGATAAGACGGTTGCGAACCAGAGAGACTGAGAAAGGGGGTTGGTTACAACCTGGGAAGGTATTAGCACCCAGATTGTCCGTCGTACTCGACGGGATCCACGCTTAAAAGATTTGTGTTTTAAAGGGGTAGTGTCAGTGCAATTTGTGTATAAGATAGCTGGAAAAGGATGTACAGGTGTCAGTGTAAAGTGTATAAGGGATATGAAGTATGAAAGTGTCAGTGTAAGAAAGGAGTGAAATGCTCAAGATCATGAGGCTAAAGAATGAAGCTAGAAGGAGGGGGGAATGTACAGAGACTTTTGTTCGATAACCGTTAAGTTATGCCTACGTATCCTCTCGTGCAATGAGGAAGTCAGAACACCGTAGTTCGACCCAAAGAGACTGAAAGATGAATTGACTTGTGAACTGCTTGCTTGTCAATGCTCAAGTGTATGATCTGTCTGGCACAGATGCAAACTGTCTTGCATTAGACGGAAGAAGCAAGTTCTCGTTTGTGAGTGAAGATGATGAGAAAAGAATCCCGAAGGAGACGATTATTGCTTGTTTTTGTGTTTTCAGTCTTTTATTGTTTTTGGAAGTTTGTCATAAGTTAATGAGCTTAAGCCTAAACCAATGGATTTAGTAAACTCATCACATCTTCCCTCTGTTTAGGGGTAATGAGAATACCTTAAGTGTGAAGTCAGATTCTCACACTTAATCACCTTTGATGAAGGATTAGGATCATTAACCTACTTGTGATTATTTAGATGTTTTTGGTGTTTTTGTTTAGTGTTGAGTAATGAGGTTAAGCCGTAATCATGGATTAAACAGACTCATTACACCATCCTAAAAGAAGGATGATAGATGAGAATGTTTAAGCTGAGGAAAACTCCTCAACTTAATCCAAGATTAGGGATTAAACTCATGACAAAACAAGCCTTTGATTAAGTGGATTTTATTTAATGACATGGTGATGAGGTGATTTTTTATGATTTGTAAGACAACTTGAGGGGGACTTGTCCATTAACACTAGGGTTAGTCCTTCTTAACCACTTAAGGAAGAATTGGAACCCTAATGCAAGGCCCAAGTTACAAGTGTGATGTCTTGATATTTATTAAGTGAATTGATTAAGAGACTTAAACACATTAAGGGTTCAAGACTTAGGATTAAAGTTATACACTCCATCCTAAAAGAAGGATGCAGGCATAAGCTTAATCACAAAGTCTTAAAGCCTTTAGGGTTTAGTCTCTGATTATGAGGTGAGAAGAGAAAACTCAAAGAGAGACACAAAGGTAAAAACTATGGGGGGAGACTAATCAAAACCCTAATTCATTGTCATGCTTGGTTGATCCTAAGGTTTGTGAGGTTTGCAAGAACAATCTTCAGAGGAGCCACCAGGAAGCAGATGAACAAGATCAAGAGAAGCAAAGTGACTTGCTTCATTCAAGAAGTCAAGTCACTTGAAGAAAGAAAGTGGGAGGAAGAAGAATGAGCAAACTCAATCTCAAACACATATAGGAATGCAGCAATGGATGCAAGAGAGATGAAAAGAAAAGTTATGAGAAGTGAAGGCAAATTCACTTCTCAAGTTCACTTACCACCTGAAATGTTAGAAAGAAATGCAATGCAATGCTAAATGAAATGAAATGACATGATGCTAGACCAAACCAGAAGCATGTTGATGATGATTATGATGTTATGAGGTGCTGCAAACATGAGGCAAGGCATGGAGATGTTCATACAAGATCATGGATGCAAATGATGCAAGTTAAGGAGCATGAACAAGCATGAAATGTTATGAAGCATACAAGACAAATGGCATGGCAAATATGTAATGCAATGATCAAACATACTTTCTATATGTCTTAAGATGTCAAATGAATCACAAGAATGCATAAAATGTAAAGACAAGTCATGTTATGCAAGAGAATGCAAGAAGGATGCAAATGAAAGCCCAAATTAGGGTTCATGGATCAAACATCAAACAAAAACCCAAAACAGAAGCAAACCCTAAGATAAAAAATGGAAAATGCCAACCAAAGAAACCCTAAACCTCTAATGAACCACTGCCCAAAGGGGGACTCTCAACTCTTAACCAATCTCAAGATATGAATTTCCTAAGTTATTAGGGTTTTTTAGGGTTCTTAACAAAAGAAATGCCAATCAATTTGGAAATGCAAGAACAATTCATGGCCATTTAATCTCAAAAACTACATGCTAAACACAATGCAATGCAAGGAGAATCAATGTCCAACTCCTCATGAATAGGCAGAAATGATTTTTTGAACTTATGATCAAAATAATGCACAAAAATGATTTTAATTCAATGAAAAATTCTCAAAATGCATCAAGATCAGAAAAGAAATTTGGTTTGAAGGTTGGACAATGTTTCTAAATGTCTTAGAACATTTCATGAATTTTTTGGTGATTTTTAGATACCTAAAAGTATTTTTAATTAATTAATTCCCATTAATCAATTAAAAATAATCTTTTAAATATTTAAAAATACTTTTTTGATGATAAAAAAATAAAATAAAAATATTTTTGGGTCTTAAAAATTAATAGAACTTTTAAGAAAAAGTTTCATAATTTTTATGTATTTTTTGCTATTTTAAAATAATTATGCAAATAAAAGGAAAAGAAATGAAATGAAATTAAAATAAAATGAAAGGTAATCAGAAAGGATGGCTGAGATGCAATCTGGGAGAGAAGCAGTTGACTACGCGCCAGATCCTGTGGCCCACGTTTAAACTGACTTAAACTTAATTAATTAAATAAATTAAAGTGATTAGGGTTTAATGACCACATCTGGACCCTTCATGCGCGCGGCAAGTCAACGGGTCAGAGCAATCCTACGGACGAAATTCAAACTGCACTAATTACATGGATTAAGCCCTAACCATTTTCAGGTGGCCGGAGAAGACCTCCGGTCGTCTTCTCCGGTGGGAAGTCCACCTGAAAATCTCCAAAACCTCTCAAAACGTATCAAAAATGAAATCTAAGCATACCAAAATGATTCCCATGATCCCCTGAATCAAAACCCTAAGCCATAACAAATTTATTCTTCCTCAAATCCACGAATCAAGCAAAACAAATTTTAGGGCACGCAGGTTTCAGAAGCAAATTAAATACTCATTTCAAAGCCATTCCAAAAACTAAAAACACCAGGATGCTCAGGACAACACAAAGAACAAGTTTGTAACAAGAAAAATGATTTCTGGAAAAATAATTTTCGAGCTACCTGAGATTTGGAGCTTTCAGTTTGAGGACTTTCTGGCCACTTCTCCTTGTGCAATCCACTCCACTTGGTCCACAGAAGATGCTTGAATGCTCAAAAGGAGTTTAAGTTGGCTGGATAATGAGATTCGAAAGCTTCTGCTCAAGCTTGATCAGAAATGGCAATGGTGAAATAGAGAGCTTCAAGTCATGGTGAATGGTTGTTTGTGATCCTGAGGATGAATGGAGAAGGTCTGTGGTGTTTGTTTGTGTGTTTGCAAGCTGTGGTGAGAATTTCGAAGAGAAATGCAGGCTGAGGTGAGAAATGGTTATGGAGTATTCTGGTTGTTTTAGGCCTGGGTTCTTGGTGCTGGGTGGTCTATGGAGCAAGGTAAGATGATTAGTGAAGTTGGCTTGAGTGTTTTGTGGCTGTGGAAAGAGATTCGATAGAAAATGCAATGTGGTGTGTTTTTGTGAATGTGATGAATGTGTGAGTTTCAGGCTTGCTTAGTTAGTGTTATGGCTTGCCAAAGGATACAATAAACAAATGCAAGTGGCCAGAGGATGTGACATGGCCTGTGGTGATTGGGATGTTTGCTTTTGCCAAAAGTCAAAAATCTTGTAAGAGAGGCATGGGCTTGATACTAGCTTGGTACAAAGGCTAGGGCTGGCGCAGCATGGTGTGGTGAGAGAGCCAGCAAGGTTCAAAGGCCAAGGCAGCAAGTTGAGGGAAGTGTCATGAGTGTTTTGCAACTTGGTTACTTTATGGATTTTCATGATAAAAATGTCTTGTTACATGAACTAAACACATGTGAACCTTGGTCAAATTCTGATTTTTGTGACTTAGAGGATGTTTGTGTAATGGTTTGAAATGAACTAGAGGTCACAATTGGCTTTGGTTCAAGACTTTGCAAAATTTCCATTTGAAGCATGCCTTGAAAATCAATGATTTTTGCCAACTTTGCATTGCCATAACTTTTGATCCAAGAAGAGTTTGATCATGTTCTTGTACTTTTTGAAAAGGGAAAGATGAGATCTACAACTTTCATGACCAAAGTTTTTCCATTTGAAGCCTTTTTGGGTCATGAATCAAGGCTTGAAAAATGACCTAAAATGATGCATTCTTGAAAAGTCAACTATGCCCAAAAAGTCAACATTTGCAAAAACCCTAAATTCTTGATTTTTATGAACTTCAACCTTCTTCCATGATCAAATAAAGATCATATACACTCAAAATGATGAAGATCACCTATTGGTTGGGTCATTGGGGGCCTCAGATGCCCTGATTTTGCACTGACTTGTCTGAAAAGTCAACCCTTGATCAGATGACTTCCCCATGGAATTTCTTCATGAAAATTGATATGCATACTACCTATACCATATAGAGATCAATGGAAACAAGAATGACCAAAAAAATTGGGGTTATGGCCTCTGAAACCAAAACCCTAATTTTCAGTCAACTGTGCAGTTCATCCTGGCTCTGCATCCACTCAAACCCTAGTTCTTGTGATTCCTCTGCATTTTTGACTTTGAAGAGATGGAATATGATACAAGAACACACATGGACCCCTTTTAGTTGATTGGTGGCCTTTGGAATGGCTCAAGAAGCTTTGGGATTGCTCAGATCACAAACCCTAGGTGCAGATGCCTTAGAAACTATGCAGTGAAACAAAAGTGAGATATGAGATGATATGTTTGTGTTTATGCATATGAGATGATCACAAGCCATGGTGTGAATGGGTGAGGGCAAATTTGGGGTGTTTACAGCTGCCCCTATTCAAACATGAGTTAGCTGTGCAGGTTGTAAGTGACTGCTTAACAGGCAAACAAGATAACTTGTGGTTGAATACCAAAGACAGTCCAAAATTTGCACTCACGGAATGAAGAAGAAAAGGGATATAGATTGTAAAGGAAAATAAAGTATATTGTAAGGTGTAGGCGACGGAGGACGACCGTCGAGCAGAGGACGACTGCTGGGTAAAAAATGTGTGAAGCAAAGCGATGACGGGGACGGCCGACATGCTGGGGATAAGAGGTAAAGCCAAGACGGGGACGGCCGACTAGTTGGGGAAAATAAAATCATGACGGGGACGGCCATCAAGATAAAGCTGTAAAATTCTCTGGAAATTAATGAAACATGACGGGGACGGCCATCAAGTTCATAAAGGTAAAGTAACCAACGATGGGGACGGCCATCGGGTTAAAAAAGAAAAGGGACCACGACGGGGACGGCCATCGGGTTAAAGAATAAATGAAATAAACAGATGATGGGGTACGGCCATCAAAGGTGAAGGACGATCACCTAGCAGGGGACGGCTGCTCTGTTGGGGATAAAAGGAATATGATGGGGACTGCCATCAAAGGTGGAGGACGACCACCTGGCAGGGTACGGCTGCCGAAATTAACAACGATGGGGACGGCCATCGGATAGAAAAGGTCAACGATGGGGACGACCATCGGACGAGCATGATGGAGGACGACCATCAAGAAGTGGAGGACGACCACTCAGCAGGGTACGGCTGCTCTCGAGGTTTCTCATGACATAGGACGAATGCCAGATAACCAAAATCAACAATGGGGACGGCCATTGGATAAAGTGATGAAGGACGATCATCAAAAGGTGGAGGACGACCACCTAGCAGGGGACGGCTGCTAAAAATATCAACGATGGGGACGGCCATCGACTGAGCATGATGGAGGACGACCATCAAGAAGTGGAGGACGACCACTTAGCAGGGTACGGCTGCTCTCAAAGGTATCATAACACAGGACGAGTGTTAGATAAAAAGAAAATTTGTTTTGTTGGTGATCTGCTGGGGAATGGTAAACACGGACGAGTGCTTACATTCAAGAAACAAAAAGGTATAAGTGTTTGGTATTGTGTATAGATTAAAGATGCGGACGAGCATCCTTAAGACTATGATACGGACGAGTATCACGTAGAAACAAACTGACACATGTTCAGAGATGATGATACGGACGAGTATCAACTGGTTAACAAAGAACACGGACGAGTGTTGCATCTGAAAGAATTCTTCTGGGGAATAATAGACACGGACGAGTATCTATATTCAAGAAGACACAAGTGTTTGACACGGTGTACGGATTAAAGATGCGGACGAGCATCCTTAAGACTTATGATACGGACGAGTATCATGTAGAAACAAACACTAGACGCAATGTTCTGAGATGATGGTACGGACGAGTACCAACTGGTTAACAAAGAACAAGGACTACTGTCGAATCTGTGGGGATATGAGTGATGATGTATACAAGATACGGACGAGTATCTGTATAAGTGTACCATGAGTAGGGAGTATTGTATTGTATAGATGAGTATTTTAACTGCTGGGGAGAGTGACACGGACGGGTGTCAAGAGGGAAAAGTATAATATTAACAAGTATATGAGTGATGAAAGTGTAAGCGACTGCGCTGGGGATATGACACGGACGGGTGTCAAGAAAAGTGCATATAAGTATATGTGAGTGCAAAGAGGATGTCTTTGGCTTTCTGCTGGTGATATGACACGGACGGGTGTCATGAAGTATCCGTAATACGGGTGATCTTGTTTGTAAAGAGTATTCAGGCGACTTTACTGGGGAAAGATGACACGGACGGGTGCCAAAAGGAGTATATACTGGTGTTTGTGATTGTGAGGCAACTGCTTTTGCCGGGGACTCTGGTGGGGATTTCTGTGTATTGTATTCTGTATAATGACAGGTTGTCAATGTTTACAAGTGTCCAACTCACAACATGACTTATGATTATGCTATGTATTTGATTTTTGCCGAAATGCTCCGTATTAGACGGAATGCTACGCTCTGAGGGGATAGTATGATGCGAATGCTATGATCATGCAAAGAGGCACAGATCCGGGATTCGGATCCCGTTGCTGCAAAGATCTCTGGTTGATCTGCTTGAAGTGAACATCCCAGCTGGGGATGAGATCATTGGTAGATCTAATGATGTATCTGCTTGGGGATATAGGTCACTGATTGACATATCCTTATAATATGGGACCCAGCTGGGGTTTGTAGAAGCTTTCCGTACTCTGTTGTGATTTCTCCGTGCGTTGCTCTTCTGAATAGAGGCTGGGGATTCTGTGGGGGAGATGATTCCCTGACTTCTGCATTCTGCTGAGGAAGAATGGTTGGCACTACAGCTGGGGAATGCTGTTGATAACTCAGCTGGGGAGAGTAATGAGAGGCAACTCGGCTGGGGAGAAAACATCCTGAGTGTTAAGCCTGTTTGTTGATTTGGCAACTTTGCTGGGGAGGTGGGCACTCTCCAGTGCCATGTGGAAGATAGACCGAGTTGATAATGATTCGCCAACTTGCTGAGATGTAACCTGCATGCCCCAGGTTGCGTTCTGGATACCTGCAATCCTGCAAAGGTAAGGAAACGTACAAAAGGTCCCGAGGTATCCCTCACTGGATTCCGTCATAGGGAGTTAAGTACTTTCGAGAGTAAGTATATTCCCTGTAAGCATGTGTTTTTATTTTTAGAGAAAGGCATCTGTACTTATGCAATTGTATTTTTAGAGATATCAGACAACTCTTTGCAAAACATAAATGTAAAAACGAAACATGACCGAAAATCTGATTTTATTAATTCATGTGCCCTGAATTGGCAAGATACAGTCAAAGAAACATATCTCCTGAAATGAAGAGACTGTTACAAATTGAGAAACAAAATGCTGGCGATGTTGACGAGGCTTTCAAGGAGCTTCCTCTTCTGCTATGACTCGTATGACAATGACGTTCTTCTCGTCTTGCTTTCTGGAGAGAGTTGATTCTGATTGAAGTCTGATCCTTCGTAGCTTACCAAGTTATAGGTGATACAGACGAATTCAGAATGCAGTTGTTCGCTTATTCCCTTATTTTGCATGGATCGCCCTTTCGGGTTTTCAATCCATCGGGATACCCATTTTTGCCTGAGCTGTCCAATGCGGCTTTTCAACTCAGCGGGTGTACATTTTTCATTTATTTCCCTTATTTTTGCCCGAGTCTTTTATTCTGTTTTTGACTCGCCGGGATGCCCTATTTTTGCCTGGACTTACATTCTGTTTTTATGTCCAGCGGGTCATTTTATGCGAAGTATTTTTTAACTGCATCTGAATTCACAGGGGACGGGAAATCTTCACCATCCATGGTACTGAGCATCAGCGCTCCACCAGAGAAAACTTTCTTTACAACAAACGGTCCTTCATAGTTTGGAGTCCATTTGCCCCTGTGGTCTGTATGAGGAGGGAGGATTCTTTTCAACACAAGATCTCCTACTTGGTACTCTCGGTGCCTGACTTTCTGATCGAAGGCTCTCTTCATTCTCTTCTGATATAGCTGTCCATGACAGATTGCAGCCAATCTTTTCTCTTCGATCAGACTCAGTTGTTCGTATCGGGCCCGAACCCAATCTGCTTCACTCAGTTTAACATCCATTAGTACCCGTAGAGAGGGTAATTCAACTTCAACAGGTAGGACTGCTTCCATACCATACATAAGCTGATACGGTGTTGCCCCAGTGGATGTTCTGATTGACGTGCGGTACCCATGCAAGGCAAACGGTAGCATTTCATGCCAGTCTTTGTAGGTGACTACCATCTTCTGCACAATCTTCTTAATATTTTTATTTGCCGCCTCGACAGCGCCGTTCATCTTTGGCCTGTAAGGAGAAGAATTGTGATGTTGGATCTTGAAGTCCCGGCACAGCTCTGCCATCATTTTGTTGTTTAGATTGGAACCATTATCAGTAATGATTCTCTCGGGCACTCCATACCGACAGATGATATCTCTCTTCAGAAATCGGGCTACCACTTGTCTTGTAACATTTGCATATGAGGCTGCTTCAACCCACTTGGTGAAATAATCAATGGCGACCAGGATGAATCTGTGGCCATTTGAAGCAGTTGGCTCAATCTTGCCGATCATGTCAATGCCCCACATAGCAAAAGGCCATGGTGAAGACATGATGTTCAAAGGATTAGGAGGCACATGCACCTTGTCTGCATAGATCTGGCATTTGTGGCATTTTCTGGCGTAGGCGCAACAGTCTGCATCCATTGTGATCCAGTAATAGCCTGATCTTAACAACTTTTTAGCCATGGCATGCCCTCCAGCATGGGTACCAAAAGATCCTTCGTGCACTTCATGCATCAACAAATCTGCTTCTGTCTTGTCAACACATCTGAGGAGTACCATATCAAAGTTCCTTTTGTATAAAGATCCATCAGTGTTCAGGAAGAAACTACCAGCAAGCCTTCTCAAAGTCTTCTTATCATTGGAAGATGCCCCAGGCGGGTATGTTTGATCCTCCAAGAAGCACTTAATGTCATGGAACCAAGGCTTATCATCTTTTACAATATCCGCTGCAAATACATACGCTGGTCTGTCAAGTCTGGACACTGAAATCTGAGGTACGAAGTTAGCAGCTTGAACTTTGATCATGGACGAAATGGTAGCAAGAGCATCTGCAAACTGGTTCTCGTCTCGAGGGATATACTCAAGCTTGACTGTTGTAAAGAAAGTCAGTAGCCTCCTTGTATAATCCCTGTAAGGTATCAGATGATCTTGGTGTGTATACCATTTTCCGTTGGTTTGATTGACTACCAAAGCTGAATCTCCGAATACGGTCAATGTCTTGATCCTGAGGTCAATGGCTTCCTCAAGACCCATAATGCAAGCTTCGTATTCAGCTTCGTTGTTAGTGCAGTTGAAAGTGAGTTTTGCCGAGAAAGGCATGTGAACTCCTTTTGGTGTAATGAGTACTGCACCAACACCACGACCATTCATGTTAACAGCCCCATCAAACATCATAGTCCATTCTTCTTCTGGGTCAGGCCCTTCAGTGTAAATAGGCTCTTCGTGATCTTTTGCTTTAATGAACATGATGTCTTCATCAGGGAAGTCAAACCTCATAGGCTGGTAGTCATCAATGGGTTGCTCAGCAAGATATTCAGATAGTACACTGCCCTTGATGGCTTTCTGAGATGTGTACTGTATGTCGTATTCCGTGAGAATCATCTGCCATCTTGCAACCCTTCCGGTAAGAGCTGGCTTCTCGAAAATGTACTTAACTGGATCCATCTTTGAGATCAACAAAGTAGTGTGGGTCAACATATACTGTCTCAGTCGGCGAGCAGCCCACGCTAAAGCACAGCAAGTTTTCTCGAGCAGTGAATAACGTTGTTCACAGTCGGTAAACTTTTTGCTTAGGTAGTATATTGCATACTCTTTTCGACCAGACTCGTCATGCTGGCCCAGCACACACCCCATTGACTCTTCTAATACTGTCAAGTACATAATCAGAGGTCTTCCTTCGACTGGAGGCATGAGGATTGGAGGTTCTTGCAAATACTCCTTGATCTTGTCAAAAGCCTTCTGGCAATCTTCGTTCCACCTGACCGTTTGTTCTTTTCTTAACAACTTAAACAAGGGTTCGCAGGTTGCTGTAAGGTGAGATATGAACCGCGAAATGTAGTTCAATCGACCTAAGAACCCTCGAACTTCTTTCTCAGTTTTCGGTGCAGGCATTTCTTGAATAGCCTTGACTTTATCAGGGTCAACTTCAATCCCTTTCTCGCTTACGATAAAACCCAGCAACTTACCAGATCGCACCCCGAATGTGCATTTGTTGGGGTTTAGCTTTAGTTGGTACTTCCTCAGTCGCTTGAACAACTTCAGCAGATTCACCAGGTGATCTTCCTCTGTAAGGGACTTGGCGATCATATCATCCACATAACATTCTATTTCCTTGTGGATCATATCGTGGAACAATGTCACCATAGCCCGTTGATATGTGGCACCAGCATTCTTCAGTCCGAATGGCATCACTTTGTAACAGAACGTGCCCCAAGGCGTAATGAATGTTGTCTTCTCCATGTCTTCAGGTGACATCTTGATCTGGTTATATCCTGAAAATCCATCCATGAAGGAGAATACCGAGAACTGAGCCGTGTTATCAACCAATACGTCAATGTGAGGTAATGGGAAATCATCCTTCGGGCTGGCTCTGTTCAGATCCCGGTAATCAACACACATTCTTACTTTGCCGTCTTTCTTAGGCACAGGTACTATGTTAGCAACCCATGGCGGATAGCTAGTCACAGCAAGGAACCCGGCGTCCCATTGCTTTTGTACCTCTTCCTTGATTTTCATAGCCATGTCTGGGCGGGTTCGGCGCAGCTTCTGTTTAACTGGTGGGCAATCATCCCTCAAAGGCAGCTTGTGCACAACTATATCGGTATCCAACCCTGGCATATCTTGATACGACCAAGCAAACACATCAACATACTCTTGAAGCAGATCTATCAGTTGTCTCTTCACTGAGTCTTGCAGGCAGGCCCCTATTTTAACCTCTTTCACGTCTTCCTCCGTACCAAGATTAATCACTTCAATCTCCTCCTGGTGAGGAGTAATAACCTTTTCCTCTTGTCTCAACAACCTGGCTAGCTCTTCAGGAAGCTCATACTCTTCATCAACCCCTTCATCAGCTTGATTGATTGGATTGTCAAAGTCATACGATGTCATAGCCGTGCTGTTGTCGGTGCTGTCTGGAAGGCACTCTCTGCAAGGGTTAAGTTTGTTCATTTTAGTGATTGATTTTAATCTTGCTTTAGAAAAAAGTGAAATGAAGTCATCATTTTGAAAACACCGCCATTTATTTTTGTACAAAAAGAAAAATGGAAAAACAGTGAACAGAAAAGAAAAAGACTTGTTTGCAAAAAGATGTCTGATATTTCATTAATTTAATCTTGTTTGCACAAAAGTACAGATGGCCCTGATTACAAAATGAGTCTTGTCATCTTGGGCAAGATGCAAGACTTTGATGCATGCTATAAAAATACAGGAAATAATAATTACTCTGCATGAGTAACTCTTATAATTTCCTGGGAAGACCAGTTCGAGACACTGCTCCCCGGGATCTTTGGACGAATCCAATTCTCCAGATTGCGCTCCTCTTCCAGCTCGTCTTCCAGACAGTTGATAGCATCGGGGGTAAGCATCCCCCCACTGACAAAACCAGGCTCTGCAGCAGCCTTTGCTTGATGTTGAGTTGGTCTGTAACCCAACCCAAATTTGTCCTTCTTCTCCTCCACAGCTAAGACCTTGCCCCAGCCTAGGGCAGTTCCTTCCTCAACAACCTTCCGGGCTTGTTGGTAAGATGACATTGGAGTACCAGATACAGCAGATGCTTCATTGACATTCAAGGCTTCAAAACCTTGGCTCATTGTTTCATGGATCTCTCCATCCATCTCAATGTATTTATAAGTAGCCAGATGGCTAACGAAAATATCCTCTTCCCCACAGATTGTGACAACTTGACCCTCCCACTCAAATTTTAACTTTTGGTGAAGGGTAGACGTTATTGCGCCGGCGGCGTGAATCCAGGGTCTACCCAACAAACAGCTGTAGGCGGGCTGAATGTCCATCACATAAAAGATAGTTTTAAAGGTCTGTGGGCCAATTGTCACGGGCAGCTCAATCTCTCCCAGAACCGATCTCTTAGAGCCATCAAAGGCTCGTACCACCAGGTTGCTAGGTCTTAATGCCAATCCATCATATTCTAACTTCACCAGAGCCTTCTTCGGTAAGACATTCAGGGAAGAACCTGTGTCCACCAGCACATGAGAAAGGACAGCTCCTTTGCATTCCATGGTTATGTGCAAGGCTTTGTTGTGGTTGCGGCCATCCGCTGTCAAGTCAGAATTGGTAAACCCTAGCCCGTTGCTAGCAGTAACATTTCCAACCACAGTTTCCAATTGGTTGACAGTAATCTCCTCAGGCACGTAAGCTGCGTGCAAGACTTTAAGTAGTGCATTCCGATGGGCTTCGGAGCACATAAGCAGTGAGAGGATAGAGATTTTGGATGGCGTCTGGTGAAGTTGATCCACAATTTTGTAGTCACTCTTTTTTATGATTCTCATAAACTCATCAACTTCCTGATCGAATGGAGTTTTCAGGGCTTCTTTGGCAGCTGGATCTTCCTGCACCGGGCCTTTACCCTTTGCCTTGGCAGCAGCTTCTGCTTCGGCAGTAGGTCTTTGAACTTGTGAAGCAAAGAGACGTCCGCTTCGAGTGAAGCCTCCGCCTCCCCCCACATTATCTACTTGTGGTGCAGGTGCTGATGTTTCAAGAGTGATTATTTTTCCTTCGCAGTACACGTCAGAGCCATAGTGCCAAGGGATGGCCCTATTGCTTTCATATGGTACTGGTCCAGGCACCGTGACAGTGACCGGACTGATTGCTGCTGCTGAAGGGACTGTTATTGTTTGTGGATCATAAAAGATTGTAACTGGTGCTCTAACGGGAGCGGCACCTTCTGAATGGTAGGCAGAGTTGTTTTCCGGATCATAGAATATGGTAACAGTGGAGACATCTTCATGATTGATTGCTGGTGTTGTAGGAGGTATTGTTGGAAGGACTGTTGTTGTTGTTGATGGAGATTCGAAATGGAATGAAGCTGAAGTTGTAACAGGAGAAACTGTTGAAAACTGATCATTTGGGAGGACAGGTGAAGTACTTGTTGATGTTGCCGGTGAATTGTCGGGAACAATAGTTGCTGCAGTTGTAGGAGGGTCTGAAACCGTTGTTGATGAAGTTGTTGGGTTTGTCGGAAATGATGTAGTGATCTGTAGCAGGCCACTCTGAATAAGGCTGTCAATGCCATTCCTCAGGTCCTCACACCCATTCCATGAAATATTGCAGTAGGGACACCCTAGTTCACACCCCGGAAATATCTGGTTTTCACGGAGTTGAGCTTTGATTTCCACCAATGGCGTCCTGATCTGATCCACACTGGTTATTAAATAAGACGGTTGGTCTTCTTCAATAGCGTTAATTCGAGGACCACCATGGTTTGGCATAGGGTTTTTATTGACATTGGGCGGAGGTGCAAAATTCAGAGCCTTGGAGTCTACCAAGTCTTGTACCTTCATATGCAGAGCCCTGCATTTTTCTGTACTGTGACCAGGTGCGTTTGAATGAAAAGCACACCTAGCATTAGAGTCATAGTTTCTTGGTAGACTGTTGGGATCAGGAGGTGCCAACGTTCTTAGCTCAACTAGGTTGAGTTTCAGAAGTTGTGGCAGCAAGGCAGCATACGGCATTGGGATCGGGTCGATTACTCTATTAGCTTGAGATGGCCTCTGTTGGAATGGCCTTTGTTGATTATTGTTGTTGGAGTTGTTGCTGTTGTAGTTCCTTGGAGGATACTGATTTTGCTGATACTGGGGTTGTTGTTGGAAGTTTTGTTGAGGAGGTTGATAGACTGGCTGTGGATGAGCTGGAGCAGGGATAGTGACTGCCGCTATTGTCCTCTGAGCATATTGGGACCTACCCCTGTTGGTGTGAATGGCATTGGTCTCGCCAGTTCTTCTCGGGCCTGCAAAAGGCTTTCTTGTACTACTGGACGAGTGTAAACACCCCAAATTTGCCCTCACCCATTCACACCATGGCTTGTGATCATTTTCATATGCATAAACACAATCATATCATCTCATATTTCACTTTTTGTTTCACTGGATAGTTTCTAAGTCATCTGCATCTAGGGTTTGTGATCTGAGCAACCCCAAAGCATCTTGGGCCATTCCAAAGGCCACCAATCAATTCAAAGGGGTCCATGTGTTCTCTTATATCATATTCCATCTCCTCAAAGTCAAGAATTGCAGAGGAATCACAAGAACTAGGGTTTGAGTGGATGCAGAGCCAGGATGAACTGCACAGTTGACCTAAAATTAGGGTTTTGGTTTCAGAGGCCATAACTCCAAATTTTTTGGTCATTCTTGTTTCCATTGATCTCTATATGGTATAGGGAGTATGCATATCAATTTTCATGAATAAATTCCATGGGGAAGTCATCTGATCAAGAGTTGACTTTTCAGACAAGTCAGTGTAAAATCAGGGCATCTGAGGCCCCCAATGACCCAACCAATGGGTGATCTTCATCATTTTGAGTGTATATGATCTTTATTTGATCATGGAAGAAGGTTGAAGTTCATAAAAATCAAGAATTTAGGGTTTTTGCAAATGTTGACTTTTTGGGCATAGTTGACTTTTCAAGAATGCATCATTTTAGGTCATTTTTCAAGCTTTGATTCTTGATCCAAAAATGCTTCAAATGGAAAAACTTTGGGCATGAAAGTTGTAGATCTCATCTTTCCCTTTTCAAAAAGTACAAGAACATGATCAAACTCTTCTTGGATCAAAAGTTATGGCAAGGCAAAGTTGGCAAAAATCATTGTTTTTCAAGTTATGCACTAAATGGAAATTTTGCAAAGTCATGAACCAATGCATTATGTGACTTCTAATTCATCTCAAACCAGCACACAAACTTTCTCTAAGCCACAAAATCAGATTTGAACCAAGATCACATGTGTTTAGTTCATGTAACAAGGCATTTTTATCATGTGAACCATAAAGTAACCAAGTTGCAAAACTCATGATCATGCTTCACCAACTTGCTGCATTGGTCCTTGAATCAAGCTGGCCTCACACACTCACCATGCTGCGCCAGCCCTAGACTTTGTACTTGCCTAGAGTGAAGCCATACTTGCCTTACACAAAAGTTGACATTTTGGCAAAAGTAGCCACACCTATCACAGCAGGCCAAGTCACATCAACTGACCAATAGGCTTTGTTTATGTGGATCAAATGCTGGCCATAACACACTTCAAGCAAGGCTGAAGCTCTCACATTCACAACATTCACAAAAACACACCACATTGCATAAGCCTTCGAATTTCTCTCCACAGCCTGAAAACACTTCAACCACCTTCACCAATCATCTCACCTTGCTCCATAGACCACCCAGCAACCAAGAACCAAGCTTGAAACAGCCTGAACATCTCACTGCCATTTCTCACTCCATTTTGCAGTTTCATTCGAAACTCTCACCACAAACCACAAACACACAAACAAACACTCCAGACCTTCTCCATTCATCCTCAGGATCACAAACAACCATTCATCATGACCTGAAGCTCTCTATTTCACCATTGCCATTTCTGATCAAGCTTGAGCAGAAGCTGTCGAATCTCATTATCCAGCCAATACAAACTTCTTTTGAGCATTCAAGCATCTTCTGTGGACCAAGTGGAGTGGATTGCACAAGGAGAAGTGGCCAGAAAGTGCTCAAACTGAAAGCTCCAAATCTCAGGTAGCTCGAAAATAATTTTTTCAGAAATCATTTTTCTTGTTACAAACTTGTTCTATGTGATTCACTGATCATCCTGATGTTCTTAGTTTTTGAAATGGTTTTGTTTTGAGAGTTTAATTTGTCTCTGAAACCAGCGTTCCCTAGAACTTGTTCTCTTCGATTCAACTTGTTTAGGAAGAAGAAATTTGTTTTGAGAGAGGGGTTTGATTCGTGAGGATGTGAGGATCATTTCCCAATTCATAGATTTTGTTTTTGTTACGTTTTGAGAGAGTTGGTGAGTTTCCCGGTGAGGTGCTGGCCGGAGAAGACGACCGGAAGTCTTCTCCGGCCACCTGAGAGTGATTATGCCCTAATTGTGTAATTAACTCAAGTTTGAATCTGGAGCGTACGATCCCTTTGACCAGTTGACCTCCCGCGTGTGTGTGTGGTCTGGATCTCTCTGATTAGCCCTAATCCACGTGTTAAGACTAATTAATCATATTTTAATCAGAAGCAACCTGGACCCTTGGATAGCGCGCGTGGTCAAACTTTTTAAACTCAGAATCAATCTCCTCCACCCATTCTGCTTACTTTCAGTTTTATTTGTTTTTTATTTCATTTTATTTCAATTAACTTGCATAATTATTTTAAAATAGCAAAAAATACATAAAAATTATGAAACTTTTTCCTCTGAGTTTTAATAATTTTTATGACCCAAAAATATTTTTATTTTATTTTTCATCATTAAAAAAGTATTTTTAAATGTTTAAAAGATTATTTTTAATTGATTAATGGGAATTAATTAATTAAAAATACTTTTAGGTATTTAAAAATCACCAAAAAATTCATGAAATGTTCTAAGACATTTAGAAACATTGTCCAACCTTCAAACCAAATTTCTTTTTTGATCTTGATGCATTTTAAGAATTTTTCATTGAATTAAATCAATTTTTATGCATTATTTTGATCATAAGTTCAAAAAATCATTTCTGCCTATTGGAGAAGGTTGAGACATTGATTCTTCTTGCATTGTGTTATGTTTAGCATGTATTTTCAAAGATAAAATGGCCATGATTTGTTTCCTCATTTTCTAATTGTTTGGCATTTCTTTTGTTAAGAACCCTAAAAAACCCTAATAACTTAGAAAATTCATAACTCAAGATTGGTTGAGAGTTGAGAGTTCCCCTTTGGGCAGTGGTTCATTATAGGTTTAGGGTTTCTTTGGGTGGCATTTTCCATTTTTTTATCTTAGGGTTTGCTTCTGTTTTGGGTTTTTGTTTGATGTTTGATCCATGAACCCTAATTTGGGCTTTCTCTTGCATCCCTCTTGCATTCTCTTGCATAACATGACTTGTCTTTGCATTTTGTGCATTCTTGTGATTCATTTGACATCTTAAGACATGTAGGAGGCATGTTTGATCTTTGCATCACATATTTGCCATGCCATTTGCCTTGTATGTTTCATAACTTTCCATGTTCATTCATGCTCCTTAACTTGCATCATTTGCATTCATAATCTTGTATGAGCATCTCCATGTCTTGCCTCTTGTTTGCAGCACCTCATAGCATCATTTTCATCATCAACATGCTTCTGGTTTGGTCTAGCATCATACCATTTCATCTCATTTAGCATTGCATTGCATTTCTTTCTAACATTTCAGGTGGTAAGTAAACTTGGGAAGTGAATTTGCCTTCACTTCTCATAACTTTTCTTTTCATCTCTCTTGCATCCATTGCTGCATTCTTATATGTGTTTGAGTTTGAGCTTGCTCATTCTTCTTCCTCCCACTTTCTTTCTTCAAGTGACTTGACTTCTTGAATGAAGCAAGTCACTTTGCTTCTCTTGATCCTGTTCATCTGCTTCCTGGTGGTTCTTCTGAAGATTGCTCTTGAAAACCTCACAAACCTTAGGATCATCCAAGCATGACAATGAATTAGGGTTTTGATTAGTCCCCCCATAGTTTTTACCTTTGTGTCATCTCTTTGAGTCCTCTCTTCTCACCTCATAATCAGGGACTAAACCCTAAAGGCTTTAAATCTTTGTGATTAAGCTTATGCCTGCATCCTTCTCTTAGGATGGAGTGTATAACTTTAATCCTAAGTATTAAACCCTTTATGTGTTTAAATCTCTTAATCAATTCACTTAATAAATATCAAGACATCACACTTGTAACTTGGGCCTTGCATTAGGGTTCTAATTCTTCCTTAAGTGGTTAAGAAGGACTAACCCTAGTGTTAATGGACAAGTCCCCCTCGAGTTTGTCTTACAAATCATAAAACTCACTTCATCATCATACCATTAATCTAAAATCCACTTAATCAAAGGCTTGTTTTGTCATGGGTTTAATCCCTAATCATGGATTAAGTTGAGGAGTTTTTCTCAACTTAAACATTCTCATCTATTATCCTTCTATTAGGATGGTGTAATGAGTCTGTTTAATCCCTGATTATGGCTTAACCTCATTACTCAACACTAAACAAAAAACAACAAAAACATCTAATTAATCACAAATGGGTTAATGATCTTAATCCTACATCAAAGGTGATTAAGTGTGAGAATCTGACTTCACACTTAAGGTATTCTCATTACCCCTAATCAGAGGGAAGATGTGATGAGTTTACTAAATCCATTGGTTTAGGCTTAAGCTCATTATCTTATGACAAACTTCAAAAAGCAATAAAAGACTGAAAACTCAAAAACAAACAATAATCGTCTCCTCCGGGATTCTTTTCTCATCACCTTCACTCACAATCGAGAACTTGCTTCTTCCGTCTAATGCAAGACAGTTAGCACCTGAGCCAGACAGGTCATACACTTGAGCATAGACAAGTAAGCAGTTCACAAGTCAATTCATCTTTCAGTCTCTTTGGGTCGAACTACGGTGTTCTGACTTCCTCATTGCACGAGAGGATACGTAGGCATAACTTAACAGTTATCGAACAAAAGTCTCTGTATATCCCCCCTCTTTCAAGCTTTATTCTCTTAGCCTCATATTCTTGAGCACTTCATTCTTGTTCTCACACTGACACTGTATATATTACACTTCACATTCCTTTTACACTGACACCTGTACATCCTTTTCCAGCTCTTTGATACACAAATTGCACTGACACTACCCCTTTAAAACACAAATCTTTTAAGCGTGGATCCCGTCGAGTACGACGGACAATCTGGGTGCTAATACCTTCCCAGGTTGTAACCAACCCCCTTTCTCAGTCTCTCTGGTTCGCAAACCGTCTTATCCGTATCTTTCTAGGTCTATGCAGCATTGCCTTTCCTCAGGGATAAAAATGCCTAGCTGGCGACTCTTTCTTTTCCTGTGAGTTCACTCCTGTGTGTTCTCGCATCTCTTTCGCCGACCGTTCGCGTCTATACCATATTTGAGCCCGGCCTCATTTATCGGGAGCGACAGCTTGGCGACTCTGCTGGGGACCCTTATACTGCAACCAGGGCTTCTGGTTCTTTTTGTGGGTTCCTCCTAGCGCTTGTTTGATTTGTGTTTACTGGGGTGTTATGTGCTTGTTTGTGCTTGTATTTATTTTTGTTTATTGCTTTATGTACATTTACTTTTACTGCTTTCTTTATTGCATTTATATCATACTGTCATTATTGCTGGCTGGATCTGTTGTTTGCCTTGGTGGGTGGGTATTTCATTGAGAGTTAAGGTCCTATACCTGGGACCTGAGTGACACCTAGGCTAGAGTGAATCATATTCTTTCCCATTCCATTTCGGTCTGGTGCGGGAATATGAAACACGGTTCAGATATGGGTTTCTTCTTGAGAACTCTGTGTTGCAGATTTCCTGCAATGCTAGGGCTATCTGGGAAGCCTGCTAAGTCTGGATGACCTTTTAGTATTGACCTTCAGAAACTGAGGTGAATTAGAGGAGGAATTGTTATGGTTATTGTAAACACTGTACCTCCGGGTTAGAAGTGTTTACACTTCTCATAACTGATCCAAGTCTGAGGATCCTTGTTCTAGATCATCACCTGTGAGGGGGTTGGGCTGTTTACAGGTTTGCAGGTACCTTGACCTCAGAATACCCTGTTACTTTGACTTTGTTAAGAATACTCCATGTTGGACAAGTTCTTGTGATTCTAAAACCCTGGACTTGTGGCTCTTTATTTGAGCCCCCCCACCCTGGTTACTGGATTTTTAGACCTCCATCTGGAATTCTTGAACACACATGGACTTATATCAGGGCATTTTGATCAGATCCAGCTCAGTCACAAACCCCTGCATATCATTTGCATACATACTCATTGCATCATATTAACATGTGCTTATTTGTGTTTCAGGGTATCCATTTTCATCTGGTTTTGGTTTTGACCCCATCTTTAGTTCTGACCTATCTCCACCAGCACTTGCTTCAGTTTGTCAGCCATATACTTCAGATACTTGCACTAGCCAGCCAGTGGCCCACTCCTCAGCATCTTCATCAGCACTCTACTTAATCTTCAGCATCATGGCTCCAAAGAAAAGTAACATCACCTATCATTTCTTCCAACCAGACTTATCAGACATCAGGAGGATCCAAACCCTGATCACTCCAGATCACCTACCTTTGTTCAGGGAGCATTATGGGAATATACTTGACTTGGTCATGGATCTGGACCCATCTCAGAGAAGCCTGATCCATACCTGCATTCAGTTTTATGACCCCCCATTGAGATGTTTCACCTTTCAAGACTTTCAGTTGGGTCCTCTTTTGGAAGAATACTCATCTTTGGTTGGTTTGCCTATCAAGAGGGAAATCCCTTTCAACCCTGAAATGGTCTTTCCCAGCAATGGAGAGATAGCAAAAGCTTTGCACCTGGAGCCTGTTTTGATTGAACAGCATATGACCTCTAAAGCTGGGATCCCTGGATTTCATCTGGACTTCCTGATTTCTCAAGCTAGTCTGAAAGCCTCCCTGGGGGAGTGGAAAGCTGTTTGTGCTCTGTTGGCCTTAAGTGTGTATGGAATTGTGCTGTTTGCAGATGAGCCTCGATTCATCAGCAAGAATGCAATCCACTTGTTCATCCTGAAGAACCCTGTGCCAACTTTACTGGGTGATCTCTATTACTCAGTCCATCAGAGAAATGAGAAGCAGAGGGGAAGATTAGTGAGGATTTGTGCTCCATTATTCCATGCTTGGCTTCTCAGGCATCTACCCAGGACAGATGCATTTCTAAATCCTCATCAGCAAAGCAACTGGGCTAAGAGGCTCACTACTCTCACTTCAGCAGACATCAGATGGTGTACTCAAAGCACCAAGGGCAGAGATATAATCACAAGCTGTGGACACTTTCCCAATGTGCCCTTAATAGGAGTTAAGGGAAGTATCAATTACAACCCTCTGCTGTTCAAGAGGCAATTGGGCTATGCATTGGTCCATACTCCTAAGACACAGGACCTGATTGAGACCCTCTACTGTGAGAACAAGATTAGTTTGGCTATTGTTAGGCAGGCTACCTGGGCCTGGGATCATGTCCAAACCAAGGGAATCACCATTCTGGGTAAGTGCAATAATGTGGCATCAGTCCAATATTATGAGTGGTCCCATGCTAGGGCCCAATTCTCTGGAATGCCCTTTACCATAGAAGACATGCCTGAGTCATCTTCAGCACCACCCCCTGCCACCATCAGTTTGGAGGAGTTTGAGAGCTTGAAGGAAAGAAATGAGAAGTTAACCCAGGCTTTGCAGAAGACCCTCCGGGAGAGGAGTGAAGGTGTGAGGGAGATTGAGAGACTGGAGAAGTTAAGGGTGGAACACTTGACTAAAATTGAGAAGTCTGGAGATTATATCAACAAGTCCAAAGCTGGTGAGCAGATTCTGAAGAACGCTTGTAAGGAAGCCCAGTTTCAGAGAGCAAGGACAGACTTGTATTTGAAAGAGAGTCAGGCCAGGTGGGTCCGGATCACTGAGGCCCGTACTCTAGAAGACAAGAGAGCTCAAGACAAGATGGAGCAGATGGAAAAAGCCCTGGCAGCAGCCCAGAAGGAAATATCAGAGCTAGAAATCAGAGCTGGAGTGAAGAGGTCTAAGGACCAAAGTCAGAACAGGAAGTTGACTGCAGCTGTTGCAACAAGAAACCTTCTCATCAGAAGTCTCACGGAGCATCCGGCTGATCCTGTGACCGAAGCACTTCTCAAGGAAGTTCGTGAGGATGAGTTTGGCCTTGGAGTTTGATCATTTGCTTGTTGCTATTCCTATTCCATGTACTTTTGTTTTTGTGGTGTATTTTGACCCCTTAGAGGGCTGGTGTTGTAAAATGAACAAGATGTATTATTTCACCTTCTGTAATATATTTGTGTTAGTTTCCATCTGGGTTTATTTCGAAAGCAACTTCAACAGCAGCATCTTCAAGGGTCTGGAAGGGTCAAAACTGAAGGCCAAACCGGATACCTTGAGAACAAATAAGCATAACTGCATTGCATGCTAACCCCTTTTGTTTGTTTTGTAGGTTTTTTGTTTTGTTGTTGCTAACCTCTGTTGTGAATCTCAGGAATTATTGCTCGCCGCCGGGTATTTCCTCTCAACAGGCCACACAGGTACCCAACTAGAAACAACCTTCCGGGAATTCAGATGGATCAGATGCAGCAAGACCTTACGGAGGTCAGAAACCAGATGGCCAACGAAAGGTTGGAGATGAGAACTCAGATAACACAGTTCATGGAAGTGATGAACAACTTAGCTCAAAGCCAGGAGAGGCTCAGAACTTTGGTAGAAGGGAGGAATCAAGAGGAGCCCCATGTGGGGACTGCAGGCACAAGTAACAATGAACGGGTGCAACCCCATGTTAATCCCCCTGTGTTTGGCCCACATCTACATCCTGAGATTAACATTCCTGCAAATGTTCAAGGAACAGCCACTGCAGCCAGAGTACTTCAAGAAGATCCTCAGGAGGACCAGTATACAGTAATGGGTGCCGGAGAGGAAACTTATGATAGACGGTTGGAAGAAATAGCTGAGAAGTTGAGGTCCTTAGAATCTCAAAATTCTTTGGGTTTCGACGTTATGGACATGGGTTTGGTAGAAGGGGTCAGGATTCCCCACAAGTTCAAGCCTCCATGCTTTGAAAAGTATAATGGGACTTCATGCCCCCGGACTCATCTACAATCATTTCTGGGAAGGCTGAAGGCCTATACAATGGATGAGAAATTGTGGATGTTCTATTTTGAAGATAGCTTGACTGGAGCTTCGAGGGAGTGGTATTCCCATCTGACAAGAGCAACAATTAGATGCTGGAAGGACCTGGCAGAGGCCTTCATCAGACAGTATCAGTATAATCTAGATATGGCACCCAACAGGACCCTCCTAATGGGAATGTCACAGTCGTCCAGGGAGAGCTTCAGAGAATATGCTCAGAGATGGAGGCAATTGGCTGCTGCCGTTCAACCACCAATGTCTGAGAGAGAAATGGCAGACATGTTTATGAACACTCTCCAGGGAACGTATATTGACAGGTTAGCTGCTTTCTCTTCCACTAGCTTTGCGGATGTTGTTATAGCTGGGGAGAGAATTGAAAGCCTGTTAAAGATGGGAAAGATCTCAGACAACGGTGCAAGCTCGTCCAGCAGTACAAGAAAGCCTTTTGCAGGCCCGAGAAGAGCTGGCGAGACCAATGCCATTCACACCAACAGGGGTAGGCCCCAATATGTTCAAAGGTCAATAGCAGCAGTCACTATCCCTGCTCCAGCTCATCCTCAGCCAGTCTATCAACCTCCTCAACAAAATTTCCAACAACAACCTCAGTATCATCAGAATCAGTACCCTCCAAGGAATTACAACAGCAACAACTCCAACAACAACAATCAGCAGAGGCCATTCCAACAAAGGCCATCTCAAGCTAACCGAGTGATCGACCCGATCCCAATGCCGTATGCTGCCTTGCTGCCACAACTTCTGAAACTCAACCTAGTTGAACTAAGAACGTTGGCACCTCCGGATCCCAACAGTCTACCAAAGAACTATGACTCCAATGCTAGGTGTGCTTTTCATTCGAACGCACCTGGTCACAGTACAGAAAAATGCAGGGCTCTGCATATGAAGGTACAAGACTTGGTAGACTCCAAGGCTCTGAATTTTGCACCTCCGCCCAATGTCAATAAAAACCCAATGCCAAATCATGGTGGTCCCCGAATTAATGCTATTGAAGAAGACCAACCGTCTTATTTAATAACCAGTGTGGATCAGATCAGGACACCATTGGTGGAAATCAAAGCTCAACTCCGCGAAAACCAAATATTTCCGGGGTGTGAACTAGGATGCCCCTATTGCAATATTTCATGGAATGGGTGTGAGGACCTGAGGAATGGCATTGATAGCCTTATTCAGAGTGGCCTGCTACAGATCACTACATCATTTCCGACAAATCCGGCAACTTCATCAACAACGGTTTCAGACCCTCCTACAACTGCAGCAACTATTGTTCCCGACAATTCACCAGCACCATCAACAAATACTTCACCTATCCTTCCAAATGATCAGTTTTCAACAGTTTCTCCTGCTACAACTTCAGCTTCATTCCATTTCGAATCTCCGTCAGCAACAACAACAGTCCTTCCAACAGAACCTCCTACAACACCAGCAATCAATCATGAAGATGTCTCCACTGTTACCATATTCTATGATCCTGAAAATAACTCCGCTTACCATTCAGAAGGTGCTGCTCCTACCAGAGCACCAGTTACAATCTTTTATGATCCACAAACAATTACAGTCCCTTCAGCAGCAGCAATCAGTCCAGTCACTGTCACGGTGCCTGGACCAGTACCATATGAAAGCAATAGGGCCATCCCTTGGCACTATGGCTCTGACGTGTACTGCGAAGGAAAAAGAATCACTCTTAAAACATCAGCACCTGCACCACAAGTAGATAATGTGGGGGGAGGCGGAGGCTTCACTCGAAGCGGACGTCTCTTTGCTTCACAAGTTCAAAGACCTACTGCCGAGGCAGAAGCTGCTGCCAAGGCAAAAGGAAAAGGCCCGGTGCAGGAAGATTCAGCTGCCAAAGAAACCCTGAAGACTCCGTTCGATCAGGAAGTTGATGAGTTTATGCGGATCATCAAAAAGAGCGATTATAAAGTTGTGGATCAGCTTCACCAGACGCCATCCAAAATCTCCATCCTCTCGCTGCTTATGTGCTCCGAAGCCCATCGGAATGCACTACTTAAAGTCCTGCACGCAGCTTACGTGCCTGAAGAGATTACTGTCAACCAGTTGGAGACCGTGGTTGGGAACGTTACTGCTAGCAATGGGCTAGGGTTTACCAATTCTGACTTGACAGCGGATGGCCGCAATCACAACAAAGCCTTGCACATAACCATGGAATGCAAAGGAGCTGTCCTTTCTCATGTGCTGGTGGACACAGGTTCTTCCCTGAATGTCTTACCAAAGAAGGCTCTGGTGAAGTTAGAATATGATGGATTGGCATTGAGACCCAACAACCTGGTGGTGCGAGCCTTTGATGGTTCGAAGAGATCGGTTCTGGGAGAGATTGAGCTGCCTATGACAATTGGCCCACAGACTTTTAAAACTATCTTTTATGTGATGGACATTCAGCCCGCCTACAGCTGTTTGTTGGGAAGACCCTGGATTCACGCCGCTGGCGCAATAACGTCTACCCTTCACCAAAAGTTAAAATTCGAGTGGGAAGGTCAAGTTGTCACAATCTGTGGAGAGGGGGACATTTTTGTCAGCCACCTGGCAACCTATAAATACATTGAGATGGATGGGGAGATCCATGAGACAATGAGCCAGGGGTTTGAAGCTTTGAATGTGAATGAAGCATCTGCTGTATCTGGTACTCCAATGTCGTCTTACCAACAAGCCCGGAAGGTTGTTGAAGAAGGAACTGCCCTAGGTTGGGGCAAGGTCTTAGCTGTGGAGGAGAAGAAGGACAAATTTGGGTTGGGTTACAGACCAACTCAACATCAAGCAAAGGCTGCTGCAGAGCCTGGTTTTGTCAGTGGGGGAATGCTTACCCCTGATGCTATCAACTGTCTGGAAGACGAGCTGGAAGAGGAGCGCAATCTGGAGAATTGGATTCGTCCAAAGATCCCGGGGAGCAGTGTCTCGAACTGGTCTTCCCAGGAAATTATAAGAGTTACTCATGCAGAGTAATTATTATTTCCTGTATATTTTTATAGCATGCATCAAAGTCTTGCATCTTGCCCAAGATGACAAGACTCATTTTGTAATCAGGGCCATCTGTACTTTTGTGCAAACAAGATTAAATTAATGAAATATCAGACATCTTTTTGCAAACGAGTCTTTTTCTTTTTTGCTCACTGTTTTTCCATTTTTCTTTTTGTACAAAAATAAATGGCGGTGTTTTCAAAATGATAACTTCATTTCACTTTTTTTCTAAAGCAAGATTAAAATCAATCACTAAAATGAACAAACTTAACCCTTGCAGAGAGTGCCATCCTGACAGCACCGACAACAGCACGGCTATGACATCGTATGACTTTGACAATCCAATCAATCAAGCTGATGAAGGGGTTGATGAAGAATATGAGCTTCCTGAAGAGCTAGCCAGGTTGTTGAGACAGGAGGAAAAGGTTATTACCCCTCACCAGGAGGAGATTGAAGTGATTAATCTTGGTACTGACGAAGACGTGAAGGAAGTTAAAATCGGGGCCTGCCTGCAAGACTCAGTGAAGAGACAACTGATAGATCTGCTTCAAGAGTATGTTGATGTGTTTGCTTGGTCGTATCAAGACATGCCAGGGTTGGATACCGACATTGTTGTACATAAGCTGCCTTTGAGGGAAGAGTGCCCACCAGTCAAGCAGAAGCTGCGCCGTACTCGTCCAGACATGGCTATGAAAATCAAGGAGGAGGTACAAAAGCAATGGGACGCCGGGTTCCTTGCTGTGACTAGCTATCCGCCGTGGGTTGCTAATATAGTACCTGTGCCTAAGAAGGATGGCAAAGTAAGAATGTGTGTTGACTACCGGGATCTGAACAGAGCCAGCCCGAAAGACGATTTCCCATTACCTCACATTGATGTATTGGTGGATAACACGGCTCAGTTCTCGGTATTCTCCTTCATGGATGGATTTTCAGGATATAATCAGATCAAGATGTCACCTGAAGACATGGAGAAGACAACGTTCATCACACCTTGGGGCACGTTCTGTTACAAAGTAATGCCATTCGGACTGAAGAATGCTGGCGCAACATATCAACGGGCTATGGTGACATTATTCCACGATATGATCCATAAGGAAATCGAGTGTTATGTGGATGATATGATCGCCAAGTCCCTTACAGAGGAAGATCACCTGGTGAATCTGCTGAAGTTGTTCAAGCGTCTGAGAAAGTACCAACTGAAGTTGAACCCCAACAAATGCACATTCGGGGTGCGATCTGGTAAGTTGTTGGGCTTTATTGTAAGCGAGAAAGGGATTGAAGTTGACCCTGATAAAGTCAAAGCTATTCAAGAAATGCCTGCGCCAAAAACAGAAAAAGAAGTTCGAGGGTTCTTGGGTCGATTGAACTACATCTCACGGTTCATATCCCACCTTACAGCAACCTGTGAACCCTTGTTCAAGCTGTTAAGAAAGGAACAAACGGTCAGGTGGAACGAAGACTGCCAGAGGGCTTTTGACAGGATCAAGGAATATCTGCAAGAACCTCCAATCCTCATGCCGCCAGTTGAAGGAAGACCTCTGATTATGTACTTGACAGTATTAGAAGAATCAATGGGGTGTGTGCTGGGCCAGCATGACGAGTCTGGTCGAAAAGAGTATGCAATATACTACCTAAGCAAAAAGTTTACCGACTGTGAACAGCGTTATTCACTGCTCGAGAAAACTTGCTGTGCTTTAGCGTGGGCTGCTCGCCGACTGAGACAGTATATGTTGACCCACACTACCTTATTAATCTCAAAAATGGATCCAGTTAAGTACATTTTCGAAAAGCCAGCTCTTACCGGACGGGTTGCAAGATGGCAGATGATTCTTACAGAATACGACATACAGTACACTTCTCAGAAAGCCATCAAAGACAGTGTGCTATCTGAATATCTTGCTGAGCAACCCATTGATGACTACCAGCCTATGAGATTTGACTTCCCTGATGAAGACATCATGTTCATTAAAGCAAAAGACCATGAAGAGCCTATTCACACTGAAGGGCCTGACCCGGAAGAAGAATGGACCATGATGTTTGATGGGGCTGTTAACATGAATGGTCGCGGTGTTGGTGCAGTACTTATTACACCTAAAGGAGTTCACATGCCTTTCTCAGCAAAACTCACTTTCAACTGCACTAACAACGAAGCTGAATACGAAGCTTGCATTATGGGTCTTGAGGAAGCCATTGACCTTAGGATCAAAACATTGACCATATTCGAAGATTCAGCTTTGGTAGTTAATCAAACCAACGGAAAATGGTACACCCACCAAGATCATCTGATACCTTACAGGGATTATACAAGAAGGTTGTTGACGTTCTTCACAACGGTCAAACTTGAGTATATCCCTCGAGACGAGAATCAGTTTGCAGATGCCTTGGCTACCATTTCGTTCATGATCAAAGTTCAAGCGGCTAACTTTGTACCTCAGATTTCAATATCAAGACTTGATAGACCAGCATATGTATTTGCAGCGGATGTTGTCAAAGATGATAAGCCTTGGTTTCATGACATTAAGAGCTTCTTGGAGGATCAAACATACCCACCTGGGGCATCTTCCAATGATAAGAAGACTTTAAGAAGGCTTGCTGGAAGTTTCTTTCTGAACACTGATGGGTCTTTATACAAGAGGAACTTTGACATGGTACTCCTCAGATGTGTTGATAGGACGGAAGCAGGTTTGTTGATGCATGAAGTGCACGAAGGCTCCTTTGGTACCCATGCTGGAGGACATGCAATGGCTAAGAAGTTGTTAAGATCAGGCTATTATTGGATCACAATGGATGCAGACTGTTGTGCCTATGCCAGGAAATGCCACAAATGCCAGATCTACGCAGATAAGGTGCATGTGCCTCCCAATCCTTTGAACATCATGTCTTCACCTTGGCCCTTTGCCATGTGGGGCATTGATATGATTGGCAAGATTGAGCCAACTGCTTCAAATGGTCACAAATTTATCCTGGTCGCCATCGACTATTTCACCAAGTGGGTTGAAGCAGCCTCCTACGCCAATGTTACAAGACAAGTGGTAGCCCGATTTCTGAAGAGAGATATCATCTGTCGGTATGGAGTGCCCGAGCGAATCATTACTGATAATGGTTCCAACTTGAACAACAAAATGATGGCAGAGCTGTGCCGGGACTTCAAGATCCAACATCCCAATTCTTCTCCTTACAGGCCAAAGATGATGGCGCTGTTGAGGCAGCGAATAAGAATATCAAGAAGATTGTGCAAAAGATGGTAGTCACATACAAAGACTGGCATGAAATGCTACCGTTTGCCTTGCATGGGTACCGCACGTCAATCAGAACATCCACTGGGGCAACACCGTATCAGCTTGTGTATGGTATGGAAGCAGTCCTACCTGTTGAAGTTGAATTACCCTCCCTACGGGTATTAATGGATGTTAAACTGAGTGAAGCAGAATGGGTTCGGTCCCGATTCGAACAACTGAGTTTGATCGAAGAGAAAAGATTAGCTGCAATCTGTCATGGGCAATTATATCAGAAGAGAATGAAGAGAGCCTTCGATCAGAAAGTCAGGCACCGAGAGTACCAAGTAGGGGATCTTGTGTTGAAAAGAATCCTCCCTCCTCATACAGACCACAGGGGCAAATGGACTCCCAATTATGAAGGACCATTCGTAGTAAAGAAAGTTTTCTCTGGTGGAGCACTGATGCTCAGTACCATGGATGGTGAAGATTTCCCGTCCCCTGTGAATTCAGATGCAGTTAAAAAATACTTCGCATAAAATGACCCGCTGGACATAAAAACAGAATGTAAGTCCAGGCAAAAATAGGGCATCCCGGCGAGTCAAAAACAGAATAAAAGACTCGGACAAAAGTAAGGGAAAATGAATAAAAATGTACACCCGCTGAGTTGAAAAGCCGCATTGGACAGCTCAGGCAAAAAATGGGTATCCCGATGGATTGAAAACCCGAAAGGGCGATCCATGCAAAATAAGGGAATAAGCGAACAACTGCACTCTGAATTCGTCTGTATCACTTACAACTTGATAAGCTACAAAGGATCAAGCTTCAATCAGAATCAACTCTCTCCAGAAAGCAAGACGAGAAGAACGTCATTGTCATACGAGTCATAGCAGAAGAGGAAGCTCCTTGAAAGCGTCGTCAGCATCGCCAGCATTTTGTTTCTCAATTTGTAACAATCTCTTCATTTCAGGAGATATGTTTCCTTGACTGTATCTTGCCAATTCAGGGCACATGAATTAATAAAATCAGATTTTCGGTCATGTTTCGTTTTTACATTTATGTTTTGCAAAGAGTTGTCTGATATCTCTAAAAATACAATTGCATAAGTACAGATGCCTTTCTCTAAAAATAAAAACACATGCTTACAGGGAATGTGATTATTCTCGAAGGTACTTAACTCCTATGACGGAATCCAGTAAGGGATACCTCGGGACCTTTTGTACGTTCCATTATCTTTGCAGGATTGCAGGTATCCAGAACGCAACTTGGGGCATGCAAGTTACATCTCAGCAAGCTGGCTAATCAACAAAAGATATCAGCATCCGAGATACTCTATCCCCAGCTGAGTTGCTCCCCATTGCTTTCCCCAGCAAAGTTGCCAAATCAACTAACAGGTTTAACACTCAGGATGTTTTCTCGCCAGCCGAGTTGCCTCTCATTACCCTCCCCAGCTGAGTTATCAACAGCATTCCCCAGCTGTAGTGCCAGCCATTCTTCCTCAGCAGAATGCAAAAATTAGGGAATCATCTCCCCACAGAGCTCCAGCCTCTATTCAGAAGAGCAGCGCATGAAGGATCACAACAGAGTACAGAAAGCTTCTGCAAACCCCAGCTGGGTCCCATATTATAAGGATATGTCAATCAGTGACCTATATCCCCAAGCAAGTGCATCATTAGATCTTCCAATGATCTCATCCCCAGCTGGGATGTTCACTTCAAGCAGATCATCCAGAGATCTTCGCGGCAACGGGATCCGAATCCTGGATCTGTGCCTCCTTGCATAATCATAGCATTCGCATCATATTCACCCCCCAGAGCGTAGCATTCCGTCTAATACGGAGCATTACGGCAAAAATCAAATGCATAGCATAATCATAAGTCATGTTGTGAATTGAACACTTGTGAATAATAAGCCGTTCATCATCATTATACAGAAATCCCCACCAGGGTCCCAGCAAAAGCAGTTGCCTTCTCAATCACAAACACCCTCATATACACCTTTTGGCACCCGTCCGTGTCATCTTTCCCCAGTAAAGTCGCCTGAACTTTCTCTACAAACAAAATCACCCGCATTACAGATACCTCCTGACACTCGTCCGTGTCATATCACCAGCAGAAAGCCGAAGACGTCCTCTTTGCACTCACATATACTTGTATATGCACTTTTCTTGACACCCGTCCGTGTCATATCCCCAGCGCAGTCGCTTACACCTTTATCACTCATATACTTGTTAATATTACACTTTTCTCTCTTGACACCCGTCCGCGTCACTCTCCCCAGCAATTAACACTCATCTATACATTATACAATACTCACTACTCATGGTACACTTATACCGATACTCGTCCGTATCTTGTATACATCATCACTATCCCCACAGATTCGACAGTAGTCCTTGTTCTTTGTTAACCAGTTGGTACTCGTCCGTACCATCATCTCAGAACATTGCGTCTAGTGTTTGTTTCTACATGATACTCGTCCGTATCATAGTCTTAAGGACGCTCGTCCGCATCCTTAATCCATACACCGTGTCAAACACTTATGTCTTCTTGGATATAGATACTCGTCCGTGTCTACTATTCCCCAGAAGAGTCCTTTCAGATGCAACACTCGTCCGTGTTCCTTGTTAACCAGTTGATACTCGTCCGTATCATTATCTCTGAACATGTGTCAGTTTGTTTCTACATGATACTCGTCCGTATCATAAGTCTTAAGGATGCTCGTCCGCATCTTTAATCTATACACAATACCAAACACTTATACCTTTTGTTTCTTGGATGTAAGCGCTCGTCCGTGTTTACTATATCCCCAGTGGATCACCAACAAATTTTCTTTTTATCTAACACTCGTCCTGTGTTATGATAACCCTGAGAGCAGCCGTACCCTGCTGAGTGGTCGTCCTCCACTTCTTGATGGTCGTCCTCCATCATGCTCATCCGATGGCCGTCCCCATCGTTGTTTTAGCAGCCGTCCCCTGCTAGGTGGTCGTCCTCCACCTTTTGATGATCGTCCTTCATCACTTTATCCAATGGCCGTCCCCATTGTTGATTTTGGTTATCTGGCATTCGTCCTATGTCATGACAAACCTCGAGAGCAGCCGTCCCCTGCTGAGTGGTCGTCCTCCACTTCTTGATGGTCGTCCTCCATCATGCTCGTCCGATGGCCGTCCCCATCGTTGACCTTTCCTATCCGATGGCCGTCCCCATCGTTGATATTTTCGGTAGCCGTACCCTGCCAGGTGGTCGTCCTCCACCTTTGATGGCCGTCCCCATCATATTTCTTTTATCCCCAACAGAGCAGCCGTCCCCTGCTAGGTGATCGTCCTTCACCTTTGATGGCCGTACCCCATCATCTGTTTATTTCATTCATTCTTTAACCCGATGGCCGTCCCCGTCGTGGTCCCTTTTCCTTTTAACCCGATGGCCGTCCCCGTCGTGGTCCCTTTTCTTTTTTAACCCGATGGCCGTCCCCATCGTTGGTTACTTTACCTTTATGAACTTGATGGCCGTCCCCGTCATGTTTCATTAATTTCCAGAGAATTTTACAGCTTTATCTTGATGGCCGTCCCCATCATGATTTTATTTTCCCCAGCTAGTCGGCCGTCCCCGTCTTGGCTTTACCTCTTATCCCCAGCATGTCGGTCGTCCCCGTCATCGCTTTGCTTCACACATTTTTACCCAGCAGTCGTCCTCTGCTCGACGGTCGTCCTCCGTCGCCTACATTTTACAATATACTTTGTTTTCCTTTTACAATCTATATCCCTTTTCTTCTTCATTCCGTGAGTGCAAATTTTGGACTGTCTTTGGTATTCAACCACAAGTTATCTTGTTTGCCTGTTAAGCCGTCGCTTACATCCTGCACAGCTAACTCATGTTTGAATAGGGGCAGCTGTAAACACCCCAAATTTGCCCTCACCCATTCACACCATGGCTTGTGATCATTTTCATATGCATAAACACAATCATATCATCTCATATTTCACTTTTTGTTTCACTGGATAGTTTCTAAGTCATCTGCATCTAGGGTTTGTGATCTGAGCAACCCCAAAGCATCTTGGGCCATTCCAAAGGCCACCAATCAATTCAAAGGGGTCCATGTGTTCTCTTATATCATATTCCATCTCCTCAAAGTCAAGAATTGCAGAGGAATCACAAGAACTAGGGTTTGAGTGGATGCAGATCCAGGATGAACTGCACAGTTGACCTAAAATTAGGGTTTTGGTTTCAGAGGCCATAACTCCAAATTTTTTGGTCATTCTTGTTTCCATTGATCTCTATATGGTATAGGGAGTATGCATATCAATTTTCATGAATAAATTCCATGGGGAAGTCATCTGATCAAGAGTTGACTTTTCAGACAAGTCAGTGTAAAATCAGGGCATCTGAGGCCCCCAATGACCCAACCAATGGGTGATCTTCATCATTTTGAGTGTATATGATCTTTATTTGATCATGGAAGAAGGTTGAAGTTCATAAAAATCAAGAATTTAGGGTTTTTGCAAATGTTGACTTTTTGGGCATAGTTGACTTTTCAAGAATGCATCATTTTAGGTCATTTTTCAAGCTTTGATTCTTGATCCAAAAATGCTTCAAATGGAAAAACTTTGGGCATGAAAGTTGTAGATCTCATCTTTCCCTTTTCAAAAAGTACAAGAACATGATCAAACTCTTCTTGGATCAAAAGTTATGGCAAGGCAAAGTTGGCAAAAATCATTGTTTTTCAAGTTATGCACTAAATGGAAATTTTGCAAAGTCATGAACCAATGCATTATGTGACTTCTAATTCATCTCAAACCAGCACACAAACTTTCTCTAAGCCACAAAATCAGATTTGAACCAAGATCACATGTGTTTAGTTCATGTAACAAGGCATTTTTATCATGTGAACCATAAAGTAACCAAGTTGCAAAACTCATGATCATGCTTCACCAACTTGCTGCATTGGTCCTTGAATCAAGCTGGCCTCACACACTCACCATGCTGCGCCAGCCCTAGCCTTTGTACTTGCCTAGAGTGAAGCCATACTTGCCTTACACAAAAGTTGACATTTTGGCAAAAGTAGCCACACCTATCACAGCAGGCCAAGTCACATCAACTGACCAATAGGCTTTGTTTATGTGGATCAAATGCTGGCCATAACACACTTCAAGCAAGGCTGAAGCTCTCACATTCACAACATTCACAAAAACACACCACATTGCATAAGCCTTCGAATTTCTCTCCACAGCCTGAAAACACTTCAACCACCTTCACCAATCATCTCACCTTGCTCCATAGACCACCCAGCAACCAAGAACCAAGCTTGAAACAGCCTGAACATCTCACTGCCATTTCTCACTCCATTTTGCAGTTTCATTCGAAACTCTCACCACAAACCACAAACACACAAACAAACACTCCAGACCTTCTCCATTCATCCTCAGGATCACAAACAACCATTCATCATGACCTGAAGCTCTCTATTTCACCATTGCCATTTCTGATCAAGCTTGAGCAGAAGCTGTCGAATCTCATTATCCAGCCAATACAAACTTCTTTTGAGCATTCAAGCATCTTCTGTGGACCAAGTGGAGTGGATTGCACAAGGAGAAGTGGCCAGAAAGTGCTCAAACTGAAAGCTCCAAATCTCAGGTAGCTCGAAAATAATTTTTTCAGAAATCATTTTTCTTGTTACAAACTTGTTCTATGTGATTCACTGATCATCCTGATGTTCTTAGTTTTTGAAATGGTTTTGTTTTGAGAGTTTAATTTGTCTCTGAAACCAGCGTGCCCTAGAACTTGTTCTCTTCGATTCAACTTGTTTAGGAAGAAGAAATTTGTTTTGAGAGAGGGGTTTGATTCGTGAGGATGTGAGGATCATTTCCCAATTCATAGATTTTGTTTTTGTTACGTTTTGAGAGAGTTGGTGAGTTTCCCGGTGAGGTGCTGGCCGGAGAAGACGACCGGAAGTCTTCTCCGGCCACCTGAGAGTGATTATGCCCTAATTGTGTAATTAACTCAAGTTTGAATCTGGAGCGTACGATCCCTTTGACCAGTTGACCTCCCGCGTGTGTGTGTGGTCTGGATCTCTCTGATTAGCCCTAATCCACGTGTTAAGACTAATTAATCATATTTTAATCAGAAGCAACCTGGACCCTTGGATAGCGCGCGTGGTCAAACTTTTTAAACTCAGAATCAATCTCCTCCACCCATTCTGCTTACTTTCAGTTTTATTTGTTTTTTATTTCATTTTATTTCAATTAACTTGCATAATTATTTTAAAATAGCAAAAAATACATAAAAATTATGAAACTTTTTCCTCTGAGTTTTAATAATTTTTATGACCCAAAAATATTTTTATTTTATTTTTCATCATTAAAAAAGTATTTTTAAATGTTTAAAAGATTATTTTTAATTGATTAATGGGAATTAATTAATTAAAAATACTTTTAGGTATTTAAAAATCACCAAAAAATTCATGAAATGTTCTAAGACATTTAGAAACATTGTCCAACCTTCAAACCAAATTTCTTTTTTGATCTTGATGCATTTTAAGAATTTTTCATTGAATTAAATCAATTTTTATGCATTATTTTGATCATAAGTTCAAAAAATCATTTCTGCCTATTGGAGAAGGTTGAGACATTGATTCTTCTTGCATTGTGTTATGTTTAGCATGTATTTTCAAAGATAAAATGGCCATGATTTGTTTCCTCATTTTCTAATTGTTTGGCATTTCTTTTGTTAAGAACCCTAAAAAACCCTAATAACTTAGAAAATTCATAACTCAAGATTGGTTGAGAGTTGAGAGTTCCCCTTTGGGCAGTGGTTCATTATAGGTTTAGGGTTTCTTTGGGTGGCATTTTCCATTTTTTTATCTTAGGGTTTGCTTCTGTTTTGGGTTTTTGTTTGATGTTTGATCCATGAACCCTAATTTGGGCTTTCTCTTGCATCCCTCTTGCATTCTCTTGCATAACATGACTTGTCTTTGCATTTTGTGCATTCTTGTGATTCATTTGACATCTTAAGACATGTAGGAGGCATGTTTGATCTTTGCATCACATATTTGCCATGCCATTTGCCTTGTATGTTTCATAACTTTCCATGTTCATTCATGCTCCTTAACTTGCATCATTTGCATTCATAATCTTGTATGAGCATCTCCATGTCTTGCCTCTTGTTTGCAGCACCTCATAGCATCATTTTCATCATCAACATGCTTCTGGTTTGGTCTAGCATCATACCATTTCATCTCATTTAGCATTGCATTGCATTTCTTTCTAACATTTCAGGTGGTAAGTAAACTTGGGAAGTGAATTTGCCTTCACTTCTCATAACTTTTCTTTTCATCTCTCTTGCATCCATTGCTGCATTCTTATATGTGTTTGAGTTTGAGCTTGCTCATTCTTCTTCCTCCCACTTTCTTTCTTCAAGTGACTTGACTTCTTGAATGAAGCAAGTCACTTTGCTTCTCTTGATCCTGTTCATCTGCTTCCTGGTGGTTCTTCTGAAGATTGCTCTTGAAAACCTCACAAACCTTAGGATCATCCAAGCATGACAATGAATTAGGGTTTTGATTAGTCCCCCCATAGTTTTTACCTTTGTGTCATCTCTTTGAGTCCTCTCTTCTCACCTCATAATCAGGGACTAAACCCTAAAGGCTTTAAGACTTTGTGATTAAGCTTATGCCTGCATCCTTCTCTTAGGATGGAGTGTATAACTTTAATCCTAAGTATTAAACCCTTTATGTGTTTAAATCTCTTAATCAATTCACTTAATAAATATCAAGACATCACACTTGTAACTTGGGCCTTGCATTAGGGTTCTAATTCTTCCTTAAGTGGTTAAGAAGGACTAACCCTAGTGTTAATGGACAAGTCCCCCTCGAGTTTGTCTTACAAATCATAAAACTCACTTCATCATCATACCATTAATCTAAAATCCACTTAATCAAAGGCTTGTTTTGTCATGGGTTTAATCCCTAATCATGGATTAAGTTGAGGAGTTTTTCTCAACTTAAACATTCTCATCTATTATCCTTCTATTAGGATGGTGTAATGAGTCTGTTTAATCCCTGATTATGGCTTAACCTCATTACTCAACACTAAACAAAAAACAACAAAAACATCTAATTAATCACAAATGGGTTAATGATCTTAATCCTACATCAAAGGTGATTAAGTGTGAGAATCTGACTTCACACTTAAGGTATTCTCATTACCCCTAATCAGAGGGAAGATGTGATGAGTTTACTAAATCCATTGGTTTAGGCTTAAGCTCATTATCTTATGACAAACTTCAAAAAGCAATAAAAGACTGAAAACTCAAAAACAAACAATAATCGTCTCCTCCGGGATTCTTTTCTCATCACCTTCACTCACAATCGAGAACTTGCTTCTTCCGTCTAATGCAAGACAGTTAGCACCTGAGCCAGACAGGTCATACACTTGAGCATAGACAAGTAAGCAGTTCACAAGTCAATTCATCTTTCAGTCTCTTTGGGTCGAACTACGGTGTTCTGACTTCCTCATTGCACGAGAGGATACGTAGGCATAACTTAACAGTTATCGAACAAAAGTCTCTGTATATCCCCCCTCTTTCAAGCTTTATTCTCTTAGCCTCATATTCTTGAGCACTTCATTCTTGTTCTCACACTGACACTGTATATATTACACTTCACATTCCTTTTACACTGACACCTGTACATCCTTTTCCAGCTCTTTGATACACAAATTGCACTGACACTACCCCTTTAAAACACAAATCTTTTAAGCGTGGATCCCGTCGAGTACGACGGACAATCTGGGTGCTAATACCTTCCCAGGTTGTAACCAACCCCCTTTCTCAGTCTCTCTGGTTCGCAAACCGTCTTATCCGTATCTTTCTAGGTCTATGCAGCATTGCCTTTCCTCAGGGATAAAAATGCCTAGCTGGCGACTCTTTCTTTTCCTGTGAGTTCACTCCTGTGTGTTCTCGCATCTCTTTCGCCGACCGTTCGCGTCTGTACCATATTTGAGCCCGGCCTCATTTATCGGGAGCGACAACGAGCTGGCACCGTTGTCTGAGATCTTTCCCATCTTCAATAAGCTTTCAATTCTCTCCCCGGCTATGACAACATCTGCAAAGCTAGTGGAAGAGAAAGCCGCCAACCTGTCAATATAGGTGCCCTGAAGGGTATTCATGAACATATCTGCCATTTCCCTTTCAGACATAGGGGGTTGAACAGCAGCAGCCAATTGCCTCCACCTTTGGGCGTATTCTCGGAAACTCTCCCTTGAGGACTGTGACATTCCCATTAGGAGGGTCCTGTTGGGTGCCATGTCGAGATTATACTGATACTGTCTGATGAAGGCCTCTGCCAGGTCCTTCCAGCATCTAATAGTTGCCCTTGTCAGATGGGAATACCATTCCCTAGAAGCTCCAGTCAAGCTATCTTCGAAGTAGAACATCCAAAGTTTCTCATCCATTGTATAGGCCTTCAGCCTTCCCAGAAATGATTGTAGATGAGTCCGGGGGCATGAAGTCCCATTATACTTTTCGAAACAAGGAGGTTTGAACTTATGGGGGATCCTGACCCCGTCTACCAAACCCATGTCCATGACGTCGAAGCCCAAAGAATTTTGAGACTCCAGTGATCTCAACTTCTCAGCTATTTCTTCCAATCGTCTATCATAAGTTCCCTCTCCGGCACCCATTACTGTAAATTGGTCCTCCTGAGGATCTTCTTGAAGTACTCTGGCTGCTGTGGCGGTCCCCTGAACATTTGCAGGAATGTTAATCTCAGGATGTAGATGTGGGCCAAACACAGGGGGATTAACATGTGGTTGCACCCTTTCATTGTTACTTGTGCCAGCAGTCCCCACATGGGGCTCATCTTGATTCCTCCCTTCTACCAAAGCTCTGAGCCTCTCCTGGCTTTGAGCTAAATTGTTCATCACTTCCATGAACTGTGTTATCTGAGTTCTCATCTCCAACCTTTCGTTGGCCATCTGGTTTCTGACCTCCGTAAGGTCTTGCTGCATCTGGTCCATCTGGATTCCCGGAAGGTTGTTTCTAGTTGGGTACCTGTGTGGCCTGTTGAGAGGAAATACCCGGCGGCGAGCAATAATTCCTGAGATTCACAACAGAGGTTAGCAACAACAAAACAAAAACCTACAAAACAAACAAAAGGGTTAGCATGCAATGCAGTTATGCTTATTTGTTCTCAAGGTATCCGGCTTGGTCTTCAGTTTTGACCCTTCCAGACCCTTGAAGATGCTGCTGTTGAAGTTGCTTTTAAAGTGACCCAGATGGAAACTAACACAAACATATTACAAAGGTGAAATAATACAATTTGTTCATTTTACAACACCAGCCCTCAAAGGGGGTCAAAATACATCACAAAAAGCAAAAGTACATGGAATAGGGATAACAACATGCAAATGATCAAACTCCAAGGCCAAACTCATCCTCACGAACTTCCTTAAGAAGTGCTTCGGTCACAGGATCAGCCGGATGCTCCGTAAGATTTCTGATGAGAAGGTTTCTTGTTGCAACAGCTGCAGTCAACTTCTTGTTCTGACTTTGGTCCTTGGACCTCTTCACTCCTGCTTTGATTTTCAGCTCTGATATTTCCTCCTGGGCTGCTGCCAGGGCTTTTTCCATCTGTTCCATCTTGTCTTGAACTCTCTTGTCTTCTAGAGTACGGGCCTCAGTGATCCGGACCCACCTGGCCTGACTCTCCTTCAGGTACAAGTCTGTTCTTGCTCTTTGGAACTGGGCTTCTTTACAAGCATTCTTCAGAATCTGCTCACCAGCTTTAGACTTGTTGATATAACCTCCAGACTTCTCAATTTTAGTCAAGTGTTCTATTCTCAATTTCTCCAATCTTTCAATCTCCCTCACACCTTCACTCCTCTCCCTGAGGGTCTTCTGCAAGGCTTGGGTTAACTTCTCATTCCTTTCCTTCAAGCTCTCAAACTCCTCCAAACTGATAGTGGCAGGGGGTGGTGCTGAAGATGACTCAGGCATGTCTTCTATGGTAAAGGGCACCCCAGAGAATTGGGCCCTAGCATGGGACCACTCATAATATTGGACTGATGCCACATTATTGCACTTCCCTAGAATGGTGACTCCCTTGGTTTGAACATGATCCCAGGCCCAGGCAGCCTGCCTAACAATTGCCAGACTAATCTTGTTCTCACAGTATAGGGTCTCAACCAAGTCTTGCTCCCTAGGAGTGTGGACCAGTGCATAGCCTAATTGCCTCCTGAACAGCAGAGGGTTATAATTGATACTTCCCTTGACCCCTATTAAAGGCACATTGGGAAAGTGCCCACAGCTTGTAATGATATCTCTGCCCTTGGTGCTTTGAGTACACCATCTGATGTCTGCTGAAGTGAGAGTAGTGAGCCTCTTAGCCCAGTTGCTTTGCTGATGAGGATTTAGGAATGCATCTGTCCTGGGTAGATGCTTAAGAAGCCAAGCATGGAATAATGGAGCACAACACCTCACTAGCCTTCCCCTCTGCTTCTCATTCTTCTGATGTACTGAGTAATAGAGATCTCCCAGCAAAGTTGGCACTGGGTTCTTCAGGATGAACAAATGGATTGCATTTTTGCTAATGAATCGAGGCTCATCTGCAAACAACACAATTCCATATACACTTAAGGCCAACAGAGCACAAACAGCTTTCCACTCCCCCAAGGAGGCCTTCAGACTAGCTTGAGAAATCAGGAAGTCCAGATGAAATCCAGGGATCCCAGCTTTAGAGGTCATGTGCTGCTCAATCAAAGCAGGTTCCAGGTGCAGAGCTTTTGCTACCTCTCCACTGCTTGGGAAAGCCATCTCAGGATTGAAAGGGATTTCTCTCCTGATAGGTAGACCAACCAAAGATGAGTATTCTTCCAAAAGAGGGCCCAACTGAAAGTCTTGAAAGGTGAAACATCTCAATGGGGGGTCATAGAACTGAATACAGGTATGGATCAGGCTTCTCTGAGATGGGTCCAGATCCATGACCAAGTCAAGTATATCCCCATAATGCTCCTTGAACAAAGGTATGTGATCTGGGGTGATCAGGGTTTGGATCCTCCTGATGTCTGATAAGTCTGGTTGGAAGAAATGATAGGTGATATTGCTTTTCTTTGGAGCCATGATGCTGAAGACTGAGTAGAGTGCTGATGAAGATGCTGAGGAATGGGCCACTGACTGGCTAGTGCAAGTAACTGAAGTATATGGCTGACAAGCTGAAGCAAGTGCTGGTGGAGATAGGTCAGTAATGCAGATGGGGTCAAAACCAAAACCAGATGAAAATGGATACCCTGAAACACAAATAAGCAAATGTTAATATGATGCAATGAGTATGTATGCAAATGAAATGCAAGGGTTTGTGACTGAGCTGGATCTGATCAAAATGCCCTGATATAAGTCCATGTGTGTTCAAGAATTCCAGATGGAGGTCTAAAAATCCAGTAACCAGGGTGGGGGGCTCAAATAAAGAGCCACAAGTCCAGGGTTTTAGAATCACAAGAACTGTCCAACATGGAGTATTCTTAGCAAAGTCAAAGTAACAGGGTATTCTGAGGTCAAGGTACCTGCAAACCTGTAAACAGCCCAACCCCCTCACAGGTGGTGATCTAGAACAAGGATCCTCAGACTTGGATCAGTTATGAGAAGTGTAAACACTTCTAACCCGGAGGTACAGTGTTTACAATAACCATAACAATTCCTCCTCTAATTCACCTCAGTTTCTGAAGGTTAATACTAAAAGGTCATCCAGACTTAGCAGGCTTCCCAGATAGCCCTAGCATTGCAGGAAATCTGCAACACAGAGTTCTCAAGAAGAAACCCATATCTGAACCGTGTTTCATATTCCCGCACCAGACCGAAATGGAATGGGAAAGAATATGATTCACTCTAGCCTAGGTGTCACTCAGGTCCCAGGTATAGGACCTTAACTCTCAATGAATCACCCACCCACCAAGGCAAATAACCAGATCCAGCCAGCAGCAATGACAGTATGATATAAAAACAGTAAAGAAAGCAATAAATAAAGCTGTACAGAAAGCAATAAATAAAGCAAATATACACATACAGACAGCACATAACACCCCCAATAAACACAAATCAAATAAGCGCTAGGAGGAACCCACAAAAAGAACCAGAAGCCCTGGTTGCAGTATAAGGGTCCCCAGCAGAGTCGCCAAGCTGTCGCTCCCGACAAATGAAAACTGGTTCAGATGAAGGTACAGACGCGAACGGTCGGCGAGAGGGACAATGAGAACACACAGCCGTGAACTCACTGTAGATGAATAGAGTCGCCAGCTAGGCATTTTTATCCCGGAGGAAAGGTAATGCTGCATAGACCTAGAAAAAGATGGATAAGACGGTTGCGAACCAGAGAGACTGAGAAAGGGGGTTGGTTACAACCTGGGAAGGTATTAGCACCCAGATTGTCCGTCGTACTCGACGGGATCCACGCTTAAAAGATTTGTGTTTTAAAGGGGTAGTGTCAGTGCAATTTGTGTATAAGATAGCTGGAAAAGGATGTACAGGTGTCAGTGTAAAGTGTATAAGGGATATGAAGTATGAAAGTGTCAGTGTAAGAAAGGAGTGAAATGCTCAAGATCATGAGGCTAAAGAATGAAGCTAGAAGGAGGGGGGAATGTACAGAGACTTTTGTTCGATAACCGTTAAGTTATGCCTACGTATCCTCTCGTGCAATGAGGAAGTCAGAACACCGTAGTTCGACCCAAAGAGACTGAAAGATGAATTGACTTGTGAACTGCTTGCTTGTCAATGCTCAAGTGTATGATCTGTCTGGCACAGATGCAAACTGTCTTGCATTAGACGGAAGAAGCAAGTTCTCGTTTGTGAGTGAAGATGATGAGAAAAGAATCCCGAAGGAGACGATTATTGCTTGTTTTTGTGTTTTCAGTCTTTTATTGTTTTTGGAAGTTTGTCATAAGTTAATGAGCTTAAGCCTAAACCAATGGATTTAGTAAACTCATCACATCTTCCCTCTGTTTAGGGGTAATGAGAATACCTTAAGTGTGAAGTCAGATTCTCACACTTAATCACCTTTGATGAAGGATTAGGATCATTAACCTACTTGTGATTATTTAGATGTTTTTGGTGTTTTTGTTTAGTGTTGAGTAATGAGGTTAAGCCGTAATCATGGATTAAACAGACTCATTACACCATCCTAAAAGAAGGATGATAGATGAGAATGTTTAAGCTGAGGAAAACTCCTCAACTTAATCCAAGATTAGGGATTAAACTCATGACAAAACAAGCCTTTGATTAAGTGGATTTTATTTAATGACATGGTGATGAGGTGATTTTTTATGATTTGTAAGACAACTTGAGGGGGACTTGTCCATTAACACTAGGGTTAGTCCTTCTTAACCACTTAAGGAAGAATTGGAACCCTAATGCAAGGCCCAAGTTACAAGTGTGATGTCTTGATATTTATTAAGTGAATTGATTAAGAGACTTAAACACATTAAGGGTTCAAGACTTAGGATTAAAGTTATACACTCCATCCTAAAAGAAGGATGCAGGCATAAGCTTAATCACAAAGTCTTAAAGCCTTTAGGGTTTAGTCTCTGATTATGAGGTGAGAAGAGAAAACTCAAAGAGAGACACAAAGGTAAAAACTATGGGGGGAGACTAATCAAAACCCTAATTCATTGTCATGCTTGGTTGATCCTAAGGTTTGTGAGGTTTGCAAGAACAATCTTCAGAGGAGCCACCAGGAAGCAGATGAACAAGATCAAGAGAAGCAAAGTGACTTGCTTCATTCAAGAAGTCAAGTCACTTGAAGAAAGAAAGTGGGAGGAAGAAGAATGAGCAAACTCAATCTCAAACACATATAGGAATGCAGCAATGGATGCAAGAGAGATGAAAAGAAAAGTTATGAGAAGTGAAGGCAAATTCACTTCTCAAGTTCACTTACCACCTGAAATGTTAGAAAGAAATGCAATGCAATGCTAAATGAAATGAAATGACATGATGCTAGACCAAACCAGAAGCATGTTGATGATGATTATGATGTTATTAGGTGCTGCAAACATGAGGCAAGGCATGGAGATGTTCATACAAGATCATGGATGCAAATGATGCAAGTTAAGGAGCATGAACAAGCATGAAATGTTATGAAGCATACAAGACAAATGGCATGGCAAATATGTAATGCAATGATCAAACATACTTTCTATATGTCTTAAGATGTCAAATGAATCACAAGAATGCATAAAATGTAAAGACAAGTCATGTTATGCAAGAGAATGCAAGAAGGATGCAAATGAAAGCCCAAATTAGGGTTCATGGATCAAACATCAAACAAAAACCCAAAACAGAAGCAAATCCTAAGATAAAAAATGGAAAATGCCAACCAAAGAAACCCTAAACCTCTAATGAACCACTGCCCAAAGGGGGACTCTCAACTCTTAACCAATCTCAAGATATGAATTTCCTAAGTTATTAGGGTTTTTTAGGGTTCTTAACAAAAGAAATGCCAATCAATTTGGAAATGCAAGAACAATTCATGGCCATTTAATCTCAAAAACTACATGCTAAACACAATGCAATGCAAGGAGAATCAATGTCCAACTCCTCATGAATAGGCAGAAATGATTTTTTGAACTTATGATCAAAATAATGCACAAAAATGATTTTAATTCAATGAAAAATTCTCAAAATGCATCAAGATCAGAAAAGAAATTTGGTTTGAAGGTTGGACAATGTTTCTAAATGTATTAGAACATTTCATGAATTTTTTGGTGATTTTTAGATACCTAAAAGTATTTTTAATTAATTAATTCCCATTAATCAATTAAAAATAATCTTTTAAATATTTAAAAATACTTTTTTGATGATAAAAAAATAAAATAAAAATATTTTTGGGTCTTAAAAATTAATAGAACTTTTAAGAAAAAGTTTCATAATTTTTATGTATTTTTTGCTATTATAAAATAATTATGCAAATAAAAGGAAAAGAAATGAAATTAAATTAAAATAAAATGAAAGGTAATCAGAAAGGATGGCTGAGATGCAATCTGGGAGAGAAGCAGTTGACTACGCGCCAGATCCTGTGGCCCACGTTTAAACTGACTTAAACTTAATTAATTAAATAAATTAAAGTGATTAGGGTTTAATGACCACATCTGGACCCTTCATGCGCGCGGCAAGTCAACGGGTCAGAGCAATCCTACGGACGAAATTCAAACTGCATTAATTACAGGGATTAAGCCCTAACCATTTTCAGGTGGCCGGAGAAGACCTCCGGTCGTCTTCTCCGGTGGGAAGTCCACCTGAAAATCTCCAAAACCTCTCAAAACGTATCAAAAATGAAATCTAAGCATACCAAAATGATTCCCATGATCCCCTGAATCAAAACCCTAAGACATAACAAATTTATTCTTCCTCAAATCCACGAATCAAGCAAAACAAATTTTAGGGCACGCAGGTTTCAGAAGCAAATTAAATACTCATTTCAAAGCCATTCCAAAAACTAAAAACACCAGGATGCTCAGGACAACACAAAGAACAAGTTTGTAACAAGAAAAATGATTTCTGGAAAAATAATTTTCGAGCTACCTGAGATTTGGAGCTTTCAGTTTGAGGACTTTCTGGCCACTTCTCCTTGTGCAATCCACTCCACTTGGTCCACAGAAGATGCTTGAATGCTCAAAAGGAGTTTAAGTTGGCTGGATAATGAGATTCGAAAGCTTCTGCTCAAGCTTGATCAGAAATGGCAATGGTGAAATAGAGAGCTTCAAGTCATGGTGAATGGTTGTTTGTGATCCTGAGGATGAATGGAGAAGGTCTGTGGTGTTTGTTTGTGTGTTTGCAAGCTGTGGTGAGAATTTCGAAGAGAAATGCAGGCTGAGGTGAGAAATGGTTATGGAGTATTCTGGTTGTTTTAGGCCTGGGTTCTTGGTGCTGGGTGGTCTATGGAGCAAGGTAAGATGATTAGTGAAGTTGGCTTGAGTGTTTTGTGGCTGTGGAAAGAGATTCGATAGAAAATGCAATGTGGTGTGTTTTTGTGAATGTGATGAATGTGTGAGTTTCAGGCTTGCTTAGTTAGTGTTATGGCTTGCCAAAGGATACAATAAACAAATGCAAGTGGCCAGAGGATGTGACATGGCCTGTGGTGATTGGGATGTTTGCTTTTGCCAAAAGTCAAAAATCTTGTAAGAGAGGCATGGGCTTGATACTAGCTTGGTACAAAGGCTAGGGCTGGCGCAGCATGGTGTGGTGAGAGAGCCAGCAAGGTTCAAAGGCCAAGGCAGCAAGTTGAGGGAAGTGTCATGAGTGTTTTGCAACTTGGTTACTTTATGGATTTTCATGATAAAAATGTCTTGTTACATGAACTAAACACATGTGAACCTTGGTCAAATTCTGATTTTTGTGACTTAGAGGATGTTTGTGTAATGGTTTGAAATGAACTAGAGGTCACAATTGGCTTTGGTTCAAGACTTTGCAAAATTTCCATTTGAAGCATGCCTTGAAAATCAATGATTTTTGCCAACTTTGCATTGCCATAACTTTTGATCCAAGAAGAGTTTGATCATGTTCTTGTACTTTTTGAAAAGGGAAAGATGAGATCTACAACTTTCATGACCAAAGTTTTTCCATTTGAAGCCTTTTTGGGTCATGAATCAAGGCTTGAAAAATGACCTAAAATGATGCATTCTTGAAAAGTCAACTATGCCCAAAAAGTCAACATTTGCAAAAACCCTAAATTCTTGATTTTTATGAACTTCAACCTTCTTCCATGATCAAATAAAGATCATATACACTCAAAATGATGAAGATCACCTATTGGTTGGGTCATTGGGGGCCTCAGATGCCCTGATTTTGCACTGACTTGTCTGAAAAGTCAACCCTTGATCAGATGACTTCCCCATGGAATTTCTTCATGAAAATTGATATGCATACTCCCTATACCATATAGAGATCAATGGAAACAAGAATGACCAAAAAAATTGGGGTTATGGCCTCTGAAACCAAAACCCTAATTTTCAGTCAACTGTGCAGTTCATCCTGGCTCTGCATCCACTCAAACCCTAGTTCTTGTGATTCCTCTGCATTTTTGACTTTGAAGAGATGGAATATGATACAAGAACACACATGGACCCCTTTGAGTTGATTGGTGGCCTTTGGAATGGCTCAAGAAGCTTTGGGATTGCTCAGATCACAAACCCTAGGTGCAGATGCCTTAGAAACTATGCAGTGAAACAAAAGTGAGATATGAGATGATATGTTTGTGTTTATGCATATGAGATGATCACAAGCCATGGTGTGAATGGGTGAGGGCAAATTTGGGGTGTTTACAGGGAGCTGGGGATGAGGCCTATGACAGAAGGCTGGATGAAATTGCTGAAAAATTAAGGTCCTTGGAGTCTCAGAACTCTTTGGGTTTTGATGTTATGGACATGGGCTTAGTGGACGGGGTCAGGATTCCCCATAAGTTTAAACCACCGTGCTTTGAGAAGTACAACGGGACTTCCTGCCCACGGACCCACTTGCAATCCTTTCTGGGGAGGTTGAAGGCATATACCATGGATGAAAAGCTATGGATGTTTTATTTCGAGGATAGCTTAACGGGAGCTTCAAGGGAATGGTACTCTCATCTGACCAGAGCAACCATCAGGTGTTGGAAGGACTTGGCTGAGGCCTTTATTAGACAATACCAGTATAATTTGGATATGGCACCCAACAGGACCCTCCTGATGGGGATGTCACAGTCATCCAAGGAAAGCTTCCGGGAGTACGCCCAGAGGTGGAGACAGCTAGCTGCTGCTGTCCAGCCACCTATGTCAGAGAGGGAGATGGCTGATATGTTTATGAACACCCTCCAAGGGACGTACATTGATAGGCTAGCTGCTTTTTCTTCTACCAGCTTTGCAGATGTCGTTATAGCTGGAGAGAGAATTGAGAGCCTATTAAAGATGGGCAAAATTTCTGACAACGATGCCAGCTCATCCAGCAACACAAGAAAGCCTTTTGTGGGCCCAAGAAGAACTGGTGAGACCAATGCTATCCATGCCAGCAGAGGCAGACCCCAATATGTTCATAGGTCTGTGGCAGCAGTCACCATTCCCGCTCCAATTCATCCACAACCAGCTTATCAACCACAGCAACAAAATTATCAGCAACAAACTCAGTATCCTCCTCAGAGAAACTACAACAACACCAACAACAACAATCAGCAGAGACCGTTTCAATAGAGACCTTCTCAGGCCAATAGGGTGATCGATCTGATCCCTATGCCTTATGCCACATTACTGCCACAACTCCTAAAACTCAACCTGGTTGAGCTAAGGACATTGGCCCCTCCAGATCCTGCCAGTCTACCCAGAAATTACGACGCTAGCGCCAGGTGTGCTTTTCATTCGAATGCACCTGGCCATAGTACAGAGAAGTGCAGAGCTTTGCACATGAAGGTACAGGACTTGGTAGATTCTAAGGCTCTAAACTTTGCACCGCCACCAAATGTTAGCAAGAACCCTATGCCAAACTATGGTGGCCCCAGGATCAATGCTATTGAAGAAGACGAGCCGTCTTACTTGATAACCAGTGTGGGTCGGATTCAGACACCTTTGGTAGAGATCAAAGCTCAACTCCTTGAATGTCAAATATTCCCGAGATGTGAGTTAGGGTGTGCTTATTGCAACATTTCAGTGAATGGTTGTAATAACTTGAGAGATGGCGTAGATGGTCTCATCCAGAGTGGCCTGCTTCAAATCACAACATCAATACCTACCAATCCAGCAATCTCCTTAACAACAATCCCCGAGTCTTCTACAAATACAACAACCATTGTTCCAAGCAACTCTTCAATCTCATCAACAAAAGCTTTATCTGTTACTTCAACGGACCACATATCAGCAAACATCCCTTCTACAACTTCAGCACCCCTTCATTCATAATCTCCTACAACAACAACACCCATTCATCCAATAATGTCTCCTACAACTTCAGCAGCAAATGTCTCAACAGTTACAATTTATTATGATCCTGAAAATGGTTCTGCCTACAACTCACAAAATGCCATTCCTATCAGAGCACCAGTCACAATATACTATGATCCACATACTATCATGGTCCCTTCTGCAGCTGCTATCAGTCCAGTCACTATCACAGTGCCTGGGCCAGTGCCTTATGAAAGCAGTAATGCCATCCCTTGGCATTACGGCTCTGATCTATACTGCGAAGGACGGAAAATCACTCTTGAATCAGCAACTTCTTCACCATAATAGACAATGTGGGAGGAGGCGGAGGCTTCACTTGAAGCGGACGTCTTTTTGCCCCGCAAATTCAAAGACCCACTGCTGAAGAAGAAGTTGCTGCCAAGGCAAAAGGGAAGAGCATGGTGCAAGAAGAGAAAATTGTTAAAGAAGCTTTGAAAACACCTTTCGATCAAGAGGTTGACGAATTCATGAGAATCATCAAGAAAAGTGATTACAAAATAGTGGACCAGCTTCACCAGACGCCTTCCAAGATCTCCATTCTATCATTGCTCATGTGCTCCGAGGCTCATCGGAACGCACTACTAAAAGTCTTGCACGCAGCTTATGTGCCAGAAGAGATCACAGTCAATCAGTTGGAAGCTGTGGTTAGGAATGTTAATGCTAGTAATGGACTAGGGTTTACCAACACTGATTTAACTACGGAAGGCCGCAATCACAACAAGGCTTTGCACATTACCATGGAGTGTAAGGGTGCAGTTCTTTCCCATGTACTGGTAGACACAGGGTCATCCCTCAATGTTTTACCTAAAAAAGCCCTTGTGAAGCTGGAGTATGAAGGATTGGCATTACGGCCCAGCAACTTGGTAGTAAGAGCCTTTGACGGTTCTAAGAGATCAGTTCTGGGGGAAATTGAGTTGCCTATAACGATTGGCCCACAAACTTTCAAAACGACCTTCTACGTGATGGACATTCAGCCTGCCTACAGCTGTTTGTTGGGTAGACCATGGATTCATGCCGCTGGCGCAGTTACGTCTACCCTTCACCAGAAGTTAAAATTCGACTGGGAGGGCCAAGTCGTTACTATATGTGGAGAGGAAGATATCTTTGTCAGCCATCTGGCTACATACAAATACATTGAGATGGATGGGGAGATCCATGAAACGATGAGTCAAGGGTTTGAGGCCTTGAACATAAATGAAACATCTGCTGTACCTGGAACCTCAATGACATCTTATCAACAAGCCCGGAAGGTTGTTGAAGAAGGGACTGCCCAAGGCTGGGGCAAATTGTTACCTGTGGAGAAGAAAGAGGATAGATTTGGGTTGGGTTACAAACCAACTCAACAAGATCAAGCAGAGGCTGCTAAGGAGCCCAAATTTGTTAGTGGGGGAGTGCTCACCCCTGATGTTGTCAACAACTTGGAAGATGAGTCGGAAGACGACCGCAACCTGGAGAGTTGGATACGTCCAAAGATCCCGGGGAGCAGTATCTCAAACTGGTCTTCCCAGGAAATTATAAGGGTTACTCCTGCAGAGTAATTATTATTTCCTGTATTTTTAAGCATGCATCAAGTCTTGCATCTTGCCCAAGATGACAAGACTCATTTTGTAATCGGGCCATCTGTAATTTTTGTGCAACAAGATTAATCAATGAAATATCAGACATCTTTTGCAAATGAGTCTTTTTTCTTTTCCGCTCACTGTTTTTCCATTTTTCTTTTTGTACAAAAAATAAATGGCAATGTTTTCAAAATGACAACTTTATTTCACTTTTCTAAACAAGATTAAAATCAAATCACTAAAATGAACAAACTGAACCCTTGCAGAGTGTGCCTTCCAGACCGCACCGACAACAGCACGGCTATGACTTCGTATGACTTTGACAATCCAATCAATCAAGCTGATGAAGGGGTTGAAGAAGATTATGAGCTTCCTGAAGAGCTAGCCAGATTGTTGAGACAAGAGGAAAGGGTTATCACTCCTCATCAGGAGGAGGTAGAGACGATCAATCTTGGTACAGATGAAGACGTGAAAGAAGTTAAAATCGGGGCCTGCTTACAAGACTCAGTGAAGAGACAACTGATTGACCTGCTTCAAGAGTATGTGGACGTGTTTGCTTGGTCTTATCAAGATATACCAGGGTTGGACACCGACATTGTTGTGCACAAGCTGCCTTTAAGAGAAGACTGCCCACCGGTTAAACAGAAATTGCGCCGCACTCGCCCAGACATGGCAATGAAAATCAAAGAAGAGGTACAAAAGCAGTGGGACGCCGGGTTCCTTGCTGTAACTAGCTATCCGCCGTGGGTTGCTAATATAGTGCCTGTGCCTAAGAAAGATGGCAAAGTAAGGATGTGTGTTGATTACCGGGATCTGAACAGAGCCAGCCCGAAAGATGACTTCCCATTACCTCACATCGATGTATTGGTGGATAACACGGCTCAGTTTTCGGTATTCTCCTTCATGGACGGATTTTCAGGATACAATCAGATCAAGATGTCTCCTGAAGACATGGAGAAGACAACCTTCATCACACCCTGGGGCACGTTCTGTTACAAGGTGATGCCATTCGGATTGAAGAATGCTGGTGCAACGTATCAACGGGCTATGGTAACATTATTCCATGACATGATCCATAAAGAAATCGAATGTTATGTGGATGACATGATTGCCAAGTCCCTCACTGAAGAAGACCACCTGGTAAATCTGCTAAAGCTATTCAAGCGTCTGAGGAAGTACCAACTGAAGTTAAACCCCAACAAATGCACATTCGGGGTGCGATCCGGTAAGCTGCTGGGATTTATTGTGAGTGAGAAAGGGATTGAAGTTGACCCTGATAAAGTCAAAGCCATTCAAGAAATGCCTGCACCGAAGTCAGAAAAAGAAGTTCGAGGGTTCTTAGGACGATTGAACTACATTTCAAGGTTCATATCTCACCTTACAGCAACCTGCGAACCTTTGTTCAAATTGTTGAGAAAAGAACAAACGGTCAGGTGGAACGAAGACTGCCAGAAGGCTTTTGACAAGATCAAAGAGTACTTACAAGAGCCTCCAATCCTTATGCCTCCAGTTGAAGGAAGACCTCTGATCATGTACTTGACAGTATTAGAAGAGTCAATGGGGTGTGTGTTGGGCATGCATGACGAGTCTGGTCGAAAAGAGTATGCAATATACTACCTAAGCAAAAAGTTTACCGACTGTGAACGACGTTATTCACTGCTCGAGAAAACTTGCTGTGCTTTAGCGTGGGCTGCTCGCCGACTGAGACAGTATATGTTGACCCACACTACTTTGTTGATCTCAAAGATGGACCCAGTCAAGTACATTTTTGAGAAGCCAGCACTTACCGGACGGGTTGCAAGATGGCAAATGATCCTCACAGAATATGACATTCAATACACATCTCAGAAAGCCATCAAGGGCAGTGTATTGTCTGAATATCTTGCTGAGCAACCTATTGATGATTACCAGCCTATGAGATTTGACTTCCCTGATGAAGACATCATGTTCATAAAAGCAAAAGATCATGAAGAGCCTGTTCACACTGAAGGGCCCAACCCGGAAGAAGAGTGGACTATGATGTTTGATGGGGCTGTTAATATGAATGGTTGTGGTGTTGGTGCAGTACTCATTACACCTAAAGGAGTTCACATGCCTTTCTCGGCAAAACTCACCTTTAACTGCACTAACAACGAAGCTGAATACGAAGCTTGCATTATGGGTCTTGAGGAAGCCATTGACCTCAGGATCAAGACATTGACTGTATTCGGAGATTCAGCTCTGGTAATCAATCAAACCAACGGCAAATGGTACACCCACCAAGATCATCTGATACTTTACAGGGATTATACAAGGAGGTTATTGACTTTCTTTACAACGGTCAAGCTTGAGTATATCCCTCGAGACGAGAATCAATTTGCAGATGCTCTTGCCACCATTTCATCCATGATCAAAGTTCAAGCTGCCAACTTTTTACCTCAAATCTCAGTGTCCAGACTCGACAGACCAGCATATGTATTCGCAGTAGATGTTGTCAAGGATGGTAAGCCTTGGTTCCATGACATTAAGTGCTTCTTGGAGGATCAAACATACCCACCTGGGGCATCTTCCAATGATAAGAAGACTTTGAGAAGGCTTGCTGATAGTTTCTTCCTGAACACTAATGGTTCCCTGTATAAGAGAAACTTTGATATGGTGCTCCTCAGATGCGTTGATAGAACAGAAGCAGACTTGTTGATGCATGAAGTGCACGAAGGATCCTTTGGTACCCATGCGGGAGGACATGCAATGGCTAAGAAGTTGCTAAGATCAGGTTATTACTGGATCACAATGGATGCAGACTGTTGTGCCTACGCCAGAAAATGCCATAAATGCCAGATTTATGCGGATAAGGTGCATGTGCCTCCCAATCCTTTGAATGTGATGTCTTCACCCTGGCCCTTTGCTATGTGGGGCATTGACATGATTGGCAAGATTGAGCCAACTGCTTCGAATGGCCACAGATTCATCCTGGTCGCCATTGACTATTTCACCAAGTGGGTCGAAGCAGCATCCTATGAAAATGTTACCAGGCAAGTGGTAGCCAGATTTATGAACAGAGATATCATCTGTCGATACGGAGTTCCCGAGCGAATCATTACTGATAATGGTTCCAACTTAAACAATAAAATGATGGCAGAACTATGTCGGGACTTCAAGATCCAACACCACAATTCTTCTCCTTACAGGCCAAAGATGAACGGCGCTGTCGAGGCAGCTAATAAGAATATCAAGAAGATTGTGCAGAAGATGGTAGTTACGTACAAAGACTGGCATGAGATGCTACCATTTGCCTTGCATGGGTACCGCACATCAATCAGAACATCCACTGGGGCAACACCGTATCAGCTTGTATATGGTATGGAAGCAGTCTTACCTGTTGAAGTTGAATTACCCTCCCTAAGGGTACTGATGGATGTTAAGCTGAACGAAGCAGAATGGGTCCGATCCCGATACGAGCAACTGAGTCTGATTGAAGAAAAGAGGCTGGCTGTAATCTGTCATGGGCAGCTATATCAGAAGAGGATGAAGAGAGCCTTCGATCAGAAAGTCAGGCACCGAGAGTACCAAGTATGAGATCTTGTGCTGAAGAGAATCCTCCCTCCGCATACAGACCACAGGGGAAAGTGGACTCCGAATTATGAAGGACCATTTGTAGTAAAGAAAGTTTTCTCGGGTGGAGCACTCATGCTCAGTACTATGGATGGTGAAGACTTCCCATCTCCTGTGAATTCAGATGTAGTTAAAAAATACTTCGCATAAAATGACCCGCTGGACATAAAAACAGAATGTAAGTCCAGGCAAAAATAGGGCATCCCGGCGAGTCAAAAACAGAATAAAAGACTCGGGCAAAAGTAAGGGAAAGTAAACAAAAAAAATGTACACCCGCTGAGTTGAAAAGCCGCATTGGACAACTCAGGAAAAAATGGGTATCCCGATGGATTGAAAACCCGAAAGGGAGATCCATGCAAAATAAGGGAATAAGCGAACAACTGCATTCTGAATTCGTCTGTATCACCGACAACTTGGTAAGCCTCGAAAGGGTCAAGCTTCTGTCAGAATCAGCCTTCTTCAGAAAGCAAGATGAGAAGAACGTCAAAAGTCATAAGAGTCATAGCAAAAGAGGAAGCTCCTTAAAGCGTCGTCAACATTGCCATCATTTTTGTTTCTCAATTTGTAACAATCTCCTCATTTTTGGAGATATGTTTCTTTGACTGTATCTCGCCAATTCAGGGCGCATGAATTAATGAAATCAGATTTCCAGTCATGTTCGTCTTATACATTTTATTTGCAAAATGTCTGATGTCTTTAAAACACTGATTGCATAAATACAAATGTTTTTTTCTTCTTCTGAAAAAAATACATGCTTGCAGGGAATATATTTACTCTTGAGAGTGTCTAACTCCTATGACGGAATCCGGTAAGGGATACCTCGGGATTGCTTGTGCGTCTCTCTATCTTTGCAGGATTGCAGGTATCCAAAACGCAACTTGAGGCATGAAAGTTTCACCCCAACAAGCTGACAAATCAACACTCAGTCTTAGCACCCAAAGTGTTTTCTCCCCAGCTGAGTTTCCACTTGCTACTTCTCCCCAGCCGAGGTGCCAATCATTCTTCCTCAGCCAAGTACAAAAGCCAGGGAACCATCTCCCCACAGAGCTTCAGCCTCTATCCAAAAGAGCAACGCAGGAAGGAATCCCAACAGAGTGAAGAAAGCTTTTACAAACCCCAGTTGGGTCCCTCATTATCAGGATGGGTCTATCAGTGACCTATTTCCCCAAACAGATATCATCTCATCGGATCTACCAGTGATCTCATCCCCAGCTGGGATGTCCATTTCAAACAGATCGACCAGAGATCTTCGCAGCAACGGGATCCGAATCCTGGATTGGTATCTTTGCATAATCATGGCATTCGCATCATATTCACCCACAAAGCGTAGCATTCCGTCTAATACGGAGCATTACGGCAAAAATCAAACATATTGCATAATCATAAGCCATGTTCTGAATCAAAACACTTGTGAATAATAACAATCCATCAATATACATGATACCCCCCAAAATCCCCAGCGGAGATTCCCCAGCAAACACAGTTGCCTTGCGTTCCCAAACATCGGTATATACTCCTTTTGGCACCCGTCCGTGTCTTATCCCCAGCATAAAGCCAAAGACATCCCTTGTGCACTCATAGATATATATATACATTTCCTTGACATTCGTCCGTGTCATTCTCCCCAGCACGTTAACCTAAACACTTTATACTTATACTTTTCTTGACACTCGTCTGTGTCACTCTCTCCAGCAGTTAAATACTCATCTATACATCACTCATACTTACCCTTATACAGATGCTAGTCCGTATCTTGTATATACTATTTATATCCCTACAGATTCAACACTAGTCCATGTCCTTTGTTAACCAGTTGGTACTCGTCCGTACCATCATCTCAGAACATGTGTCAAGCATTTGTTTCTACCTGATACTCGTCTGTATCATAGTCTTAAGGATGCTCGTCCGCATCTTTAATCCATACACTGTGTCAAACCTTCTTGTGTCTTCTTGAATATAGACACTCGTCCGTGTCTACCATTCCCCAGAAGAGTCCCCTCAGATTCAACACTCGTCCGTGTTCATTGTTAACCAGTTGATACTCGTCCGTATCATCATCTTTGAACACGTGTCAGTTTTTGTTTCTACCCGATACTCGTCCGTATCGTAGTTTTAGGGATGCTCGTCCGCATCTTTAATCTATACACAAACATCTAAACACTTATACCTTTTGTTTCTTGGATGTAAACACTCGTCCGTGTTTACTATTCCCCAGTAAATCGCCAACAAAGCAATTTTCTTTCTTATCTGACATTCGTCCTATGTCATGATAAATTTTGAGAGCAGCCGTCCCCTGCTAGGTGGTCGTCCTCCACCTTTTGATGGTCGTCCTCCATCATGCTCATCCGATGGCCGTCCCCATCGTTGATTTTCTATCCGACATTCATCCTATGTCGTGATTTTTAGCAGCCGTCCCCTGCTAGGTTGCCGTCCTCCACCTTTTGATGATCGTCCTTCATCATTTTATCCAATGGCCGTCCCCATTGTTGATTTTGGTTATCTGGCATTCGTCCTATGTCATGATAAACCTTGAGAGCAGCCGTCCCCTGCTAGGTGGTCGTCCTCCACCTCTTGATGGTCATCCTCCATCATGCTCATCCGATGGCCGTCCCCATCGTTGACCTTTTATCCGGCATTCGTCCTATGTCGCGATATTTTCGGCAGCCGTACCCTGCCAGGTGATCGTCCTTCACCTTAGATGACCGTCCCTCATCTTATCCCCAACAGAGCAGCCGTCCCCTTCTAGTTGATCGTCCTTCACCTTTGATGACCGTACCTCATCATCTGTTTATTTCATTTATTCTTTAACCCGATGGTCGTCCCCGTCGTGGTCCCTTTTCCTTTTCCTGATGATCGTCCTTCATCAGTTTAGCCCGATGGCCGTCCCCATCGTTGGTTACATTACTTTTTGAACTTGATGGCCATCCCCGTCATGTTTCATTAATCCCCAGAGAATCTTACAACTTTATCTTGATGGCCGTCCCCATCATAATTCTTTTTATCCCCAGCATGTCGGCCGTCCCCGTCATTGCTTCATTTCCCGCACTTTTCCCAGCATGTCGGCCGTCCCCGTCATTGCTCTTTACCCAGCAGTCGTCCTCTGCTCGACGGCCGTCCTCCGTCGCCCACACTTTACAATATACTTTATTTTCTTTTACAATCTATATCCCTTTTCTTCTTCATTCTGTGAGTGCAAATTTTGGACTGTCTTTGGTATTCAACCACAAGTTATCTCGCTTGCCTGTTAAGCCGTTGCTTACATCCTGCACAGCTAACTCATGTTTGAATAGGGGCAGCTGTAAACACCCCAAATTTGCCCTCACCCATTTCACACCATGGCTTGTGATCATTTCATATGCATAGACTCAATCATACCATCTCATATCACATTTTTAATTCACTGCATAGGTTCTAAGTCATCTGCATCTAGGGTTTGTGATCTGAGCAATCCAAGAGCTTCTTGAGCCACTCCAAAGGTCATCAATCACTTCAAAGGGGTATATTTGTGTTCAAGTATCATATTATATCCTCTCAAAGTCAAGAATGTCAAAGAATCACAAGAACTGAGAATGGTATGGAAGTAGAGCCAGGTTTAACTACATAGGTGACTTAAAATTAGGGTTTTGGTTTCAAAGGCCATAACTCCAAATATTTTGGTCATTCTTGTTTCTATTGGTCTCTATATGGTATAGGGAGTATGCATATCAATTTTCATGAAGAAATTCCATGGGGAAGTCATCTGATCAAGAGTTGACTTTTCAAGCAAGTCAGTGCAAAATCAGGGCATCTGAGGCCCCCAATGACCCAACCAAAGGGCATTCTTCATCATTTTGATTGTATATGATCTTTATTTGATCATGGAAGATGTTAGAAGCTTACAAAATTCAAGAATTTCAAGTTTTTGCAAAGTTGACTTTTTGGGCAAGTTTGACTTTTAATGAAATTGCCATTTTAGGCAACTTTTTCAACCTTTACTTTTTGATTCAAAAAAGCTTCAAATGGAAAATCTTTGGTCATGAAAGTTGTAGAATAGATCTTTCCCTTTTCAAAAAGTACAAGAACATGACCTAATTCATTTTGGATCAAAAGTTATGGCTTGTCAAAGTTGGCAAAAATCACTAAATTTCAAAGTTTCTACCAAAGAGGTATTTTGCAAAATGACTTGATCAAGTGTTCTAAAGCTATCAAATGCACTTATAATCCACACAACATGATCATGTGACATCTAAAGTTCAGAATGGACCAAAGAATTACACATTTTTATGGTTTATGGAACAAGATTTTTCATAAGAGGCAAAAGTGAACCAAGTTGCAAAACTCATCATAGCTTCTCATCCACTTGTTGGCTAGCTTGCTGATCAATCCTAGGCCTTTCCTCACATCATGCTGCGCAGGACATGCCTTTTGTACTCAGCTAGCAAGTAGCCCATGCCCTTCTTACACAACTTTGACATTTTGGCAAAAGCACCCATACCAATCAATAAAGCACATGTCACTTCTTCTGGCCAATGGCATTTGTTTATACAAAGAAAATGCAAGCCAAACACAACAAGAAGCAAGCCTGAAACACACAACAAGACAGCATTCTCATTTTCACCCTCATTTGCAAAAGCTTTCGAAAATCATCACACAACTCACAAACACACAAACTAACTTCATAAACCAACTCAACACATCTTCCTGGTCACAAAGCACCCTTCAAAACAGCCTGAAACTCAAAGAATCAAAAACACGATCATCACACCACCTTGAACAGAACTTCTGTAAACTCTCAAACCAGCCCAAATAAATTTGCTCCAAGCCTTTAAGAAGCACAAGGGAAGTCATAGGAGTGATTTTGCACAAGAGAGGAGGCCAGAAAGTTCCAAACTGAAAAGCTTCAAACTCAGGTAGCTTCATGAACTTTTTTTCCAGAACGTGTATTTTTAGTTTCTAAATGAATCTACATGCTTTCCTGATCATGAATATATGATTGTTTTTGAAAATGGTTGAGAAACCAGGGTGTATGCAATGTCTGAAACTTTTGCCCTAAAAACTGTTTGGCTTCGATTCGTTTGATTGATGAAGAATAAATGAGATTTGAGTGGGGTTTTGATTCAGGGGGATGTGGGGATGATTTCTGAGCTTTTAGTTTTCGTTTTAGTGAGGTTTTGAGGATTTTGGAAATTTTCAGGTGGGGTTCCCACCGGAGAAGACGACAGGAGGTCTTCTCCGGCCACCTGAAAATAATTAGGGTTAACCCCTGTCATTAATTGTAGTTTGAATTTTGAGCGTTGGATGGGTTGACTTAGTCCACTCCCGCGCGTGCTCAATGGTTCAGATCTCTCCACTTAACCCTAATTCAGTTTAATTAGCTTAATTAATTAGGGTTAATTTGAATTTCCCAGAAGCAATCCTGGCCTTCCAATCTCGCGCGAAGTCTTTCCCTCCACTCCAAGTTTAAACCCTGGCCTTAGATTGCGCTGACTTCCCATTTAATTTCATTTTCTTTTTATTTAATTTCATTTGTTTTCTCATATTTATTTAAAATAGCAAAACAATTTTAAAAATTCTGAAATTTTTTGTATAAACTTTTATTTAATTTCAGAAACCAAAAACATTTTCATTTTTATTTTTTGCATTAAAAATATTTTTAAATCATTTAAAAGTTTATTTTTAATTAATTAATGGGAATTAATTAATTAAAAATACTTTTAGGTATTTAAAAATCACCAAAAAATTCATGAAACCTTCATAATCATTTAGAAACATTGTCCAACCCTCAAACCAAATTTCTTTTTTGATCTTGATGTCTTTTGAGAATTTTTCATGGAATTAAAATCATTTCAAGGCATTATTTGGATCCAAACTTCAAAAAATCATTTCTTCCTAACCATTGAGAGTTGGACTTTGATTCTTTTTGCATTGCAGTTTGTTTAGCATGTAGTTTGTGAGATTAAATTGGCATGATTTGATCTTTCATTTTCAATTTGTTTGGCATTTTTCTTGTTAAGGTACCCTAAAACCCTAGAAATCTTAGGAAATTCATAACCCTAACTAGGTTAAGAGTTAGAACCCCTCCTTTGGGGAGTGAGTTTGTGTAGGGTTAGGTTTCCTTTGAATGCATTTTCAATTTTTTATCTTGATGTTAGCTTCTGATTTTGGTTTTTTGTTTGATGCATTGATCATAAACCCTAATTTGGGCTTCCTTTTGTATTCATCTTGTATTTGCATTCATACCATGTCTTGCCATAACATTTTATGCATTCATTTGCTTCATTGGACATCTTAAGACATATTAGAAGCATGTTTGATCTTTTCATCTTTCATTTGCCATGTTGTATGTCATTTGCATCTCATAACTTTTCATGTGTGTTCATGGTTCTAAACTTGCTCCATTTGCATCCATTTGTTCATGTGATCATCCCCATGCTTTGTTTCATGTTTGCATCATCTCATAGCATCATCATCATCTCATATATGCTTCTGGTTTTGGTTTGCATCATGTCATTGCATTCCATTTTGCATTGCATTGCATCTTTCTCACTAACTTTTCAGGTGGTAAGCAACTTTGAGAAGTGAATTTGCCTTCACTTCTCACAATTTCTTTTCATCTCCTTTATGCATCCTTGCTGCATTTTGTTATGTGTTTGAGGATGAGCTTTCTCATTCTTCTTCTTCTTACTTTCTTTCCTCAAGTGACTTGTCTTCTTAAATGAAGCAAGTTACTTTGCTTCTCCTGATCCTTTCATCTGCTTCCTGGTGGTTCCTCTGAAGATTTCTCTTGTTAACCTCACAAACCTTAGGAACAAACAAGCATGACAATGATTAGGGTTTTGATTAGTCTCCCCTCTTAGTTTTACCTTTGTGTCTCTTTGAGTCTTCTCTTCTCATCTCATAATCAGGGACTAAACCCTAAAGGCTTTAAGGCTTTGTGATTAAGCTTATGCCTGCATCCTTCTATTAGGATGGAGTGTATAACTTTAATCCTAAATGTTAAACCTTTAATGTGTTTAAATCCTTTAATCAATCCATCTTAATAATCATCAAGACATCACACTTGTAACTTGGGCCTTGCATTAGGGTTCTAATTCTTCCTTAATTGGTTAAGAAGGACTAACCCTAGTGTTAATGGACAAGTCCCCCTCAAGTTGTCTTACAAACCCTAAAAATCATTTCTTCATCATATCATTAACTAAAATCCATCTAATAAAGGCTTTGTTTTGTCATGAGGTTAATCCCTAATCATGGATTAAGTTGAGGAGCTTTCCTCAGCTTAAACATTCTCATCTATTATCCTTCTATTAGGATGGTGTAATGAGTCTGTTTAATCCCTGATTATGGCTTAATCTCATTACTCAACACTAAACAAAAACAACAAAAACATCTAAATAATCACAAGTAGGTTAATGATCTTAATCCTACATCAAAGGTGATTAAGTGTGAGAAGCTGACTTCACACTTAAGGTACTCTCATTACCCCTAATCAGAGGGAAGATGTGGTGAGTTTACTAAATCCATTGGTTTAGGCTTAAGCTCATTAACTTATGACAAACTTTCAAAAAGCAATAAAAGATTGAAAACACTCAAAACAAACAATAATCGTCTCCTCCGGGATTCTTTTCTCATCTCATTCACTCACAAACGAGAACTTGCTTCTTCCGTCTAATGCAAGACAATTAGCACCTGAGCGAGTCAGGTCATACACTTGAGCATAGACAAGCAAGCAGTTCACAAGTCAATTCACCTTTCAGTCTCTTTGGGTCGAACTACGGTGTTCTGACTTCCTCATTGCACGAGAGGATACGTAGGCATAACTTAACAGTTATCGAACAAAAGTCTCTGTATATTCCCCCTCTTCCAGCTTCACTCTTTAAGCCTCATAATCTTGAGCATACTCCTTTTCTTACACTGACACTTCACTTATACACTTCACTTCTTCTACACTGACACCTGTACATCCTGTTCCAGCTCTTTTATACACAAATTGCACTGACACTACCCCTTTAAAACACAAATCTTTTAAGCGTGGATCCCGTCGAGTACGGCGGACAATCTGGGTGCTAATACCTTCCCAGGTTGTAACCAACCCCCTTTCTCAGTCTCTCTGGTTCGCGACCGTCTTATCCATCTTTTTCTAGGTCTATGCAGCATTGCCTTTCCTCCGGGATAAAAATGCCTAGCTGGCGACTCTTTTCATTCCCCGTGAGTTCACTGCTGCGTGTTCTCACATCCTCCTCTCGCCGACCGTTCGCGTCTGTACCATATTTGAGCTCAGTCTCATCTTTTGGGAGCGACACATGCTTTTGATGCGTATGATGATTGAAATACGTTCAATGAACATCAATAAAGCAATTGCAATGCATAAGAGTCTCTGAATATGGCTGAATTACCAAAACCGAAAATTGAAATTTGATGAAAATTTTGGAATTGGTTTGATGCTCTTGGAGGCAGAAAATCCGTCCCCTAGTATTGTATCATGTTCATAGTCTTATAACGAATGGATTTAGGTCATAAAACTTGTCTATTCTTTGGGCTTTTGGATAGCTTGAGATTAAAGAAAGATATGATTCCAAAAGTGAGAAAAATCAAATATTTTCATGCCTTAGAGACTTTACACGAAATTTGATCCTCTCAATCATCTTTAAATGATATTTCAACCATTCTAGAACAATAATCAGATTTTTAGATTGACGTTTTATATTTTATTTTCATTAAAATTGAATTTTATTAAATAAAATCCAAAATAATAAAATATAAAACATAAAAATATGGAAAAATAGTCAATGGGTCGTGTATGACCTTATCCTTGAGATTGGATTGGAATTTGGTAGGTCCATTTGGCAAAATTTGGTTCTAAGACTTCATTTGCTTCACAAACCTCCCAAAAATTTCCCAACTTTGCAAAGACATAACTCCCTCAATTTTAAGGCTATGGAGGTGTTATTGGACATTTTGGAAAGCTTAAAGAGTCCTCTAACAAACCTCTTTGGTCTAATTTCCATATCTTTTACCATTTTCAAGTTATGCCCTTTGGAAGATGTTGACATTTTGCTGACTTTTGAAATGACCTATAATGTCTTAGCTCATACCTTCCAAATGAAGCATTTTTGGGCTTGGCTTGTGAGACACAAAGTTTTAGAGAATTCAATTTCCTTCAAAATGAGCTTTGGATGGGAAAGTTTTGATGAAGCATGTGAAAGTTATGGCTGATCAAAGTTCAGTTGACTTTTCCTGTGAAAACCCTAATTTAGAAACTCCTGATTCTTGATGATCTGAAATCTCCTTGATGAATCATGATCAAACCTTGATCAAATGATGAATTTTACTTCATAAACTTTATGTTGGCAAAAAATCATGAAGTTTGACTTTGGTTTGACCACAGTTGACCTCAGTTTGACTTTATAACCACTTTGACTGATTTTTGCATATCTGATCATCTGACTGAGCAAACCTTTTGGGAAAGCCTTGACACTTGACATAGGGATTCTTGAAGACATTTAGGATGTTATGAAGCTCACTTGAGGCCTTGAAAGTCCATTTAGCCAGATGAAATCCAAAACCCTAGTTTAGGATGCATTGCTTAGAAGGATGCATTGTTTGAGGGGATTGTCAAACTTTCTGACTAATTGTGAACCTCTTGAGATACCTTATGAATCTTGTGAATCTTGTGAACCTCTCAGTACACAATGTCTTGTCTTAGGTGAGGGAAAATTTTGGGGTGCAACAGTTGCCCCTGTTCAATTTTCTGAAACCTGAGGAGTTAGATTGGCCTGTGTGCCATTCGTGACTTGGAAGGTTGAAGGGGATTGAACATAAAAGCCCAAAAATTTGCACTCTCCGGTGCGTAAAGTAACACTGCTGATTGGTTGTATATGTTGGAATGGGCTTAAAGATGCCACTCAGAGGAACTGGAGATGGGCTTATAGATGCCATCCATAATATCAGAATGCGACAGTATCTTCATGTTGTCACTAGATATCAGTACTAGGTATTCGTATAGGCCATCTCTGAATTATTTATGTCATATGGTTTGAGTTGAATGCCAGCACTAGATCTTCGTATAGATCGTCTCTGCATTATCTCTGGGGGAAAAGAATATCCTTCATTAAGTGTCAGTGCTTAGATCTTCGTATAGATCGTCTCTGAACCGTCTTTAGGAACATACTTTAACTTAAGCATCAGAATCAAATCTTCGTGGCGATCATCTCTGAGTTTCTTTTGGTGATATCTTGGACTAAGTACAGGATCTTCGTATAGATCCTTTATGTACTATTTCATATATAAACTGCTGAATAGACCATTAGAAATAAATCTTCGTAGTGATTATCTCTTCTGGAAATATCCTGGATTAGGAAATAGATCTTCATATAGACCCTTTACTTACCATCCCAAGGATAGAAAGAATATTAGGATTAAATCTTCGTGACGATTATATCCCTTGGAAATATCCTGGATTAAGCATTAGATCTTCGCATAGATCATTTACGTACCCCTCCAAGGACAATTTTAAGTATTGATCATCAGAAATGAATCTTCGTAGCGATCATCTCTGAATTAAGTATCAGCACTAGACCTTCGTATAGATCGTCTCTGAACTCTTTTGAGTTGTTGATAGTGTTTATCTGCCTGTAACTATCCTGCAAAGAAAAGGTTAGTTTATGCAATATGTATGCATGTATGGCATGATGTACCTAAGTAAATGTATTATGCATTTATGGATGCGTATGTTATGATATAATGTAAATGATGTATGTATGAATCATGTAGCTTGAAGCGTCTGGATATCTCTGTATAACAACTGCTGGCTAGGGAAAATAAATCCCGGTTTGTTGTTGAGGAATATGAGGACCTCGTTCCCGTCTTGTTTGATAGTATAGTACTTATAACTTCCCGTCTTTGTTCGTCGTACTTCTTATTGAAGGAATAAGTTCCCGAGTATCCTGACTGAGGATAAAAGAGATGGACATAAGTCAAAGGGGAGATGTAACTCGAAGTATCTATAAAGATAGATTTGCTCTGCTGGGGATTTGTAGTTGTCTTGTGGGGATGAACTGGCGAAGCTTCATTGAATTCCTACCCTCATTCGTCCTTAATAAATACTATTACTGCATTTTATGCATTTCTGGTAAACATCAATCATATTCAAAAGCATACATACATTCAAACACAACCAATGGACGTTTTCGCTTAGGTAAACAGGGTAAAAGTAAATCTGGATTCAAAGACAAGATTTTATTTATTTTAGAAAGTGACCTATATACAGGTAAGTTTGTAAAAGGAGACAGAAATCCTAGTAAGAGGAATTTGTCGTAAAAGTTTTACAAAAACAAAGAAAAACAGCTATGTGAGAAATAATCCTATTGAGCTTCAATTCTACTATTGCCATTATCTTCAAGTATCCCATCCTTTGCTGTCGAGATGGAAACAATTGGATTGATCTTTATCTGCTTGTACTTGATTTAGGTAGCACCAACAGTTGGAGTTACATGGGTGATCCCACGAGACATAGTCATACGCTTTAATCCCTAACTTTTGCCTGGATTGCCTTTTCAGGTTTTCAATCGACCGGGATACCCTTTTTTGCCCAAGCCGCCTTTTCAGGTTTTCGACTTGTCGGGTGTACATTTTTTATATATATATCCCTAATTTTTGCCCGAACCTTTTTGGTTCGCCGGGATGCTCTTATTTTTGCCTAGGCCAGTCAACCTAACGGGTCTCTTTTTATGCGTAGTATTTTTTAACTATGTCTGCATTTACAGGTTGTGGGAAATCTTCACCATCCATAGTAGTAAGCATCATGGCACCTCCTGAGAATACCCTCTTGACTACAAATGGTCCTTCATATGTAGGAGTCCACTTGCCCCTAGGATCACCCTGTGGTAATATGATACGCTTGATTACCAAGTCACCAACCTGATATACCTTTTGCTTAACCTTCTTATTAAAAGCCTTGATCATCCGTTTCTGGTACATCTGACCATGACACACAGCTGTCAGCCTTTTCTCATCAATCAAATTTATCTGGTCAAGTCGAGTTTGAATCCACTCATCTTCATCCAAGCCTGCATCCTTCATGATTCTTAAGGAGGGGATCTGGATTTCAATGGGTAGCACTGCTTCCATACCATAGACTAAGGAGAATGGGGTTGCCCCTGTTGAAGTACGTATTGTAGTACGATAACCATGAAGAGCAAATGGTAACATTTAATGCCAATCCTTGTACGTAACAGTCATCTTCTGTAGAATCTTCTTAATGTTCTTATTAGCAGCTTCTACTGCCCCATTCATCTTTGGATGATACGGAGAAGAGTTGTGATGCTTAATCTTGAACTGCATGCAGAGATCAGTAATCATGGTGTTGTTCAGATTAGAGCCATTGTCTATGATAATCCTTTCAGGGATGCCATACCTACATATGAGATTATTCTTAATGAATCGAGCCACAACATGCTTCGTAACAGATGCAAATGAGGCTGCCTCCACCCACTTTGTAAAGTAATCAATAGCAACTAGGATGAAATGATGCCCATTAGAAGCAGTAGGCTTGATCTCACCAATCATATCTATGCCCCACATGGCAAAAGGCCAAGGAGCAGTCAACACATTTAATGGAGCTGGAGGTATATGCACTTTATCAGCATAGATTTGACACTTGTGACATGTTCTGGAATGTTGATAGCAGTCAGCTTCCATGGTAGACCAATAGTAACCTGCTATCAATATCTTCTTTGCCATGGTATGACCACTAGAATGAGTGCCGAAGATCCCATCATGCATGTCTTCCATAATCTCTGTTGCTTCTTTCTTATCCATACAACGAAGCAAAGTTGAGTCATGATTGTGCTTGTACAAAATTCCGTTACTCAAGAAGAACTTAGCAGAAAACCTCCTCAGAAACTTATTATCTTTGACAGATGCCCCTTTAGGGAACTCCTGAGTTTCAAGATATCTTTTCACTTCATAGAACCAAGGCTTTTCCTATCCTCCTTCAGTGTCAATTTCATTGCAGTATGCAGGCTTCTCAAATCTATCAATAGTGATCTTGGGAGCTTCATCATCCCAGATAATCTCAAACATAGATGCCATGGTGGCTAGTGCATCTGCCAATTGATTCTCTCCTCGTGGAATATGTCCAAACGTAATCTCTTCAAAATATGGGATCAAAGACAACACATGCTCTCTGTAAGGAATGAGATTTTCCTTTTTGGTATCCCAATCTCCTTTAATCTGACTAACTACCAGGGCTGAATCCCCATATACGTCCAGGAATTGAATCTTCATCTCAATGGCAGCTTTGATGCCCATGATATATGCCTCATACTCAGCCATGATATTAGTACAATAGAAACAAAGTCTTGCAGTAATTGAGGTATGATAACCTTCGGGGGAAATGATCACAACACCAACACCATTACCAAGCGCATTAGAAGCTCCATCAAAAACCATAGTCCATCGGGATCCTTGTTCAGGTCCGTCATATTGTCCAGGTTCTTTGGTAATAATCATAATGTCTTCATTAGGGAACTCAAAATTCATTGACTGATAATTATCCACGGCCTGATGAGCCAAATGATCAGCTACAACACTTCCTTTGATGGCCTTCTGAGTAGTGTACTATATATCATATTCTGTTAAAATCATTTTCCATATCGCTATTCGTCCGGAGAGGGCGGGTTTCTCGAATATGTACTTGATTGGACCCATCTTCGGAATCAACAAGGTAGTATGAGTCAACATATACTGTCTTAGTCGGCGAGCAGCCCATGCCAAAGCGCAACAAATTTTCTCGAGCAGTGAGTATCTTGTTTCACAGTCGGTAAACTTTTTGCTAAGGTAGTATATTGCCTGCTCTTTTCGACCAAACTCGTCATGTTTCCCCAATACACACCCTATTGAGTTGTCTAATACAGTTAAGTACATAATCAAGGGTCTTCCATCAACTGGTGGCATCAAGATTGGAGGTTCTAGGAGATATCTCTTGATTTCATCAAAGGCTATCTGGCACTCATCATTCCATTCCATCACCTGATCTTTCTTCAACAACTTGAAGATTGGCTCACAGGTAGCAGTTAACCGGGAAATAAATCTTGCAATGTAATTCAGTCGTCCCAAGAAACCTCTAACTTCTTTTTCAGTACGGGGAGCTGGCATCTCTTGTATAGCTTTCACTTTTGCAGGGTCTACTTCAATAACTTTTCCACTGACAATGAAACCCAGGAGTTTACCAGACCTAACTCCAAAAGTACACTTATTTGGGTTCAATCTGAGCTTGTATTTCTTCAACCTCTCAAACAGCTTATGTAGGTGATCAAGGTGTTGTTCTTTATTCTGGGACCTGGCTATCATATCATCCACATAGACCTCTATCTCATGATGAATCATATCATGAAACAAATCCACCATAGCACGCTGATATGTTTCCCCGACATTATTCAAACCAAATGGCATCACTTTATTACAAAAGGTGCCCCACTGTGTAAAAAACGTAGTCTTCTCCATATCTTTAGGTGCCATCTTAATCTGATTATACCCAGAGAAACCATCCATAAAAGAAAATACCTTATGTTGAGCAGTGTTGTCTACCAAAACATCAATATGTGGAAGTGGAAAGTCATCTTTAAGACTGGCCTTATTCAGATCTCTGTAGTCTACACACATTCGTACCTTACCATCCTTCTTAGGTACCGGTACCACATTTGCAACCCACTGAGGATAAGAAGTCACAGCTAAGAACCCTGCATCAAATTGTTTCATCACCTCTGCTTTAATCTTTTCTCACATTTCAGGACGCATGCGACGAACCTTCTGCTTCTTCGAACGACAATCTTCTTTTACCGGTAACCGGTGAACCACATTGTCTGTATCCAATCCTGGCATATATTCATAGGACCAAGCAAAGATCTCCATATAATCACATAACATCTGAATCAATCTGTTTTTAACACCATCCTCTAACTCAGCTCCTATCTTGACCTTTTTCCTGTTTTCTTCAGTTCCCAGATTCACAACTTCGATTGGCTCTTCATGTGGTTGTATAGCTTTCTCTTCTCGTTGTAACAACCTAGCAAGCTCTACAGGTACTTCACAATCTTCCTCCTTTCCATCTTCAGCTTGATAAATCGGATTCTCGAAATCATAATTGGAAATAGTAAAACTGTTATCAACAGGATCCAAAGTGGATGAGGATCTGCATTTTAGTGATGTGGGTGTGTGTAAGAACACATAGCTGATAACAGAAATAAAAATAAAAATAAAAGAAAGACAAGGAGCACAATATTTACAAAAACGAAACGTCCATTGATTTTTATTGAATGAAGTATGCAAATGAAATGACATCCCGAAACAAGCATACCATTGTGCCCCGGGCAAGACACAAGGCTTAAAAGTTTAATTGTTCGAAACTACAAACTTAAAATAAAAACACAGTAATAGTATTTACTCCTGACTAAAGGAGATAAGAATAACGTCTTCGGTCTTCTAGTTGTTGAGCCCATCACCCATGGTAGGAAAGATCCAATCATCCAGGTTGTATTCTTCATGACAGTCACCCACAACATTGATTTGATCTCTTATGACCCCTTGATTGGTGATACGAATAGCACGAGCACGACGAACAGCCTTCTGAGACTCTGCAGTAAAACCCAAACCAAACTTGTCAGACTTGTAAGGGATGTTGGGAAGCTGACCCCAAATAGCAGAACCACCTTTTGCAACCACAACCTTAGCATCTTTGAGGGAGGCCATTGCAGGAGGTATGTTAGTAACCATAGGAACTCTTTCAGAAGCAGGAACAGGATCAGAGCAAGGAACAACTTCGAATGTTTGACACGGAGTTTCATCCATTTCACCCTCCATCTCTACATATTTGAAAGTATTCACATGGCTCACCATGTACTCTTCTTCACCATAGACAGTGACAATTTTGTTCTTTACTGGATATTTCAACTTCTGATGCAAGGTGGAAGTCACAGCACCTGCTCCATGGATCCAGGGGCGCCCAAGCAAACACGAATACGCAGGACGAATATCCATTACATAGAAAGTAGAGTTGAAGACTTGAGAGCCTACTTTGATCGGGAGGTCTACTTCTCCATGTACCACTCTTCTTGAGCCATCAAAGGCCCTCACCACTACATCACTTGGTCTTAACACAACATCTTCAGGACTGAGCTTGTCCAGAACCTCTTTAGGGAGCACATTTAATGAAGAACCATTGTCCACCAGTACATGAGACAAGGTAGTGCTTTTACATTCAATGGAGATATGCAGAGCTCTGTTATGATTCCTCTTGGCAGGAGTTAGATCAGCATCAGAAAAACCCAACCCATTATCACAAGTCAGATGTGAAACACGATTCTCAAATTGATCCACAGAAATCTCATTTGGCACATGAGCATTCTTCAGGAACTTGATTAAGGCTTTAGCATGAGCCTCAGAACACAACAACAAAGATAACATGGAGAGTTTAGAGGGAGTATGCCCCAACTGATCAACAATATCATAATCACTCTTGCGAATGATCTTCAGTACTTCTTCCATTTGTTTAGAAAGATTTTCAGCAGTCGGTGCCTCAGCTTGCACAGGTTCAACCACAGAACCTTTGCCCTGAGCCTCGGTACTTGGCCCAGGATTGGAGGTAGTAGTTGGAGTAACTTCACTTTTGGAGGTAGCTTGAGAGAAGATTCTTCCACTTCTGGTGATCTTACTAGATCCAGCAATATTATCAACATCAAGATTAACTTCAGTAACAGGTGCATCCGTCAAAGGTTCTTGTTTAACACCATGGATATAAACATCCGAACCATAATTCCAGGGTATAGCTTTATCAGAAGTATAAGGAACAGGGCCAGGAGTGGTAATAATCATGGGAGCCACTCTAACTTCAGCAACAGTCTTCACAAGGCCTTCAGCAGTAATCCTGACAGGGCCTTTAGAGGTGATCCTGACAGGGCCTTTGGAGGTAATTTTCACTGGCACTTTGTCAACCATAACTACGTATTCGAGCTTCGTACTACGAGTTAGATGTTCACACATACTTTCTACAGAAGGTGTCCTCTCAAACAATATAGTGTAATTGTCCATGAGGCGTTGAATACCATCCTTCAACTTCCAGCAACTATCAGGTTTGTAGGTACAGTAAAAACAGTCTTCATTGCAACCTGGAAAGAATCCAGCCTGCACCAGCTTCTTCTTGATAATAGATAGAGGAGTAGTCACATCTGCTACTGAGGAAACATATGAAATCTCATCAACAACATTAACAGTCTTCTCATGATTGGGCATAGGAGCAGTAATCACATTTTGGGTCCCCGGAGGGTCAAATTCAATTTCCCCAGCTTCAATCATGTCTTGAATCTTGCTTTTCAACACCCAGCAGTTGTTGGTGTCATGTTCCGGACTATTAAAATGATATGCACATCTTGCATTAGGATTGTATCGAGGAGAGGAAGTATTAGGATTCTGAGGAGGGTCCCTCAAAGTAATGAGTTCCCCTTTCAACATGTGTTGCAAGGCTTGGGCCAGTGACATGTTGATCTTGGTGAACTGTCTTCTAGGCTTCGGTTGGTTGTTTTGTTGTGGCTCTGGTGCTGCAGGAGTAGGATTGGAGATGTGAACTGCTCCCACATATTGGTGACTCCTGTTACGACTATGTTGACCGTACACAGCATTAGAATCTTTCTTCCCACTAGGGGGTTTCTTAGCAGTGCTCGACGAAGAGGCACCTACTTGTATCTTACCACTTCTTATACCACTCTCCACACGTTCTCCAGTCATTATCAGCTCGGTGAAACCAGATGATGAACTTCCAATGAGGTTACTATAGAAAGGACCATTCAGCGTACTCATAAACATATCCACCAACTCCCTGTCAGTCAGAGGAGGTTGAACTCTTCCAGCCAGGTCTCTCCATTTTTGGGCATACTCCTAGAAACTCTCCTTGGAACCCATTGACATGCTTTGGAGCTGCATGCGAGTAGGTGCTAAATCAGCATTATATTGGTATTTGTTGCACCCCAAAATTTGCCCTCACCAAGACAAGACATTGTGTACTAAGAGGTTCACAAGGTTCACAAGGTTCACAATTAGTCAGAAAGTTTGACAATTCCCTCAGATAATGCATCCTCCTAAGCAAGGCATCCTAAACTAGGGTTTTGACTTTCATCAGGATAAATGGACTTCCAAAACTTCAAATGAGCTTCATAGCATCCTATATGTGTGCAAGAATCCCCATGACAAGTTTCAAGACTTTTCACAAAGGTTTGCTCAGTCAGATGATCAGATATGCTAAAATCAGTCAAAGTAGTTAAAAAGTCAAACTGAGGTCAACTGTGGTCAAACCAAAGTCAAACTTCATGATTTTTTGCCAACATCAAGTATATGAATTAAAATTCATCATTTGATCAAGGGTTGATCATGATTCATCAAGGAGATTTCAGATCATCAACAATCAGGAGTTTCTAAATTAGGGTTTTCACAGGAAAAGTCAACTGAATTTTGACCAGCCATAACTTTCACATGCTTCATCAAAAATTTTCCATCCAAAGCTCATTTTGAAGGAAATTTAATTCTATACAACTTTGTGTCTCACAAGCCAAGCCCAAAAATGCTTCATTTGGAAGGTATGAGCTAAGACATTATAGGTCCTTTTAAAAGTCAACAAAAAGTCAACAACTTCCAAAGAGCATAACTTGAGAATGGTAAAAGATATGGACATGAGACCAAAGAGGTTGGTTAGAGGACTCTTTAAGCTTTCCAAGATGTCTAAGAACAATTTCATAGCATTAAAATTGAAGGATTTGTGCCCTTGCAAAGTTGGAAAATTTTTAGGAAGTTTATGAAGCAAATGAGGCCTTAAAACCAATTTTTGCTAAATGAGCCTACCAAATTGCCATCCAATCTTCATAATTTCATCAAGAACGACCCAACCCATTCCTTTTCTGATTTTTTATATTTTATTTAGTATTTATTTGAATTTTATTCATTAAAATACAAATTAAATTAAAATCAAATATGAAAATCAAATATTTGGATGAGATTATGATTCTAGAAAGTCATAAACATCAATTATAGGTGATTGACCTGATCCAATTCGTGCTAGCTTGATTTGGAAAGGTTAGATGTGATCTTTTTCAATATTTGAAAGAAGGAAACTTCATGATCAAGCAATCAATACAAATCCCATAAATCCATAACTTTTTGACCTAATTTTGATCTCTACATATACCTGAATACATCCCAATCACAAGAGGACGATTTTCCAGCCTCCACACATATCCTTCAAGCTTCAAAATATCAAGAAAAAGTGACATACGGTTTTGGACTTAGAGGGACTCTCAAGACAAAATAAAGGTTGCTACACGTTCCTTGGACATCACTGATGCTTTCCCAATCATCACCATCATTCAAAACCTCATAAATCATGAAAACCGAATTCATGTTCTTCATCTTTTTTTCAATTTTCTATTTCATTCATTTAGCTATTATAAATTGTTTTTGCGTTGTTAATCTTGTTTTTTGTGATGTTTAGATGATTTCTGGGCAAGAATATTGAAGAATCGTGACCTAAACCAAAAACCACCATTGTTAGGGTTAGAGTTCTCAAATTGGGAATTTACGATTTACTTAATATAAACGAATTCTAAAAACATGGTTATGACGTATGAACATCATATAATTGATCTGGGCTGCTAATTTGTATTGATATTGTGGTTTGCTTGATGTTTCAAAAACATAGGTTTTCTGGTTTATGAACACGCAGGTGAATTCGCAGGAAAGGTTATATGAAAATTCGCAGGAAATTTGGTGAAGAAGATGAAGTTTGGCACTGAAATCAAACTCAAATATTTGTTTTAAAATATATTGTTTTATTGTTGGTTTAATTTCAAACGTGCGCAGTTAGCTCAGTTGGTTGGTGTATTGGCCTGTGAACGAATGGTCCTGGGTTCGAATCCCCCCAGGCCATTTTGTTTTGCTTCTATTTTTTTTATATTTTGTAGGTTAATGAGAAAACGTGTGGGAGTCCATACCCTATCACCTGCGCATGCCTGGCCTGGTGGCAGCCTTGTTGGTCCAAGGGAGGAAGGGCCTAGGGCGTGGGTTCGATCCCGGCCCCAGGTAAGTTTTTTTTATTCATTTTCTCATTATTTTTTCTATTTATTTGTTTTATAATTAATCCAAGTTTTATTTTTTATAAGGAAATTATTTTTAAATAATAATATGTAAATATATATATATATATATATAACTTCATATGTTCTAAAAAATTCTAATTTATTTTTCTAAAATTTAATTTGGTTTATATTTAATTCAAAATTTGTTTATATTATTATTGTATATATTTTTATAATTTAATTAAATTTAGATTAAAATAATCAAAACCCTAATCTAGATTTTTCTTAATTGTAAAATTAACCCTAATTCCAAACCCTAATTTCTAACCCTAATTTTTGTTTAACTTTAAATATTAAACTCAATTATTTTTCTTTCTAATATATAATTAAATAATTAATCTTATTTTGTAAATAATTATTATATGGTTTATTATTATTATTCTCATTATCTTATTTTCTTTTAAAAAATTCTTTAAAATTGCTTATTTAATTAAATTGTATATATTTTTTGTATATTTGTGCTAACCTCTTCTTCTTATAATTATTTTATTACTAACCATTTTAATTATAATTTCTTTATTACATATATTTATTGTTTATATTATAATGTAATTGCGAAAGCCTTGTAATAGTCGTAGTTTTATTTTTGTCTTTATTTTATTATTGATAAATATTTTTGCCATGGTTAGTAACTATAGGGAGTGATAACATGTTTGTAAGTTAAAATTAATTTAGAATGACTTATTTAATAAGATAAATATATGAATATGAACACTCACACACGTAAGTCGATCTTTGATCGCCATCCTACACTTTCTAAGGTTACTCCTCATGTTGCCTAATTATAAGGTCAGGTAAGGTGTCTTAAAGCAAAGTCCCTTTTCATAAAATATCATCAAGTCCCTTTAATATTATATGATCAAGTCCCTTCGATGTTGCCTTCGGAATAATGATCTTGTCCCTTCGAAATAAAAAGATGATAAGTCCCTACGAATTGCTAAAGACACCTTACAGTTGCCTAAATACAGATGTCCCTTCACATGTCCCTTATAACATCCAAGGTAATGACTACCGATTCCTTAATAATAGGGATAGTCTTACCATTGAAATAACATATAAGAACAGTAAAGATTTAGCATAGGGTAGGTTCCTCTTAAGTACTTGCTCACTTTTCTTCAAAAATACTCTTTTACACTTCACATTTCAAACAAATTTTCAAAACAAAGTCTTTATATACATCCATACGAGGATCATTATAAAGTACTTAGAAAACTTTTATCACACACTACACCTTTCTCAAAATAGTTTAAAGTGAGCTAAGTAACTAAGAGCCCATGGATAACCATGGATATAAAGGGTGCTAATACCTTCCCTTTAAATAACCTACCCCCCGAACTCAAAATCTTTTTAAGGTCTTTCCTGTTCTTTTATGTCCTTTCCTTTTGGATAAAATAAAAGTCGGTGGCGACTCTTGCTATCCGCAACATTTAACTAAAGTCAGTTCTCCCACCGTGTTACAATATTGCCTATAGAAGGCCTCAACAAGATCATTCCAATCATGAATATTAACACTTTCCAATTGATAGTACCATTCCAATTGAGCTCCAGATAAGCTCTCTTGGAAGAAATGAATCCACAGTTTCTTATCAGCAGTATGTGGTTGAATCCTCCGGACATAGGATCTCAAATGCAGCTTAGGACATGAAACACCGTCATACACCACAAAAACAGGAACCTTGAAACCAATAGGTATAACCACTCCAGAAACTAAACTCAACTCTTGGAATTGTGCATTATGAGCCTGGAGATCTTTGACAGTCTGTTTAAGAGCCATTTCTGCTGAAATAAACAGCGAGAAGATAAGATACTTGTTCATAAGAAACCTGTGATGCAATGATATGGTATGTAAATGCATATGTAATGTTTTCAAGGACCGCAGGATTTAAATTTGTTTAAACAATCAGAAAGTAAACTTTTATTAGTAATCAATAAACTTGTTTGCCCCTTGGGCTTACAACAAAAATAAAATTAATACAAATATGGGGTTTTAAGTCTCCCATGGACGTTTCCTCTTTGTGTTGAGGTATGAGTTGAGATTCCGCTCCTCGTGAAGTTGTTTTGTTAGCTCCAGGATTCTTTCTTGACTAGCTTTGAAATGAGTCTCAAAAGTATCCCTTTTCTCCTTCAACTGGATGCAGGACCTTTGTAACTCCTCCATGTCAGTGGGCATATCTGGATGAAGAATGATATAAGAATTATCTCCTTCAGCAACAGGTTCCATGGTAACTGGAATGATAGCAGGATATGGCATCATAAGAGTCTGAGCACGAGATCGCACCCATATGAGATAAGGTTCCATAGGAATAGTATACTTTGGTTCCAGAGTCTTGCTGTCAACCTTGTTCACTTTACCCCATGCTTGTATAAACCTTTGACGATAACCTTGAAGATCATTGTCGTAGTCGAACACAATACCCTGAATAAGCATGTCATGAGGACCATATCTCCGAGCGTAACTAAACTGACGTAGAGCTAAAGAAGGATTGTAGGTAATGCCCCCTCTTATGCCAAGGAGTGGCACATTAGGGAACTCCCCACAACGGTTAATGATGGTAACATTCTCCATAGATCTAGAGCACCAATGAATATCTGAATGAGAATGTGACATAATCCTTTTAGACCACCTGAACCCTTGTTCATTCTTCATCACTGATCGAGGAAGGTGAGAAATAAACCACCTAGACAATAGAGGTATACAACACATCAGAGTTCCTCGTGCCTTTGTAGTACGGGTATGAAGATGGTGTAAGATGTCTCCAAGTAATGTAGGCACTGGATTGCGAGTCAGAAATATGTTGATGGCGTGTACATCTATGAACTGGTCTGGATTAGGGAACAACACTAAGCCATAGATCAATAGGGCTAGGATCTCCTCAAAAGCATCATAACTCATAGCCTTCAGGAACACTTGAGCTTTCTCCATCAATACCTTAACAAGGATACCCTTAACTCCACTTCTTGTTTCTAGAACAATGTTTGATTTCTTCAAATGTAGGGCTGCAGCAATGACTTCAGGTTTAGGCTCTTTTTCCAAGCCTGTGAAGGGTCTCTGGTCAAGGATATGTATACCCAGTAGCTTGGAGAATTCTTCCATTGTAGGAACCAGCTGATAGTCGGAGAATGTGAAACAATGATGTTTAGGATCAAAGAACTGAAATAGGACACTCATCATGTCTTCATTGAACTCTGCAGTGACTAGATCCAGTAGGTGACCATGCTTCTTGATGAATTGGGAGTTTTCAGAAACTTGAGATACCAATTCTTTAAGTGTAAACACCCCAAATTTTCCCTCACCCATTCACACCATGGCTTGTGATCTCTTCATATGCATAATCTCAATCATAGCATCTCATATTACATTTTGATTCACTGCATTGGTTCAAAGTCATCTGCATCTAGGGTTTGTGATCTGAGCAATCCAAGAGCTTCTTGAGCCACTCCAAAGGTCATCAATCACTTCAAAGGGGTCCATGTATGTTCAAGCATCATATTATATCCTCTCCAAGTCAAGAATGTCAAAGAATCACAAGAACTGAGAATGGCATGGAAGCAGAGCCAGGTTTGACTGCACAGATGACCTAGAATTAGGGTTTTGGTTTCAAAGGCCATAACTCCAAATTTTTTGGTCATTATTGTTTCTATTGGTCTCCATATGGTATAGGGAGTATGAATATCAATTTTCATGAAGAAATTCCATGGGGAAGTCATCTGATCAAGAGTTGACTTTTCAAGCAAGTCAGTGCAAAATCAGGGCATCTGAGGCCCCCAATGACCCAACCAAAGGGTGTTCTTCATCATTTTGATTGTATATGATCTTTATTTGATCATAGAAGAAGTTGGAACTTCACAAATTTGAAGAATTTCAAGTCTTTTGCAAAGTTGACTTTTTGGGAAAGTTGACTTTTTAATGAAATTGCCATTTTGGGAAACTTTTTCAACCCTTGCTTTTTGATTCAAAAATGCTTCAAATGGAAAAACTTTGGTCATGAAAGTTGTAGAATGGATCATTTCCTTTTCAAAAAGTACAAGAACATGACCTAATTCATTTTGAATCAAAAGTTATGGCTTGTCAAAGTTGGCTAAAATCACAAAATTTCAAAATTTCTACCAAAGAGGCAAAGTTGCAAATTCACTTGTCAAGGCAAATTGAGTTATCAAATAGACTTCTAAACTTCACAACATGATCATACAACACCTAAAAATCAGAATTGGCCCAAGAATCATCTCATTTCATGCTTTGAAACTCAAGAAATCTCATAAGAAGCAAAAGTGAGGCAAGTTGCAAAAACTCACTCAAGTGTGAATCCACTTGCCTGCTGACTTCATGATCAATCCTAGGGTTCTCCCCACATCATGCTGCGCAGGACACACCTTTTGTCCTTGGCTAGCAAGTAGCCCATGCCTATCTTACACAGCTTTGACATTTTGGCAACTTGAGCCATACCTATCACAAAAGCACACATCACCTCATCTGACCTATCACAATAGTTTATGCAAACAAAAAGCAAGCCAAAGCATACAAAACACAAGCCTGAAACACTCTCCAACAGAGCATTCTCATTTTCACAACATTTTGCAAAAGCATTCGAAACTGATTGCACAAGCCTCAAACACAAAAACCAACTTCACAAATCAACTCAACACACTTTCCTGATCACAAAGCACCCATCACCATTGCCTTAAACTCCCAGAATCACAAATACGATTTCCACCCCACCTTGAACAGAACTTCTGCCATCTCTCAAACCACCCATTATAAACTCCAAACTAGCATTGAAAGCTTCTCAGGGGGTCCATTGGAGTTGATTGCAAGCAAGAAACCAGCCAGAAAGTACCAGAAACCAAAGCTTCAGTTCAGGTAGCCATCTCAAACTTTTTTTTTCCAGAAACTCCATTTTAAGTTCTTAAAAGCTTCTATGCACTCCCCTGATCATGAATATGTGTTTACTTTTGAAAATGGTTGAGAAACCAGGATGTATGAATGCTCTGAAACTTTTTGCCCTAAGAATGTTTTTCTTCGATTTGGTTGATTGATGAATGAAAAATGATGTTTGTTAGGGGGTTTTGATTCAGTGTTGAATGGGGATGAGTTCTGGGCAGTTAGATTTCATTTTCATTGCGTGTAGAGTGAGTTAGAGTTTTGGGCTTGCCGGAGAAGACGACCGGAACAGTGTTCCGGTCGCCTGAAAGTCATTAGGGTTAATTAATTAGGGTTTAGTCTTAATTGCGTAAGTTTGAATTTCAGCCCTTGGATATGGCGCCAGGTCAATTCGCGCGCGTGTAGGTTTAAGTGCTGGCCCTTGATCTTGCTGACTTTTCTATTTTTCAGTTTAATTCATTTTATTTTTCATTTATTTGCATTTGTTTTGTCCTATTTATTTAAAATAGTAAAAAATTTATAAAAATTCTGAAAATTTTTGTATAAACTTTTATTAATTTTCAGAAACCAAAAACATTTTTATTTTTATTTTTTTCATTTAAAAATATTTTTAAATCATTTAAAAGTTTATTTTTAATTAATTAATGAGAATTAATTAATTAAAAATACTTTTAGGTATTTAAAAATCACCAAAAAATTTATGAAACCTTTAAAATCATTTAGAAACATTGTCCAACCCTCAAACCAAATTTCTTTTTTGATCTTAATGCATTTTGACAATTTTCCATGGAATTAATTCTATTTCAAAGCATTATTTTGATCCAATGTTCAAAAATTCATTTCTGCCTAGTCTTTGAGAGTTGGACTTTGATTCTTTTTGCATTGTGTCTTTCATATCATGTAGTTTGTAGGATTAAATTGGCATGAATTGATCTTGCATTTACCATTTGTTTGACATTTTTCTTGTCAAGGTACCCTAAAACCCTAGCAATCTTAGGAAATCATAACTTTCACTAGGTTAAGAATTGGATCCCCTCCTTTGGACAATGAGTTTGTATAGGTTTAGGGTCCCTTTGAATGCATTTTCAATTTTTTATCTTGATGTTTGCTTCTGGTTTTGGTTTTTGTTTTGTACATTGATCATAAACCCTAATTTGGGCTTCCTTTTGCACTCATCTTGCATTTGCTTGCATACCATGACTTGCCATAGCATTTTGTGCATCCATTTGATTCATTGGACATCTTAAGACATATTGGAAGCATGTTTGATCATTGCATCTTTCATTTGCCATGATTGTATGTCATCTGCATTCCATGACTTTTCATATATGTTCATGGCTCCAAGCATGCTTCTCTTGCATTCATTTGTTCATGTGATCATCCTCATGCCTTGTTTCATGTTTGCATCATCTCATAGCATCATTATCATCTCATATATGCTTCTGGTTTTGGTTTGCATCATGCCATTTCATCTCATTTTGCATTGTATTGCATTTCTTTCACTAACTTTTCAGGTGGTAAGCAACTTTGAGAAGTGAATTTGCCTTCACTTCTCACATTCTCTTTTCATCTCTCTTATGCATCATTGATGCATTTTGTTTTGTGTTTGAGATTGGGCTTGCTCTTTATTTTTCTCCCTACTTTCTTTCCTCAAGTGACTTGTCTTCTTAAATGAAGCAAGTTACTTTGCTTCTCTTTGCTCCTTTCATCTGCTTCCTGGTGGTTCCTCTGAAGATGTCTCTTGAAAACCTCACAAACCTTAGGAACAACCAAGCATGACAATGATTAGGGTTTTGAATAGTCCCCCACTTAGCTTTTACCTTTGTGTCTCTTTGAGTTTTCCTCTTCTCATCTCATAATCAGGGACTAAACCATAAAGGCTTTAAGGCTTTGTGATTAAGCTTATGCCTGCATCCTTCTATTAGGATGGAGTGTATAACTTTAATCCTAAGTGTTAAACCCTTAATGTGTTTAAATCCTTTAATCAATCCACTTAATATTCACCAAGACATCAATCTTGTAACTTGGGCCTTGCATTAGGGTTCTAATTCTTCCTTAATTGGTTAAGAAGGACTAATCCTAGTGTTAATGGACAAGTCCCCCTCAAGTTGTCTTACAAACCCTAAAAATCACTTCATCATCTTATCATTAACTAAAATCCACTTAATAAAGGCTTTGTTTTGTCATGAGTTTAATCCCTAATCATGGATTAAGTTGAGGAGTTTTCCTCAGCTTAAACATTCTCATCTATTATCCTTCTATTAGGATGGTGTAATGAGTCTGTTTAATCCCTGATTGTGGCTTAATCTCATTACTTAACACTAAACAAAAACAACAAAAACATCTAAATAATCACAAGTAGGTTAATGATCTTAATCCTACATCATGGTGATTAAGTGTGAGAAGCTGACTTCACACTTAAGGTATTCTCATTACCCCTAATCAGAGGGAGGATGTGATGAGTTTACTAACCCATTGGTTTAGGCTTAAGCTCATTATCTTATGACAAATCTCCAAAAACAATAAAAGACTGAAAATACAAAAACAAACAATAATCGTCTCCTTCGGGATTCTTTTCTCGTCACCTTCACTCATAAACGAGAACTTGCTTCTTCCGTCTAATGCAAGACAGTTTGCACCTGAGCCAGACAGGTCATACACTTGAGCATAGACAAGCAAGCAGTTCACAAGTCAATTCATCTTTCAGTCTCTTTGGGTCGAACTACGGTGTTCTGACTTCCTCATTGCACGAGAGGATACGTAGGCATAACTTAACAGTTATCGAACAAAAGTCTCTGTATATTCCCCCTCTTTCAGTATCATTCTTTAAGCCTCATAGTCTTGAGCATACTCTTTTCCGTACACTGACACTTCATTTATACACTTCACACTCCCTTTACACTGACACCTGTACATTTTGTTTTCCAGCTTTTACACACAAGTTGCACTGACACTACCCCTTTTAAAGCACAAATCTTTTAAGCGTGGATCCCGTCGAGTACGACGGACAATCTGGGTGCTAATACCTTCCCAGGTTGTAACCAACCCCCTTTCTCAATCTCTCTGGTTCGCAACCGTCTTATCCATCTTTTTCTAGGTCTATGCAGCATTGCCTTTCCTCCGGGATAAAAATGCCTAGCTGGAGACTCTTTCTTTTCCTGTGAGTTCACTCCTATGTGTTCTCGCATCTCCTTTTCGCCGACCGTTCGCGACTGTACCCTATTTGACCCGGCTTCATTTAGTGAGAGCGACAGCTTGGCGACTCTACTGGGGACCCTTATACTGCAACCAGGGCTTCTGGTTCTTTTTGTGGGTTCCTCCTAGCGCTTGTTTGATTTGTGTTTACTGGGGTGTTATGTGCTAATTGTGTTTGTATATGTATTTTATTGCTTTATGTACAGTTGTTTTATTGCTTTCTTTATAGCTTTATATATACATCATACTGTCATACTGTGTTTGGCTGGATTTGGTTTTGCTTTGGTGGGTGGGTGTTCTATTGAGAGTTGAGGTCCTACACCTGGGACCTGAGTGACACCTAGGCTAGAGTGGTTCATGTTCTTTCCCATTCCATTTCGGTCTGGTGCGGGAATATAAAACACGGTTCAGACATGGGTTTCTTCTTGAGAACTCTGTGCTACAGATTTCCTGTAGTGCTAGGGCTATCTGGGAAGCCTGCTAAGTCTGGATGACCTTTATTATGACCTTCAGAAACTGAGGTGAATTAGAGGAGGATCTTTTATGGTTATTGTAAACATTGTACCTCCGGGTTAGAAGTGTTTACACTTCTCATAACTGATCCAAGTCTGAGGATCCTTGTTTTAGAACACCACCTGTGAGGGGGTTGGGCTGTTTACAGGTTTGCAGGTACCCTTGACCTCAGCATACCTTGTTACTTTGTTGATTAAGAGTACTCCACTTTGGGACAGTTCTTGTGATTTTTAAACCCTGGACATGTGACTCTTTATTTGAGTCCCCCACCTTGGTTACTGGACTTTTGAACCTCCATCTGGATTTCTTGAATATACATGGACTTATATCAAGGCAGTAATCAGATCCAGCTTGATCACAAACCCTTGCATATCATTTGCATACATCATCATTGCATCATTTAACATTTGCTTATTTGTTTTTCAGGGTATCCATACTATATTTTGGCTTGGTTTTGACCCCTTCATCTACATAGACCTATCTGCTTCAGCTATCCTCATCAACTACCTGCTTCAGCTACTGTCATCACCAGTCTTAGCCTGTCAGTGGCTTATTACCAGCATCAGTCTTCATCATCAGCAGTTATTTTCAGCTCTTCATCAGCAAACATGGCACCCAAGAAGAGCAATATCTCCTACCATTTCTTTGAGCCTGAGCTAGCTGGCATCAGGAAGATCCAGGCCCTTATTACTCCAGACCATATACCACTATTCAGAGAACATTATGGAGGCATCCTTGATGTGGTTATGGATTTGGACCCTTCCCAGAGGAGCTTGATTCACACTTGTCTACAGTTCTATGATCCTCCTTTGAGATGCTTCACCTTCCAGGATTTTCAGTTGGGACCCTTGTTGGAAGAGTATTCATCATTGGTTGGTGTACCTGTCAGGGGTGGAGTCCCCTTCAACCCTGGGATGGCTTTTCCTAGTAATGAAGAGTTGGCAAGAGCATTGTAATTGGAACCCTCTCTGATTGGACAGAACATGACTACCAAGGCTGGAATCTCTGGTCTACACTTGGATTTCTTGACTTCCCAGGCTATCCTGAAAGCCTCCTCAGGAGAATGGAAGGCAGTCTGTGCTTTGTTAGCCCTTAGCATATATGGGGTTATACTTTTTGCAGATGAGCCTAAGTTTGTTAGCAAGAGTGCCATTCACCTTTTCATTCTGAGGAACCCAGTGCCCACCTTACTGGGAGATTTCTATTACTCTGTTCACCAAAGGAATGAAAAGCAAAGAGGAAGATTGGTGAGGTGTTGTGCTCCCCTGTTCCATACCTGGCTTCTCAAGCACTTGCCCAAGACTGATGCATTCTTGAATCCTCACCAGCCAAAGAATTGGGCTAGAAGACTCATTGCTTTGACCTCAGCTGACATCAGGTGGTGCACTCAGAGCACCAAGGGCAGGGACATTATTACTAGTTGTGGGCAGTTCCCCAATGTACCCCTGATAGGAGTGAAGGGTTGCATCAACTACAACCCTCTGTTATTCAAAAGACAATTGGGCTATGCATTGGTCCACACTCCTAGAGCACAAGATTTGGCTGAAACCCTTTATTGTGAGATTAAGCCTAATCTGGCCATTGTCAGGCAAGCATCCTGGGCTTGGGACAATGTCCAGACCAAGGGAATGGCTATTCTAGGGAGATGCAACAACGTGGCCTCAGCTCAGTACTATGAGTGGTCTCATGCCAGGGCTCAAATTTCTGGGATGCCCTTCACCATTGAGGATACACCTGGACCCTCCACAGCACCACCTCCAGCCACTGTCAGCTTAGAGGAGTTTGAGAAACTGAAAGAGAGGAATGAGAATCTGACTCAGGCTCTACAGAAGACCCTCTGGGAGAGGAGTGATGGTCGTTTGGACATCGAAAGGTTAGAAAAGTTAAAGGTGGAACATCTAGCTAGGATTGAGAAGTCAGAGGACTACATTAAGAAGTCAAGGGCTGGAGAGCAGATCTTGAAGAATGCCTGCAAGGAGGCTCAGTTCCAGAAGGCCAGGACCGAGTTGTATCTGAAAGAGAGTCAAGCTAGGTGGGTCAGGATCACCGAAGCTCGTACTCAGGAAAATAAGAGGACTCAGGACAAGATTGAGCAGTTGGAGGCAAATGCAAGAGAACAACAAGAAGCCCTGCTAGCAGCCCAGAGAGAGATCTCAGAATTGAAGATTAGAGCTGATGTGAAGAGGTCAAAGGACCAGAGTCGACACAAGAAGCTAACTGCAGCTATTGCTACCAGGAATCTCCTTATCAGGAACCTTACAGAGCGTCCAGCTGATCCTGTGTCTGAAGCACTTCTAAAGGAAGTTCAGGAGGATGAGTTTGGTCTTGGTGTCTGACTTTTGCTTGTTGTTGCTTTCATTTTATTGTACTTTTCCTTTTTATGTTGTATTTTGATCCCTTAGGGGCATGTATTGTAAAAAAACAAACTATGTATCATTTACTTTTTGTAATATATGTATTTGGTTTGTTTTATCTGGGTTCTTTCAAGCAACATCAAAAGCATCTTCCTCAGGGGTCTGGAAAGGTCAAAACCAAGTGCCAAGCCGGATACCTTGGAAACAAATAAGCATACTGCATTGCATACTAACCTTTTTGTTTTATTTTGTAGGTTTTTGTTTGTTTGTTACTAACTCTGTTGTGGTTCAGGAACTATTGCTCGACGTCGGGTGTTCCCACTCAACCGTCCGCACAGATACCCTACCCGCAACAACCTTCCGGGTATACAGATGGACCAGGTACAACAGGATCTTACAGAGGTCAGGACTCAAATGGCCAATGAGAGACTGGAAATGAGGAATCAGATGACACAGTTTATGGAGGTGATGAATGGTTTAGCTCAGAGCCAAGAGAGATTAAGGGCTTTAGTAGAGAGGCAGACTCAGGAAGACCCCCATCTAGGGACTGGTGGAACAAGCAACAATGAGAGGGTTCAGCCTCATATTAATCCCCTAGTGTTTGGGCCCCACCTTCATCCAGAGATCAATATCCCTTCTAATGTACAAGGGAATGCTACTACAGGCAGAGTACTCCAAGAAGACCCCCAGGAAGATCAGTTCACAGTGATGGGAGCTGGGGATGAGGCCTATGAAAGAAGGCTAGATGAAATTGCTGAGAAATTAAGGTCCTTGGAGTCTCAAAACTCCTTGGGTTTTGATGTCATGGACATGGGCTTGGTGGACGGGGTCAGGATTCCCCACAAGTTTAAACCTCCGTGCTTTGAGAAGTACAACGGAACCTCCTGTCCGCGAACCCACTTGCAATCTTTTCTGGGAAGGCTGAAGGCATATACCATGGATGAAAAGCTATGGATGTTTTATTTTGAAGATAGCTTAACAGGAGCTTCAAGGTAATGGTACTCTCACTTGACTAGAGCAACCATCAGGTGCTGGAAGGATCTGGCTGAGGCTTTCATTAGACAATACCAGTATAACTTGGATATGGCTCCCAACAGGACCCTCCTGATGGGAATGTCACAATCATCCAGAGAAAGCTTCCGGGAGTACGCCCAGAGGTGGAGACAGCTTGCTGCTGCTGTCCATCCACCCATGTCGGAAAGGGAGATGGCCGACATGTTTATGAACACCCTCCAAGGAACATACATTGACAGGCTTGCTTCCTTTTCTTCTACCAGCTTTGCGGATGTAGTTATAACTGGAGAAAGAATTGAGAGCCTATTAAAGATGGGCAAAATTTCTGACAACGGTGCAAGCTCTTCCAACAACCCAAGAAAGCCTTTTGTAGGTCCAAGAAGAACTGGTGAGACTAATGCTATCCATACCAGCAGGGGCAGACCCCAATATGTTCATAGGTCTGTGGCAGCTGTCACCATTCCCGCTCCAATTCATCCACAACCGGCATACCAACCACAGCAACAATCTCACTACCAGCAACAAGCTCAGTATCCACCTCAAAGAAATTATAACAACAACAACACCAGCAACAACAATCAGCAAAGACCGTTTCAACAGAGACCATCTCAGGCCAATAGGGTGATCGATCCGATCCCTATGCCTTATGCCACATTATTGCCACAACTCCTGAAACTCAACCTGGTTGAGCTAAGGACATTGGCACCTCCAGATCCTTCCAGTCTACCCAGAAATTATGACGCCAGCGCCAGATGTGCTTTTCACTCAAATGCACCTGGCCACAATACAGAGAAGTGCAGAGCTTTGCACATGAAAGTACAAGATCTAGTGGATTCCAAAGCTCTAAACTTTGCACCTCCGCCAAATGTCAGTAAGAACCCTATGCCCAACCATGGTGGACCCAGAATCAATGCTATTGAGGAAGATAGGCCGTCTTACTTGATAACCAATGTTGGGCAGATCCGAACACCCTTGGTAGAGATTAAAGCTCAACTCCTTGAATGTCAAATGTTCCCTGGGTGTGAGCTCGGGTGTGCTTATTGCAACATTTCAGTAAATGGGTGCGATAACTTGAGAAATGGCATAGATGGTCTCATCCAGAGTGGCCTGCTTCAAATCACAACATCAATACCTACAAATCCTGCAATCTCCTTAACAACAATTCCCGAGTCTGCTACAACCGCAACAACAATTGTTCCAAACAACTCTTCAATCTCATCAACAAATGCTTCATCTGTTACTTCAACGGACCAAATATCAACAAACATCCCTTCTACAACTTCAGCACCCCTTCATTCAGAACCTCCTACAACAGCAACACCCATCCAGTCAACATTGTCTCCTACAACGTCAACAGCAAACAATGAAAGTGTCTCAACGGTTACAATTTATTATGATCCTGCAAATGATTCTGCCTACAACTCACAAAGTGCCACTCCTATCAGAGCACCGGTTACAATATACTATGATCCACATACTATCATGGTCCCTTCTGCAGCTGCTATCAGTCCAGTCACTATCACAGTGCCTGGGCCAGTACCTTATGAAAGCAGTAATGCCATCCCTTGGCATTACGGCTCCGATCTATACTGCGAAGGACAGAAAATCACTTTGGAATCATCAACTTCATCACCACAAATAGGCAATGTGGGGGGAGGCGGAGGCTTCACTCGAAGCGAACGTCTCTTTGCCCCGCAAATTCCAAGACCCAGTGCCGAAGCGGAAGTTGCTGCCAAGGCAAAAGGGAAGAGCATGGTGCAAGAAGAACAGACTGCTAAAGAAGCTTTGAAAACCCCTTTCGATCAAGAGGTTGATGAATTCATGAGAATCATCAAGAAAAGTGATTACAAGATAGTGGACCAGCTTCACCAGACACCTTCCAAGATCTCCATTTTATCATTGCTAATGTGCTCCGAGGCTCATCGGAACGCACTATTAAAAGTCTTGCACGCAGCTTATGTGCCAGAGGAGATTACCGTCAATCAGTTAGAGGCAGTGGTTGGAAATGTCAACGCTAGTCACAGACTAGGATTTACCAACACTGATTTGACGACGGAAGGCCGCGATCACAACAAGGCTTTGCACATTACCATGGAGTGTAAGGGTGCAGTTCTTTCCCATGTATTGGTGGATACGGGGTCATCCCTCAATGTCTTACCCAAAAAAGCCCTTGTGAAGCTGGAGTACGAAGGATTGGCATTACGCCCCAGTAACCTGGTAGTGAGAGCCTTTGACGGTTCTAAGAGATCAGTTCTGGGAGAAATTGAGTTGCCTATAACGATTGGCCCACAGACTTTCAAAACGACCTTCTACGTGATGGACATTCAGCCGGCCTACAGCTGTTTGTTGGGTAGACCTTGGATTCACGCCGCTGGCGCAGTTACGTCTACCCTTCACCAGAAGTTAAAATTCGAGTGGGAGGGCCAAGTCGTTACTATTTGTGGAGAGGAAGATATTTTCGTTAGCCAGCTGGCTACATACAAATACATTGAGATGGATGGGGAGATCCACGAAACTATGAGTCAAGGGTTTGAGGCCTTGAACATAAATGAAGCATCCGTTGTACCTGGAACCTCGATGACATCTTATCAACAAGCCCGGAAGGTTGTTGAAGAGGGGACTGCCCAAGGCTGGGGCAAGTTGCTGCCCGTAGAGAAGAAGGAGGATAGATTTGGGTTGGGTTACAAACCAACTCAACAAGATCAAGCAGAGGCTGCTAAAAAGCCCAATTTTGTCAGTGGGGGGATGCTCACCCCCGATGCCGTGATAAACTTGGAAGACGAGGATGAAAGCGACCGCAACCTGGAGAGTTGGATCCGTCCAAAGATCCCGGGGAGCAGTATCTCAAACTGGTCTTCCCAGGAAATTATAAGAGTTACTCCTGCAGAGTAATTATTATTTCCTGTATTTTTAAGCATGCATCAAGTCTTGCATCTTGCCCAAGATGACAAGACTCATTTTGTAATCGGGCCATCTGTAATTTTGTGCAAATAGATCAATCAATGATAATCAGACATCTTTTGCAAATGAGTCTTTTTCTTTTCCGCTCACTGTTTTTCCATTTTTCTTTTTGTACAAAAATAAAATGGCAATGTTTTCAAAATGACAACTTTATTTCACTTTTCTAAACAAGATTAAAATCAATCACTAAAATGAACAAACTGAACCCTTGCAGAGAGTGCCTTCCAGACCGCACCGACAACAACACGGCTGTGACTTCGTATGACTTTGTAAATCCAATCAATCAAGCTGATGAAGGGGTTGAATAAGAGTATGAGCTTCCTGAAGAGCTAGCCAGGTTGTTGAGACAAGAGGAGAAGGTTATCACTCCTCATCAGGAGGAGGTCGAAACGATTAATCTTGGTACAGATGAAGACGTGAAAGAGGTTAAAATCGGGGCCTGCTTACAAGACTCAGTGAAGAAACAACTGATTGACCTGCTTCAGGAATATGTGGATGTGTTTGCTTGGTCTTATCAAGATATGCCAGGGTTGGACACCGACATTGTTATGCACAAGCTGCCTTTAAGGGAAGATTGCCCGCCGGTTAAACAAAAACTGCGCCGTACTCGCCCTGACATGGCAATGAAAATCAAAGAAGAGGTACAAAAGCAGTGGGACGTCGGGTTCCTTGCTGTAACTAGCTATCCGCCGTGGGTTGCTAATATAGTACCTGTACCTAAGAAAGACGGCAAAGTAAGAATGTGTGTTGACTACCGAGATCTGAACAGAGCCAGCCCAAAAGATGACTTCCCATTACCTCACATTGATGTATTGGTGGATAACACGGCTCAGTTCTCGGTGTTCTCCTTCATGGACGGATTTTCAGGATACAATCAGATTAAAATGTCCCCTGAAGACATGGAGAAGACAACCTTCATCACACCCTGGGGCACATTCTGTTACAAGGTGATGCCATTCGGACTGAAGAATGCTGGTGCAATATATCAACGGGCTATGGTGACATTATTCCACGATATGATCCATAAAGAAATCGAATGTTACGTGGATGACATGATTGCCAAGTCCCTCACTGAAGAAGACCACCTGGTAAATCTGCTGAAACTATTCAAACGTCTGAGGAAGTACCAACTGAAGTTGAACCCCAACAAGTGCACATTCGGGGTGCGATCCGGTAAGCTACTGGGATTTATCGTAAGAGAGAAAGGGATTGAGGTTGACCCAGATAAAGAAAAAAGCAATTCAAGAAATGCCTGCACCAAAGACAGAAAAAGAAGTTCGAGGGTTCTTAGGTCGATTGAACTACATTTCACGATTCATATCTCACCTTACAGCAACCTGTGAACCCTTGTTCAAAGTGCTAAGAAAAGAACAAACGGTCAGGTGGAACGAAGGCTGCCAGAAGGCTTTTGACAAGATCAAGGAATACTTGCAAGAACCCCCAATCCTTATGCCCCCAGTGGAAGGAAGACCTCTAATCATGTATTTGACAGTATTAGAAGAGTCAATGGGGTGTGTGCTGGGCCAGCATGATGAGTCTGGTCGAAAAGAGTATGCAATATACTACGTAAGCAAAAAGTTTACCGACTGTGAACAACGTTATTCACTGCTCGAGAAAACTTGTTGTGCTTTAGCGTGGGCTGCTCGCCGACTAAGACAGTATATGTTGACCCACACTACTTTATTTATATCAAAGATGGACCCAGTCAAGTACATTTTTGAGAAGCCAGCACTTACCGGACGGGTTGCAAGATGGCAAATGATCCTCACAGAATATGACATCCAGTACACCTCTCAGAAAGCCATCAAGGGCAGTGTATTGTCTGAATATCTTGCTGAGCGACCTATTGATGATTACCAGCCTATGAGATTTGACTTCCCTGATGAAGACATCATGTTCATAAAAGCAAAAGATCATGAAGAGCCTGTTCACACTAAAGGGCCTGACCCAGAAGAAGAATGGACTATGATGTTTGATGGGGCTGTTAATATGAATGGTCGTGGTGTTGGTGCAGTACTCATTACACCTAAAGGAGTTCACATGCCTTTCTCGGCAAAACTCACTTTCAACTGCACTAACAACGAAGCTGAATACGAAGCTTGCATTATGGGTCTTGAGGAAGCCATTGACCTCAGGATCAAGGCTTTAACTGTATTCGGAGATTCAGCTCTGGTAGTTAATCAAACCAACGGCAAATGGTACACGCACCAGGATCATCTGATACCTTATAGGGATTATACGAGGAGGTTATTGACTTTCTTTACAACAGTCAAGCTTGAGTATATCCCTCGGGACGAGAATCAGTTTGCAGATGCTCTGGCTACCATTTCATCCATGATCAAAGTCCAAGCTGCCAACTTTGTACCTCAAATTGCAGTATCCAGACTCGACAGACCAGCATACGTGTTCTCAGCAGACATTGTCCAGGATGATAAGCCTTGGTTCCATGACATTAAGTGCTTCTTGGAGGATCAAACATACCCACCTGGGGCATCTTCCAATGATAAGAAGACACTAAGAAGGCTTGCTGGTAGTTTCTTTCTGAACACTGACGGTTCCCTGTACAAGAGAAGCTTTGATATGGTACTCCTCAGATGCGTTGATAGAACAGAAGCAGACTTGTTGATGCACGAGGTGCATGAAGGATCCTTTGGTACCCATGCTGGAGGACATGCAATGGCTAAGAAATTGCTAAGATCGGGTTATTACTGGATCACGATGGATGCCGACTGTTGTGCCTACGCCAGAAAATGCCATAAATGCCAGATTTATGCGGATAAGGTGCATGTGCCTCCCAATCCTCTGAATGTGATGTCTTCACCTTGGCCCTTTTCTATGTGGGGCATTGATATGATTGGCAAGATCGAACCGACTGCTTCAAATGGCCACAGATTCATCCTGGTTGCCATTGACTATTTCACCAAATGGGTCGAAGCAGCTTCCTATGCAAATGTTACCAGGCAAGTGGTGGCCTGATTTCTGAAGAGAGATATCATCTGTCGATATGGAGTTCCCGAGAGAATCATTACTGATAATGGTTCCAATTTAAACAATAAAATGGTGGCAGAACTGTGCCGGGACTTCAAGATCCAACACCACAATTCTTCTCCTTACAGGCCAAAGATGAATGGCGCTGTTGAGGCAGCTAATAAGAATATCAAGAAGATTGTGCAGAAGATGGTCATCACATACACAGACTGGCATGAGATTCTACCATTCGCCTTGCATGGGTACCGTACGTCGATCAGAACATCCACTGGGGCAACACCGTATCAGCTTGTGTATGGTATGGAAGCAGTCCTACCTGTTGAAGTTGAATTACCCTCCCTACGGGTACTGATGGATGTTAAGCTGAACGAAGCAGAATGGGTCCGGTCCCGATACGAACAACTGAGTCTGATTGAAGAGAAAAGATTGGCTGCAATCTGTCATGGGCAGTTATATCAAAAAAGAATGAAGAGAGCCTTCGATCAAAAAGTTAGGCACCGAGAGTACCAAGTAGGGGATCTTGTGCTGAAAAGAATCCTCCCTCCGCATACAGACCACAGGGGCAAGTGGACTCCGAATTATGAAGGACCATTTGTAGTAAAGAAAGTTTTCTCGGGTGGAGCACTCATGCTCAGCACTATGGATGGTGAAGACTTCCCGTCCCCTGTGAATTCAGATGCAGTTAAAAAATACTTCGCATAAAATGACCCGCTGGACACAAAAACAGAATGTAAGTCCAGGCAAAAATAGGGCATCCCGGCGAGTCAAAAACAGAATAAAAGACTCGGGAAAAAATAAGGGAAAATAAACAAAAATGTACACCCGCTGAGTTGAAAAGCCGTATTGGACAACTCAGGCAAAAATGGGTATCCCGATGGATTGAAAACCCGAAAGGGCGATCCATGCAAGATAAGGGAATAAGCGAACAACTGCATGCTGAATTCGTCTGTATCACTCACAACTTGGTAAGCCTCGAAAGGATCAAGCTTCTGTCAGAATCAGCCTTCTTCAGAAAGCAAGACGAGAAGAACGTCAAATGTCATACGAGTCATAGCAGAAGGGAAGCTCTTTGAAGCGTCGACAACATTGCCAGCATTTTGTTTCTCAATTTGTAACAGTCCCCTCATTTCAGGGGATATGTTTCTTTGACTGTATCTTGCCAATTCAGGGCACATGAATTAATAAAATCGGATTTTCAGTCATGTTTCGCCCTGTACACTTCATTTTCATTTGCAAAAATGTCTGGTGTCCTTAAAATACTGATTGCATAAATACATATGCTTCTCTTCTAAAAAATACATGCTTGCAGGGAATATACTTACTCTCGGGAGTATCTAACTCCTATGACGGAATCCGGTAAGGGATACCTCGGGATCACTTGTGCGTTTCTCTGTCTTTTCAGGATTGCAGGTACTCAAGGCACAACATTGGGACATGCAAGCTTCACCCCAGCAAGCTGGAAAATCAACACTCACTCAGTCTTAGCACCCAAAGTGTTTTCTCCCCAGCTAAGTTGCCACTTGTTGTTTCTCCCCAGCCGAGGTGCCAATCATTCTTCCTCAGCCAAGTACAGTAGCTAGGGAACCACTTCCCCACAGAGCTTCAGCCTCTACCCAGAAGAGCAACGCATGAAGGAATCACAACAGAGTGATGAAAGCTTCTACAAACCCCAGCTGGGTCCCTTATTACCAAGATGGGTCTATCAGTGGCCTATTCCCCCAAACAGATACACCTCATCAGATCTACCAATGATCTCATCCCCAGCTGGGATGTCCACTTCAAACAGATCGACCAGAGATCTTTGCAGCAACGGGATCCGAATCCCGGATTGGTATCCTTGCATAATCATGGCATTCGCATCATATTCACCCCCACAAAGCGTAGCATTCCGTCTAATACGGAGCATTACGGCAAAAATCAAACATATTGCATAATCATAAGCCATGATCTGAATCAAACACTTGTAAATTTCGACAATCCATCAACAATATACAGAATGCTCCCCAGATTCCCCAACAGAGAGCTAAAGCTAAAGCAGTTGCTTTACACTCCCAAACATCAGTATATACTCTTGGTGGCACCCGTCCGTGTCATATCCCCGGCAGAAAGCCAAAGCATCCCCTTTGCACTCACAGATACTCAAATATACAATTCCTTGACACTCGTCCGTGTCACCTTCCCCTGCACAGTAACCTAAACACTTTATATACCAGATACTTGTTTATACTATACTCTTCTCCTTTTGACACTCGTCCGTGTCATTTCCCCAGCAGGTTAAACACTCATCTATACACCACTCATACTTATGTCACCCATACAGATACCCGTCCGTATCTTGTATATATCACTCAAATCCCCTCAGAGTCAACACTCGTCCGTGTTCTTTGTTAACCAGTTGGTACTCGTCCGTACCACCATCTCAGAACATGCGTCAAGCGTTTGCTTCTACCTGATACTCGTCCATATCATAGTCTTAAGGATGCTCGTCCGCATCTTTAATCCATACACCGTGTCAAACACTTACGTCTTATTGAATTTAGACACTCGTCTGTGTCTACTATTCCCCAGAAGAGTCCCCTCAGATTCAACACTCATCCGTGTTCTCTGTTAACCAGTTGATACTCGTCCGTATCATCATCTCTGAACACGTGTCAGTATTTGTTTCTACTCGATACTCGTCCGTATCGTAGCCTTAAGGATGCTAGTCTGCATCTTTAATCTATACACAAACATCTAAACACTTACACCTTTTGTTTCTTGGATATAAACACTCGTCCGTGTTTACTATTCCCCAGTAGATCGCCAGCAAAACAAATTTTCTTTTTATCTGACGTTCGTCCTGCGTCATGATAAACCCTGAGAGCAGCCGTCCCCTGCTAGGTGATCGTCCTTCACCTATTGATGATCGTCCTTCATCATGCTCATCCGATGGCCGTCCCCATCGTTGACCGTTTCTATCCGACACTCGTCCTGTGTCGTGATATTCGGCAGTCGTCCCCTGCTAGGTGATCGTCCTTCACCTTTTGATGATCGTCCTTCATCATTTTATCCGATGGCCGTCCCCATCGTTGATCTTGTTAGCTGGCGTTCGTCCTACGTCATGATAAACCCTGAGAGCAGCCGTCCCCTGCTAGGTGATCGTCCTTCACCTCTTGATGATCATCCTTCATCATGCTCATCCGATGGCCATCCCCATCGTTGACCTTCTATCCGGCATTCGTCCTATGTCGTGATATTTTTAGCAGCCGTCCCCTGCTAGGTGATCGTCCTTCACCTTTTGATGATCGTCCTTCATCATTTTATCTGATGGCCGTCCCCATCGTCGATCCTGTTATCTGGCGTTCGTCCTACGTCATGATAAACCTTGAGAGCAGCCGTCCCCTGCTAGGTGATGGTCCTTCACCTCTTGATGATCGTCCCTCATCATGCTCGTCCGATGGCCGTCCCCATCGTTGAGCTTTTATCCGGCATTCGTCCTATGTCGCGATATTTTCGGCAGCCGTACCCTGCCAGGTGATCGTCCTTCACCTTAGATGACCGTCCCTCATCTTACCCCTTTCAGAGCAGCCGTCCCCTACTAGGTGATCGTCCTTCACCTTTGATGACCGTCCCTCATCATTATTTCATTTATTCTTTAACCCGATGGTCGTCCCCGTTGTGGTCCCTTTTCCTTTTCCTGATGATCGTCCTTCATCAATTTAGCCCGATGGCCGTCCCCATCGTTGGTTACCTTACTTTATGAACTTGATGGCCGTCCCCATATTTTTTCATTGATCCCCAGAGAATCTTATAGTTTTACTTGATGGCCGTCCCCATCATAACCCCTTTTATCCCCAACATGTCGGCCGTCCCCGTCATTGCTTTTATTTTCCGCACTTTTCCAGCATGTCGGTCGTCCCCGTCATTGCTCTTTACCCAGCAGTCGTCCTCTGCTCGACGGTCGTCCTCCGTCGCCCACACTTTACAATATACTTTATTTTCTTTTACAATCTATATCCCTTTTCTTCTTCATTCTGTGAGTGCAAATTTTGGACTGTCTTTGGTATTCAACCACAAGTTATCTTGTTTGCCTGTTAAGCCGTTGCTTACATCCTGCACAGCTAACTCATGTTTGAATAGGGGCAGCTGTAAACACCCCAAATTTGCCCTCACCCATTCACACCATGGCTTGTGATCTCTTCATATGCATAATCTCAATCATAGCATCTCATATTACATTTTGATTCACTGCATTGGTTCAAAGTCATCTGCATCTAGGGTTTGTGATCTGAGCAATCCAAGAGCTTCTTGAGCCACTCCAAAGGTCATCAATCACTTCAAAGGGGTCCATGTATGTTAAAGCATCATATTATATCCTCTCCAAGTCAATAATGTCAAAGAATCACAAGAACTGAGAATGGCATGGAAGCAGAGCCAGGTTTGACTGCACAGATGACCTAGAATTAGGGTTTTGGTTTCGAAGGCCATAACTCCAAATTTTTTGGTCATTCTTGTTTCTATTGGTCTCCATATGGTATAGGGAGTATTCATATCAATTTTCATGAAGAAATTCCATGGGGAAGTCATCTGATCAAGAGTTGACTTTTCAAGCAAGTCAGTGCAAAATCAGGGCATCTGAGGCCCCCAATGACCCAACCAAAGGGTGTTCTTCATCATTTTGATTGTATATGATCTTTATTTGATCATAGAAGAAGTTGGAACTTCATAAATTTGAAGAATTTCAAGTCTTTTGCAAAGTTGACTTTTTGGGAAAGTTGACTTTTTAATGAAATTGCCATTTTGGGAAACTTTTTCAACCCTTGCTTTTTGATTCAAAAATGCTTCAAATGGAAAAACTTTGGTCATGAAAGTTGTAGAATGGATCATTCCCTTTTCAAAAAGTACAAGAACATGACCTAATTCATTTTGAATCAAAAGTTATGGCTTGTCAAAGTTGGCTAAAATCACAAAATTTCAAAATTTCTACCAAAGAGGCAAAGTTGCAAATTCACTTGTCAAGGCAAATTGAGTTATCAAATAGACTTATAAACTTCACAAAATGATCATACAACACCTAAATATCATAATTGGCCCAAGAATCATCTCATTTCATGCCTTGAAACTCAAGAAATCTCATAAGAAGCAAAAGTGAGGCAAGTTGCAAAAACTCACTCAAGTGTGAATCCACTTGCCTGCTGACTTCATGATCAATCCTAGGGTTCTCCCCACATCATGCTGCGCAGGACACACCTTTTGTCCTTGGCTAGAAAGTATCCCATGCCTCTCTTACACAACTTTGACATTTTGGCAACTTGAGCCATACCTATCACAAAAGCACACATCACCTCATCTGACCTATCACAATAGTTTATGCAAACAAAAAGCAAGCCAAAGCATACAAAACACAAGCCTGAAACACTCTCCAACAGAGCATTCTCATTTTCACACCATTTTGCAAAAGCATTCGAAACTGATTGCACAAGCCTCAAACACAAAAACCAACTTCACAAATCAACTCAACACACTCTCCTGATCACAAAGCACCCATCACCATTGCCTTAAACTCCCAGAATCACAAATATGATTTCCACCCCACCTTGAACAGAACTTCTGCCATCTCTCAAACCACCCATTATAAACTCCAAACTAGCATTGAAAGCTTCTCAGGGGGTCCATTGGAGTTGATTGCAAGCAAGAAACCAGCCAGAAAGTACCAGAAACCAAAGCTTCAGTTCAGGTAGCCATCTCAAACTTTTTTTTCCAGAAACTCCATTTTAAGTTCTTAAAAGCTTCTATGCACTCCCCTGATCATGAATATGTGTTTACTTTTGAAAATGGTTGAGAAACCAGGATGTATGAATGCTCTGAAACTTTTTGCCCTAAGAATGTTTTTCTTCGATTTGGTTGATTGATGAATGAAAAATGATGTTTGTTAGGGGGTTTTGATTCAGTGTTGAATGGGGATGAGTTCTGGGCAGTTAGATTTCATTTTCATTGCGTGTAGAGTGAGTTAGAGTTTTGGGCTTGCCTGAAAGTCATTAGGGTTAATTAATTAGGGTTTAGTCTTAATTGCGTAAGTTTGAATTTCAGCCCTTGGATATGGCGCCAGGTCAATTCGCGCGCGTGTAGGTTTAAGTGCTGGCCCTTGATCTTGCTGACTTTTCTATTTTTCAGTTTAATTCATTTTATTTTTCATTTATTTGCATTTGTTTTGTCCTATTTATTTAAAATAGTAAAAAATTTATAAAAATTCTGAAAATTTTTGTATAAACTTTTATTAATTTTCAGAAACCAAAAACATTTTTATTTTTATTTTTTGCATTTAAAAATATTTTTAAATCATTTAAAAGTTTATTTTTAATTAATTAATGAGAATTAATTAATTAAAAATACTTTTAGGTATTTAAAAATCACCAAAAAATTCATGAAACCTTTAAAATCATTTAGAAACATTGTCCAACCCTCAAACCAAATTTCTTTTTTGATCTTAATGCATTTTGACAATTTTCCATGGAATTAATTCTATTTCAAAGCATTATTTTGATCCAATGTTCAAAAATTCATTTCTGCCTAGTCTTTGAGAGTTGGACTTTGATTCTTTTTGCATTGTGTCTTGCATATCATGTAGTTTGTAGGATTAAATTGGCATGAATTGATCTTGCATTTCCCATTTGTTTGACATTTTTCTTGTCAAGGTACCCTAAAACCCTAGCAATCTTAGGAAATCATAACTTTCACTAGGTTAAGAATTGGATCCCCTCCTTTGGACAGTGAGTTTGTACAGGTTTAGGGTCCCTTTGAATGCATTTTCAATTTTTTATCTTGATGTTTGCTTCTGGTTTTGGTTTTTGTTTTGTACATTGATCATAAACCCTAATTTGGGCTTCCTTTTGCACTCATCTTGCATTTGCTTGCATACCATGACTTGCCATAGCATTTTGTGCATCCATTTGATTCATTGGATATCTTAAGACATATTGGAAGCATGTTTGATCATTGCATCTTTCATTTGCCATGATTGTATGTCATCTGCATTCCATGACTTTTCATATATGTTCATGGCTCCAAGCATGCTTCTCTTGCATTCATTTGTTCATGTGATCATCCTCATGCCTTGTTTCATGTTTGCATCATCTCATAGCATCATTATCATCTCATATATGCTTCTGGTTTTGGTTTGCATCATGCCATTTCATCTCATTTTGCATTGTATTGCATTTCTTTCACTAACTTTTCAGGTGGTAAGCAACTTTGAGAAGTGAATTTGCCTTCACTTCTCACATTCTCTTTTCATCTCTCTTATGCATCATTGATGCATTTTGTTTTGTGTTTGAGATTGGGCTTGCTCTTTCTTTTTCTCCCTACTTTCTTTCCTCAAGTGACTTGTCTTCTTAAATGAAGCAAGTTACTTTGCTTCTCTTTGCTCCTTTCATCTGCTTCCTGGTGGTTCCTCTGAAGATGTCTCTTGAAAACCTCACAAACCTTAGGAACAACCAAGCATGACAATGATTAGGGTTTTGAATAGTCCCCCACTTAGCTTTTACCTTTGTGTCTCTTTGAGTTTTCCTCTTCTCATCTCATAATCAGGGACTAAACCATAAAGGCTTTAAGGCTTTGTGATTAAGCTTATGCCTGCATCCTTCTATTAGGATGGAGTGTATAACTTTAATCCTAAGTGTTAAACCATTAATGTGTTTAAATCCTTTAATCAATCCACTTAATAATCACCAAGACATCAAGCTTGTAACTTGGGCCTTGCATTAGGGTTCTAATTCTTCCTTAATTGGTTAAGAAGGACTAATCCTAGTGTTAATGGACAAGTCCCCCTCAAGTTGTCTTACAAACCCTAAAACTCACTTCATCATCTTATCATTAACTAAAATCCACTTAATAAAGGCTTTGTTTTGTCATGAGTTTAATCCCTAATCATGGATTAAGTTGAGGAGTTTTCCTCAGCTTAAACATTCTCATCTATTATCCTTCTATTAGGATGGTGTAATGAGTCTGTTTAATCCCTGATTGTGGCTTAATCTCATTACTTAACACTAAACAAAAACAACAAAAACATCTAAATAATCACAAGTAGGTTAATGATCTTAATCCTACATCATGGTGATTAAGTGTGAGAAGCTGACTTCACACTTAAGGTATTCTCATTACCCCTAATCAGAGGGAGGATGTGATGAGTTTACTAACCCATTGGTTTAGGCTTAAGCTCATTATCTTATGACAAATCTCCAAAAACAATAAAAGACTGAAAATACAAAAACAAACAATAATCGTCTCCTTCGGGATTCTTTTCTCGTCACCTTCACTCATAAACGAGAACTTGCTTCTTCCGTCTAATGCAAGACAGTTTGCACCTGAGCCAGACAGGTCATACACTTGAGCATAGACAAGCAAGTATTTCACAAGTCAATTCATCTTTCAGTCTCTTTGGGTCGAACTACGGTGTTCTGACTTCCTCATTGCACGAGAGGATACGTAGGCATAACTTAACAGTTATCGAACAAAAGTCTCTGTATATTCCCCCTCTTTCAGTATCATTCTTTAAGCCTCATAGTCTTGAGCATACTCTTTTCCGTACACTGACACTTCATTTATACACTTCACACTCCCTTTACACTGACACCTGTACATTTTGTTTTCCAGCTTTTACACACAAGTTGCACTGACACTACCCCTTTTAAAGCACAAATCTTTTAAGCGTGGATCCCGTCGAGTACGACGAACAATCTGGGTGCTAATACCTTCCCAGGTTGTAACCAACCCCCTTTCTCAGTCTCTCTGGTTCGCAACCGTCTTATCCATCTTTTTCTAGGTCTATGCAGCATTGCCTTTCCTCCGGGATAAAAATGCCTAGCTGGCGACTCTTTCTTTTCCTGTGAGTTCACTCCTGTGTGTTCTCGCATCTCCTTTTCGCCGACCGTTCGCGTCTGTACCCTATTTGACCCGGCTTCATTTAGTGGGAGAGACATTAAGCACATGAGGTATCCCTACAAAGTTGATCCAGATAGTATTCCTACGAGCAGAAGCCATGACCTGCAACAAAGAACAAAGATAAATCCTTTGGTCCTTGAAATGGTTAGTGAAAATGCGATGCTTATGATGCATGATGATGTTATGATGTTATGCTCAATCACAAACATGTGGCACACACAAACAAGTCACACAATAGACCTAGGTTTGAAGGCTTGCATGAGGTTTAAAGGTAAGTACCCTCCCCTGAAGTTTAGATGGTTCATCCTGTCCTACAAAAGTAACCAGGTTCTAAGGGATCTCAATATCACTGATCCTTCCCAAGGGTGGTTGTTCAGTAGGCAACTTACTTGCCAACCAAAACCCTCCAAGTTTAGGATCTCAATTAGTGTAGCATCGAGTATCAACCAACTTCAGTCTTCACCAAAGCCGGTTATCTCACTACTTTCTAAAGGCCAAGATGGGATGACTAAGGTTCTAAAAGTCAGTTAGTGTATTGACAACATATGGCAGCCTCATATTATCCTTAACTTACTTAAGGAACATAAGCACCAACCAAGAAGTCACACTAACTATGGCCACCAGATCAACCATATCGGTATACGTCGTACAATTTCCTTGGTCTATTTCCATTTACCTAAGGTACACTAGATCCGGGTTAGGATCTTTCACACATAAGAGCCCCAACAAGTAAAGTAAAGCAAACAAAGCAAACAAATTTAAAGTGATCTAATTCCTAAGGGTACCCCTCTTTTATTAAGTCCCCAGCAGAGTCGCCAGTTCTGTAACACGGTGGGAGAACTGAATTTCTATATATGTTACGGATAGCAAGAGTCGCCACCGACTTTTATTTTATCCAAAAGGAAAGGACATAAAAGAACAGGAAAGACCTTAAAAGATTTTGAGTTCGGGGGGTAGGTTATATAAAGGGAAGGTGTTAGCACCCTTTATATCCATGGTTATCCATGGGCTCTTAGTTACTTAGCTCACTTTGAATTGTTTTGAGAAAGGTGTAGTGTGTGATTAGAAACTTTCTAAGTACTTTGTAATGATCCTCGTATGGATGTATACAAAGACTTATTTTTGAAAATTTGTTTGAAATGTGAAGTGTAAAATGTATTTTGAAAAATGTGAGCAAGTAATTAAGAGGAACCTACCCTATATTAGGTCTTTACTGTTCTTATGTTCTTTCAATGGTAAGACCATCCCTATTATTAAGGAATAGGTAGTCATTACCTTGGATGTGATTAAGGGACATGTGTAGGGACATCTGAATATAGGCAACTGTAAGGTGTCTTTAGCAATTCGTAGGGACTTATCATCTTTTATTCGAAGGGACCAGATCATTTATCGTAAGCAACCTCGAAGGGACTTGATCTTATAAACCAAAGGGACTTGATGATATTTGTGAAGGGACTTTGCTTAAGACACCTTACTTGACCTTTTGAAATAAGCAACATGAGAGGTAACCCTAGAAAGTGCAAGATGGCGATCAAAGATCGACTTACGTGTGTGAGTGTTCATGTTCAAATATTTATCTTTTTAAATTAATTATTCTAAGTCAATTTTAAGTACAAACATATTGTACACTCCCTAAATTACTAACCATACAGTAATTATATTTACAATAATAAAGACGGAAAATAAACCTACAAGTATTACATGGCTTTAACAGATACATAATAATCGAATAATAATAAATATAATAAGAATAACAAATAAACAATAATAAAATATTAGTAATAATAAAATAAATAGCAATAATAATGGTTAGAATAAGAAATAAAGAAATAAGAATTTTAATAAGAAAAATTAAGGTTAGAAATTTTTTTTTAGAAGAATTAATTAGAAGAATAAAATTAGTAATAGTAAACAAATAATAAACTATTCACATATTAAAAATAAGGATTAATAATATAATTAGGGTTTAGAAAAATAAAGTTAAATATTCAAGGTTAAGATAGAAATAAGGGTTAGGAAAATTAGGGTTTTGATTATAATTAAAATATATGATTAATCTATTTACAAAAAATATAATAATTATATATATATATATATATATATATATATATATATATATATATATATATATATATATATATAAAATAAATATAAACAATTTAAATTTTAAGAAAATAAATTATGATTTTGAAAATATGAACTTTTTTATAGAAAAATATTATGATGTTTATTTAGAAATTACTTGAATTATATTAAATTGAATTAAAGTTGAGAAAATAGTTAAAAATAAGAAAATACAAAAAAAAATGCTAAAAAGATAGGACCTGAGATTTGAACCCAGGTCCCTTACCTCAATACACAGCATCAAAACCAATCAGGCCAGCATGCGCTGGTGATAGTATTATGGAACAAATTCATTATATTATAATCTTGCTAAAACAAAACAATTATGAACAAAAATGTGGGAACCTGGATTCGAACCCCTGCCCATCAGCCAACAACCAAACACTCCTACCATCAAGCCACATGGGGCGCGTCTGCAAGCTAACAATAACAAATTCATAATATATTAAGTATTATGAATAAATGGAAAAATCAATAAAAATAATGCTGCCACCAAGAATCGAACCAAGGTCCTGAACAATAACACGCGCAACCATTACCACTGGGCCAACCAACACTTGTTGAAATAAAACATAAACAATTTAATAAAATATTAAATCAATATTTGAATTCCCAGCTGGCGCCAAGAACTTCATCTTCTTCCTCTGAAATTCGCAGGTTTACCTGCGAATTTTATTGTGAATTTTCCCGCAAGTTTTCCTGCGAACAAAACCTACAAAACACATACTTCCACAAAAACGTACAAATTCTACAAATTGATCATTCCAACATGATCTACACAGTTCATTGAATTCAATTATGGTCTCAAACAGTATTTATATGGTCTATTTTATGAAGCCCTAAAATGGAAGCTCAAACCCTAGCAATGGCCGTTTGCGTTTTAGGCTGTGGTTCTTAAAAAAAATTATCCAGAAAGCTTGAAAACTTCATTCTAAACACAAATCAACAACCGAAATTAGTATATGATGCATAAACAATGAAAATCGAAAATCAAAAACTCAAGAACAATCTTGATTCGGTTACGGCTTATGAGCATGCTTTTGATGCGTATGATGATTGAAATGCGTTCAATGAACATCAATAAAGCAATTGCAATGCATAAGAGTCTCTGAATATGGCTGAATTACCAAAACCGAAAATTGAAATTTGATGAAAATTTTGGAATTGGTTTGATGCTCTTGGAGGCAGAAAATTCGTCCCCTAGTATTGTATCATGTTCATAGTCTTATAGTGAATGGATTTAGGTCATAAAACTTGTCTATTCTTTGGACTTTTGGATAGCTTGAGATTGAAGAAAGATATGATTCCAAAAGTGAGAAAATCAAATATTTTCATGCCTTAGATACTTTACACGAAATTTGATCCTCTCAATCATCTTTAAATGATATTTCAACCATTCTAGAACAAAAATCAGATTTTTAGATTGACTTTTTATATTTTATTTTCATTAAAATTGAATTTTATTAAATAAAATCCAAAATAATAAAATATAAAACATAAAAATATGGAAAAATAGTCAATGGGTCGTGTATGACCTTATCCTTGAGATTGGATTGGAATTTGGTAGGTCCATTTGGCAAAATTTGGTTCTAAGACTTCATTTGCTTCACAAACCTCCCAAACATTTCCCAAATTTGCAAAGACATAACTCCCTCAATTTTAAGGCTATGGAGGTGTTCTTGGACATTTTGGAAAGCTTCAAGAGTCCTCTAACAAACCTTTTTGGTCTCATGTCCATATCTTTTACCATTTTCAAGTTATGCCCTTTGGAAGATGTTGACTTTTTGTTGACTTTTGAAATGACCTATAATGTCTTAGCTCATACCTTCCAAATGAAGCATTTTTGGGCTTGGTTTGTGAGACAAAAAGTTGTAGAGAATTCAATTTCCTTCAAAATGTGCTTTGGATGGGAAATTTTTTATGAAGCATGTCGCTCCCACCAAATGAAGCCGGGTCAAATGGGGTACAAACGCGAACGGTCGGCGAAAGGAGATGCGAGGACACACAGGAGTGAACTCACAGGGAGCGAGAAGAATCGCCAGCTAGGCATTTTTATCCCGGAGGAAAGGCAATGCTGCATAGACCTAGAAAAAGGTGGATAAGACGGTTGCGAACCAGAGAGACTGAGAAAGGGGGTTGGTTACAACCTGGGAAGGTATTAGCACCCAGATTGTCCGTCGTACTCGACGGGATCCACGCTTAAAAGATTTGTGTTTTAAAGGGGTAGTGTCAGTGCAATCTGTGTATCAGAAGAGCTGGAAAAGGATGTACAGGTGTCAGTGTAAGAGAAGTGAAGTGTATAAGTGAAGTGTCAGTGTAAGGACAAAAATGAAATGCTCAAGATCATGAGGCTTAAAGAGTAAAGCTGGAAAGAGGGGGAATATACAGAGACTTTTGTTCAATAACTGTTAAGTTATGCCTACGTATCCTCTCGTGCAATGAGGAAGTCAGAACACCGTAGTTCGACCCAAAGAGACTGAAAGATGAATTGACTTGTGAACTGCTTACTTGTCTATGCTCAAGCGTAAGGCCTGTCTGGCTCAGGTGCAAACTGTCTTGCATTAGACGGAAGAAGCAAGTTCTCGTTTGTGAGTGAATGAGATGAGAAAAGAATCCCGAAGGAGACGATTATTGTTTGTTTTTTGTGTTTTCAGTCTTTTATTTCTTTTGAAAGTTGGTCATAAGATAATGAGCTTAAGCCTAAACCAATGGATTTAGTAAACTCATCACATCTTCCCTCTGATTAGGGGTAATGAGAGTACCTTAAGTGTGAAGTCAGCTTCTCACACTTAATTACCCTGATGTAGGATTAAGATCATTAACCTACTTATGATTATTTAGATGTTTTTGGTGTTTTTGTTTAGTGTTAAGTAATGAGATTAAGCTATAATCAGGGATTAAACAGACCCATTACACCATCCTAATAGAAGGATAATAGATGAGAATATTTAAGCTGAGGAAAGCTCCTCAACTTAATCCATGATTAGGGATTAAACTCATGACAAAACAAATCTTTGGTTAAGTGGATTTTATTTAATGATATGATGAAGAAGTGAGTTTTATGATTTGTAAGACAACTTGAGGAGGACTTGTCCATTAACACTAGGGTTAGTCCTTCTTAACCAGTTAAGGAAGAATTAGAACCCTAATGCAAGGCCCAAGTTACAAGCTTGATGTCTTGGTGATTATTAAGTGAATTGATTAGTGGATTTAAACACATTAAGGGTTTAACACTTAGGATTAAAGTTATACACTCCATCCTAATAGAAGGATGCAGGCATAAGCTTAATCACAAAGCCTTAAAGCCTTTAGGGTTTAGTCCCTGATTATGAGGTGAGAAGAGAAGACTCAAAGAGACACAAAGGTAAAAACTAAGTGGGGGACTAATCAAAACCCTAATCATTGTCATGCTTGGTTGTTCCTATGGTTTGTGAGGTTTACAAGAAAGAACTTCAGAAGAACCACCAGGAAGCAGATGAACAGGAGCCAAGAGAAGCAAAGTAACTTGCTTCATTCAAGAAGACAAGTCACTTGAGGAAAGAAAGTAAGAAGAAGAAGAATGAGCAAGCCCAAACTCAAACACATAACAAAATGCAGCATGGATGCATAAGAGGGATGAAAAGAAGATGTGGGAAGTGAAGGCAAATCCACTTCCCAAAGTAACTTACCACCTGAAAAGTTAGTGAAAGGAATGCAATGCAATGAAAAATGGGATGAAATGACATGATGCAAATCAAAACCAGAAGCATATATGAGATGATAATGATGCTATGAGATGCTGCAAACATGAATCAAGACATGAGGATGATCATACAAACTTATGGATGCAAATGGAACAAGATCAGAACCATGAACACACATGAAAAGTTATGAGATGCAAATGACATACAACATGGCAAATACATGATGCAATGATCAAACATGCTTTCAATATGTCTTAAGATGTCAAATGAACTACATGGATGCACAAAATGCTATGGCAAGTCATGTCATGCAAGCAAATGCAAGATGGATGCCTATGGAAGCTCAAATTAGGGTTTATGATCAAAGCATCAAACAAAAACCAAAATCAGAAGCAAACATCAATATAAAAAATTGAAAATGCACTCAAAGGATCCCTAATCCTATACTAACTCACTGCCCAAAGGAGAAGTTCCAACTCTTAACCTAATAAAAGTTATGAATTTCCTAAAATTTCTAGGGTTTTAGGGTTCCTTAACAAGAAAAATGCCAAACAAAAGGGAAATGTAAGATCAATTCATGCCAATTTAATCTCACAAACTACATGCTAAACACAATGTAATGCAAAAAGAATCAAGGTCCAACTCTCAATGGTTAGGCAGAAATGATTTTTGGAAGTTTGGATCAAAATAATGCCTTAAAATGATTTTAATTCCATGAAAAATTCTCAAAATGCATCAAGATCAAAAAAGAAATTTGGTTTGAGGGTTGGACAATGTTTCTAAATGGTTTTAAATGTTTCATGAATTTTTTGGTGATTTTTAAATACTTGAAAGTATTTTTAATTAATTAATTCTCATTAATTAATTAAAAATAAACTGTTAAATATTTAAAAATATTTTTGAATGCAAAAAATAAAAATAAAAATGTTTTTGGTTTCTGAAATTAAATAAAAGTTTGTGTGAAAAATTTCAGAATTTTTAAAAAGGTTTTGCTATTTTAAATAAAATGGATAAAAGAAAATGAATTAATATGGAAAATAAAATGAATTTAAAGCTGAAAAAGAAAAGTAATCAAATCTGATGGTCCAGATTCAAATGGAACACGCGCGCATTTGACCTGGCGCCATATCCTACGGCCCAAATTCAAATTCCACTAATTAATGATTAAGCCCTAATCCAGCCCTAATGACTTTCAGATGACTGGAACAGTGGTTCCGGTCATCTTCTCCGGCGAGTCCAAAATGCTAAATCACTCTACACACAATGAAAATGAAAACTAACTATCCATAACTCATCCCCATTCAAAAACGAATCAAACCCCTCACTCAAACATCATTTATCATTCATAAACAGAGAGAATCGAATCAAACAATTTTTAGGGCAAAAATTTCAGACACAGCATACATCCTGGTTTCTCAACCATTTTCAAAAGTAAGCACATATTCATGATCAGGGGAATGTATAGAAGCTATTTAGAACTTAAAATCATGCTTCTGGAAAAAAAGTTCATGAAGCTACCTGAGTTTGAAGCTTTTCAGTTTGCAACTTTCTAACCTCTTCTCCTTGTGCAATCCACTCCTTTTAGGCCCCTGATGAAGTCTTGATGCTTAGAAAGAGTTTGTGATGGCTGGTTTGAGAGTTTGCAGCAGTTCTGTTCAAGGTCAGGTGAGGATCGTGTTTGTGATTCTATGGCTTTCAGGCAAGGATGATAGATGCTTTGTGTTCAGTGAAGCATGGTGAGATGGTTTGTGAAGTTTGTTTGAGTGTTTGTGGCCTGTGTGATGATTTTCGAAAGCTTTTGCTCTAGAGGGTGAAAATGAGAAATGTTGTTGTAGTTGGTTTCAGGCTTGCTTGTTCTTATGTTTGGCTGGCATTTGATTAACATAAACAATTGGGATTGGTCAGATGACATGATGTGTGCTTTATTGATTGGTATGGGTGCTTTTGCAAAATGTCAACTTTTGTGTAAGAGAAGCATGGGTCACTTGCTAGCCTAGTACAAGGAGGGTGTGCTGCGCAGCATGATGAGGGAAAAAGCCTAGGATGGCTCAGCAAACTAGGCAGCAAGTGGATGAGAAGCTATGATGGATTTTGCAACTTGCCTTGCCTTTGATCCTTATGAAAAAGTCTTGCTCCATAAGCCATAAAACATGTGATTCCTTGGCCCATTCTGATTTTTAGATGTTGTGTGATCATGTTGGGTGGATTAGAAGTCCATTTGATAGCTCTAGAACACTTGATCAAGTCATTTTGCAAAATACCTCTTTGGTAGAAACTTTGAAATTTTGTGATTTTAGCCAACTTTGACAAGCCATAACTTTTGATCAAAAATGAATTAGGTCATGTTCTTGTACTTTTTGAAAAGGGAAAGATCTATTCCATAACTTTCATGACCAAAGTTTTTCCATTTGAAGCCTTTTTGGATCAAAAAGTAAGGGTTGAAAAAGTTGCCTAAAATGACAATTTCATTAAAAGTCAAACTTGCCCAAAAAGTCAACTTTGCAAAAACTTGAAATTCTTGAATTTTGTAAACTTCAAACTTCTTCCATGATTAAATAAAGATCATATACAATCAAAATGATGAAGAAAAACCCCTTGGTTGGGTCATTGGGGGCCTCAGATGCCCTAATTTTGTACTGACTTGCTTGAAAAGTCAACTCTTGATCAGATAACTTCCCCATGGAATTTCTTCATGAAAATTGATATGCATACTCTCTATACCATATAGAGACCAATAGAAACAAGAATGACCAAAAAATTTGGAGTTATGGCCTTTGAAACCAAAACCCTAATTTTAGGTCATCTGTGCAGTCAAGCCTGGCTCTGCTTCCATACCAATCTCAGTTCTTGTGATTCTTTGGCATTCTTGACTTTGAGAGGATATAATATGATACTTGAACACATATGGACCCCTTTTGAAGTGATTGATGACCTTTGGAATGGCTCAAGTGGCTCTTGGATTGCTCAGATTACAAACCCTAGATGCAGATGACTTTGAACCAATGCAGTGAATAAAAAATGTGATATGAGATGGTATGATTGAGTTTATGCATATGAAATGATCACAAGCCATGGTGTGAATGGGTGAGGGCAAATTTGGGGTGTTTACAGCTGCCCCTATTCAAACATGAGTTAGCTGTGCAGGATGTAAGCGAAGGCTTATCAGGCCAACAAGATAACTTGTGGTTGAATACCAAAGACAGTCCAAAATTTGCACTCACAGAATGAAGAAGAAAAGGGATATAGATTGTGAAAGAAAATAAAGTATATGGTAAAGTGTGGGCGACGGAGGATGACCGCCGAGCAGAGGACGACTGCTGGGTAAAGAGCAATGACGGGGACGGCCGACATGCTGAAAAGGTGCGGGAAATAAAGCGATGACGGGGACGGCCGACATGCTGGGGATAAAAGGTATTATGATGGGGACGGCCATCAAGTAAAGCTGTAAGATTCTCTGGGGATTAATGAAGCATGACGGGGACGGCCATCAAGTTCATAAAGCAAAGTAACCAACGATGGGGACGGCCATCGGGCTAAACTGATGAAGGACGATCATCAGGAAAAGGAAAAGGGACCACGACGGGGACGGCCATCGGGTTAAAGAATAAATGAAATAAACAGATGATGAGGTACGGTCATCAAAGGTGAAGGACGATCACCTAGCAGGGGACGGCTGCTCTGTTGGGGATAAGATGAGGGACGGTCATCTAAGGTGAAGGACGATCACCTGGCAGGGTACGGCTGCCGAAAATTTCGCGACATAGGACGAATGCCGGATAAAAGGTCGACGATGGGGACGGCCATCGGATGAGCATGATGGAGGACGACCATCAAGAGGTGGAGGACGACCACCTAGCAGGGGACGGCTGCTCTCAAGGTTTATCATGACATAGGACGAATGCCAGATAACCAAAATCAACAATGGGGACGGCCATTGGATAAAATGATGAAGGACGATCATCAAAAGGTGGAGGACGACCACCTAGCAGGGGACGGCTGCTAAATATCATGACATAGGACGAATGCCGGATAGAAAATCAACGATGGGGACGGCCATCGGATGAGCATGATGGAGGGCGGTCATCAAGAGGTGGAGGACGACCACCTAGCAGGGTACGGCTGCTCTCAGGGTTTATCATGACATAGGACGAATGTCAGATAAAAAGGAAAATTGCTTTGGTGGCGATCTACTGGGGAATATTAAACACGGACGAGTGTATATATCCACGAAACAAAAGGTAAGTGTTTAGATGTTTGTGTATAGATTAAAGATGCGGACGAGCATCCTTAAGACTACGATACGGACGAGTATCGGGTAGAAACAAATAATGACACGTGTTCAGAGATGATGATACGGGCGAGTATCAACTGGTTAACAAGGAACACGGACGAGTGTTGAATCTGAGGGGACTCTTCTGAAGAATAGCAGACACAGACGAGCGTCTACATTCAAGAAGACAAAGGTGTTTGACACAGTGTATGGATTAAAGATGCGGACGAGCATCCTTACGACTATGATACAGACGAGTATCATGTAGAAACAAACGCTTGACGCATGTTCTGAGATGATGGTACGGACGAATACCAACTGGTTAACAAAGAACACGGACGAGTGCCGAATCTGCGGGGATATATAAATGGCATATACAAGATACGGACGAATATCTATATAAGTGTGAGTTGTGTATAGATGAGTGTTTAACTGCTGGGGAGAGTGACACGGACGAGTGCCAAAAGAAGAAAAGTATAGTATAAACAAGTATCCAATGTATAAAGTGTTTACGTTACTGCACTGGGGAAAATGACACGGACGGATGTTGAGGAAATTATAAGTGCATGTGAGTGCAAGGAGGATGTCTTTGGCTTTCTGCTGGGGGTATGGCACGGACTGGTGTCAAGAAGTATCTGCTACTGGTAATGATTTGGTAAGCAGACAAAATCAAAGCAGAAAATGTTTTCTTCTCCATTCTCTTGATCTTTTGCATTTTCAACCATGCAATAGTTCTCCAAGTACTCCACTATCATATCTCGATTGTATTTGCTAGGAATGTTTTTAATCATAACAGTTGTTTTCATCTCCATCAGGACGAATGGGAACCACAGTAAAACTACTTCCTTTATTTTTCCGGTCGGTGGAAACCCTAGAGTGTAGTTATTCATGAATAGTAACATGTTCTTTTTTGAGCAACATCTACTGCTTTCTTCCTTCACGCAAACCTTGGGATTCTCAATCCATGAGAACGACGGCCTTTCATATCTCCATCACTATTTCCCTCTGTGGATGCTGCCCCCATCCCCTTTCACCCCCTTTTTTTTCCCAGGGGGATCATGACACGGACGGGTGCCAAAAGAGTGTTCATGGGTGTAGGGCAAAAGCCTTAGCTTTCTGCTGGGGAGATGACACGGACGGGTGTCAGGAAGTGTCTGTATTTGCAAGAGAAGCGTCTGGGCTCTCTGCCGGGGAATACGGGGAGCATTCCGTGTATTGTTGATGGATTTGATAATATTCACAGGTGTTTTGATTCAGACCATGACTTATGATTATGCAACATGTTTGATTTTTGCCGTAATGCTCTCTATTAAACGGAATGCTACGCTTCGTGGGTGAATATGATGCAAATGCTATGATTATGCAAAGATACCAAACCGGGATTTGGATCCCGTTGCCACGAAGATCTCTGGTTGAACTGTTTGAAATGGACATCCCAGCTGGGGATGAGATCATTGGTAGATCTGACAAGATGCACCTGCTTGGAGGAATAGGTCACTGATAGACCCATTCTTGATAATGAGGAAACCAGCTGGGGTTTGTAGAAGCTTTCGTCACTCTGTTGTGATCGCTTCGTGCGCTGCTCTTCTGGATAGGGATTGGAGTTCTGTGGGGAGATGGTTTCCTGACTTCTGTACTTGGCTGGCAACTCGGCAGGGGAGAAAGAGGGATCACTGAAAGATCTCCCTAGAGATTCCGTTGAGGAGGGTTCTTGACTCAGCCGGGGATATGGGCGCCTTCTGGTACTGCCCTATTGGAGAAGTGATGCCTGGCAACTCTGATGGGGAGAAGACACTTTGAGTGCTAAGGTTGAGTGTTGATTCGTCAGCTTGCTGGAGTGAAACTTTCACGCCCCAAGTTACGTTCTGGATACCTGCAATCCTGCAAAGATAGGGAAATGCACAAGTAATCCCGAGGTATCCTTTACTGGGTTCCGTCATAGGAGTTTAGACACTTCTGCGAGTAAGTTTATTCCCTGCAAGCATGCGACTTTTATTATATATTTTTTTGAAGATAAGTATTTGTACTTATGCAATCAGTTTTTCTTAAGACATCAGACATTTTTGCAAATAAAAATGTACAAGACGAAACATGACTGAAAATCTGATTTATTAATTCAAATGCCCTGAATTGGCAAGATACAGTCAAGGAAACATATCCCCTAAAAATGAGGAGATTGTTACAAATTGAGAAACAAAAGGTGTTGGCAATGTTGATGACGCTTCAAGGAGCTTCCCTTTGCTATGACTCGTATGACTTTTGACATTCTTCTCGTCTTGCTTTATGGAGAAGGCTGATTCTGAAAGAAGCTTGATCCTTTCGAATCTCACCAAGTTGTAAGGGACACAGACGAATTCAGAATGCAGTTGTTCGCTTATTCCCTTATTTTGCATGGATCGCCCTTTCGGGTTTTCAATCCATCGGAATACCCATTTTTGCCTGAGTTGTCCAATGTGGCTTTTCAACTCAGCGGGTGTACATTTTTTGTTTATTTTCCCTTATTTTCGCCCGAGTCTTTTATTCTGTTTTTGACTCGCCGGGATGCCCTATTTTTGCCTGGACTTACATTCTGTTTTTGTGTCCAGCGGGTCATTTTATGCGAAGTATTTTTTAACTGCATCTGAATTCACAGGGGATGGGAAGTCTTCACCATCCATAGTACTGAGCATCAGTGCTCCACCCGAGAAAACTTTCTTTACTACAAATGGTCCTTCATAATTCGGAGTCCACTTGCCCCTGTGGTCTGTATGAGGAGGGAGGATTCTCTTTAGCACAAGATCTCCTACTTGGTACTCTCGGTGCCTGACTTTCTGATCGAAGGCTCTCTTCATTCTTTTCTGATACAATTGCCCATGACAAATTGCAGCCAATCTTTTCTCTTCAATCAGACTCAGTTGTTCGTATCGGGACCGGACCCATTCTGCTTCGTTTAACTTAACATCCATCAGTACCCGTAAGGAGGGTAATTCAACTTCAACAGGTAGGACTGCTTCCATACCATACACAAGCTGATACGGTGTTGCCCCAGTGGATGTTCTGATTGACGTGCGGTACCCATGTAAGGCAAACGGTAGCATTTCATGCCAATCTTTATAGGTGACTACCATCTTCTGCACAATTTTCTTGATATTCTTATTTGCTGCCTCAACAGCGCCGTTCATCTTTGGCCTGTAAGGAGAAGAATTGTGATGTTGGATCTTGAAGCCCCGGCACAGTTCGACCATCATTTTGTTGTTCAAGTTGGAACCATTATCAGTAATGATTTGCTCAGGAACTCCGTATCGACAGATGATATCTCTCTTCAGAAATCTGGCTACCACTTGCCTTGTAACGTTTGCATAGGAAGCTGCTTCGACCCACTTGGTGAAATAGTCAATAGCAACCAAGATGAACCTGTGGCCATTCGAAGCAGTCGGTTCAATCTTGCCAATCATGTCAATGCCCCACATAGCAAAGGGCCAGGGTGAAGACATCACATTCAAAGAATTGGGAGGCACATGCACCTTATCCGCATAAATCTGGCATTTATGGCATTTTCTGGCATAGGCACAATAGTCAGCATCCATTGTGATCCAGTAATAACCTGATCTTAGCAACTTTTTAGCCATGGCATGTCCTCCAGCATGGGTTCCAAAGGATCCTTCGTGCACTTAATGCATTAACAAGTCTGCTTCTGTCTTATCAACACATCTGAGAAGTACCATGTCAAAGTTTCTCTTGTACAGGGAGCCATCAGTGTTCAGAAAGAAACTACCAGCTAGCCTTCTTAAAGTCTTCTTATCATTGGAAGATGCCCCAGGCGGGTATGTTTGATCCTCCAAGAAGTACTTAATGTCATGGAACCAAGGCTTATCATCTTTGACAATGTCTGCTGCGAACACGTATGCTGGTCTGTTAAGTCTGGATACTGAAATTTGAGGTACGAAGTTGGCAGCTTGAACTTTGATCATTGATGAAATGGTAGCCAGAGCATCTGCAAATTGATTCTCGTCCCGAGGGATATACTCAAGCTTGACCGTTGTAAAGAAAGTCAATAACCTCCTTGTATAATCCCTGTAAGGTATCAGATGATCCTGGTGGGTGTACCATTTATCGTTGGTTTGATTGATTACCAGAGCTGAATCTCCGAATACGGTCAATGTCTTGATCCTGAGGTCAATGGCTTCCTCAAGGCCCATAATGCAAGCTTCGTATTCAGCTTCGTTGTTAGTGCAGTTGAAAGTGAGTTTTGCCGAGAAAGGCATGTGAACTCCTTTAGGTGTAATGAGTACTGCACCAACACCTCGACCATTCATGTTAACATCCCCATCAAACATCATAGTCCATTCTTCTTCCGGGTCGGGCCCTTCAGTGTGAACAGGCTCTTCATGATCTTTTGCTTTTATGAACATGATGTCTTCATCAGGGAAGTCAAATCTCATAGGCTGGTAATCATCAATGGGTTGCTCAGCAAGATATTCAGACAATACAGTGCCCTTGATGGCTTTCTGAGATGTGTACTGGATGTCATATTCTGTGAGGATCATTTGCCATCTTGCAACCCGTCCGGTAAGTGCTGGCTTCTCAAAAATATACTTGACTGGGTCCATTTTTGAGATCAACAAAGTAGTGTGGGTCAACATATACTGTCTCAATCGGCGAGCAGCCCACGCTAAAGCACAACAAGTTTTCTCGAGCAGTGAATAACGTTGTTCACAATCGGTAAACTTTTTGCTTAGGTAGTATATTGCATACTCTTTTCGACCAGACTCGTCATGCTGGCCCAACACACACCCCATCGACTCTTCTAATACTGTCAAGTACATTATCAGAGGTCTTCCTTCAACTGGAGGCATAAGGATTGGTGGTTCTTGCAAGTATTCTTTGATCTTGTCAAAAGCCTTCTGGCAGTCTTCGTTCCACCTGACCGTCTGTTCTTTTCTTAGTAATTTGAACAAGGGTTCGCAAGTTGCTGTAAGGTGAGATATGAACCTTGAGATGTATTTCAATCTGCCTAAGAACCCTCGAACTTCTTTTTCAGACTTTGGTGCAGGCATTTCTTGAATGGCTTTGACTTTATCAGGGTCAACTTCAATCCCTTTCTCGCTCACAATAAAACCCAGTAGCTTACCCGATCGCACCCCGAATGTGCACTTGTTGGGGTTCAACTTCAGTTGGTACTTCCTCAGACGCTTGAATAGCTTCAGCAGATTTACCAGGTGGTCTTCTTCAGTGAGGGACTTGGCAATCATATCATCCACGTAACATTCGATTTCTTTATGGATCATATCGTGGAATAATGTCACCATAGCCCGTTGATATGTTGCACCAGCGTTCTTCAGTCCGAATGGCATCACCTTATAACAGAACGTGCCCCAAGGTGTGATGAAGGTTGTCTTCTCCATGTCTTCAGGTGACATCTTGATCTGATTATATCCTAAAAATTCGTCCATGAAGGAGAACACCGAGAACTGAGCCGTATTATCCACCAATACGTCGATGTGAGGTAATGGGAAGTCATCTTTCGGGCTAGCTCTGTTCAGATCCCGATAGTCAACACACATTCTCACTTTGCCGTCTTTCTTAGGCACAGGCACAATATTAGCAACCCACGGTGGATAGCTAGTTACAGCAAGGAACCCGGCGTCCCACTGCTTTTGTACCTCTTCTTTGATCTTCATTGCCATGTCTGGGCGAGTACGGCGCAGTTTCTGTTTAACCGGTGGGCATTCTTCTCTTAAAGGCAGCTTGTGCACAACAATGTCGGTGTCCAACCCTGGCATATCTTGATAAGACCAAGCAAACACGTCCACATATTCTTGAAGCAGGTCAATCAGTTGTCTCTTCACTGAGTCTTGTAAGTAGGCCCCGATTTTAACTTCTTTCATGTCTTCATCTGTACCAAGATTAATTGTCTCTACTTCCTCCTGATGAGGAGTGATAACCTTTTCCTCTTGTCTCAACAATCTGGCTAGCTCTTCAGGAAGCTCGTAATCTTCTTCAACCCCTTCATCAGCTTGATTGATCGGATTGTCAAAGTCATACGAAGTCATAGCCGTGCTGTTGTCGGTGCAGTCTGGAAGGCACTCTCTGCAAGGGTTCAGTTTGTTCATTTTAGTGATTTGATTTTAATCTTGTTTAGAAAAGTGAAATAAAGTTGTCATTTTGAAAACACTGCCATTTATTTTTTGTACAAAAAGAAAAATGGAAAAACAGTGATCGGAAAAGAAAAAGACTCATTTGCAAAAGATGTCTGATATTTCATTGATTAATCTTGTTGCACAAAAATTACAGATGGCCCGATTACAAAATGAGTCTTGTCATCTTGGGCAAGATGCAAGACTTGATGCATGCTATAAAAATACAGGAAATAATAATTACTCTGCAGGAGTAACTCTTATAATTTCCTGGGAAGACCAGTTTGAGATACTGCTCCCCGGGATCTTTGGACGTATCCAACTCTCCAGGTTGCGGTCGCTTTCATCTTCGTCTTCCAAATTGTTGACAGCATCGGGGGTGAGCATCCCCCCACTAACAAAGTTGGGCTCCTTAGCAGCCTCTGCTTGATCTTGTTGAGTTGGTTTGTAACCCAACCCAAATCTATCCTCTTTCTTCTCCACAGGTAACAATTTGCCCCAGCCTTGGGCAGTCCCTTCCTCAACAACCTTCCGGGCTTGTTGATAAGATGTCATTGAGGTTCCAGGTATAGCAGAAGTTTCATTTATGTTCAAGGCCTCAAACCCTTGACTCATTGTTTCGTGGATCTCCCCATCCATCTCAATATATTTGTAGGTAGCCAGATGGCTAACAAAAATATCTTCCTCTCCACAAATTGTAACGACTTGGCCCTCCCACTCGAATTTTAACTTCTGGTGAAGGGTAGACGTGATTGCGCCAGCGGCATGAATCCATGGTCTACCCAACAAACAACTGTAGGCAAGCTGAATGTCCATCACGTAGAAGGTCGTTTTGAAAGTTTGTGGGCCAATCGTTATAGGCAACTCAATTTCCCCCAGAACTGATCTCTTAGAACCGTCAAAGGCTCTCACCACCAGGTTGCTGGGCCGTAATGCCAATCCGTCATACTCTAGCTTCACAAGGGCTTTTTTAGGTAAGACATTGAGGGATGACCCTGTATCTACCAGCACATGGGAAAGAACTGCACTTTTACACTCCATGGTAATGTGCAAAGCCTTGTTATGATTACGGCCTTCCGTAGTCAAATCAGTGTTGGTGAACCCCAGTCCATTACTAGCATTAACATTTCCAACCACAGCTTCCAACTGATTGACGGTGATCTCTTCTGGCACATAAGCTGCGTGCAAGACTTTTAGTAGTGCGTTCCGATGAGCCTCGGAGCACATAAGCAATGATAGAATGGAGATCTTAGAAGGCGTCTGGTGAAGCTGGTCCACTATTTTGTAATCACTTTTCTTGATGATTCTCATGAATTCATCAACTTCTTGATCAAAAGGTGTTTTCAAAGCTTCTTTAACAATTTGCTCTTCTTGCACCAGGCCTTTCCCTTTTGCCTTGGCAGCGGCTTCTGCTTCGGCGGTGGGCTTTTGAATTTGTGGGGCAAAGAGACGTCCGCTTCGAGTGAAGCCTCCGCCTCCTCCCACATTGTCTATTTGTGGTGAAGAAGTTGGTGATTCAAGAGTGATTTTCTGTCCTCCGCAGTATAGATCAGAGTCGTAATGTCAGGGGATGGCATTACTGCTTTCATAAGGTACTGGCCCAGGCACTGTGATAGTGACTGGACTGATGGCAGCTGCAGAAGGGACCATGATAGTCTGTGGATCGTAGTATATTGTGACTGGTGCTCTGATAGGAGTGGCATTTTGTGAGTTGTAGGCAGAATCATTTTCAGGATCATAATAAATTGTAACCGTTGAGACATTTGTTGCTGAAGTTGTAGGAGACATTGTTGGAAGGATGGGTGTTGTTGTTGTAGAAGACTCTGAATAAAGGGGTGCTGAAGTTGTAGAAGGGATGTTTGCTGATATCTGGTCCGTTGAAGTAACAGATGAAGCATTTGTTGACGAGATTGAAGAGTTGCTTGGAACAATGGTTGTTGCAGTTGTAGAAGACTCGGGAATTGTTGTTAAGGAGATTGCTGGATTGGTAGGAATTGATGTTGTGATTTGAAGCAGTCCACTCTGAATGAGACCATCTATGCCATCTCTCAAGTTATCACACCCATTCACTGAAATGTTGCAATAAGCACACCCTAGCTCACATCCCGGGAACATTTGACATTCGAGGAGCTGAGCTTTAATCTCTACCAACGGTGTCCGAATCTGACCCACACTGGTTATCAAGTAAGACGGCTTGTCTTCTTCAATAGCATTGACTCTGGGACCTCCGTGGTTTGGCATAGGGTTCTTGTTAACATTTGGTGGTGGTGCGAAGTTTAGAGCCTTAGAGTCTACCAAGTCCTGTACCTTCATGTGCAAAGCTCTGCACTTCTCTGTACTATGGCCAGGTGCATTTGAATGGAAAGCACATCTGGCGTTGGCGTCATAATTTCTGGGTAGACTGGTAGGATCTGGAGGTGCCAACGTCCTTAGCTCAACCAGGTTGAGTTTCAGGAGTTGTGGCAATAATGAGGCATTTGGCATATGGATCAGATCGATCACCCTATTGGCCTGAGAAGGTCTCTGTTGGAACGGTCTTGGCTGATTGCTGTTGTTGGTGCTGTTGTAGTTTCTCTGAGGAGGATACTGAGTTTGTTGCTGATAATTTTGTTGCTGTGGTTGATAAGCTGGTTGTGGATGAATTGGAGCGGGAATGGTGACTGCTGCCACAGACCTATGAACATATTGGGGTCTGCCCCTGCTGGCATGGATAGCATTGGTCTCACCAGTTCTTCTTGGGCCCACAAAAGGCTTCCTTGTGTTGCTGGATGAGCTGGCACCGTTGTCAGAAATCTTGCCCATCTTCAATAGGCTCTCAATTCTTTCCCCGGCTATAACGACATCTGCAAAGCTGGTAGAAGAAAAGGCAGCTAGCCTATCAATGTACGTCCCTTGGAGGGTGTTCATAAACATATCGCCATCTCCCTCTCTGACATAGGTGGCTGGACAGCAGCAGCCAGCTGTCTCCATCTCTGGACGTACTCGCGGAAGCTTTCCCTGGATGACTGTGACATCCCCATCAGGAGGGTCCTGTTGGGTGCCATATCCAAATTATACTGGTATTGTCTGATAAAGGCCTCAGCCAGGTCTTTCCAACATCTGATGGTGGCTCTGGTCAGATGAGAGTACCATTCCCTTGAAGCTCCCGTTAAGCTATCCTCAAAATAAAACATCCATAGATTTTCGTCCATGGTATATGCCTTTAGCCTCCCTAGAAAGGATTGTAAATGGGTCCGTGGGCAGGAAGTCCCGTTGTACTTCTCAAAGCACGGTGGTTTAAATTTATGAGGAATCCTGACCCCGTCCACTAAGCCCATGTCCATAACATCAAAACCCAAGGAGTTTTGTGACTCCAAGGACCTTAATTTTTCAGCAATTTCATCTAGCCTTATGTCATAGGCTTCTTCCCCAACTCCCATCACTGTGAACTGATCTTCCTGGGGGTCTTCCTGCAGCACTCTGCATGTGGTAGCATTCCCTTGTACATTATCAGGGATGTTGATCTCTGGATGAAGGTGGGGTCCAAATACAGGGGGGTTGACATGAGGCTGAACCCTCTCGTTGTTGCTTGTCCCAGCAGTCCCTAGATGGGGGTCTTCCTGATTCTGCCTTTCTACCATTGCTCTTAATCTCTCTTGGCTCTAAGCCATATTATTCATCACCTCCATAAATTGTGTCATCTGAGCCCTCATTTCCAATCTCTCATTGGCCATTTGGTTCCTGACCTCTGTAAGGTCCTGTTGTACCTGGTCCATCTGTATACCCGGAAGGTTGTTGCGGGTGGGATATCTGTGTGGACGGTTGAGTGGGAACACCCGTCGTCGAGCAATAGTTCCTGAGATCACAACAAAGTTAGTAACAAAAACAAAACAAACCTACAAAACAAACAAAGGTTAGCATGCAATGCAGTATGCTTATTTGTTTCCAAGGTATCCGGCTTGGCACTTGGTTTTGACCTTTCCAGACCCTTGAAGATGCTGTTGATGTTGCTTGAAGGAACCAAATGGAACAAACTGATACATATATTACAAAGAAATACTGATACATAGTTGTTCTTTTTACAATACATGCCCTCTGAGGGGTCAAAATACAACATAAGAAAACAAAAGTACATGAAATGAAAACAACAACAAGCAAAAGTCAGACACCAAGACCAAACTCATCCTCCTGAACTTCCTTGAGAAGTGCTTCAGTCACAGGATCAGCTGGACGCTCTGTGAGATTCCTGATAAGGAGATTTCTGGTAGTAACAGCTGCAGTTAGTTTCTTGTGGTGACTCTAGTCCTTTGACCTCTTTACTCCAGCTCTAATCTTCAACTCTGAGATCTCTCTCTGGGCGGCTAGCAAGGCTTCCTGTTTCTCTTTTGCACTAGCCTCCAACTGCTCAATCTTGTCCTGAGTCCTCTTATCTTCCAGAGTACGAGCTTCGGTGATCCTGACCCACCTAGCTTGACTCTCCTTCAAATACAAATCAGTTCTGGCCTTCTGGAACTGGGCTTCCTTGCAGGCATTCTTCAAGATCTGCTCTTCAGCCCTAGACTTCTTGATATAATCCTCTGACTTCTCAATTCTGGCTAGATGCTCCACCTTCAGCTTCTCTAACCTCTCAATATCCAACCTACCATTACTCCTCTCCCAGAGGGTCTTCTGTAGAGCCTGAGTCAACTTCTCATTTCTCTCTTTCAATTTCTCAAACTCCTCCAAACTGACAGTGACAGGAGGTGGTGTTGAGGATGGCCCAGGTATATCCTCCATGGTGAAAGGCATCCCAGAAAATTGAGCCCTGGCATGGGACCATTCATAGTACTGTGCTGATGCCACATTGTTGCACTTCCCCGGAATGGTTACTCCTTTAGTCTGAACATTGTCCCAGGCCCAGGCTGCTTGCCTGACAATAGCCAGATTAGGCTTGTTCTCACAGTAAAGAGTCTCAGCCAAATCTTGTGCCTTAGGAGTGTGGACCAATGCATAGCCCAGTTGTCTTTTAAATAGCAGAGGGTTGTAGTTGATGCAACCCTTAACTCCTATCAGGGGTACATTGGGAAACTGCCCACAACTGGTAATGATGTCCCTGCCTTTGGTGCTTTGAGTGCACCATCTGATATCAGCTGAAGTTAAAGCAGTGAGTCTTCTAGCCCAATTCCTCTGCTGATGAGGATTCAAAAATGCATCTGTCTTGGGCAAATGCTTGAGTAACCAGGTATGGAAAAGGGGAGCACAGCACCTCACCAATCTTCCTCTCTGCTTTTCATTCCTTTGGTGAACAGAGTAGTAAAAATCTCCCAGTAAGGTGGGCACTGGGTTCCTCAGGATGAAAAGATGGATTGCATTCTTGCTAACAAACTTAGGCTCATCTGCAAACAAAATGACCCCATATATGCTAAGGGCCAATAAATCACAGACTGCCTTCCATTCTCCCAAAGAAGCCTTCAGGGTAGCTTGAGAGATCAAGAAATCCAAATGTAGACCAGAGATTCCAGCCTTGGTGGTCATATTCTGCCCAATCAGAACTGGTTCCAAATGCAATGCCTTTTCCACTTCTTCCTTACTTGGAAAAGCCATCTCAGGGTTGAAGGGGACTCCACCCCTGATAGGTACACCAACCAATGATGAATACTCCTCTAATAAAGGTCCCAACTGAAAGTCTTGAAAAGTGAAACATCTCAGAGGGAGATCATAGAACTGCAGGCAAGTATGAATCAAGCTCCTTTGTGAAGGGTCCAAATCCATAACCACATCAAGTATGCCTCCATAGTGTTCTCTGAATAGTGGTATATGGTCTGGAGTAATCAGGGTCTGAATCTTCCTGATGTCAGCTAGCTCAGGCTGAAAGAAATGGTAGGAGATATTACTCTTCTTGGGTGCCATGTTGCTGAAGAAGAGCTGAGACAGATGCTGAGAATAACACTGAAAAAGGGCCACTGACAGGCTGATGCAGGTGACTGAAGCAGGTAGCTGAAGTAGATACTGATGAGGATAGGTCTATGCTGATGATGGGGTCAAAACCAAGCCAAAATAAAGTATGGACACCCTGAAAAACAAATAAGAAAATGTTAAAATGATGCAATGATGATGTATGCAAATGATATGCAAGGGTTTGTGACTGAGCTGGATCTGATCAAGTGCTCTGATATAAGTCCAGGTATGTTCAAGAAATCCAGATGGAGGTTCATAAGTCCAGTAACCAAGGTGGGGGACTCAAATAAAGAGTCACATGTCCAGGGTTAAAATCACAAGAACTGTTCCAAGATGGAGTACTCTTAGTCAAAATAAAGTAACAGGGTATGTGGAGGTCAAGGGTACCTGCAACCTGTAAACAGCCCAACCCCCTCACAGGTGGTGTTCTAGAACAAGGATCCTCAGACTTGGATCAGTTATGAGAAGTGTAAACACTTCTAACCCGGAGGTTCAGTGTTTACAATAACCATAAAAGTTCCTCCTCTAATTCACCTCAGTTTCTGAAGGTTAATACTAAAGGTCATCCAGACTTAGCAGGCTTCCCAGATAGCCCTAGCACTACAGGAAATCTGCAGCACAGAGTTCTCAAGAAGAAACCCATATCTGAACCGTGTTTCATATTCCCGCACCAGACCGAAATGGAATGGGAAAGAACATGAACCACTCTAGCCTAGGTGTCACTCAGGTCCCAGGTATAGGACCTCAACTCTCAATAGAACACCCACCCACCAAAGCAACAAAACAGATCCAGCCAGCACAGTACGACAGTATGATATATGTATAAAGCTATAAAGAAAGCAGTAAAACAACTGTACATAAAGAAAAAATAAAACAAATATACAAACACAATTAGCACATAACACCCCAGTAAACACAAATCAAACAAGCGCTAGGAGGAACCCACAAAAAGAACCAGAAGCCCTGGTTACAGTATAAGGGTCCCCAGCAGAGTCGCCAAGCTGTCGCTCCCACCAAATGAAGCCGGGTCAAATGGGGTACAAACGCGAACGGTCGGTGAAAGGAGATGCGAGGACACACAGGAGTGAACTCACAGGGAGTGAGAAGAGTCGCCAGCTAGGCATTTTTATCCCGGAGGAAAGGCAATGCTGCATAGACCTAGAAAAAGGTGGATAAGACGGTTGCGAACCAGAGAGACTGAGAAAGGGGGTTGGTTACAACCTGGGAAGGTATTAGCACCCAGACAGTGCAATCTGTGTATCAGAAGAGCTGGAAAAGGATGTATAGGTGTCAGTGTAAGAGAAGTGAAGTGTATAAGTGAAGTGTCAGTGTAAGGACAAAAATGAAATGCTCAAGATCATGAGGCTTAAAGAGTAAAGCTGGAAAGAGGGGGAATATACAGAGACTTTTGTTCGATAACTGTTAAGTTATGCCTACGTATCCTCTCGTGCAATGAGGAAGTCAGAACACCGTAGTTCGACCCAAAGAGACTGAAAGATGAATTGACTTGTGAACTGCTTACTTGTCTATGCTCAAGTGTAAGGCCTGTCTGGCTCAGGTGCAAACTGTCTTGCATTAGACGGAAGAAGCAAGTTCTCGTTTGTGAGTGAATGAGATGAGAAAAGAATCCCGAAGGAGACGATTATTGTTTGTTTTTTGTGTTTTCAGTCTTTTATTGCTTTTGAAAGTTGGTCATAAGATAATGAGCTTAAGCCTAAACCAATGGATTTAGTAAACTCATCATATCTTCCCTCTGATTAGGGGTAATGAGAGTACCTTAAGTGTGAAGTCAGCTTCTCACACTTAATTACCCTGATGTAGGATTAAGATCATTAACCTACTTATGATTATTTAGATGTTTTTGATGTTTTTGTTTAGTGTTAAGTAATGAGATTAAGCCATAATCAGGGATTAAACAGACCCATTACACCATCCTAATAGAAGGATAATAGATGAGAATGTTTAAGCTGAGGAAAGCTCCTCAACTTAATCCATGATTAGGGATTAAACTCATGACAAAACAAATCTTTGGTTAAGTGGATTTTATTTAATGATATGATGAAGAAGTGAGTTTTATGATTTGTAATACAACTTGAGGAGGACTTGTCCATTAACACTAGGGTTAGTCCTTCTTAACCAGTTAAGGAAGAATTAGAACCCTAATGCAAGGCCCAAGTTACAAGCTTGATGTCTTGGTGATTATTAAGTGAATTGATTAGTGGATTTAAACACATTAAGGGTTTAACACTTAGGATTAAAGTTATACACTCCATCCTAATAGAAGGATGCAGGCATAAGCTTAATCACAAAGCCTTAAAGCCTTTAGGGTTTAGTCCCTGATTATGAGGTGAGAAGAGAAGACTCAAAGAGACACAAAGGTAAAAACTAAGTGGGGGACTAATCAAAACCCTAATCATTGTCATGCTTGGTTGTTCCTATGGTTTGTGAGGTTTACAAGAAAGAACTTCAGAAGAACCACCAGGAAGCAGATGAACAGGAGCCAAGAGAAGCAAAGTAACTTGCTTCATTCAAGAAGACAAGTCACTTGAGGAAAGAAAGTAAGAAGAAGAAGAATGAGCAAGCACAAACTCAAACACATAACAAAATGCAGCATGGATGCATAAGAGGGATGAAAAGAAGATGTGGGAAGTGAAGGCAAATCCACTTCCCAAAGTAACTTACCACCTGAAAAGTTAGTGAAAGGAATGCAATGCAATGCAAAATGGGATGAAATGACATGATGCAAATCAAAACCAGAAGCATATATGAGATGATAATGATGCTATGAGATGCTGCAAACATGAATCAAGACATGAGGATGATCATACAAACTTATGGATGCAAATGGAACAAGATCAGAACCATGAACACACATGAAAAGTTATGAGATGCAAATGACATACAACATGGCAAATACATGATGCAATGATCAAACATGCTTTCAATATGTCTTAAGATGTCAAATGAACTACATGGATGCACAAAATGCTATGGCAAGTCATGTCATGCAAGCAAATGCAAGATGGATGCCTATGGAAGCTCAAATTAGGGTTTATGATCAAAGCATCAAACAAAAACCAAAATCAGAAGCAAACATCAATATAAAAAATTGAAAATGTACTCAAAGGATCCCTAATCCTATACTAACTCACTGCCCAAAGGAGAAGTTCCAACTCTTAACCTAATAAAAGTTATGAATTTCCTAAAATTTCTAGGGTTTTAGGGTTCCTTAACAAGAAAAATGCCAAACAAAAGGGAAATGTAAGATCAATTCATGCCAATTTAATCTCACAAACTAAATGCTAAACACAATGCAATGCAAAAAGAATCAAGGTCCAACTCTCAATGGTGAGGCAGAAATGATTTTTGGAAGTTTGGATCAAAATAATGCCTTAAAATGATTTTAATTCCATGAAAAATTCTCAAAATGCATCAAGATCAAAAAAGAAATTTGGTTTGAGGGTTGGACAATGTTTCTAAATGGTTTTAAATGTTTCATGAATTTTTTGGTGATTTTTAAATACTTGAAAGTATTTTTAATTAATTAATTCTCATTAATTAATTAAAAATAAACTTTTAAATATTTAAAAATATTTTTGAATGCAAAAAATAAAAATAAAAATGTTTTTGGTTTCTGAAATTAAATAAAAGTTTTTGTGAAAAATTTCAGAATTTTTAAAAAGGTTTTGCTATTTTAAATAAAATGGATAAAAGAAAATGAATTAATATGGAAAATAAAATGAATTTAAAGCTGAAAAAGAAAAGTAATCAAATCTGATGGTCCAGATTCAAATGGAACACGCGCGCGTTTGACCTGGCGCCATATCCTACGGCCCAAATTCAAATTCCACTAATTAATGATTAAGCCCTAATCCAGCCCTAATGACTTTCAGATGACCGGAACAGTGGTTCCGGTCATCTTCTCCGGCGAGTCCAAAATGCTAAATCACTCTACACGCAATGAAAATGAAAACTAACTATCCAGAACTCATCCCCATTCAAAAACGAATCAAACCCCTCACTCAAACATCATTTATCATTCATAAACAGAGAGAATCGAATCAAACAATTTTTAGGGCAAAAATTTCAGACACAGCATACATCCTGGTTTCTCAACCATTTTCAAAAGTAAGCACATATTCATGATCAGGGGAATGTATAGAAGCTATTTAGAACTTAAAATCATGCTTCTGGAAAAAAAGTTCATGAAACTACCTGAGTTTGAAGCTTTTCAGTTTGCAACTTTCTGACCTCTTCTCCTTGTGCAATCCACTCCTTTTAGGCCCCTGATGAAGTCTTGATGCTTAGAAAGAGTTTGTGATGGCTGGTTTGAGAGTTTGCAGCAGTTCTGTTCAAGGTCAGGTGAGGATCGTGTTTGTGATTCTATGGCTTTCAGGCAAGGATGATAGATGCTTTGTGTTCAGTGAAGCATGGTGAGATGGTTTGTGAAGTTTGTTTGAGTGTTTGTGGCCTGTGTATTGATTTTCAAAAGCTTTTGCTCTAGAGGGTGAAAATGAGAAATGTTGTTGTAGTTGGTTTCAGGCTTGCTTGTTCTTATGTTTGGCTGGCATTTGATTAACATAAACAATTGGGATTGGTCAGATGACATGATGTGTGCTTTATTGATTGGTATGGGTGCTTTTGCAAAATGTCAACTTTTGTGTAAGAGAAGCATGGGTCACTTGCTAGCCTAGTACAAGGAGGGTGTGCTGCGCAGCATGATGAGGGAAAAGGCCTAGGATGGCTCAGCAAACTAGGCAGCAAGTGGATGAGAAGCTATGATGGATTTTGCAACTTGCCTTGCCTTTGATCCTTATGAAAAAGTCTTGCTCCATAAGCCATAAAACATGTGATTCCTTGGCCCATTCTGATTTTTAGATGTTGTGTGGATTAGAAGTCCATTTGATAGCTCTAGAACACTTGATCAAGTCATTTTGCAAAATACCTCTTTGGTAGAAACTTTGAAATTTTGTGATTTTAGCCAACTTTGACAAGCCATAACTTTTGATCAAAAATGAATTAGGTCATGTTCTTGTACTTTTTGAAAAGGGAAAGATCTATTCCACAACTTTCATGACCAAAGTTTTTCCATTTGAAGCCTTTTTGGATCAAAAAGTAAGGGTTGAAAAAGTTGCCTAAAATGACAATTTCATTAAAAGTCAAACTTGCCCAAAAAGTCAACTTTGCAAAAACTTGAAATTCTTGAATTTTGTAAACTTCCAACTTCTTCCATGATCAAATAAAGATCATATACAATCAAAATGATGAAGAAACACCCCTTGGTTGGGTCATTGGGGGCCTCAGATGCCCTAATTTTGTACTGACTTGCTTGAAAAGTCAACTCTTGATCAGATAACTTCCCCATGGAATTTCTTCATGAAAATTGATATGCATAATCTCTATACCATATAAAGACCAATAGAAACAAGAATGACCAAAAAATTTGGAGTTATGGCCTTTGAAACCAAAACCCTAATTTTAGGTCATCTGTGCAGTCAAGCCTGGCTCTGCTTCCATACCAATCTCAGTTCTTGTGATTCTTTGGCATTCTTGACTTTGAGAGGATACAATATGATACTTGAACACATATGGACCCCTTTTGAAGTGATTGATGACCTTTGGAATGGCTCAAGTGGCTCTTGGATTGCTCAGATTACAAACCCTAGATGCAGATGACTTTGAACCAATGCAGTGAATCAAAAATGTGATATGAGATGGTATGATTGAGTTTATGCATATGAAATGATCACAAGCCATGGTGTGAATGGGTGAGGGCAAATTTGGGGTGTTTACAAAGCATGTGAAAGTTATGGCTGGTCAAAGTTCAGTTAACTTTTCCTGTGAAAACCCTAATTTAGAAACTCCTGATTCTTGATGATTTGAAATCTCCTTGATGAATCATGATCAACCCTTGATAAAATGATGAATTTTACTTCATAAAATTGATGTTGGCAAAAAATCACGAAGTTTGACTTTGGTTTGACCACAGTTGACCTCAGTTTGACTTTTTAACCACTTTGACTGATTTTTGCATATCTGATCATCTGACTGAGCAACCCTTTTGGGAAAGCCTTGACACTTGACATAGGGATTCTTGAAGACATGTAGGATGTTATGAAGCTCACTTGAGGCCTTGAAATTCCATTTAGCCTGATGAAATCCAAAACCCTAGTTTAGGATGCATTGCTTAGGAGGATGCATTGTCTGAGGGGATTGTCAAACTTTCTGACTAATTGTGAACCTTGTGAACCTCTTGAGATACCTTATGAATCTTGTGAATCTTGTGAACCTCTCAGTACACAATTTCTTGTCTTAAGTGAGGGCAAATTTTGGGGTGCAACACGTAGTAGATTGTGACTGGAGGTCTGACAGGAGGTTTCACAGTTTGTTGTTGAAAATGGTTGTTGGGATGAACATTTGCCGGGTCATAATAGATCATGACCGTTGAGATATCTTCGCTAGTGTTTGTTGGTGTTGTAGGCGTCTCCGTTGATAAAATGGGTGCTGATGTTGTATAAGTATATGTGGCTGAACTCGGATCTGTTGAAATGATGGATGGAGTAATTGCTGGGGTTGTGGATGAATCAATGGGAATGATGGTTGTTGTTGTAGGAGGATTTGTTGTTGCTGAAGGAAGAATTGTTGATGTTGTAGACGCTGTTGTGGTAATCTGTAAAATTCCATCTCTGATGAGGCCATCTATGCCAAGCCTTAGCCTCTCACAACCATTAATAGAAGTCTTGCACAATTCGCATCAGGCCTCACAACCTGAGAACACCTGGCATCTTAAGAGTCGAGCCTTGACTTCTACCAGCGGTGTTTGAATCTATGCAACATTGTCAATTAGTGCAGATGGTTGATCTTCCTCTATGGCATTAATCCTGGGCCCACCATGATTAGGCATAGGATTTCTGTTAATATTCGGGGGAGGTGCGAAATTGAGATCTTTGGAATCGACCAGATCTTGAACCTTAATTTGCAAGGCTCTACATTTTTCAGTATTGTGAACAGGTGCGTTGGAGTGGAAGGCACACCTGGCATTAGCATCATAATTCTTCGGGAGGTTGAGAGGATCTGGTGGAGCCAACGTCCTTAACTTAACCAGGTTGAGCTTCAGGAGTTGTGGCAGTAGAGTGGCATAAGGCATAGGGATAGGATCAATCACCCTATTTGCTTGAGATGGCCTCTGTTGAAAGGGGCGCTGTTGTTGGTTGTTATTGTTGTTATACGATCTTTGTTGCGGAAAATGAGGTTTTTGCTGATAGTGATGTTGTTGTTGTTGTTGAGGAAAAAGTGGTTGCTGTGGAGCTGGAGCCGGGATGGTAACGACTGCTATTGATCTGTGAGAATACTGGGGTCTGCCCCTGCCTGCATGAATATCATTTGTTTCACCCACCCTTCGGGGTCCTGAAAAAGTTTTTCTAGTATTGTTGGAGGAGCTTGCACCGTTGTCAGAGATTTTGCCCATCTTCAAAAGACTCTCATTTGTCTCACCAGCTATAACTACATCGGCAAAACTGGTGGAAGAGAAAGCAGCAAGTCTATCAATATAAGTTCCCTGCAAGGTGTTCATAAATATGTTTGCCATCTCCCGTTCAGACATGGGTGGCTGGACAGTAGCAGCAAGCTGTCTCCACCTCTGAGCATAATCCCGAAAGCTTTCTTTTGAAGACTGAGACATGCCCATTAGAAGAGTTCTATTGGGAGCCATGTCTAGGTTGTACTGGTACTGAAGGATAAAGGCCTCGGCCAAGTCTTTCCAACATCTTATAGTGGCCCTTGTCAGGTGCGAATACCATTCTCTTGAAGATCCAGTCAGGCTGTCCTCAAAATAGAACATCCATAACTTCTCATCCATGGTATAAGCCTTGAGTCTCCCTAAGAAAGATTGCAGATGAGTATGCAGGCAGGAGGTACCATTATATTTTTCAAAGCATGGGGGTTTGAATTTGTGGGGAATCCTCACCCCGTCTACCAGCCCCATATCCATCACGTCAAAGCCTAAAGAATTCTGGGATTCCAACGACCTCAGTTTTTCAGCAATCTCATCTAGTCTTCTGTCATACACCTCATCCCCAGCTCCGACAACTGTGAATTGTTCCTCTTGGGGATCCTCCTGTAAGATCCTGCCTGCAGTTGTGTTTCCTTGAATATTCCTCGGTATATTAACATCTGGATTCAAATGGGGCCCAAACTCTGGTGGGTCAATGCGAGGCTGCCCGGGCTCATTATTGCTGGTTCCTCCTGTACCAGGGTGAGGCTCTTCAGGTGTCTGTCTTTCCACTAATTCCCTCAGCCTTTCCTGGCTATGTGCCAAGCCAGTCATTACAGCCATAAACTGGGTCATTTGGTTCCTCACCTCGACCCTTTTATTTGCCATTTGATTTCTTACTTCATTTAGGTCCTGCTGCACCTTATCCATCTGAATGCTTGGAAGGTTGTTACGTGTTAGGTACCGGTGTGCTCGGTTGACAGGGAACACTCTTTGACGAGCAATGTTTCCTGAGATCACAACAGAGTGAGAAACAAAAAAACAAACAAAGCCTACAAAATAAAGAAAAATGTTAGTATGCAATGCAGTATGCTTATTTGTTTTCTAAGGTATCTGGTTTGGTTCTTGGTTTTGACCTTTCTAGACCTCGAGGAGATGCTTGATGATGTCGAGAGAAAGCCCACCAAAATAAAACAAACTGATATATTACAAATGATGGAAATACACAGTTTATTTACAATACAAGCCCGTGGTGGGTCAAAAATACAACAATCAAAAGCAAAAAGTACAACAAAAGAAAAGAAACACAAGCAAAAGGATCAGAAATCCAATCCGAAGTCATCCTCCTTGACTTCCTTCAGGAGAGCCTCCGTCACTGGACCATCTGGGTGCTCTGTAATAGTCTGAATGAGGAGATTCCTGGTAGCAATGGCATTAGTCAGCTTCTTATGCCTGTCCTGATCCTTGGATCTCTTTAACCCCGCCCGGAGGTTTAACTCTGATATCTCCTTCTGGGCTGCCATCAAAGCTTCCTGCTACTTTTTCTCATTGGCCTCTAGCTGCTCAATCCTGGCCTGAGTCCTCTGGTCTTCTTGTGTACGGGCTTCGGTGATCCTGATCCACCTAGCCTGGCTTTCCTCCAGATAAAGCTCAGTCCTAGCCTTCTGAATCTTGGCTTCTTTGCAGGCATTCTTTAGTATCTGTTCCCCGGCTCTTACCTTCCTGATATAGTCATTTGTCCTTTCAATCTTGGTTAGATGCTCAATCTTAAGCCTTTCTAATCTCTCAATGTCCAGACGACCATCATTCCTCTCCTAGAGGGTCTTCCTTAGAGCTTCAAATAGCTGCTCATTCCTTTCCTTCAGTTTTTCAAATTCTTTCAGGCTGATAGTTGATGCAAGCTGTACTGTAGAGGGTCCAGGGGTGTCTTCCAAGGTGAAAGGCATTCTGGTGATCTGAGCTCTAGCACGGGACCAGTCAGAGTACTGGGCTGAAGCAATATTGTTGCATTTTCCAAGGATAGTTGTCCCTTTGGTCTGGATGTTGTCCCAGGCCAAAGCTGCTTGCCTGACAAGAGCAGAGCCAGATTGGATCTCACAGTATAGGGTCTCAGCTAAATCCTGTCCTCTGGGAGGATGAACCAAGGCATATCCCAGTTTCCTTTTAAACAGTAAAGGGTTGTAATTGATGCAACCTTTTACTTCTATCAGAGGCACATTAGGGTATTGCCCACAGCTGGTGATAATATCCTTGCCTTTGATGCTCTAGGTGCACCACCTGATGTCATCTGAAGTCAAGGAGATGAACCTCTTGGCCCAATTCTTCTGCTGATAGGGGTTCAAGAAGGCATCTGACTTAGGCAAGTGTTTGAGTAGCCAAGAATAGAACAAAGGAGCACAGCAGCTGACTAGCTTCCCTCTTTGCTTTTCATTTCTCTGGTGGACTGAGTAGTAAAAATCCCCTAGCAAAGTAGGCACAAGGTTCTTCAGTAGGAACAAGTGGATGGCATTCTTACTTACAATCTTGGGCTCATCTGCAAACAATATAGCCCCATATATGCTAAGGGCTAAGAGTGCACAGACTGCCTTCCATTCTCTCACTGCAGCCTTCAAGGTGGCCTGGGAAATCAAGTCCAGATGCAAACCAGGAATCCCAGCTTTTGTTGTCATGTGCTGCTCAATGAGGGCAGGCTCCAAATACAATGCCCTAGCTATCTCTTCACTCCTGGGAGCAGTCATCTCCGGGTTGAAAGGAATTCCTTTTCAGATATGAACTCCAATCAATAAAGAAAACTCTTCTAGCAGTGGTCCCATCTGAAAATCAGGAAAGGTGAAGCATCTAAGAGGGTCATAGGACTGCATGCATGTGTGGATCATGCTCCTCTGAGATGAATCAAGATCCATAACCATGTCCAAAATTCCCCCATGGTGCTCTCTGAATAGTGGGATGTGGTCAGGTGTGATAAGGGACTGGACTTGCCTGATACCAGTCAATATGGGTTCAAAGAAATGGTAAGATATATTGCTCTTCCTTGGAGTAGCCATGAGTGCTGAAGAAGCTGAAAATAAGCTGATGAAGATCACAGGCTGAGAAGCTGGAGGTGAGTCTCTGGCAAACTGATGAAGGTGAGTCTCTGACAGACTGATGCAAGTGCTGAAGGAGATAGCTGAAGCAAATGCTGAAGAAGATAACTGAAGCAGAGGTCTAAGCAGTAGAAGGGGTCAAAACCAAACCAAATATGATATGATGGATACCCTGAAAAATAAATAAACAAATGTTAAATGATGCAATGATGATATATGCAAATGATATGCAAGGGTTGTGATCAAGAGCTGGATCTGATTATCTGTCTTGATATAAGGTCCATGTATGTTCAAAGGTCTAGATGAAGGCTCAGAAATCCAGTAACCAAGGTGGGGGACTCAAATAAAGAGTCACATATACAGGGTTAATCACAAGAAGTATCCAAAGTGAAGTATTCTTAAACAGTACAGTAACAAGGTATGATGCGGCCAAGGGTTCCTGCAAACCTGTAAACAACCCAACCCCCTCACATGTAGTGTTCTAGAACAAGGATCCTCAGACTTGGATCAGTTATGAGAAGTGTAAACACTTCTAACCCGGAGGTACGGTGCTTACAATAACCATAAAAGATCCTCCTCTAATTCACCCCAGATTCTGAAGGTCATAATAAAGGTCATCCAGACTTAACAGGCTTCCCAGATAGCCCTAGCACTACAAGAAATCTGTAGCACAGAGTTCTCAAGAAGAAACCCACGTCTGAACCGTGTTTCATATTCCCGCACCAGACCGAAATGGAATGGGAAAGAACATGAACCACTCTAGCCTAGGTGTCACTCAGGTCCCAGGTATAGGACCTTAATCACTCAATGAAACCCCACCCACCAAAACAAAAACCAGATCCTGCAATGATAATGACAGTATGATGTATATATAAAAAGAAACTGTAAAGAAAATTGTAAATAAAGCTATACATAAAGCAATCAATAAAGCAAATAAATAAACACAATTAGCACATAACACCCCCGTAAACACAAATCAAACAAGCGCTAGGAGGAACCCACAAAAAGAACCAGAAGCCCTGGTTGCAGTATAAGGGTCCCCAGCAGAGTCACCAAGTTGTCGCTCCCGCCAAATGACACTGGGTCAGATAGGGTACAGACGCGAACGGTCGGCGAAAGGAGAACATGAAGATGAACTGAAAAGAGTCGCCAGCTAGGCATTTTTTATCCCGAAGGAAAGGTAATGCTGCATAAACCTAGAAAAAGATGGATAAGACGGTTGTGAACCAGAGAAACTGAGAAAGGGGGTTGGTTACAACCTGGGAAGGTATTAGCACCCAGATTGTCCGTCGTACTCGACGGGATCCACGCTTAAAAGTTTGTGTTTAAAAGGGGTAGTGTTTGTGCTATCTCTGTGAAAAAGCCGGAAATGGAATATACAAGTGTTAGTGCTGGAAAGTGAAGTGAAGAAAAGGAGTGTCAGAGTAAGAAAAGAGTGCAATGCTCAAGTCAATGAGGCTTAAAGAATGGTGCTGGAAGAGGGGGGAATATACAGAGACTTTTGTTCATTAACTGTTAAGTTATGCCTACGTATCCTCTCGTGCAATGAGGAAGTCAGAACACCGTAGTTCGACTCAAAGAGACTGAAAGGTAAATTGACTTGTGAACTGCTTGCTTGTATATGCTCAAGTGTATGACCTGTCTGGCTCAGGTGCAAACTGTCTTGCATTAGACGGAAGAAGTGAGTTCTCGTTTATGAGTGAATGAGATGAGAAAAGAATCCCGGAGGGGACGATTATTGTTTATTTTTGTGTTTTCAATCTTTTATTGCTTTTGGGGTTTGTTATAAGAAAATGAGCTTAATCCTAAACCAAGGGTTAGTAAACTCATCACATCTTCCCTCTGATTAGGGGTAATGAGAATACCTTAAGTATGAAGTAAACACCTCACACTTAATCACCATGATGTAGGATTAAGATCATTAACCTACTTGCATTTATTTAGATGTTTTTGGTATTTTTGTTTAGTGTTAGGTAATGAGTTTAAGCCATAATCAAGGATTTAATGGACTCATTACACTATCCTAATAGAAGGATAATAGATGAGAACATTTAAGCTGAGGAAGATACCTTAACTTAATCCATGATTAGGGATTAACCTCATGACAAAACAAAGCCTTTATTAAAGTGGATTTTAAATAATGGTAAGATTAAGAAGTGAATTTTAGGGTTTGTAAGACAACTTGAGGGGGACTTGTCCATTAACACTAGGGTTAGTCCTTCTTAACCAATTAAGGAAGAATTAGAACCCTAATGCAAGGCCCAAGTTACAAGCTTGATGTCTTAGTGATTATTAGATGGATTGATTGAGAGGTTTAAACACATTAAGGGTTTAACACTTAGGATTAAATTTATACACTCCATCCTAAGAGAAGGATGCAGGCATAACCCTAATCACAAAGCCTTAAAACCTTGAAGGTGTAGTCCCTGATTAAGAGATGAGAAGAGAGACACAAAAGATGACACAAAGGTAAAACTAATGGGGGACTAATCAAACCTTAATTGTTATCATACTTGGGTGTTCCTAGGGTTTATGAGGCTTGCAAGAGATCTTCAGGAAAAGCCACCAAGGAAAAAGCAAGATGGAAGGAGGAGAAGCAGAAGAAGCAAGTCAACTTACTTCACTTAAGAAGATAAGTTGCTTGGAGAAAGAAAGTTAAGAAGGCACATGAATGAGCAAGCTCACTCTAAAGAAAAATTAAAATGCAGCAATGAATTCATAAGAGAGATGAGAAGAGATTGTGAGAAGTGAAGGCAAATTCACTTCTCAAAGTTCTTACCACCTGAAAAGTTAGCATAAAGAAATGAAATGGAATGCAAATGAAATGTATGCAAGGAGCACGTTTATGATGAAAATGATTCTAAGAGATGATACAAATGTATTCCAATAGTTTTGAATGATCATACAAGTGATGAGAATGCAAATGAAGCATGTAAGAGGCATGAAAGCTCATGAATGCTCATGGAATGTAATGAATGCATAACATGGCAAATGGGTGAGGAAATGATCAAGCATGAGTCTAATGTGTCCTAAGATGCCTTATATGTCATGTGGATGCAAGGAATGTCATGGCAAGTTCTTTAATGAAAGCATATGCAAGATGTATGCAAATGAAGATGAAAAATTAGGGTTTCATGCAACATGAGATGCAAAACTCAAAAACAGAAGCAAAACATAAGATAAAAAATTGTAAATTAACTCAAAGGAACCCTAACCCCATATGATTCCACACCCCAAAGGAGAAGGCCTAACTCTTAACCTAATGAAAGTTATGATTTTTCTAAGTTATCTAGGGTTTTAAGGTACCTAAAGGGAAAAAATGCAAATCAATTCAAAAAGGCAGAAGAAATTTGTGACAAAATTAGGCTAGAAACTACATGTCAAGTGAAGATCAATGCAAAAAGAACCATGGTCATACCATTCTTGGTTAGGCAGAAAAGAATTCTTAAAGTTAGGGTTCAAAAATAAGATTTTATGAACCCTAAATTCAAGAAGAATTATCAAAAGTGATTCAAAACCAAAAAGAAATTTGTGTGGATGGTATGACAATGACTCTAAATGTTTAAAGATGCAATATGATTTTTTTTTGGGATTTTTTAGAAACCTAAATGATATTTTAATTAATTAATTTTCATTAATTAATTAAAATAAACATTTAAATGTTTAAAAAATGATTTTTTAATGCAAAAAATAAAAATAAAAATATTTTTGGGTTAAGAAAATTATTTGAAATTAAAATGCAGAATAAAAATATTTTTGGGATTTTCTATGTATTTTAAATAAATGGAACAAAATAAATGAGAAAATATGAATTAAAAATTAAATAAACTGAAGTATGCAAAAGGGATGGTTGGGATTGAATCTGGGTTTGGACTGGTTGACTGCGCGCCAGATCTAAAGGCCCACATTCAAACTGACTTAATCCTATTTAATTATTTAATTAATCTATAATTAAAACTAATGACACAATCTGGACCTTTCATCTCACGCGGGAAACAGACATCCAATGGCCTACGTTCAAAGTTTGCCCTAACCCTAATTAAACAAATTAATGACATTCAGGTTGCCAGAGAAGACCTCCGATCATCTTCTCCGACCAGACCCTCACCTGAAAAATCCAAACTTCTTCCCTAGGCACTTTCTGGAGCTCTAAAGCTCCAGATTCACTCCTCCCACTCCCCTAAGATCAAATCCACCCTCAAACTTCATTTCTTTTCACCCAAAATCAAGATTCGAAGAAAACATCAAAAATGGCAAAAATTTCAGACAAGCAATACATTCTCATTTCTTAACCATTTTCAATAATTCCAAGTTCAATGTGATCAGTGAAGCATGCTTAATCATTTTGTAACATAAAATAAAGGTTCTGGAAAAATTAATTTGAATGGCTACTTGAGATGGAGCTTTCAACCCTTGAGCTTCATGGCTGCTTCCTTGGTGCAAAAAGCCTCTAATGACCTTCCTGAAGAGTTTGCAATGCTTGGAAAGCTTTGTGGATGGCTGGTTTATGAGTTTGTACTCCAATGGTCAGAAAATCGTATCTGGCTTGTGGTGTGTTCTTGGTTGTTTTGGTGGGTGGTTTGTGATCAGTGATTGATTTAGAAATGAATGGTGGAATTTGTTTTGAGTTGGAGAAAGTGTATTGTGTGTTTCGAAGGAAAATGCAAGAGGGATGATTTTTGTGAATTTGAGAATGCTGAGGTTTCAGGCAGCAATCTTGTGTGTTATGGCTTGGGTTTGATCCACATAACATGCTGTGATAGGCCAGAGAGTGGGTGGTGCCCTATTGTGATTGGTATGGCCTTCTTGCAAAAAAGTCAAAAGTTTTTGTCCTTGAGGTATGGGCTGGTTCAGAGGTGGTACAAGGGCATGTCTGGTTCAGCAAAGATCAAGGAGGTCCATGGAATTCATTTTGAGGCAATTCAGCATGTGGGAAATAAGTTATGGGGTGTTTTCCAATTTTGACAAAGTTTGGCCCTTTTGAGAAATCTTGAAGTTCAAGGCATGTGATCTTGCAATTCCTTGGGCAATTCTGATCTAGAAGCAATGCTCTATGATGTTATGATGTATTGAAGTGTGTTTGAAGTCACAAAAAGCCTTGGCAAGTGGTTTTGCAAAGAATCCCCTTTGGTGCATTCTTGAAATTTATGGGATTTTTGCCAACTTTGAAAAGCCATATCTTGAGTTCCAAAATGAATTAGATCTTGTTCTTGTACATTTTGGAAAGGGAATGATCAAATCTACAACTTTCATGACCAATAATTTTTCATTTGAAGCAGTTTTGGTTGAGAATGAAGAGGTTGAAAAACTTTCCCAAAATGGAAAGTTTACATTACAAGTCATTTCCATTTTTGGCAACTTTGGTTTAGCTCATTTTTCTTCAATTTTGTGAACTTATAAACACTTCAATGATCAAAGAAAGATCATATAACCTCAATTTGATGAAAAATCCACTTTGGTTCCATGTTGAGGGGCCTCAGATGCCCTGATTTTGCTCTAACTTGCTCAAGAAGTTACCTAGTGATCAGATGACTTCCACAATGAATTTCTTCATCAAACTGGGTATACATGATCCGTATAACATATGGAGACCATTAGAAACAAGAATGACCAAAAAATTTGGAGTTATGGCCTCTGAAACCAAAACCCTAATTTTAGGTCATCTGTGCAGTTAAACCCTGGCTCTGCTTCCATGCTTTGCAAGTTCTTGTGATTTTTTGACTTCCTTGATATTTGGAGGATATAATATGATATTTGAACATACATGAACCCTCTTGAGATGATTGAAGACCTTTGGGGTGGCTCAGATGGATCCTGGATTGCTCAGATCACAAACCCTAGATGCAGATGAACTTGAACTATGCAGATGAAACAAAATGCAATATGATGTGATTTGCTTAAACTAATGCAAATGTGAAAGATCACAAGCCAATGGTGTGAGGTTAGTGAGGGAAAATTTGGGGTTTTTACATTGGGGAAGGAAAGATCACTGAACGATCTTCCTAGAGGACTCCGTGGGGGATCCCGGCTGGGGATACTCTTGCTGAATAAACTTATACTGGGGGCGAGGAGGCCTTGACAACTCTGTTGGGAAAAGTACTCCATATACTAATTGGAGGAGGTATGCTGGGGAAGTGATGCTTGACATGCCCCATGCTGCGTATTTGGATACCTGCAATCCTGTTAAGACAAAGACACGCACAAGTATCCCGAGGTATCCCTTACCGGATTCCGTCATGGGAGTTAGGTATTCCTGGGAGTAAATACATTTCCTGCAAGCATTTATTAAGAATGTCTCATTTGTTTTATGCAAATATTATATCATGGATATTGGACATTTTGCAAACGAAACAAAAATGTACAAGACAAGGCGTGACTGAAAATATGATTTTATTAATCTGGGTGCCCTGAATTGGCAAATACAGTCAAAGAAACAGATCCCCTGGAATGAGGAGATTGTTACAAATTGGAAAAAAAAAGTAAAAGTGCTGGTAATGTTGACGGCGCTTCAGTGAGCTTCCTTTGCTATGACCTGTATGACCTTGACGTTCTTCTCATCATGCTTTCTGAAGAATGTCGATTCTGACTGATGCTTTAACGTTTCGAAGCTTTCCGTGTTGTAAGTGATACAGATGAATTCAGAATGCAGTTGTTCGCTTATTCCCTGATTTTGCGTGGATCGCCCTTTCGGGTTTTCAATCCACCGGGATACTCATTTTTTCCTGAGTTGTCCAATGCGGCTTTCCAACTCAGCGGGTGTACATTTTTTCAATTTTTCCCTTATTTTTGCCCGAGTCTTTTTATTCTGTTTTTGACTCGCCGGGATGCCCTATTTTTTCCTGGACTTACATTCTGGTTTTATGTCCAGAGGGTCATTTTATGCGAAGTATTTTTTAACTGCTTCTGAATTCACAGGGGATAAGAAATCCTCATTGTCCATAGTGGTGAGCATCAGTGTTCCACCAGAGAAAACTTTCTTTACTATGAATGGACCATCGTAGTTTGGAGTCCATTTGCCCCTGTGGTCTGCATGAGGAGGAAGAAGTCTTTTCAGCACAAGATCTCCCACTTGGTATTCCCGAAGTCTGACTTTCTGATCGAAGGCTTTCTTCATTCTTTTCTGATATAACTGCCCATGACAGATTGCTCTTTTCTTCGATTAGATTCAATTGATTGTACCGAGACCGGACCCATTCTGCTTCGTCTAGCTTCACATTCATCATTACCCGTAAGGAGGGCAGCTCAACTTCAATAGGTAGGACTGCCTCTATACCATACATAAGTTGATATGGTGTTGCCCCAGTAGACGTTCTGATTGAGGTACGGTACCCATGCAAGGAAAACGGTAGCATTCCATGTCAGTCTTTGTATGTAACCCCCATCGTTTGCACAATCTTCTTAATGTTTTTGTTAGCTGCCTCAACAGCGCCATTCATCTTTGGCCTGTAAGGAGAAGAGTTGTGATGTTGAATTTTGAAGTCTTGGCACAGTTCTGCCATCATTTTGTTGTTCAAATTGGAACCATTATCAGTAATGATTCGCTCGGGAACTTCGTATCGACAGATGATGTCTCTTTTCAGAAATATGGCTACCACTTGTCTGGTGACGTTTGCATACAAAGCTGCTTCAACCCATTTGGTGAAGTAATCAATGTCTACTAGGATGAATCTGTGGCCATTTGAAGCAGTCGGTTCAATATTTCCAATCATGTCAATGCCCCACATGGCAAAGGGCCAAGGTGAAGACATCACGTTCAAAGGATTTGGAGGCACATGTGTCGCTCCCGACAGGTGACACAGGGTCAGATGAAGGTACAGACGCGAACGGTCGGCGAAAAGAACAGTGAGAACACACAGCCGTGAACTCACTGGAGAATGAATAGAGTCGCCAGCTAGGCATTTTTATCCCGGAGGAAAGGTAATGCTGCATAGACCTAGAAAGATACGGATAAGACGGTCGCGAACCAGAGAGACTGAGAAAGGGGGTTGGTTACAACCTGGGAAGGTATTAGCACCCAGATTGTCCGTCGTACTCGACGGGATCCACGCTTAAAAGATTTGTGTTTTAAAGGGGTAGTGTCAGTGCAATCTGTGTATGAAATAGCTGGAAGAGATGTACAGGTGTCAGTGTAAGTGAAGTGTATAAGTGAAGTGTCAGTGTAAGAGGTGAATGGAATGCTCAAGATCATGAGGCTTAAAGAATAATGCTGAAAGGAGGTGGAATATACAGAGACTTTTGTTCGATAACTGTTAAGTTATGCCTACGTATCCTCTCGTGCAATGAGGAAGTCAGAACACCGTAGTTCGACCCAAAGAGACTGAAAGATAAAATTGACTTGTGAACTGCTTGCTTGCCTATGCTCAAGTGTGTGACCTGTCTGGCTCAGGTGCTAACTGTCTTGCATTAGACGGAAGAAGCAAGTTCTCGTTTGTGAGTGAGTGAGATGAGAAAAGAATCCCGGAGGAGACGATTATTGTTTGTTTTTGAGTTTTCAGTCTTTTATTGCTTTTGAAAGTTTGTCATAAGTTAATGAGCTTAAGCCTAAACCAATGGATTTAGTAAACTCATCACATCTTCCCTCTGTTTAGGGGTAATGAGAATACCTTAAGTGTGAAGTCAGATTCTCACACTTAATCACCTTTGATGAAGGATTAGGATCATTAACCTACTTGTGATTATTTAGATGTTTTTGGTGTTTTTTTGTTTAGTGTTGAGTAATGAGGTTAAGCCATAATCAAGGATTAAACAGACTCATTACACCATCCTAATAGAAGGATAATAGATGAGAAAGTTTAAGCTGAGGAAAGCTCCTCAACTTAATCCATGATTAGGGATTAAACTCATGACAAAACAAGCCTTTGATTAAGTGAATTTTATTTAATGGTATGATGATGAAGTGAATTTTATGATTTGTAAGACAACTTGAGGGGGACTTGTCCATTAACACTAGGGTTAGTCCTTCTTAACCAGTTAAGGAAGAATTAGAACCCTAATGCAAGGCCCAAGTTACAAGTGTGATGTCTTGATGATTATTAGATGGATTGATTAAGAGATTTAAACACATTAAGGGTTTAACACTTAGGATTAAAGTTATACACTCCATCCTAAGAGAAGGATGCAGGCATAAGCTTAATCACAAAGCCTTAAAGCCTTTAGGGTTTAGTCCCTGGTTATGAGATGAGAAGAGAAGACTCAAAAGAGAGACACAAAGGTAAAACTATGAGGGGAGACTAATCAAAACCCTAATTCATTGTCATGCATGGTTGTCCCTAAGGTTAGTGAGGTTTGCAAGAACAATCTTCAAAGGAGCCTCCAGGAAGCAGATGAATAAGATCAGGAGAAGCAAAGTGACTTGCTTCATTCAAGAAGCCAAGTCACTTGAAGGAAGAAAGTGGGAAGGAGAAGAATGAGCAAGCTCAAACTCAAACACATATAAGAATGCAGCAATGGATGCAAGAGAGATGAAAAGAAAAGTTATGAGAAGTGAAGGCAAATTCACTTCTCAAGTTTACTTACCACCTGAAATGTTAGAAAGAAATGCAAAAACAATGCAAGATGAGATGAAATGGCATGATGCTAAGCAAAACCAGAAGCATATTGATGATGATTATGATTTTATGAAGTGCTGCAAACATGAGACAAGGCATGGAGATGTTCTTACAAGATTATGAATGCAAATGATGCCAGCTAAAGAGCATGAACAAGCATGAAATGTTATGAAGCATACAAGGCAAATGACATGGCAAATATGTAATGCAATGATCAAACATGCTTTCTATATGTCTTAAGATGTCAAATGAATCACAAGAATGCACAAAATGCAAAGACAAGTCATGTTATGCAAGGAAATGCAAGAAGGATGCAAGAGAAAGCCCAAATTAGGGTTCATGAATCAAACATCAAACAAAAATCCAAAACAGAAACAAAACCCTAAGATAAAAATGGAAAATAGCACCCAAAGAAACCCTAAACCTATAATAAACCACTGCCCAAAGGGGAGCTCTCAACTCTCAACCAAACTCAAGATATGATTTTTACAAGTTATTAGGGTTTTTTAGGGTTCTTAACAAAAGAAATGCCAAACAATTAGAAAATGCAAGATCAAATCATGGCCATTTTACCCTAGAAACCACATGCCAAACACAAAACAAAGCAAAAAGAATCAATGTCTCAACCTTCTCCAATAGGCAGAAATGATTTTTTGAACTTATGATCAAAATAATGCACAAAATATGATTTAATTCAATGAAAAATTCTTAAAATGCATCAAGATCAAAAAAGAAATTTGGTTTGAAGGTTGGACAATGTTTCTAAATGTCTTAGAACATTTCATGAATTTTTTTGTAATTTTTAAATACCTAAAAGTATTTTTAATTAATTAATTCCCATTAATCAATTAAAAATAATCTTTTAAATATTTAAAAATACTTTTTTAATGATAAAAAATAAAATAAAAATGTTTTTGTGTCATAAAAATTATTAAAACTCTTAGGAAAAAGTTTCATAATTTTTAGGAATTTTTTACTATTTTAAAATAAATATGCAAGTTAATTGAAATAAAATGAAATAAAAATCAAATAAATATGAAAGTAATCAGAATGGAGGGATGAGATGCGCCCAGGGTTTGAATCTGTTGACCAGCGCGCAAATGAAGGGCCCAGATGGCTCCTGAGTTAATTAACTTAAATAAAAATTAAATAAACTAATGAGAGAGATTAGGGCTAAGCAGACTGATCCTGGCCTTTCATTCGCGCGGGGAGTCAAACATGTCAACGCAATCAATGGTCCAAATTCAAACTAGAGTTAATGACCTGAGATTAGGGTTTAATGACTCAGGTGGCCGGAGAAGACTTCCGGTCGTCTTCTCCGGCCAGCACCTCACCGGGAAACTCACCAACTCCCTCAAAACGTAACGAAAATGAAAACTAAGCACACCAAAATGATCCCCATGACCCCCTGAGCTAAAACCCTAAGTCCAAACAAATTTCTTCTTCCTCAAAACCATGAATCGAACAGAACAAGTTTTAGGGCAAACCAGTTTCAGAGACAAATTAAATGCTTATTTCATCACCATTTCAAAAACTAAGAACATCAGGATGATCAGTGAATCACATAGAACAAGTTTGTAACAAGAAAAATGATTTCTGGAAAAATAATTTTCGAGCTACCTGAGATTTGGAGCTTTCAACTTGAGGACTTTCTGGCCACTTCTTTCAGTGCAAACCACTCCACTTGATCCCCAGAAGATGTTTGAATGCTCAAAAGAAGTTTGAGCTGGCTGGATAGTGAGATTCGAAAGCTCCTGCTCAAGCTTGGTCAGAAATGGCAATGGAGTTTCTGGAGGTTTCAGGCCATTGTGAATGATGGTTTGTGATCCTGAGGATGAATGGAGAAGGTCTGGAGTGTTTGTTGGTGTGTTTGTGGTTTGTGGAAGGAGATTCGATTGAAACTGCAAAATGAAGTGAGAAATGGCAGTGAGATGTTCAGGCTGTTTCAGGCTTGTGTTCTTGGTGCTGGGTGGTCTATGGAGCAAGGTGAGTTGAATGGTGAAGAGGGTTTGAATGTTTGCAAGCTGTGTAAGCAGATTCGAAGGCTTATGCAATGTGGGGTGATTTTGTGAATGTGTGGAATGAGAGAGCTTCAGCCTTGCTTAGTACATGAAATGGCTTGCAAATTGTCCACATAACTCTCTCTCATTGGTCAGTTGATTGGACATGTGCTTTATTGATTGGTAAGTTGCCTTTTGCAAAAAGTCAAATAATGTGTAAGAGAAGCATGGCTCATGATCTAGGCAAGTACATGGCATGGGCTGCGCAGCAAAGGGTGAGGTGAGAGGCTAGCCAAAGTCAGCATCCAATGTCATAAGTTGTAGGAAGTGGAATGAGTGGTTTTGCAACTTGGTGTAACTTGGTTCACATGTGATTTTCTTGATAAAAATGCCTTGTTACATGAACTAAACACATGTGATCTTGGTTCAAATCTGATTTTTTAGGGCTTAGAGAATGTTTATGTGCTGGTTTGATGCCAATTAGAAGTTGCAATTTGACTTAGCACATGATTTTGCAATTTTCACACTTGGTGCATATCTTGAAAATAAGTGATTTTTGCCAACTTTGCATTGCCATAACTTTTGATCCAAGAAGAGTTTTATCATGTTCTTGTACTTTTTGAAAAGGGAAAAATGAGATCTACAACTTTCATGACCAAAGTTTTTCCATTTGAAGCCTTTTTGAATCATGAATCATGGCTTGAAATATGACCTAAAATGATGCATTCTTGAAAAGTCAACTATGCCCAAAAAGTCAACATTTGCAAAAAACCCTAAATTCTTGATTTCTATGAACTTCAACCTTCTTCCATGATCAAATAAAGATCATATACACTCAAAATGATGAAGATCACCCATTGGTTGGGTCATTGGGGGCCTCAGATGCCCTGATTTTGCACTGACTTGTCTGAAAAGTCAACCTTTGATCAGATGACTTCCCCATGGAATTTCTTCATGAAAATTGATATGCATACTCCCTATGCCATATAGAGACCCATGGAAACAAGAATGACCAAAAAAATTGGTGTTATGGCCTCTGAAACCAAAACCCTAATTTTCAGTCAACTGTGCAGTTCAAACTAGCCCTGCATCCACTCAAACCCTAGTTCTTGTGATTCCTCTGCATTTTTGACTTTGAAGAGATGGAATATGACATATGAACACACATGGACCCCTTTGAATTGATTGGTGACCTTTGGAATGGCTCAAGATGCTTTGGGATTGCTCAGATCACAAACCCTAGGTGCAGATGCCTTAGAGGCTATGCAGTGAATCAAAAATGAGATGTGGGATGATATGATTGTGTTTATGCATATGAGGATGATCACAAGCCATGGTGAAATGGGTGAGGGCAAATTTGGGGTGTTTACAGCTGCCCCTATTCAAACATGAGTTAGCTGTGCAGGTTGTAAGCGACGGCTTAACAGGCAAACAAGATAACTTGTGGTTGAATACCAAAGACAGTCCAAAATTTGCACTCACAGAATGAAGAAGAAAAGGGATATAGATTGTAAAAGGAAAATAAAGTATATTGTAAAGGTGCGGAAAACAAAGCGATGACGGGGACGGCCGACATGCTGGGATAAATGTGAAGTAAAGCGATGACGGGGACGGCCGACATGCTGGGGATAAAAGGTAAAGCTGAGACGGGGACGGCCGACTAGCTGGAAAAATAAGATATCATGATGGGGACAGCCATCAAGATAAAGCTGTAAAACTCTCTGGGGATCAATGAAACATGACGGGGACGGCCATCAAGTTCATAAAGGTAAAGTAACCAACGATGGGGACGGCCATCGGGTTAAAAGGAAAAGGGACCACGACGGGGACGGCCATCGGGTTAAAGAATAAATGAAATAAACAGATGATGGGGTACGGCCATCAAAGGTGAAGGACGATCACCTAGCAGGGTACGGCTGCTCTGTTGGGGATAAATGAAAAGTGATGGGGACGGCCATCAAAGGTGGAGGACGACCACCTGGCAGGGTACGGCTGCCGAAAATATCAACGATGGGGACGGCCATCGGATAGGAAAGGTCAACGATGGGGACGGCCATCGGACGAGCATGATGGAGGACGACCATCAAGAAGTGGAGGACGACCACTCAGCAGGGGACGGCTGCTCTCAAGGCCTATCATAACACAGGACGAGTGTTAGATAACCAAAAATCAACAATGGGGACGGCCATTGGATAAAGTGATGAAGGACGATCATCAAAAGGTGGAGGACGACCACCTAGCAGGGGACGGCTGCTAAAATCAACGATGGGGACGGCCATCGGATGAGCATGATGGAGGACGACCATCAAGAAGTGGAGGACGACCACTCAGCAGGGTACGGCTGCTCTCAGGGTTATCATAACACAGGACGAGTGTTAGATAAAAAGAAAATTTGTTGGTGATCTACTGGGGATATAGTAAACACGGACGAGCGTTTACATCCAAGAAACAAAAGGTATAAGTGTTTGGTATTGTGTATAGATTAAAGATGCGGACGAGCATCCTTAAGACTGTGATACGGACGAGTATCAGGTAGAAACAAACTGACACATGTTCAGAGATGATGATACGGACGAGTATCAACTGGTTAACAAAGAACACGGACGAGTGTTGAATCTGAAAGAATTCTTCTGGGGAATAGTAGACACAGACGAGTATCTATATTCAAGGAGACATAAGTGTTTGACACGGTGTACGGATTAAAGATGCGGACGAGCATCCTTAAGACTATGATACAGACGAGTATCATGTAGAAACAAACACTAGACGCAATGTTCTGAGATGATGATACGGACGAGTATCAACTGGTTAACAAAGAACAAGGACTTCTGTCGAATCTGTGGGGATATGAGTGATGGTGTATACAAGATACGGACGAGTATCTGTATAAGTGTATCGTGAGTAGTGAGTATGTATAGATGAGTATTTTAACTGCTGGGGGGGATGACACGGACGGGTGCCAAGAAAGAAAAGTGTAATATGAACAAGTATCTGCTATACAAAGTCTAGGCGACTGCGCTGGGGATATGACACGGACGGGTGTCAGGGAAGTGTATATAAGGTATGTGTGAGTGCAAAGAGGATGTCTTTGGCTTTCTGCTGGTGATGTGACACGGACGGGTGTCAGGAAGTATCTGTAGTACGGGTGATTTTGTTTGTAAAGTGTTCAGGCGACTTTACTGGGGAGTGATGACACGGACGGGTGCCAAAAGGAGTATATACTGGTGTTTGTGATTGTGAGGCAACTGCTTTTGCCGGGGACTCTGGTGGGGATTTTTCTGTATCATGATGATGAACGGTTTATTATTCACAAGTGTTCAATTCACAACATGACTTATGATTATGCTATGCGTTTGATTTTTTTTTTTTTTTTTTTTTTTGCCGTAATGTTCCGTATTAGACGGAATGCTACGCTCTGAGGGGATAATATGATGCGGATGCTATGATTATGCAAAGAGGCAAAGACCCGAGATTCGGATCCCGTTGTTGCGAAGATCTCTGGTTGATCTGCTTGAAGTGAACATCCCAGCTGGGGATGAGATCATTGGTAGATCTGATGATGTATCTGCCTGGGGACATAGGTCACCGATTGACATCCTTATAATGGGACCCAGCTGGGGTTTGTAGAAGCTTTCTTCACTCTGTTGTGCTCTTCTATGCGCTGCTCTTCTGGATAGAGGCTGAAGATTCTGTGGGGAGATGGTTCCCTGACTCCTGTACTCAACTGAGGATGAAATGGCAACTCGGCTGGGGAATTGTGAGAGGCAACTCAGCTGGGGATAGCAACAAGAGGCAACTCAGCTGGGGATAGAGCATTTCAGATGCTGAGATTGAGTGTATGTGGATTTGACAACTTTGCTGGGGAAGTGGGCATCTTCCAGTGCCACGTGGAAGATAGACCGAGTTGATAATGATTTGCCAGCTTGCTGAGACGTAACTTGCATGCCCCAGGTTGCGTTCTGGATACCTGCAATCCTGCAAAGATAAGGAGACGCACAAAGGGTCCCGAGGTATCCTTTACTGGATTCCGTCATAGGAGTTAAGCACTTTTGAGAGTAAGTATATTCCCTGTAAGCATGTGTTTCATTTTCTTTCTTTTTAGTGAAAAACATCTGTACTTATGCAATTAGTTTTTTAGAGACATCAGACATCTTTGCAAAACATAAATGTAAAAAACGAAACATGACTGAAAATTTGATTTTATTAATTCATGTGCCCTGAATTGGCAAGATACAGTCAAGGAAACATATCTCCTGAAATGAAGAGATTGTTACAAATTGAGAAACAAAATGCTGGCGATGTTGACGAGGCTTTCAAGGAGCTTCCTCTTCTACTATGACTCGTATGACAATGACGTTCTTCTCGTCTTGCTTTCTGGAGAGAGTTGATTCTGATTGAAGCTTGATCCTTTGGAGCTTACCAAGTTGTAAGTGATACAGACGAATTCAGAGTGCAGTTGTTCGCTTATTCCCTTATTTTGCATGGATCGCCCTTTCGGGTTTTCAATCCATCGGGATACCCATTTTTGCCTGAGCTGTCCAATGCGGCTTTTCAACTCAGCGGGTGTACATTTTTTGTTCATTTTCCCTTACTTTTGCCCGAGTCTTTTATTCTGTTTTGGACTCGCCGGGATGCCCTATTTTTGCCTGGACTTACATTCTGTTTTTATGTCCAGCGGGTCATCTTATGCGAAGTATTTTTTAACTGCATCTGAATTCACAGGGGACGGGAAGTCTTCACCATCCATGGTGCTGAGCATCAGTGCTCCACCGGAGAAAACTTTCTTCACCACGAATGGTCCTTCATAATTTGGAGTCCATTTGCCCCTGTGGTCTGTATGAGGAGGGAGGATTCTTTTCAACACAAGATCCCCTACTTGGTACTCTCGGTGCCTGACTTTCTGATCGAAGGCCTTCTTCATTCTCTTCTGATATAACTGCCCATGACAGATTGCGGCCAATCTCTTCTCTTCGATCAGACTCAATTGTTCGTATCGGGATCGAACCCATTCTGCTTCACTCAGTTTAACATCCATTAATACCCGTAACGAGGGTAATTCAACTTCAACAGGTAGGACTGCCTCCATACCATATACAAGTTGATACGGTGTTGCCCCAGTGGATGTCCTGATTGATGTGCGGTACCCATTCAAGGCAAATGGCAGCATCTCATGCCAGTCTTTGTATGTGACTACCATCTTCTGCACAATCTTCTTGATATTCTTGTTAGCTGCCTCAACAGCGCCATTCATCTTTGGCCTGTAAGGAGAAGAATTGTGATGTTGGATCTTGAAGTCCCGGCATAATTCGGCCATCATTTTGTTGTTCAAGTTGGAACCATTATCAGTAATGATTCGCTCGGGCACTCCGTATCGACAGATGATATCTCTCTTTAGAAATCGAGCTACCACTTGCCTTGTAACATTTGCATATGAGGCCGCTTCAACCCACTTGGTAAAATAGTCAATGGCGACCAGGATGAATCTGTGGCCGTTCGAAGCAGTTGGCTCAATCTTGCCGATCATATCAATGCCCCACATGGCAAAGGGCCATGGTGAAGACATGATGTTCAAAGGATTGGGAGGCACATGCACCTTATCTGCGTAGATCTGGCATTTATGACATTTTCTGGCATAAGCACAACAGTCTGCATCCATTGTGATCCAATAATAGCCTGATCTTAACAATTTCTTAGCCATTGCATGTCCTCCGGCGTGGGTACCAAAGGAGCCTTCGTGCACTTCATGCATCAATAATTCTACTTCCGTCTTGTTAACACATCTGAGGAGTACCATATCAAAGTTCCTTTTGTATAAAGACCCATCAGTGCTCAGAAAGAAACTTCCAGCAAGCCTTCTCAAAGTCTTCTTATCATTGGAAGATGCCCCAGGCGGGTATGTTTGATCCTCCAAGAAGCACTTGATGTCGTGGAACCAAGGCTTATCATCTTTGACAACTTCTGCTGCAAATACATATGCTGGTCTATCAAGTCTCGACACTGAAATCTGAGGTACAAAGTTAGCAGCTTGAACTTTGATCATGGATGAAAGGGTAGCCAAGGCATCTGCAAACTGATTCTCGTCCCGAGGGATATACTCAAGTTTGACTGTTGTGAAGAAAGTCAATAACCTTCTTGTATAATCCCTGTAAGGTATCAGATGATCTTGGTGGGTGTACCATTTTCCGTTGGTTTGATTGACTACCAAAGCTGAATCTCCGAATACGGTCAAAGTTTTGATCCTGAGGTCAATGGCTTCCTCAAGACCCATAATGCAAGCTTCGTATTCAGCTTCGTTGTTAGTGCAGTTGAAAGTGAGTTTTGCCGAGAAAGGCATGTGAACTCCTTTAGGTGTGATAAGTACCGCACCAACACCACGACCATTCATGTTAACAGCCCCATCAAACATCATAGTCCATTCTTTTTCCGGGTCAGGCCCTTCAGTGTGAATAGGCTCTTCATGATCTTTTGTTTTAATGAACATGATGTCCTCATCGGGGAAGTAAAACCTCATAGGCTGGTAGTCATCAATGGGTTGCTCAGCAAGATATTCAGATAGTACACTGCCCTTGATGGCTTTCTGAGATGTGTACTGTATGTCGTATTCTGTGAGAATCATCTGCCATCTTGCAACCCGTCCGGTAAGAGCTGGCTTCTCAAATATGTACTTAACTGGGTCCATCTTTGAGATCAATAAGGTAGTGTGGGTCAACATATACTGTCTCAGTCGGCGAGCAGCCCACGCTAAAGCACAGCAAGTTTTCTCGAGCAGTGAATAACGCTGTTCACAGTCGGTAAACTTTTTGCTTAGGTAGTATATTGCATACTCTTTTCGACCAGACTCGTCATGCTGGCCCAACACACACCCCATCGACTCTTCTAATACTGTCAAGTACATAATTAGAGGTCTTCCTTCAACTGGCGGCATGAGGATTGGAGGTTCTTGTAAATACTCCTTGATCTTGTCAAAAGCCTTCTGGCAATCTTCGTTCCACCTGACCGTTTGTTCCTTTCTTAACAGCTTGAACAAGGGTTCACAGGTTGCCGTGAGGTGAGATATGAACCGTGAAATGTAGTTCAATCGACCTAAGAACCCTCGAACTTCTTTCTCAGTTTTCGGTGCAGGCATTTCTTGTATAGCCTTGACTTTATCAGGGTCAACCTCAATCCCTTTCTCGCTTACAATAAAGCCCAGCAGCTTACCGGATCGCACCCCGAATGTGCATTTGTTGGGGTTCAACTTTAGTTGGTACTTCCTCAGACGCTTGAACAACTTCAGCAGATTCACCAGGTGATCTTCCTCTGTAAGGGACTTGGCGATCATATCATCCACGTAACATTCAATTTCCTTGTGGATCATATCGTGGAATAATGTCACCATAGCCCGTTGATATGTGGCACCAGCATTCTTCAGTCCGAATGGCATCACTTTGTAACAGAACGTGCCCCAAGGTGTAATGAATGTTGTCTTCTCCATGTCTTCAGGTGCCATCTTGATCTGGTTGTATCCTGAAAATCCGTCCATGAAGGAGAATACCGAGAACTGAGCCGTGTTATCCACCAATACATCAATGTGAGGTAATGGGAAGTCATCTTTCGGGCTGGCTCTGTTCAGATCCCGGTAGTCAACACACATCCTTACTTTGCCATCCTTCTTAGGCACAGGTACTATGTTAGCAACCCACGGCGGATAGCTAGTCACAGCAAGGAACCCGGCGTCCCATTGCTTTTGTACCTCTTCCTTGATTTTCATAGCCATGTCTGGGCGAGTTCGGCGCAGCTTCTATTTGACTGGTGGGCATTCTTCCCTTAGAGGCAGCTTGTGCACAACAATGTCGGTATCCAACCCTGGCATGTCTTGATACGACCAAGCAAACACATCAACATACTCCTGAAGCAGATCTACCAGTCGCCTCTTCACTGAGTCTTGCAGGCAGGCCCCGATTCTAACTTCTTTCACGTCTTCATCTGTACCAAGATTGATCACTTCGACTTCCTCCTGATGAGGGATAATAACCTTTTCCTCTTGTCTCAACAACCTGGCTAGCTCTTCAGGAAGCTCATATTCCTCATCAACCCCTTCATCAGCTTGATTGATTGGATTGTCAGAGTCATACGATGTCATAGCCGTGCTGTTGTCGGTGCTGTCAGGAAGGCACTCTCTGCAAGGGTTAAGTTGGTTCGTTTTAGTGATTGATTTTAATCTTGCTTTAGAAAAAAATGAAATGAGGTTATCATTTTGAAAACACCGCCATTTATTTTTTTGTACAAAAAGAGAAATGGAAAAACAGTGAACGAAAAGAAAAAGACTCGTTTGCAAAAAGATGTCTGATATTTCATTAATTGATCTTGTTTGCACAAAAGTACAGATGGCCCTGATTACAAAATGAGTCTTGTCATCTTGGGCAAGATGCAAGACTTTGATGCATGCTTATAATTTCCTGGGAAGACCAGTTCGAGACACTGCTCCCCGGGATCTTTGGACGAATCCAGCTTTCCAGGTTGCGCTCCTCTTCCAGCTCGTCTTCCAGACAGTTGATAGCATCGGGGGTAAGCATTCCCCCACTGACAAAACCTGGCTCTGCAGCAGCCTTTGCTTGATGTTGAGTTGGTCTGTAACCCAACCCAAACTTGTCCTTCTTCTCCTCCACAGCTAAAACCTTGCCCCAGCCTAGGGCAGTTCCTTCTTCAACAACCTTCCGGGCTTGTTGGTAAGATGACATTGGAGTACCAGATACAACAGATGCTTCATTCACATTCAAAGCTTCAAACCCCTGGCTCATTGTTTCATGGATCTCTCCATCCATTTCAATGTACTTATAGGTTGCCAGGTGGCTGACAAAAATGTCCTCCTCTCCACAGATTGTGACAACTTGGCCTTCCCACTCAAATTTTAACTTTTGGTGAAGGGTAGACGTTATTGCGCCGGCGGCATGAATCCAGGGTCTACCCAACAAACAGTTGTAAGCGGGCTGAATGTCCATCACATAAAAGATAGTTTTAAAAGTCTGTGGGCCAATTGTCACAGGCAGCTCAATCTCTCCCAGAACCGATCTCTTCGAACCATCAAAGGCTCTCACCACCAGGTTGCTGGGTCTCAATGCCAATCCATCGTATTCTAACTTCACCAGAGCCTTCTTTGGTAAGACATTCAGGGAAGAACCTGTGTCCACCAGCACGTGAGAAAGGACAGCTCCTTTGCATTCCATGGTTATGTGCAAGGCTTTGTTATGGTTGCGGCCATCCGCTGTCAAGTCAGAATTGGTAAACCCTAGCCCATTGCTAGCAGTAACATTTCCAACCACGGTTTCCAATTGGTTGACAGTAATCTCCTCAGGCACGTAAGCTGCGTGCAGGACTTTAAGTAGTGCATTCCGATGGGCTTCGGAGCACATAAGCAGTGAGAGGATAGAGATTTTGGATGGCGTCTGGTGAAGCTGATCCACAACTTTATAATCACTCTTTTTGATGATTCGCATAAACTCATCAACTTCCTGATCGAACGGAGTTTTCAGGGCTTCTTTGGCAGCTGGATCTTCCTGCACCGGGCCTTTACCCTTTGCCTTGGCAGCAGCTTCTGCTTCGGCAGTAGGTCTTTGAACTTGTGAAGCAAAGAGACGTCCGCTTCGAGTGAAGCCTCCGCCTCCCCCCACATTATCTACTTGTGGTGCAGGTGTTGACGTTTCAAGAGTGATTCTTTTCCCTTCACAGTACACGTCAGAGCCATAGTGCCAAGGGATGGCCCTATTGCTTTCATATGGTACTGGTCCAGGCACCGTGACAGTGACTGGACTGATTGCTGCTGCTGAAGGGACTGTTATTGTTTGTGGATCATAAAAGATTGTAACTGGTGTTCTGGCGGGAGCAGCACCTTCTGAATGGTAGGCGGAATTATTTTCAGGATCGTAGAATATGGTAACAGTAGAGACATCTTCATGATTGATTGCTGGTGTTGTAGGAGGTACTGTTGGAAGGACTGTTGTTGTTGATGGAGATTCGAAATGGAATGAAGCTGAAGTTGTAGCAGGAGAAACTGTTGAAAACTGATCATTTGGGAGGACAGATGAAGTACTGGTTGATGTTGCTGGTGAATTATCGGGAACAATAGTTGCTGCGGTTGTAGGAGGTTCTGAAACCGTTGTTGATGAAGTTGTCGGATTTGTCGGAAATGATGTAGTGATCTGTAGCAGGCCACTCTGAATAAGGCTGTCAATGCCATTCCTCAGGTCCTCACACCCATTCCATGAAATATTACAATAGGGACACCCTAGTTCACACCCTGGAAATATTTGGTTTTCACGGAGTTGAGCCTTGATTTCCACCAATGGTGTCCTGATCTGATCCACACTGGTTATTAAATAAGACGGTCTGTCTTCTTCAATAGCGTTAATTCGAGGACCACCATGGTTTGGCATTGGGTTTTTATTAACATTGGGCGGAGGTGCAAAATTCAGAGCCTTGGAGTCTACCAAGTCTTGTACCTTCATATGCAGAGCCCTGCATTTTTCTGTACTGTGACCAGGTGCGTTTGAGTGAAAAGCACACCTAGCATTGGAGTCATAGTTTCTTGGTAGACTGTTGGGATCCGGAGGTGCCAACGTTCTTAGCTCAACTAGGTTGAGTTTCAGAAGTTGTGGCAGCAAGGCAGCATATGGCATTGGGATCGGGTCGATCACTCTGTTAGCTTGGGATGGCCTCTGTTGGAATGGCCTCTGTTGATTGTTGTTGTTGGAGTTGTTGTTGTAGTTTCTTGGAGGATATTGATTCTGCTGATATTGGGGTCGTTGTTGGAAGTTTTGTTGCGGAGGTTGATAGACTGGCTGTGGATGAGCTGGAGCAGGAATGGTGACTGCTGCTATTGTCCTTTGAACATATTGGGGCCTACCCCTGTTGGTGTGAATGGCATTGGTCTCGCCAGTTCTTCTCGGGCCTGCAAAAGACTTTCTTGTACTACTGGACGAGCTTGCACCGTTGTCTGAGATCTTTCCCATTTTTAACAGGCTTTCAATTCTCTCCCCAGCTATGACAACATCTGCGAAGCTAGTGGAAGAGAAAGCAGCCAACCTGTCAATATATGTTCCCTGGAGAGTGTTCATAAACATGTCTGCCATTTCTCTCTCAGACATCGGTGGTTGAACGGCAGCAGCCAATTGCCTCCATCTCTGGGCATATTCTCGGAAACTCTCCTTTGACGACTGTGACATGCCCATTAGGAGAGTCCTGTTGGGTGCCATGTCTAGATTATACTGATACTGTCTGATGAAGGCCTCTGCCAGGTCCTTCCAGCATCTAATTGTTGCTCTTGTCAGATGGGAATACCACTCCCTTGAAGCTCCAGTCAAGCTATCTTCAAAATAGAACATCCACAATTTCTCATCCATTGTATAGGCCTTCAGCCTTCCCAGAAATGATTGCAAATGAGTCCGGGGGCATGAAGTCCCATTATACTTTTCGAAACAAGGAGGTTTGAACTTATGGGGGATCCTGACCCCATCTACCAAACCCATGTCCATGACGTCGAAGCCCTAAGAATTTTGAGACTCCAGTGATCTCAACTTCTCAGCTATTTCATCCAATCGCCTATCATAGGCTTCCTCTCCAGCACCCATTACTGTAAATTGGTCCTCCTGAGGGTCTTCTTGAAGTACCCTGGCCGCAGTGGCTGTCCCTTGAACATTTGCAGGAATGTTAATCTCAGGATGTAGATGTGGGCCAAACACAGGAGGGTTAACATGGGGTTGCACCCGTTCATTGTTACTTGTGCCAGCAGTTCCCACATGGGGCTCATCTTGATTCCTCCCTTCTACCAAAGCTCTGAGCCTCTCCTGGCTTTGAGCTAAATTGTTCATCACTTCCATGAATTGTGTTATCTGAGTTCTCATCTCCAACCTTTCGTTGGCCATCTGGTTTCTGACCTCCGTAAGGTCCTGCTGCATCTGATCCATCTGAATTCCCGGAAGGTTGTTTCTAGTTGGGTACCTGTGTGGCCTGTTGAGGGGAAATACCCGGCGGCGAGAAATAATTCCTGAGATTCACAACAGAGGTTAGCAACAACAAAACAAAAACCTACAAAACAAACAAAGGGTTAGCATGCAATGCAGTTATGCTTATTTGTTCTCAAGGTATCCGGTTTGGCCTTCAGTTTTGACCCTTCCAGACCCTTGAAGATGATGCTGTTGAAGTTGCTTTTGAAGTAACCCAGATGGAAACTAACACAAATATATTACAAAGGTGAAATAATACAACTTGTTCATTTTACAACACAAGCCCTCAAAGGGGTCAAAATACATCACAAAAAAGCAAAAGTACATGGAATAGGGATAACAACAAGCAAATGATCAAACTCCAAGGCCAAACTCATCCTCACGAACTTCCTTAAGAAGTGCTTCGGTCACAGGATCAGCCGGATGCTCCGTGAGACCTCTGATGAGAAGGTTTCTTGTTGCAACAGCTGCAGTCAATTTCTTATTCTGACTTTGGTCCTTAGACCTCTTCACTCCAGCTCTGATTTCTAGCTCTGATATTTCCTTATGGGCTGCTGCCAGGGCTTTTTCCATCTGTTCCATTTTGTCTTGAACTCTCTTGTCTTCTAGAGTACGGGCCTCAGTGATCCGGACCCACCTGGCCTGACTCTCTTTCAGGTACAAGTCTGTTCTTGCTCTCTGGAACTGGGCTTCTTTACAAGCATTCTTCAGAATCTGTTCACCAGCCTTAGACTTGTTGATATAATCTCCAGACTTCTCAATCTTGGTCAAGTGTTCCACTCTCAATTTCTCCAATCTCTCAATCTCCCTCACACCTTCACTCCTCTCCCGGAGGGTCTTCTGCAAAGCCTGGGTTAACTTCTCATTTCTTTCCTTCAAGCTCTCAAACTCTTCCAAACTGATAGTGGCAGGGGGTGGTGCTGAAGATGACTCAGGCATGTCTTCTATGGTAAAGGGCATTCCAGAGAATTGGGCCCTAGCATGGGACCACTCATAATATTGGACTGATGCCACATTATTGCACTTCCCCAGAATGGTGATTCCCTTGGTTTGAACATGATCCCAGGCCCAGGCAGCCTGCCTAACAGCTGCCAGACTAATCTTGTTCTCACAGTAGAGGGTCTCAACCAAATCCTGTACCCTAGGAGTGTGGACCAGTGCATAGCCCAATTGTCTCCTGAACAGCAGAGGGTTGTAGTTGATACTTCCCTTAACTCCTATCAAAGGCACATTGGGAAAGTGCCCACAGCTGGTGATCATATCTCTGCCCTTGGTGCTTTGAGTACACCATCTGATATCTGTTGAAGTTAGGACAGTGAGTCTCTTAGCCCAGTTGCTTTGCTGATGAGGGTTTAGAAATGCATCTGTCCTGGGTAGATGCCTGAGAAGCCAAGCATGAAATAATGGAGCACAACACCTTACCAGCCTTCCCCTCTGCTTCTCATTCTTCTGATGTACTGAGTAATAGAGATCACCCAACAAAGTTGGCACTGGGTTCTTCAGGATGAACAAATGGATTGCATTCTTGCTAATGAATCGAGGCTCATCTGCAAACAACACAATTCCATATACACTTAAGGCCAACAGAGCACAAACAGCTTTCCACTCCCCCAAGGTGGCCTTCAGACTAGCTTGAGAAATTAAGAAGTCCAGATGAAATCCAGGGATCCCAGCTTTAGAGGTCATGTGTTGCTCAACCAAAACAGGCTCCAGATGCAAAGCCCTTGCTACCTCTCCATTGCTGGGAAAGACCATTTCAGGGTTGAAAGGGATTTCCCTCTTGATAGGCAGACCAATCAATGATGAGTATTCTTCCAAAAGAGGGCCCAACTGAAAGTCTTGAAAGGTGAAACATCTCAATGGGGGGTCATAAAACTGAATACAGGTATGGATCAGGCTTCTCTGAGATGGGTCCAGGTCCATGACCAAGTCAAGTATCTCCCCATAATGCTCTCTGAACAAAGGTATGTGATCTGGAGTGATCAGGGTTTGGATCCTCCTGATGTCTGATAAGTCTGGTTGGAAGAAATGATAGGTGATGTTGCTTTTCTTTGGAGCCATAAGTGCTGAGACTGAGTAGAATGCTGATGAAGATGCTGAGGAAGAGGGCCACTGATTGGCTGGTGCTGGTGAAGACAGGTCTAAGCTGCAGATGGGGTCAAAACCAAAACCAGATGAAGGTGGATACCCTGAAACACAAATAAGCAAATGTTAACATGATGCAATGAGTATGTATGCAAATGAAATGCAAGGGTCTGTGACTGAGCTGGATCTGATTAACCGCCTTGATATAGATCCATGTGTGTCTAAGAATTCCAGATGGAGGTCTATAAATCCAGTAACCAAGGTGGGGGACTCAAATAAAGAGCCACAAGTCCAGGGTTTAGAATCACAAGAACTATCCAACATGGAGCATTCTTAACAAAGTCAAAGTAACAGGGTATTCTGAGGTCAAGGTACCTGCAAACCTGTAAACAGCCCAACCCCCTCACAGGTGGTGATCTAGAACAAGGATCCTCAGACTTGGATCAGTTATGAGAAGTGTAAACACTTCTAACCCGGAGGTACAGTGTTTACAATAACCATAACAATTCCTCCTCTAATTCACCTCAGTTTCTGATGGTCAATACTAAAAGGTCATCCAGACTTAGCAGGCTTCCCAGATAGCCCTAGCATTGCAGGAAATCTGCAACACAGAGTTCTCAAGAAGAAACCCATATCTGAATCGTTTTTCATATTCCCGCACCAGACCGAAATGGAATGGGAAAGAATATGATTCACTCTAGCCTAGGTGTCACTCAGGTCCCAGGTATAGGACCTTAACTCTCAATGAATCACCCACCCACCAAAGCAAACAACCAGATCCAGCCAGCAGCAATGACAATATGATATAGATAAATGCAATAAAGAAAGCAGTAAAGTAACTGTACATAAAGCAATAAACAAAAATAAATACAAGCACAAAAAAGCACATAACACCCCAGTAAACACAAATCAAACAAGCGCTAGGAGGAACCCACAAAAAGAACCAGAAGCCCTGGTTGCAATATAAGGTATCCCCAGCAGAGTCGCCAAGCTGTCGCTCCCGACAGGTGACACAGGGTCAGATGAAAGTACAGACGCGAACGGTCGGCGAAAAGAACAGTGAGAACACACAGCCGTGAACTCACTGGAGAATGAATAGAGTCGCCAGCTAGGCATTTTTATCCCGGAGGAAAGGTAATGCTGCATAGACCTAGAAAGATACGGATAAGACGGTCGCGAACCAGAGAGACTGAGAAAGGGGGTTGGTTACAACCTGGGAAGGTATTAGCACCCAGATTGTCCGTCGTACTCGACGGGATCCACGCTTAAAAGATTTGTGTTTTAAAGGGGTAGTGTCAGTGCAATCTGTGTATGAAATAGCTGGAAGAGATGTACAGGTGTCAGTGTAAGTGAAGTGTATAAGTGAAGTGTCAGTGTAAGAGGTGAATGGAATGCTCAAGATCATGAGGCTTAAAGAATAATGCTGAAAGGAGGGGGAATATACAGAGACTTTTGTTCGATAACTGTTAAGTTATGCCTACGTATCCTCTCGTGCAATGAGGAAGTCAGAACACCGTAGTTCGACCCAAAGAGACTGAAAGATAAAATTGACTTGTGAACTGCTTGCTTGCCTATGCTCAAGTGTGTGACCTGTCTGGCTCAGGTGCTAACTGTCTTGCATTAGACGGAAGAAGCAAGTTCTCGTTTGTGAGTGAGTGAGATGAGAAAAGAATCCCGGAGGAGACGATTATTGTTTGTTTTTGAGTTTTCAGTCTTTTATTGCTTTTGAAAGTTTGTCATAAGTTAATGAGCTTAAGCCTAAACCAATGGATTTAGTAAACTCATCACATCTTCCCTCTGTTTAGGGGTAATGAGAATACCTTAAGTGTGAAGTCAGATTCTCACACTTAATCACCTTTGATGAAGGATTAGGATCATTAACCTACTTGTGATTATTTAGATGTTTTTGGTGTTTTTTTGTTTAGTGTTGAGTAATGAGGTTAAGCCATAATCAAGGATTAAACAGACTCATTACACCATCCTAATAGAAGGATAATAGATGAGAAAGTTTAAGCTGAGGAAAGCTCCTCAACTTAATCCATGATTAGGGATTAAACTCATGACAAAACAAGCCTTTGATTAAGTGAATTTTATTTAATGGTATGATGATGAAGTGAATTTTATGATTTGTAAGACAACTTGAGGGGGACTTGTCCATTAACACTAGGGTTAGTCCTTCTTAACCAGTTAAGGAAGAATTAGAACCCTAATGCAAGGCCCAAGTTACAAGTGTGATGTCTTGATGATTATTAGATGGATTGATTAAGAGATTTAAACACATTAAGGGTTTAACACTTAGGATTAAAGTTATACACTCCATCCTAAGAGAAGGATGCAGGCATAAGCTTAATCACAAAGCCTTAAAGCCTTTAGGGTTTAGTCCCTGGTTATGAGATGAGAAGAGAAGACTCAAAAGAGAGACACAAAGGTAAAACTATGAGGGGAGACTAATCAAAACCCTAATTCATTGTCATGCATGGTTGTCCCTAAGGTTAGTGAGGTTTGCAAGAACAATCTTCAAAGGAGCCTCCAGGAAGCAGATGAATAAGATCAGGAGAAGCAAAGTGACTTGCTTCATTCAAGAAGCCAAGTCACTTGAAGGAAGAAAGTGGGAAGGAGAAGAATGAGCAAGTTCAAACTCAAACACATATAAGAATGCAGCAATGGATGCAAGAGAGATGAAAAGAAAAGTTATGAGAAGTGAAGGCAAATTCACTTCTCAAGTTTACTTACCACCTGAAATGTTAGAAAGAAATGCAAAAACAATGCAAGATGAGATGAAATGGCATGATGCTAAGCAAAACCAGAAGCATATTGATGATGATTATGATTTTATGAAGTGCTGCAAACATGAGACAAGGCATGGAGATGTTCTTACAAGATTATGAATGCAAATGATGCCAGCTAAAGAGCATGAACAAGCATGAAATGTTATGAAGCATACAAGGCAAATGACATGGCAAATATGTAATGCAATGATCAAACATGCTTTCTATATGTCTTAAGATGTCAAATGAATCACAAGAATGCACAAAATGCAAAGACAAGTCATGTTATGCAAGGAAATGCAAGAAGGATGCAAGAGAAAGCCCAAATTAGGGTTCATGAATCAAACATCAAACAAAAATCCAAAACAGAAACAAAACCCTAAGATAAAAATGGAAAATAGCACCCAAAGAAACCCTAAACCTGTAATAAACCACTGCCCAAAGGGGAGCTCTCAACTCTCAACCAAACTCAAGATATGATTTTTACAAGTTATTAGGGTTTTTTAGGGTTCTTAACAAAAGAAATGCCAAACAATTAGAAAATGCAAGATCAAATCATGGCCATTTTACCCTAGAAACCACATGCCAAACACAAAACAAAGCAAAAAGAATCAATGTCTCAACCTTCTCCAATAGGCAGAAATGATTTTTTGAACTTATGATCAAAATAATGCACAAAATATGATTTAATTCAATGAAAAATTCTTAAAATGCATCAAGATCAAAAAAGAAATTTGGTTTGAAGGTTGGACAATGTTTCTAAATGTCTTAGAACATTTCATGAATTTTTTTGTAATTTTTAAATACCTAAAAGTATTTTTAATTAATTAATTCCCATTAATCAATTAAAAATAATCTTTTAAATATTTAAAAATACTTTTTTAATGATAAAAAATAAAATAAAAATGTTTTTGTGTCATAAAAATTATTAAAACTCTTAGGAAAAAGTTTCATAATTTTTAGGAATTTTTTACTATTTTAAAATAAATATGCAAGTTAATTGAAATAAAATGAAATAAAAATCAAATAAATATGAAAGTAATCAGAATGGAGGGATGAGATGCGCCCAGGGTTTGAATCTGTTGACCAGCGCGCAAATGAAGGGCCCAGATGGCTCCTGAGTTAATTAACTTAAATAAAAATTAAATAAACTAATGAGAGAGATTAGGGCTAAGCAGACTGATCCTGGCCTTTCATTCGCGCGGGGAGTCAAACATGTCAACGCAATCAATGGTCCAAATTCAAACTAGAGTTAATGACCTGAGATTAGGGTTTAATGACTCAGGTGGCCGGAGAAGACTTCCGGTCGTCTTCTCCGGCCAGCACCTCACCGGGAAACTCACCAACTCCCTCAAAACGTAACGAAAATGAAAACTAAGCACACCAAAATGATCCCCATGACCCCCTGAGCTAAAACCCTAAGTCCAAACAAATTTCTTCTTCCTCAAAACCATGAATCGAACAGAACAAGTTTTAGGGCAAACCAGTTTCAGAGACAAATTAAATGCTTATTTCATCACCATTTCAAAAACTAAGAACATCAGGATGATCAGTGAATCACATAGAACAAGTTTGTAACAAGAAAAATGATTTCTGGAAAAATAATTTTCGAGCTACCTGAGATTTGGAGCTTTCAACTTGAGGACTTTCTGGCCACTTCTTTCAGTGCAAACCACTCCACTTGATCCCCAGAAGATGTTTGAATGCTCAAAAGAAGTTTGAGCTGGCTGGATAGTGAGATTCGAAAGCTCCTGCTCAAGCTTGGTCAGAAATGGCAATGGAGTTTCTGGAGGTTTCAGGCCATTGTGAATGATGGTTTGTGATCCTGGGGATGAATGGAGAAGGTCTGGAGTGTTTGTTGGTGTGTTTGTGGTTTGTGGAAGGAGATTCGATTGAAACTGCAAAATGAAGTGAGAAATGGCAGTGAGATGTTCAGGCTGTTTCAGGCTTGTGTTCTTGGTGCTGGGTGGTCTATGGAGCAAGGTGAGTTGAATGGTGAAGAGGGTTTGAATGTTTGCAAGCTGTGTAAGCAGATTCGAAGGCTTATGCAATGTGGGGTGATTTTGTGAATGTGTGGAATGAGAGAGCTTCAGCCTTGCTTAGTACATGAAATGGCTTGCAAATTGTCCACATAACTCTCTCTCATTGGTCAGTTGATTGGACATGTGCTTTATTGATTGGTAAGTTGCCTTTTGCAAAAAGTCAAATAATGTGTAAGAGAAGCATGGCTCATGATCTAGGCAAGTACATGGCATGGGCTGCGCAGCAAAGGGTGAGGTGAGAGGCTAGCCAAAGTCAGCATCCAATGTCATAAGTTGTAGGAAGTGGAATGAGTGGTTTTGCAACTTGGTGTAACTTGGTTCACATGTGATTTTCTTGATAAAAATGCCTTGTTACATGAACTAAACACATGTGATCTTGGTTCAAATCTGATTTTTTAGGGCTTAGAGAATGTTTATGTGCTGGTTTGATGCCAATTAGAAGTTGCAATTTGACTTAGCACATGATTTTGCAATTTTCACACTTGGTGCATATCTTGAAAATAAGTGATTTTTGCCAACTTTGCATTGCCATAACTTTTGATCCAAGAAGAGTTTTATCATGTTCTTGTACTTTTTGAAAAGGGAAAAATGAGATCTACAACTTTCATGACCAAAGTTTTTCCATTTGAAGCCTTTTTGAATCATGAATCATGGCTTGAAATATGACCTAAAATGATGCATTCTTGAAAAGTCAACTATGCCCAAAAAGTCAACATTTGCAAAAAACCCTAAATTCTTGATTTCTATGAACTTCAACCTTCTTCCATGATCAAATAAAGATCATATACACTCAAAATGATGAAGATCACCCATTGGTTGGGTCATTGGGGGCCTCAGATGCCCTGATTTTGCACTGACTTGTCTGAAAAGTCAACCTTTGATCAGATGACTTCCCCATGGAATTTCTTCATGAAAATTGATATGCATACTCCCTATGCCATATAGAGACCCATGGAAACAATAATGACCAAAAAAATTGGTGTTATGGCCTCTGAAACCAAAACCCTAATTTTCAGTCAACTGTGCAGTTCAAACTAGCCCTGCATCCACTCAAACCCTAGTTCTTGTGATTCCTCTGCATTTTTGACTTTGAAGAGATGGAATATGACATATGAACACACATGGACCCCTTTGAATTGATTGGTGACCTTTGGAATGGCTCAAGATGCTTTGGGATTGCTCAGATCACAAACCCTAGGTGCAGATGCCTTAGAGGCTATGCAGTGAATCAAAAATGAGATGTGGGATGATATGATTGTGTTTATGCATATGAGGATGATCACAAGCCATGGTGAAATGGGTGAGGGCAAATTTGGGGTGTTTACAGCTGCCCCTATTCAAACATGAGTTAGCTGTGCAGGTTGTAAGCGACGGCTTAACAGGCAAACAAGATAACTTGTGGTTGAATACCAAAGACAGTCCAAAATTTGCACTCACAGAATGAAGAAGAAAAGGGATATAGATTGTAAAAGGAAAATAAAGTATATTGTAAAGGTGCGGAAAACAAAGCGATGACGGGGACGGCCGACATGCTGGGATAAATGTGAAGTAAAGCGATGACGGGGACGGCCGACATGCTGGGGATAAAAGGTAAAGCTGAGACGGGGACGGCCGACTAGCTGGAAAAATAAGATATCATGATGGGGACGGCCATCAAGATAAAGCTGTAAAACTCTCTGGGGATCAATGAAACATGACGGGGACGACCATCAAGTTCATAAAGGTAAAGTAACCAACGATGGGGACGGCCATCGGGTTAAAAGGAAAAGGGACCACGACGGGGACGGCCATCGGGTTAAAGAATAAATGAAATAAACAGATGATGGGGTACGGCCATCAAAGGTGAAGGACGATCACCTAGCAGGGTACGGCTGCTCTGTTGGGGATAAATGAAAAGTGATGGGGACGGCCATCAAAGGTGGAGGACGACCACCTGGCAGGGTACGGCTGCCGAAAATATCAACGATGGGGACGGCCATCGGATAGGAAAGGTCAACGATGGGGACGGCCATCGGACGAGCATGATGGAGGACGACCATCAAGAAGTGGAGGACGACCACTCAGCAGGGGACGGCTGCTCTCAAGGCCTATCATAACACAGGACGAGTGTTAGATAACCAAAAATCAACAATGGGGACGGCCATTGGATAAAGTGATGAAGGACGATCATCAAAAGGTGGAGGACGACCACCTAGCAGGGGACGGCTGCTAAAATCAACGATGGGGACGGCCATCGGATGAGCATGATGGAGGACGACCATCAAGAAGTGGAGGACGACCACTCAGCAGGGTACGGCTGCTCTCAGGGTTATCATAACACAGGACGAGTGTTAGATAAAAAGAAAATTTGTTGGTGATCTACTGGGGATATAGTAAACACGGACGAGCGTTTACATCCAAGAAACAAAAGGTATAAGTGTTTGGTATTGTGTATAGATTAAAGATGCGGACGAGCATCCTTAAGACTGTGATACGGACGAGTATCAGGTAGAAACAAACTGACACATGTTCAGAGATGATGATACGAACGAGTATCAACTGGTTAACAAAGAACACGGACGAGTGTTGAATCTGAAAGAATTCTTCTGGGGAATAGTAGACACAGACGAGTATCTATATTCAAGGAGACATAAGTGTTTGACACGGTGTACGGATTAAAGATGCGGACGAGCATCCTTAAGACTATGATACGGACGAGTATCATGTAGAAACAAACACTAGACGCAATGTTCTGAGATGATGATACGGACGAGTATCAACTGGTTAACAAAGAACAAGGACTTCTGTCGAATCTGTGGGGATATGAGTGATGGTGTATACAAGATACGGACGAGTATCTGTATAAGTGTATCGTGAGTAGTGAGTATGTATAGATGAGTATTTTAACTGCTGGGGGGGATGACACGGACGGGTGCCAAGAAAGAAAAGTGTAATATGAACAAGTATCTGCTATACAAAGTCTAGGCGACTGCGCTGGGGATATGACACGGACGGGTGTCAGGGAAGTGTATATAAGGTATGTGTGAGTGCAAAGAGGATGTCTTTGGCTTTCTGCTGGTGATGTGACACGGACGGGTGTCAGGAAGTATCTGTAGTACGGGTGATTTTGTTTGTAAAGTGTTCAGGCGACTTTACTGGGGAGTGATGACACGGACGGGTGCCAAAAGGAGTATATACTGGTGTTTGTGATTGTGAGGCAACTGCTTTTGCCGGGGACTCTGGTGGGGATTTTTCTGTATCATGATGATGAACGGTTTATTATTCACAAGTGTTCAATTCACAACATGACTTATGATTATGCTATGCGTTTGATTTTTTTTTTTTTTTTTTTTTTTGCCGTAATGTTCCGTATTAGACGGAATGCTACGCTCTGAGGGGATAATATGATGCGGATGCTATGATTATGCAAAGAGGCAAAGACCCGGGATTCGGATCCCGTTGCTGCGAAGATCTCTGGTTGATCTGCTTGAAGTGAACATCCCAGCTGGGGATGAGATCATTGGTAGATCTGATGATGTATCTGCTTGGGGACATAGGTCACCGATTGACATCCTTATAATGGGACCCAGCTGGGGTTTGTAGAAGCTTTCTTCACTCTGTTGTTCTCTTCTATGCGCTGCTCTTCTTGATTTCTATGAACTTCAACCTTCTTCCATGATCAAATAAAGATCATATACACTCAAAATGATGAAGATCACCCATTGGTTGGGTCATTGGGGGCCTCAGATGCCCTGATTTTGCACTGACTTGTCTGAAAAGTCAACCTTTGATCAGATGACTTCCCCATGGAATTTCTTCATGAAAATTGATATGCATACTCCCTATGCCATATAGAGACCCATGGAAACAAGAATGACCAAAAAAATTGGTGTTATGGCCTCTGAAACCAAAACCCTAATTTTCAGTCAACTGTGCAGTTCAAACTAGCCCTGCATCCACTCAAACCCTAGTTCTTGTGATTCCTCTGCATTTTTGACTTTGAAGAGATGGAATATGACATATGAACACACATGGACCCCTTTGAATTGATTGGTGACCTTTGGAATGGCTCAAGATGCTTTGGGATTGCTCAGATCACAAACCCTAGGTGCAAATGCCTTAGAGGCTATGCAGTGAATCAAAAATGAGATGTGGGATGATATGATTGTGTTTATGCATATGAGGATGATCACAAGCCATGGTGAAATGGGTGAGGGCAAATTTGGGGTGTTTACAACATGCACTTTGTCTGCATAAATCTGGCATTTGTGGCATTTCCTGGCATAGGCACAACAGTCTGCATCCATTGTGATCCAGTAGTAACCTGACCTTAATAATTTCTTAGCCATTGCATGCCCTCCTGCATGAGTACCGAAAGATCCTTCATGTACCTCGTGCATCAGCAAGTCCGCTTCTTTCTTATCAACACATCTGAGCAGAACCATATCAAAGTTTCGCTTGTATAATGAACCATCAGCATTAAGGAAGAAACTATCAGCCAGCCTTCTTAATGTCTTCTTATCATTGGATGATGCCCTAGGTAGGTATGTTTGATCCTTTAAGAAGCTTTTGATATCATAGAACCAAGGCTTGTCATCTTTAGCAACGTCCACGGAGAATACGTATGCTGGTCAGTCATGTCTGGATACCGAAATCCGAGGCACATAATTGGCAGTCTGAACCTTGATCATGGAGGAAAAAGTAGCTAAAGCATCTGCGAACTGATTTTCGTCTCGAGGGATGTACTCAAGTTTGACTGTTGTGAAGAAAGTCAATAATTTGCTCGTATAGTCACGGTATGGAATCAGATGCTCTTGGTGAGTGTACCATTTATCATTGGTCTGATTGATTACCAAAGCTGAATCTCCGAACACAGTTAAAGTCTTGATCCTGAGGTCAATGGCTTCCTCAAGACCCATGATACATGCTTCATATTCAGCTTCGTTGTTAGTGCATGCAAAGGTGAGTTTTGCCGAGAAAGGCATATGAACTCCTTTTGGTGTAATGAGCACTGCACCAACTCCTCGACCATTCATATTCACAGCCTCATCAAACATCATTGTCCATTCTTCTTCTGGGTCAGGCCCTTCAGTGTGAACAGGCTCTTCATGATCTTTTGCTTTCAAGAACATGATGTCTTCATCAGGGAAGTCAAATCTCATTGGTTGGTAATCATCAATGGGTTGCTTAGATAGATAGTCAGACAGTACACTTCCTTTGATGGCTTTTTGAGATGTGTACTGAATGTAGTACTCTGTCAGAATCATTTGCCATCTTGCAACCCTTCCGGTTAGTGATGGCTTCTCAAATATGTACTTGACGGGGTCCATCTTTGAGATCAATAAGGTAGTGTGAGTCAACATATACTGTCTTAGTCGGCGAGCAGCCCACGCTAAAGCACAACAAGTTTTCTCGAGCAGTGAATAATGTTGTTCGCAGTCGGTAAACGTTTTGCTTAGGTAGTATATTGCCTACTCTTTTCGACCAGACTCGTCATGCTGGCCCAATACACACCCCATTGATCCTTCTAATACTGTCAGGTACATTATTAAAGGTTTTCCTTCAACTGGAGGCATAAGAATTGGAGGTTCTTGTAAGTACTCCTAGATTTTGTCAAAAGCCTTCTGGAAATCTTCGTTCCACATGACCGTTTGTTCTTTTCTTAACAGTTTGAACAAGGGCTCACAGGTTGCAGTGAGGTGAGATATGAACCTTGAAATGTAGTTCAATCTACCTAGGAACCCCCGAACTTCCTTTTCAGTCCTAGGTGCAGGCATTTCCTGAATGGCTTTGACTTTGTCAGGATCCACTTCAATTCCTTTGTCACTTACAATGAATCCCAGCAGCTTACCGGAACGTACCCCGAATGTGCATTTGTTGGGGTTTAGCTTCAACTGGTACTTTCTCAGACGCTTGAAGAACTTCAGCAGATTTACCAGATGGTCTTCTTCAGTGAGGGACTTGGCAATCTTGTCATCCACGTAGCATTCAATTTCTTTGTGGATCATGTCGTGGAATAATGTTACCATAGCCCGTTGATAGGTCGCACCGGCATTCTTCAACCCAAAAGGCATTACCTTATAACAAAATGTGCCCTAGGGTGTGATGAAGGTAGTCTTCTCCATATCTTCAGGTGACATTCTGATCTGATTATACCCTGAAAAACCATCCATGAAGGAAAACACCGAGAACTGAGCTGTGTTGTCGACCAATACATCAATGTGAGGTAATGAGAAGTCATCCTTTGGGCTAGCTCTGTTCAGATCCCGATAATCTACACACATCCGTACTTTGCCATCCTTCTTAGGCACTGGTACAATGTTAGCAACCCACGACGGGTAACTAGTTACAGCAAGGAAGCCGACGTCCCACTATTTTTGTACTTCTTCCTTAATCTTCATTGCCATATCTGGACGAGTACGGCGCAGCTTCTATTTCACTGGAGGAAAATCTTCTTTCAAAGGCAGCTTGTGCATAACCATGTCGGTTTCCAACCCTGGCATATCTTATAGGACCATGCAAAGACGTCGACGTATTCTCGAAGCATATCAATAAGCTGTTCCTTCACTGAATCTTGCAGACTGGCCCCAATCTTCACTTCTTTCAAGTCTTCTTCGGTACCAAGATTAACTGTTTCAACCTCCTCCTAATGAGGAGTGATCACTTTCTCTTCTTGGCTTAACAACCTGGCTAACTCTTCAGGTAACTCATAGTCTTCTTCAACCCTTTCATCAGCTTGATGAATCGGATTGTCGAAGTCATACAAGGTCATAGCAGTGCTGTTGTCGGTGCAATCTGGAGGATAATCTCTGCAAGGGTTGAGATTTGTTCGTTTTAGTGATCAGTTTTAATCTTGTTTATAAAAAGTGAAAATGAAGTTATTTATTTTGAAAACATTGTCATTTTATTGTTTTGTACAAAAGTGAAAAATGAAAAGACACTGAGCGAAAAAAAAGAGACTCGTTTGCAAAAGATGTCTGATATTCATTGATTAATCATTTGCACAAAATTACAATATGGCCCTATTACAAAATGAGTCCTGACATCTTGGGCAAGATGCAGGACTTGATGCATGCTAAAAAGGACAGGAAATAATAATTACTCTGCAGGAGTAACCCTTATAATTTCCTGGGAAGACCAATTAAGGACTTGGTTCCCCGGGATCCTTGGACGTATCCATTTCTCCAGGTTGCGGTCGCTTTCCGCCTCGTCTTCCAGATTGTTAACAGCATCTGGGGTGAGTATCCCCCCACTGATGAATTTGGGCTCCTTAGCAGCCTCTGATTGATCTTGTCAGAATGGTCTGTAAACCAAACCGAATCTATCTTCCTTTTTCTCCACCGGCAGCAGCTTGCCCCAGCCTTGGGCATTACCGTCTTCAACAACCTTTCAGGCTTGCTGATAGGAGACAATTGAAGTACCCATCATGTCTTCCTGGGATGCAGCAAATACTTCAGTAGCCTTATTGACATTCAGGGCCTCGAACCCTTGGCTCATTGTCTCATGGATTTCACCATCCATCTCAATATACTTATACGTAGCCAGGTGGCTAACAAATATGTCCTCCTCACCACAGATGGTGATAATCTATCCTTCCCATTCATACTTTAGTTTTTGGTGAAGGGTTGACGTTACAGCGCCTACGGCGTGAATCCAGGGTCGACCTAACAAACAACTATAAGCAGGTTGTATGTCCATCACATAGAAAATGGTCTTAAAGACTTGTGGACCGATTATCACCGGCAGCTCCACCTCTCCAAGAACAGATCTTTTGGAGCCATCAAAAGCCCTGACCACAAGGTTACTTGGCCGGAGAGCTATCCCATCATACTCGAGCTTGACAAGGGCTTTCTTGGGTAAGACATCGAGTGAGGACCAAGTGTCTACAAGAATGTGAGATAGTACAGCTCCTTTGCACTCCAGGGTTATGTGTAAGGCTTTGTTGTGGGGTCGTCCTTCTGCAGTCAAATCAGCATCAGTGAACCCTAGCCCATGGCTAGTATTAACATTTGACACCACTGTTTCTAGCTGATTTACTGTGATCTCTTCTGGTATGTAGGCAGTGTGCAGAACTTTGAGTAGTGCATCCCGATGAGCATCGGAACACAGCAGCAGAGATAGGATTGAGATCTTTGAAGGAGTCTGGTGGAGCTGGTCCACAACTTTATAGTCACTTCTTTTAATAATTCTCATAAACTCATTCACATCTTGATCGAAGGATGATTTATGAGTTCCTTTTGGTGCAGATTCTTCCGGTATCACACTCTTCCCCTTGGCTTTGGCAACAGCCTCTGCCTCAGTGTTAGTTATAGGGACTTGTGATGAAAAGAGACGTCCGCTTCGGGTGAAGCCTCCGCCTCCCCCAACATTATCCACTTGGGGAGTGAGAACTGGAGAATCAAGAAGGACTTTCTCTTTGTTGCAGTATAGATCAGCACCATAATGCCATTGTATAGCACTGTCTTTATCATATGGGATTGACCCGGGCACCGTGATAGTGACTGGGCTCACTGCAGCAGATGTTGGGACTGTAATGGTCTATGGATCATAGAAAATAGTAACAGGACCTCTAGTGGATGTTGGTGGAGGTGAATTGAAGCTTTGCTGAGACTGTTGTTGATTTTGCTGAAAGTTACTGGAGTTCGGGACCGTTTCCGGGTCATAGTAAATTGTGACAGTGGAAACATCATTGTTGGTTGTTGAAGTTGTAGTAGCTGGTGCAAATGAATTGTTGTGTGTTGAAGTGATAGATGAAATGATTGCTGAAGTTGTAGTTGAATCAGTTGGAACAATGGTTGTTGCATTTGTAGAAGAACCAATAGGAAAGATGGTTGTTGCATTTGTAGAAGATTCACTTGTTGTCGTCAAGAGAGTTGTTGGTGTTGTAGAAGCGGTGGTTGTAATTGGCAGGATGCCTTCTTTGATCAAGCCATTAATTCCACTCCTCAAGCTAGCACACCCATTCTCAGAAAGTTTGCATAATTCACAACAGGCCTCACAACCTGGGAACACTTGGCACTTTAAAAGCTGGGCTTTAACCTCTACCAGGGGTGTTTGAATATATGCAATGTCTTCTATTAAACTCATGGGTGAGCCATCCTCTACAGCATTAATCCTTGGCCCATTGTGGATTGGTATAGGATTTTCCATTACATTGGGAGGAGGTGCAAAATTCAGGGCTTTTGAATCTACCAGATCCTGAACCTTCATATGCAGAGCTCTGCATTTTTCCGTAGAGTGATCAGGTGCGTTAGAGTGAAAAGAACACCTAGAATTGACATCGTAGTTTCTTGGAAGGTTTTGAGGATCAGGTGGAGCCAATGTCCTCAACTCAACAAGATTGAGCTTTAGGAGTTGTGGCAGCAAAGTAGCATACGACATTGGAATGGGGTCAATCACTCGGTTAATCTGAGATGGTCGTTGTTGAAACGGGCGTTGTTGTTGATTGTTGTTGTTATTGTTGTATGATCTTTGTTGTGGAAATTGTTGTTGTTGCAGAAAGTGTTGCGGTTATTGAGTATACTGAGGGGGTGGAGCAGGGATAGTAACAGCAGCAATTGTTCTGGGCAAGTACTGGGGTCTCCCTTTTCCCATGTGCACAGAGTTCGTCTCACCGGTTCTACGGGGCCCAGCAAATGGTTTTCTTGTACTGCTAGAACTGGCACCGTTATCGGAGATCTTCCCCCATCTTCAATAGGCTCTCTACCCTTTCCCCAGCTATCACCACATCTGCGAAGCTGGTAGAAGAAAAAGCAGTCAATCTATCAATGTAGGTTCTTTGGAAGGTATTCATGAACATGTCTGCCATTTCCCTCTCAGACATGGGGGTTGAACTGCAGCAGCAAGTTGTCTCCACCTTTGGGCATATTCCCTGAAGCTTTCACAGGAAGATTAAGACATTCCCATTAGGAGGGTCCTATTTGGGGCCATGTCCAAGTTATATTGATACTGACGAATGAAAGCCTCAGCCAAGTCCTTCTAGTTTCTTACTGTGGCTCTGGTCAGGTGGGAATACCATTCTCGGGATGCCCCTGTTAAGCTATTCTCTAATTAAAACATCCACAACTTTTCGTCCATGGCGTATGCTTTTAATCTTCCAAGAATGATTGAAGGTGGGTGCGTGGGCAGGATGTGCCATTATACCTTTCAAAACACGGGGGCTTGAACTTGTAAAGAATTCTCACCCCTTCCACCAGTCCCATGTCCATGACATCAAACCCTAGGGAATTTTGGGATTCAAGAGACCTCAGCTTCTCTGCAATTTCATCCAGCCTACGGTCGTAAACTTCGTCCCCAGCCCCAACAACTGTAAACTGCTCTTCTTGAGGATCCTCCTGCAAGACCCTTCCTCCAGCAGTGTTAGCCTGAGCATTCCTTATGGCATTGATTTCTGGGTTTAGATGAGGCCCAAAATCTGGCGGATCAGTGTGAGGCTGCACGTGATCGTTGTTACTGGTACCTCCTGTACCTGGATGGTGTTCTTCAGGAGTCTGCCTTTCAACCAACTCCCTTAGCCTTTCCTGGCTATGAGCTAAACCAGTCATTACAGTCATGAATTGGGTCATCTGATTCCTCATCTCAACCCTCTCATTAGCCATCTGGGCCCTTACTTCATTCAAGTCTTGCTGAACTTGATCCATCTGGAGTCCCAGAAGGTTGTTTCGCGTCGGGTACCGGTGTATTCTGTTGACAGGGAACACTCTTCTGCGAGCAATGTTTCCTGAAACCACAACAAAGTGAGAAACAACAATAAAACAAAACCTACAAAACAAAGAAAAAGTTAGTATGCAATGTAATATGCTTATTTTTCTTCCAAGGGTATCCGGTTTGGTTCTTTGGTTTTGACCTTTCAAGACCTCGAGGAAATGTTGTTGATGGAGAGAGATAGACAAAACCCACCAATAATACAAACTGATATATTACAAAGAGTGAAAATACATAGTTTGATTACAATAACATCCCCATGGTGGGTCAAAATACAACAACAAAAGAAAAGTACAAGCAAGGAGTCAAACATCTAATCCAAAATCATCCTCTTTGACTTCCTTCAGGAGGGCCTCAGGCACTGGACCTACTGGATGCTCTGTGATAGTCCTGATGAGGAGATTCCTGGTAGCAATGGCATTGGTTAACTTCTTATGCTTGTCCTGATCCTTTGACCTCTTCAACCCTGCCCGGAGTTTCAATTCGGATATCTCTCTCTGAGCTGCCAACAAAGCCTCCTGATGCTTCTTTTCACTAGCCTCCAACTGCTCTATCTTAGCCCGAGTCCTTTGATCTTCTTGTGCACGGGCTTCAATGATCCTGATCCACCTAGCCTGAATTTCCTCTAGATAATGCTCTGCCCTAGCCTTCTGAGTCTTTGCTTCCTTCCAAGCATTCTTCAGTACTAACTCCCCTGCCCTATCCTTTCTGATGTAGTCATACGTCTTCTCAATCTTGGTCAAGTGCTCGATCATGAGCTTCTCTAACCTCTCATTATCCAGACGGCTGTCATTTCTCTCCCAGAGAGTCTTCTTCAAGGCTTCAGAGAGTTGAGTATTCCTTTCCTTCAACTTCTCAAACTCTTCCAAACTGACAGCAGCTGCAAGTTGTACTGTTGAAGGTCCAGGTACATCTTCTAAAGTAAAGGGCATCCAGGTGATCTGAGCTCTGGTACGAGACCAATCAGAATATTGTGCTGAAGCAATGTTGTTGCACTTGCCAAGGATGGCTATTCCCTTGGTCTGAATGTTATCCCAAGCCCAGGCAGCTTGTCTGACAACAGCAGAGTTGGGTTGGATTTCACAGTAAAGAGTTTCAGCCAAATCTTGTCCTTTGGGAGAATGAACCAAAGCATACCCTAATTGTATCTTGAAGAGCAAAGGGTTGTAATTGATGCAACCTTTTACTCCTATCAAAGGCACATTATGATATTGCCCACAGCTAGTGATGATGTCCTTGCCATTGGTGCTTTGAGTGCACCATCTGATGTCATCTGATGTCAAGGCAATAAACCTCTTAGCCTAATTCTTCTGCTGGTGAGGGTTCAAGAAGGTGTCTGACTTTGGCAAGTGTCTTAGCAGCCAGGAGTAATAAAGAGGAGCACATCATCTGACCAGTCTTCCTCTTTGCTTCTCATTCCTATGATGTACTGAGTAGTAGAAGTCCCCAAGCAAGGTAGGAACTGGGTTTCTCAATAAGAACAGGTGAATGGCATTCTTGCTCACAAATTTTGGCTCATCTACAAACAAAATAACCCCATATATACTGAGGGCTAGAAGTGCATAGACAGCCTTCCATTCCCCTACTACAGCATTCAGGGTAGCCTGGGAGATCAAGAAGTCTAGGTGAAGGCCTGGAACTCCAGCCTTGGTTGTCATGTTTTGATCAATGAGGGAAGGCTCCAAATGCAATGCCCTAGCTATGTCTTCATTTTTGGGAGCAGTCATCTCAGGGTTGAAAGGAATCCCTCTCCTGATAGGAACTCCTAACAACATGGAAAATTCTTCTAACAGAGGTCCCAACTGGAAATCAGGAAATGTGAAGCATCTGAGTGGAGGATCATAGAACCGAAAGCAAGTATGGATCATGCTCCTCTGAGATGCATCTAGATCCATGACCATGTCCAATATTCCCCCATAATGCTCTCTGAATAGTGGGACATGATCAGGGGTAATGAGGGACTGGATTTGCCTGATGCCAGTCAGGGTGGGCTCAAAGAAGTGGTATGTGATGTTGCTCTTTCTTGAAGTGTTCATGGATGCTGGTAAAGAAGCTGAGAGTAACTGCTGATGAAGGTCACTGAATGAGATGCTGGAGGTGGGTCTCTGATGAAGATAGCTGGAGGAGAATCACTGACAAACTAATGAAGGTGCTGGAGAAGATAACTGAAGCAGTCTTAGCAGCAGAAGGGGTCAAAACCAAAACAAAGATAATATGATGGATACCCTGTAAAACAAATAAGCAAATGTTAAATGATGCAAAAATGATGTATGTAAATGATATGCAAAGGGTTTGTGATCAAGTGCTGGATCTATCTATCTGCCTTGGTAAAAGTCAATGTATGTTCATAAGTCCGGATGGAGGCTTAGAAATCCAATAACCAGGTGGGGGACTCAAATAAAGAGTCACAAGTCCAGGGTAATCACAAGAACTGTACAAACAATATAACCTTAAAAAATCTAGTAACAAGGTATGATGAGGCCAAGGGTTCCTGCAAACCTGCAAATATCCCAACCCCCTCACATGTAATGTTCTAGAACAAGGATCCTCAGACTTGGATCAGTTATGAGAAGTGTAAACACTTCTAACCCGGAGGTACAATGTTTATAATAACCATAAAAGATCCTCCTATAATTCACCTTAGATGCTGAAGGTCATAAAAAGGTCATCCAGACTTAGCAGGCTTCCCAGATAGCCCTAGTACTACAGGAAATCCGTAGCACAGAGTTCTCAAGAAGAAACCTATGTATGAACCGTGTTTCACATTCCCACACCAGACCAAAATGGAATGGGAAAGAATATGAAGCCACTCTAGCCTATGTGTCACTAGGGTCCCAGGTATAGGACCTTAATCACTCAATGATCCCCACCCACCAAAACAGATAAGAGATCCAACACATGATAATGACAGTATGAAAATGCATAAAACTGTAAAAGAAAACAATAAATAAAGTTGTACAGAAAGCAATAAATAAAGCAAATAAATAAAAACAAGTAGCACATAACACCCCTGTAAACACAAATCAAACAAGTGCTAGGAGGAACCCACAAAAAGAACCAGAGGCCCTGGTTGCAATATAAAGGGTCCCCAGTAGAGTCGCCAAGCTGTCGCTCCCGAAGATTTGCATCCTGGTACAAGCGCGAACGGTTGGCGAGAGGAGAAATGAAATAAAGGTGAATAGAGTCGCCAGCTAGGCATTTTTATCCCGAAGGAAAGGTAATGCTGCATAAACCTAGAAGAAGATGGATAAGACGGTCGCGAACCAGAGAAACTGAGAAAGGGGGTTGGTTACAACCTGGGAAGGTATTAGCACCCAGATTGTCCGTCGTACTCGACGGGATCCACGCTTGAAAGATTGTGTTTAAAGGGGTAGTGTATGTGCTATCTGTGTGCAAAAGCTGGAAAAGAATGTACAAGTGTCAGTGCAAGAAAGTGAAGTGAGGTGAGATGCTCAAGAATGAGGCTCAAAAGATAATGCTGGAAGAGGGGGAAGACACAGGGACTTTTGTTCGATAACAGTTAAGTTATGCCTACGTATCCTCTCGTGCAATGAGGAAGTTGGAACACTGTAGTTCGACTCAAAGAGACTGAAAGATAAATTGACTGGTGAACTGCTTGCTTGTCTATGCTCAAGTGTATGACTTGTCTGGCTCAAGTGCTAACTGTCTTGCATTAGACGGAAGAAGCAAGTTCTCGTTTATGAATGAGTGTGATGAGAAGAGAATCCCGAAGGAGACGATTATTGTTTGTTTTTGTGTTTTCAGTCTTTTATTGCTTTTTGTATTTGCATAAGTTAATGAGCTTAAGCCTAAATCAAGGGTTAGTAAACTCATCATATCCTCCCTTTGATTAGGGATAATGAGAATACCTTAAGTATGAGATAAACATCTCAACTAATTACCATGATGATGTAGGATTGAGATCATTAACCTACTTGTGATTATTTAAATGTTTTTTGGAGTTTTTGTTTAGTGTTAAGTAATGAGTTTAAGCCATAATCAAGGATTAGTGAACCCATTACACCATCCTAATAGAAGGATAATAGATGAGCACACTTAAGTTGAGGAAGATACCTCAACTTAATCCATGATTAGGGATTAACCTCATGACAAAACAAACCTTTATTAAAGTTGATTTTAATTAAGGGTGAGATTAAGAAGTGAATTTTATGGTTTGTAAGACAACTTGAGGGGGACTTGTCCATTAACACTAGGGTTAGTCCTTCTTAACCCATAAAGGAAGAATTAGAACCCTAATGCAAGGCCCAAGTTACAAGTTAATGTCTTAGTGATTATTTAGATGGATTGGTTAAGAGATTTAAACTAATTAAGGGTTTAACACTTAGGATTAAAGTTATACACTCCATCATAAGAGAAGGATGCAGGCATAACCCTAATCACAAAGTCTTAAAGCCTTAAAGGTTTAGTCTCCAATGATGAGGTGAGAAGAGAGACACAAAGAAGACACAAAGGTAAAAGCAAAAGGGGGACTAATTACAACCCTAATTATTGTCATGCTTGGATGTTCCTATGGTTTTTAAGGCTTGGAAGAGATCTTCAGAGAAGCCACCAATGGAAGAAGCAGATGAGAGGAGGAGAAGCAGAAGAAACAAGTTACTTACTTCACTGAGGAAGATACGTAACTTGGAGAAAGAAAGTGAAAGATGAACATGAATGAGCAAGCTCACTCTAAGACAAATGAAAATGCAGCAATTATGCATATGAAGAATGAGAAGAGAAATGATAAGTGAAGGCAAATTCACCTCTCAAGTTACTTACCACCTGAAGGTTAGCATAAAGAAAGAAATGAAATGAAAATGAAGCATATGCAAAGGTAAAAACCAAAACCAGAAGCAAACACATGATGCAAATGATGTTATGAGATGATGCAAAGGCATACCAAGTGCTATGAATGTTCATACAAGAGATTAGAATGCAAATGAAGCATGTAGGAAGCATGAAAACACATGTATGTTTATGAAATGAAATGGATGCAAAGCATAGAAAATGTATGAAGAAATGATCAAGAAATGTTCAAGCGATGTCTTAAGATGTCTAAGATGGCATACAAGTGCTTAGAATGTCATGGCAAGTTCACATGTTCATGCAATGCAATGTAAGATGCAAGTATGGATGCAAGATTAGGGTTATATGAGAGGATGAAATGCAAATGTCAAAAACAGAAGCAAATCACAAGATAAAAAATTGAAAATGAACTCAAAGGAACCCTAACCCCATATGATATCACCCCTCAAAGGAGAAGGTCTAACTCTTAACCTAAAGAAAGTTGTGATTTTTCTAAGTAAACTAGGGTTTTTGGGTACCTTAAGAGGGAAAATGCAAATCAAATGGAAAATGCAAGATAAATTTGGGACAAAAATATTCTAGATACTACATGCTATATGGAAAGCAATGCAAAAGAAACCATTGTCAAACCCTTCATGGTTAGGCAGAAAAGAAATTTTGAAGTTAGGGTTCCAAAAAGGGATTTTTATGAACCCTAAGTTCAAGGAAAATGTCAAAGTTGGATCAAACCCAAAATGAAATTTGTATGAATGGTTTGACAATGTTTCTAAATGTCTTAAGATGCAATGTGAATTTTTTTGGAATTTTTGGAAACCTAAATGATATTTTAATTAATTAATTTCCATTAATTAATTAAAATAAACATTTAAATATTTTTAAAATGATTTTTTAATGCAAAAAATAAAAATAAAAATTTTTTGGGTGAAGAAAAATATTTGAAGTTAAAATGCAGAATAAAATATTTTTTGGAATTTTCTAAGTATTTTAAATAAATTGGTAAAGAAAAATGCATTTAAATGAAATAAAAATGAAAATAAGAGGAAGTCAACTGATCCAATGGATGAGGTTTAAATGGGCTTTGACTGTGCGCGCAGATGGAAGGCCTGGATTGAATCTGGCTTAATTAAATAATTAACCTAATTAATTAATAATTAAACTTAAGTGAAGTGATCTGAACCACTCATGCGCGCGGGAACCTAAATCCAAGGGCTGACATTTAAACCTGGCAACTAAACCCTAATTAGGGTTCTAAACACTTTCAGGTGACCGGAGCTAGCTCCGGTCATCTTCTCCGGCTAGACAAACATGCTATCTCTCTTAATACGCAACCCTAAGCTCTCAAACTCTCCAGAAATGATCCTTACATCACTCTAAACAAGAATCAACCTACAAATTTCATTTATTTCACATGAACAACATGATTCGAAGCAAAACGGAAAATCAAACAGAAATTTCAGAAGCTTGTGAAATGCTTAAAACTAAACCATTTTCGAAATAAATCATATCATGGCAATCAGGGGAACACTTAGAATCATTCTATAACATAAAAGAGAAGTTCTGGAAAAAAATTCGAAGGTGGCTACCTGAGCTGAAGCTTTCACTTCTAGAGCTTTTGGAACTCTTCTCTTGTGCAAATCCTCTTGGTTAGACCCCCTGATGATGTTGCATTGCTTAGATGGAGTTTAGAATGGCTGGGATGGAGACTTGCAACCTTGCTGCACTAGAATCGTGTTTTGTGTAGAGGGGCTTTGAGGCTTGTTTGATGGTTGGCTTATGATCTATGGATGATGGTGAGTTGGTTTATGAAGTTTGTTTGAAGTTTGAGTGGCTGAGCTGAGTGTTTCGAAAGCTTTTGCTTGAAGGTGATTTTTGTGAAACTTGGCTTATGGGATGATCTGAGCTTGTTTGTGTTGTGTTATGAGTTGCTTTTGATCCATATAACAATGTTTGATAGGTCAGAAAGTGGGTGATGGCCTGTGGTGATTGGTATGGGAAAGTTGCCAAAATGTCAACATTAGGTGTACTTAAGGTATGGGCTCATGTTGCAGCTGTTTTAGGGCATGTCTTGGCTCAGCAAATATCAAGGAGTACCATGGAAAATGTTTTGGGGTGATGCAGCAAGTGTATGAGAAGTTTCATCCCCTTTTGCAAATTTGAAGAAGTTTGGCCCTTTTTGAATTTCTTGAAGTTTAAGGCATGAAATGGAATGATTCTTTGGGAAATTTTGGTCACAATGCATTGTAGTATGTTTGTATGATGCTTAGAGAGTGATTAGAGGTCACAAAATGACTTGGTATGTGAAATTGCACAAAATCTTCTTTGGTGTGAAAGTGAAAATTATAGGATTTTTGCCAACTTTGCAAAGCCATAACTTGAGTTCCATAATGAATTAGGACTTGTTCTTGTACTTTTTGAAAAGGGAATGATCCAATCTACAACTTTCCTGACCAACAATTTTTCATTTGAAGCATTCTTGGTTGAGAAAGAGGAGGTTGAAAAACTTTCCCAAAATGGAAAGTTTCCATTACAAGTCATTTCCATTTTTGGCAACTTTTGGTTTAGCTCAATTTTCTTAAATTTTGTGAACTTCCAAGCACTTCAATGATCAAATAAAGATCATATAACTTCAATTTTATGAAAAAATCCACTTTGGTTCCATTGTTGGGGGCCTCAAATGCCCTAATTTTGCTCTGACTTGCTTAAGAAGTTACCCAATGAACAGATGACTTCCACAATGAATTTCTTCATCAAACTTGGTACACATGATCCTTATAACATATTGAGACTATTAGAAACAATAATGACCAAAATATTTTGAGTTATGGCCTCTGAAACGAAAACCCTAATTTCAGGTCATCTGTGTAGTGAAACCCTAGCTCTGCTTCCATGCTTTCCAAGTTCTTGTGATTTCTTGACTTCCTTGATCTTTGAGGGATATAATATGATGATAGAATATACATGTACCCTCTTGGAATGATTGGAGACCTTTGGAGTGGCTCAGATGGATCCTTGGATTGTTCAGATCACAAACCCTAGATGCAAATGAATTTGAACTAATGCAATGAATCAAATATGTAATATGAGATGGTATGCTTATGCTTATGCAAACATGAAAGATCACAATCCATGGTTTTAAATGAGTGAGGGCAAATTTAGGGTGTTTACAGTGATGTATCTCAACATGTTATTCTCTCAGAGCAGAATTTCTGATGGATAGTTTGAAGATTTCTTTGTGGATTGAGTCCCTAGCAGATATTTCCTCAGTATGAGTTAAGGCTTGTAGTAGGATTTTATTTCTTTGATGGCTTTTGATTATCCCTTGCAGTATTTCAAGTTGAATCTCCAGCATGATTTCCAAGCATTGTTGCTTTGGGATTAACCGAGTATCCAATTATTGTGGTGTTTCCTATATTTAGGTTTATTTTGTCAACATATTCATACGCATATTCATGCATTCTCTTTATGCATAGCATCATATGTTTTCATTTCTTGCATTATTTGATATACCATTGTTCCCCGCTCTTTGGTGTGAAGTTTTCCCCCACAGAGCATGTGTGTTGTCTTCCCTCAAGTTTAGAGTGTCGACCATTAAGCAGAAAATGTTTATCCTTTCTAAATTCCCCCACTAAGTTTGTTCCTCGTGGATATTTTAATTCAGTTTCCTCCCCAACTTATTATCTGGATGAAATTGTTCCCATTTGAGATATTTCCTCCTCAGTATGAGTCTTGTTTGACCGTTTCATTCTAATTTGTTCTTGAATTGAATTTTGGTTCCTTTGTGAATGTTTACGTCGGTTTTAACGTCCTTTTGATGGTAGTAGGTATTATTCCTCCCTTATTCGAGCTCATTGCTTTTGATCCTACTAAATACACTGGTATTTGAGTCCATTTCCTACCAATTACACCGATAGTTAATCTTATTTCCTACCAATTACACCGGCAGTTGATCCTATTTCCTACCAATTACACCGATAGTTGATCCTATTTCCTACCAATTACACCGGTAGTTGAACCTATTCCCTACCAATTAAACTAGTAGTTGAGCCTACTTCCTACCAATTACACCGGTAGTGGATCCTATTTCCTACCAATTGCACCGGTAATTGATCCTATTATCCTACCAAATGCACCGGTAGTTGATGACCCTTTCCCAATTCAGTATTCCTCCATTTGTTGGACTTGAATACTTTGTTTGGTTGATATTTCCCTGGAGGAGATTTAATTTTCCCTGTTGTTTTTATCCTGATTATTTCTCAAAGTTTATTTCCCAAGTTGAGTCAGTTATCCAGTGATTTGTTTTCCTGGTAAACTCTTGTGTTGTCTGTTGCTTTTCCCCAACGGGATTTTTTTTTGTGTCCCCAAGCTTTTGCTTTTCTCTGGTGGTTGTATTCTCCCCACAGAGATCTTGGGTTGCATATCATATCATATTCATATCATGTCATGATCTCTTAGGAAAAAAATTGGGTTTTTCTATATTTAAGTCTCTCCCATCTTGTAGAGATGAAGATGTCAATCTTCATATCTCCATAATGAAGAAACTTAAATAAGGGCAGCTGTTATACCCTAATTTTTGCCCTAAGTTTTCTTCGCATTTCATTTGCATCATGCATACAAACAAGATCACACTGGTTTCTCGGTTTTTCTTGGGTGTAGGTTTATGCCTCATAGGGGATCACCATTGCTTTTATTTGTTTTATGTGTTTATGTTTACTAACCATTAATCAAAATCCAAAAAATATTTTGTTTTCTTTTATTAACATTTTCAAGGGAAAAGCATGTGAAAATGCCAAAAATAGCAGTCTCACAGCTCAGATGAATTTCACAGTTAAAAGTCAAAGTTGATCCGCAAATAATTCAAATTTATCTGATCAAGGATTTTCCAATTTAATTGATTTATTCAAGGAATTCCAAGGTTCGTGTGTTTATTTTCATGCCTTCTTCAACGCGCAAAAGAATCAAGCCGAAGTTGTAGCAGTGCAAAAAGAAAAAAAATCAAATTTTGCACTAAGTAACTGGTTACCACCCATGGCGTAACTAGTTACGTGCGTTCAAATTTGAAAATTTTGGCAGTAATTTCAAAATTTCAAAATTTGGCACCAATTTCATTTTTTATCATTCTTGGAATATTCTAGACAATCTCCATTAAATTCCCATACATCATTAAATTTAATTCCACCATAAACCCTCACTAATCACCACTTTTTTCATGATTCCAACCAATTTTGAATTACCAAGCCTAATTTGAATTGCCAAAGCAAGCTCCATTCCACCAAATTGTCATACCTAAACTCTTTAAATATAGGCCCTTTGTCATTCATTGCTCAAGCTTTTGATATCAAAAAAATCTCTTGCAAAATATCCTCCCAAACCACAAATTCACTAAAGCTTTTCTCTCTCTTTTGAAAGTTATCAAGAACTCACCTTGAATTCTTGATCAACTTTGAGCTAAACCTTCATCCTTTTCTTTTTTGTTCATAAATTTCAGTATATCAAGCTTGATATTGGATCAATTTGAAGAGTGTTCTTGGTAATTCACTTTTTTCATGGTTCTACCTTTATCATCAACATTCAAGATGTAGATCCTTGATACTTTCAGTTGTTGATCTTTTAGATCATAAATTGTTGTTTGATTACATGGATTTCACTGTGTTTTGACTTTAAAATTCGTGCTAATTAGTTCATGATCATGAGGTGTTTGAAAAAGGTTTGAAAGATGGATCATGCTGAATTTTAGCCATTTTTTTTTATTCTACACGCAGAGTAATCGGTTACCACTCTAGTAGTATTCGGTTACCTGTGTTATTTTTTCCAAAAAACTGTTATTTTTGTACAGGTAACTGATTACCACTCTGGTAGTAACCAGTTACTCTGAGACATGACTGAAATTTTGGCTTTTTTTTGCGGTTTTTTGTTCCTTTCCCCTCCTCTTCTTCTATATTCTTACTTTTACCTGTGGATACATTTTTGGGACTGATTACTCTTTAGTTTCAATGAACTTTGGGTGTATATTAGAGTTGTTAATATTCATTAGTCCAAATCTACCTCAAAGTGAATTATTTAATTCACTTTAGGTACTTTGCATTAGTGAGATATTTTCATACTTGAATCTACCAAGATGAGTGATTGAACTTAAAGATGAAAGAATACCATAAGTGAAATTCAATTTGGTATTCATCTTTATTTTCGCGTGGTATTGTGTTCGGATGGCGATTTACATATCGTTTATCTCACATGCTGTTGTACCCCAAAATTTGCCCTCCCACAATCAAGGCAATTTGTCTCAAGAGTTCTCTCAAGGTTCACAAAGTTCACAATTGGTCAAATGGTTTGAAGGTTTCATCAGACAAAGAATTCTCCTGAACAATGGATCCAAAACTAGGGTTTTGAGTTTATCTAAGCTAAATGAACATCCCAGACTCCAAGTGAGCTTCATAACATCCCACATGACTTCAAGAATCCCTATGTCAAGAATCCCTATGATCAAATGTTCAAAAATCAGTCAAGTTGATTAAAACGTCAAACTAAGGTCAACTGTGGTCAAATTAAAGTCAAACTTCAAGATTTTTTGCCAACATCAATATTATGAAGTAAAATTCATCATTTTATCAAGGGTTGATCATGATTCATCAAGAAAATCTCAGATCATCAAGAATCAGGAGTTTCTAAATTAGTGTTTTCATAGTAAAAGTCAACTGAACTTTAACCAGCCATAACTTTCACATACTTCATCAAAAATTTCCCATCCAAAGCTCATTTTGAAGGAAATTGAATTCTCTACAACTGTGTCTCACAAGCTAAGACTAAAAAGGCTTCATTTGGAAGGTAGGAGCTAAAATATTATAGGTCATTTCAAAAGTCAACAAAAAGTCAACTTTTTCCAAAGAGCATAATTTGAAAATGGTAAAAGATATGGACATTAGACCAAAGAGGTTCGTTAGAGGACTCTCTAAGCTTTCTAAAAAGTCCAAGATTACACTCAAGGCCTTAAAAATGAGGGAGTTATGCCTTGACAAAGTTGGGAAATTTTTAAGGGGTGCATGAAGCAAATGAGGTCTAAATTCCAAAATTCTCCAAATGGGCTCACCAAATTCCAACCCAATCTCAAAGATAACATCAAGCACGACCCAATTCCAATTATTTCTTATTTTTATAATTTATTTATCATTTATTTGGATTTTAATCATTAAAATTCAATTTAAATATATATAAAATATGAAAAATCAAATAATGTGTGAAATATTTGATTGGAGATCATGGAAATCATATTTAGAAGGTTTTGACATTATATGAAATCAGATTGAATCAAATATGGCAAGAATTGATGGAAATTTCAAATATTTGAAACTTGGAAATCTTCACCATCAAGTTATCCAAAAGCCCATATCCATCAATTTTATGACCTAATTTCATTCACCATATATGTACAAACTTAAAGAATGCAGAGGACACGAATTTTACAGGTAAAAAATATAAGAATCAAGCTCAAGAAAAACCAAAAAAAGTTAAATTATGATTTTGATTTTGAGGCAATTTCCAAGCATTTTTAAGGTTGCAATACCTTCTATGATGATCACTGAACGCATATCAACCTTCAAAAGCATATGAATCACATCCATATGCCATAACCGATTCCATGTTCATCGTTTTATTGTTTTTTTCGATTCTTACTATTCGTGCATTATTAATCAATTTTATTTGTGCATTCTTGTTTGTTTGAAGATGTAGAAGGATTCTGGATACTTTGATTTGATTCTTGATGCAGGAATGGCAAGACGTCATTTTTAGGGTTCTTGAAACCATGGATTAGGGCTCCAAAAAATAGGCAATTCCAGACCAAATTGATGACGTATTTAGACTTAGAGGATTGTTATTGATCGATTTGAACAATTGGAACGCATTTATCTCTTGTATTCTGGATGTTTGATGTTGTAGGGGCTCTAGTGATGGAAACAAGATTGTCACTATAACCTTTAGTAACGGGAAATCGTCATTAAAAGCTAAATCAACGGACGAAGAAAGAAGATAAAGTTGCGCGCGGTTTTCCGTTTTTAAAAATTGAGATTATTTTATAATATATTGTTTGCGTCTTATTTCACAGAAACACATTTGGCCGAGTGGATGAAGCATGCGCGCGTTGAAGGCTGAAACCTGGGTTCGATCCCCAGATTCTTGTTTTTTTTATATGACGTTTATTCTATTTTTACAGGTTTTACATATAATTTATTATGGCCATTGGATGTCAAAACGCACGCGCATCACAACTGGTTATGCCTATCCCTGATAATGGGGAGGTCCTGGGTTCGAATCCAGGCCTCCCCTTTCTTTTTAGGCGAATTCTTCTTCTTCTTTTTTTGTATTATTATTATTTGAATTAAATTAATTTAAATTAATAGTTAACAAATAGGTTAATCATTCTTAATTATTTTCTAAAACTCAAAATAACTCTTAACTAATCCACTTTTGTTTTTTTACAATATTATTTTTTCATAATTTTTTTTGTATTACTAATTTTACTATTAAATTTGTAATTAATTTAGTAATTAGGACTTTATTGATTTTAAATTTATTTTAAACCCTAATTTTCTTAATGAACCCTAATCTTTTTATCCTAACCCTAATTTCAAAATTTTAACTAATTTATTTTGTTTTATTTAATTATTTAGAATAATGTTCTCTATTCATTTTTATTTTTTTTGCTTTATTTAATTATTAGAAAATTGTATAGGTTATCATTATTGTAATTTATTTTTCTGCTTATAGAATTATGTATATATCTCAATGCCTTGTAATAGCGTAGTTTTATTTTTCTGTCTTTTTTAACTATTTATTATTTAAATTGCGTGGTTAGTAAATAGGGAGTGGAAACATAATTGCAATTAATTGGACTTAGATAATGAATTAAAAGAATAAATATTTAAAATAATCACTCATACACGTAAGTCGACCGTTCTACGATCGCCATCTGCACCTCTTAGGGTTACCCCTCTTAGTAGCCTTAAATATGGTCAAGTCCCTCGAAAGTGGGGGTGTCTTAAAAGCAAAGTCCCTTCAAGAAAAATCATCAGGTCCCTTCAGATTCTAACAATATCAAGTCCCTTCGAGGTTGCCAACGATAAATGATTTTGTCCCTTCGGTCTAAAAGATGATAGTCCCTCCCAATTTCTAAAGACATCCTACAAGTTGCCTTCATTGACCATACGATGATCCTACGCCCGTCCCTCAATAAATCCAAGGTAATGACTACCTATTCCTTAATAATAGGGATATTCTTACCCTTGAAAGAACATACAAGAACATGAATGACTTAGTCTAGGGTAGGTACCTCATAGTTACTTGCTAACACTTTAAAAATACTTTTCACACCTCAATATCTTCAAATATTTTCAAAACAAGGCTTTGTATACATCCATACGATGACCATTACAAAGTACTTAGAAAATTTTCTAATCACACACTTCACCTTTTCAAAACAATTAAGTAAGCTAAGTAACTAAGAGCCCATGGATAACCATGGATATAAAGGGTGCTAACACCTTCCCTTTATATAACCTACCCCCCGAACTCAAATCTTTTTTAAAAGGTCTTTCCTGTTCTTTTATAACCTTTCCTATTGGATAAAATAAAATTTGGTGGCGACTCTTGCTATTCGCACATGTTTTTGTCAAACAAAAACACCAAGTCAGTTCTCCCACCGTGTTACATATGCATTAGCACAAACATCGTTAATCTTAATTGCTTTTGGCCTGCCACATTTGTAGGGTAATTACTCTGTAAATTACTCCGTAAATTACTTGGCGATTGCTTAACATAGACCTAAATGTGTCCCGAATTCGGAATAAAAATCCAATTGGATACTTGCACTTTCGTGGACCGGACCTCATGTTGGTGTCGTAATCCCAAAGTGATTAATCTTTTTGCGTTAAGATCCAAGACTTGTGAAGTTTGATGCGTAGTTGCTTTGGGTATCCCAATCTTCTTTGAAATTTAATTGAATTTAGTTCTAATCGCCTAGATTAATCACTATAGTGTAAGATACTAAGCGGAACATATTTCCTTTCGATTTATGGTACTAAGTATCTTGGTTACTCTTTTTGGTTGTGGATGATTTAGTTCATCATACCAATATTATGTATATTATTATTACTATTACTATACTAACATTTTAAGTTCTTTCTTGCACCTTTACATCCTTTATTTTTATTATGCTTTATATTGCTTTAATATCCATTATCATGTTTATATTCTTGCTATTATATTGTTGTGTTGATTTTTCTTTTGTCCACTTGGACAAAAAAATATTAATAAAGGCTTAAACCATAAAAAACTTAATTCTTCCTATCTTGGACTATTGGTTACTAGCCTATGCTTTGGAGTGGTTTACCTATGGACAAATTTGATGTATTGATGGAATTTTGGACTAGGAATTAGGATCTTTTATCTCTTTGCATGGAAATGTTAATCATTGATGACTTGCCTTTATTTGGCATTGGTTCTAGCATGCTTAAGGATGAAAATCTTATTAATGCTTTGAAGTGGCTTCATGTCGGTTAGGTCATTCTTTTCCCTAACTTTTATTTTATGTATTAGGTTAGCCTCATCATCTCTTCCCCCTTCTTTAATTTTCAAAACTTCCCTCTTTTTCAAAGGATTCTCATTTTCAAAATTATCACCTCTTTAATAAATAAAACCTTGACTTTTGTCAAGTGGATTTTACTACTTTCTTTTCTTTTAAAAAAATTCAATGAATTTAATCATCTTGACTTTAATTCAAAAATAAAAAGAACCAAACTCACTCAAGTTATTTTGTGCATTTGTGCATCTTTGTTTGTTTTCTTTACAAGTGTCGATTATGAGTCATTATTCTTTAGTCGGGTGCAAGTCTCTCAATCTCCATGGTTATAGTTTGATGTAATTGAGTCTCTTATCATTCATTGGGGTTTAGTGGCATACTTGTCGATTTTATCCGAGTTGGCGCCCTCCCCATAATGATGTATGAGTTCATGCCCTCATTCTCTTGGAATATTTGTTAGGCTATCCACTTGAAAATGATAAATTCTCTTCACTTAATAAAATCAATCATAACCAACATTTTTCACTATTTGTACCACGAACTACGGAGTTTTGATCTCGAATTGCACATTGTGGGTACATAGGCATGAGGTGGTAAACCTCTGCTAACATCAAAATGTTAAAAATTAATTCTTTTTCCATCTCTCCACTCTCATTTCTAAACAATTTTCAAACCAAAAGCAATACATTTTTCAAAGGGTTCCTGTGGAGTACCACTGACATTTTGGATACGTAAAACCTTCCCATTTTATAACTTATCCCCTTACCCGGTTCTCTGTTTGTTTCTTTAGTTTTTTTCTTTTAGATTCATTAGGATTTATTAGCTTTTTTTTCCTTTTCCATTTGAAATAAAATAAAAGCGCGGAGGAGACTCTGTTTACTTTGAGTTAAGTTAACTAATAGTTTACACTCATGACGTTACTGCTACAGTCACCACCGTATAATATTTAACAAGAGGACAATGTGTTATTTAAATATTACTTCATAAAAAAATCACTTAAAAAATTATTCAAAAAAACAAAGCTTATTGCAGCTATAGAAAGATTTGAGACTTTTCTCGGTTGAGGATGTGGTTTATCAACGCAGAATATTATTGTTATTTTATCAGGGCAAAACATAAGGATTTGAGTCATCTCAACAACAACAAAAACAACAACACAACAACTAGAATTAAAAGAAAACAAAAAAACCAATAGAATCATTAAACATTAAATCTCAACAACAACAATAACAAAATCAATAGAATTATTTAATATTAAAATTTTAAGAACAACAATAATAATAACAACATTAACATTTTACCTGACATATAAAGACAAAAACAATCAACATTAGAGTTAAATCCAAATGGCTAAGGCACTTATCAACTTTACTCCATTTCACATGACCCAAGATATAAAGTCACCTTACACGGAAAACAAGGTAAATTTTGTTATTTCCACTTTTCACTACAATCATTTTGAATCTTAAATTGACTTGAATGTTAAAGTGTTAACATTGTAAATCCACTCTATACCACTGTGTCGGAGACCAACACCATTAATTCAGGATTCTTCAGCACCTACTTCAACTATTTATGCTTCTGGTACATAACATCTTTATTTCTTCCTTTCATTAGAGCTTCTTAACTAGATGTGTTTTCTTTTGAAGTTGTTTTGTTTTCATTCTCAGGTTTATTTTAAAAAGTTTATTCACAAAGATGTATCAATTTTATTGAATGTAAATATCTTGTGATGAATAAAATAGTGAGAAGTTTAGATTTTATAAATTCCTTTTTTTCCAACCATTGGGTAATCTTGATCTTTTAAAAAATGATATATCATGATCTTTGTAATATTGATGCATATGCTATTTCATGTCTTTTTTGGTGATTGATGGCAAGTCTTCTCACTCGCAACAATTATACCTTATATACTATTACTTAGATCTCTCTCAAATAGGAACCATGAAAGGGATAATAACTAAATTATTCTATGAAATTGTATCCAAGAAAAGTTATCTTTGAAAGGAATAAACTTTACAAATGGTTATCAAAAGAAATAAACTTGATCTTCTTTAAGAAGACAAAACTATTGACTTTAAATTAGAGTGGACCACATGATGACTTGAGTGTCATGATCATACAGGGATATTCATGGAAAATGAACATACCTTGACCAAATTATATTAACGGTTTGCTTTAGTTTTATAATAACTAATTTGATAAAAAAAACAATTAGTTTTTAAAATAGTTTCAAATTAGTTACAACCCAGTTTAAAATCCGTCTGTATTAATAAATCAGCTTAAAATCAGTTTTTATTTATAAATAGATTTTATAAATTTATATTATAAACTTGTTTAAGACCTGCTTATTTTTAAATTATATTTTTTAAATTTGGTTTCAAATCTCACTCATTGCTCTTTGACGATAGATTGCTTACATGATTTCACACATTTCCCCCTGTTCTAGCTTATATGATTTTTTCCAAATTTTGGTTAACTATGTTTTCGAACATCTCTATGACCGTACGGTACGACAACGTTGACAAGATGTATTTGTAGGATTCATAGAAAATCATGAAGTTGTGCGCTCAGATGTCGGATTTGCTTGTGTCTATCTCTTTTCCTAAATGGAGATCAAATGGAGGTAAATAAATAGAGCAAAGTCGTACTTGCTTAGATGATATTTAAATGTGAAATACTAGAATCTTTTTTTAGAATAATATACTTTAATAAAACAAATACCAAAATAACATGGATTTTGAAAAAATTACCAAAGTGACGTACTTTGCATGCATGTTCGTCAATCCAATTGGCTAAAAAATACACATACGCCACACCAATTGGCGAACATGTTGTATTTTTAAAGCAATTCGTCATATGGATTGGCGAACATATTGTATTTTTACAACATGTTCGCCAATCCATATGGCGAATTGCTTTAAAAATACAACATGTTAGCCAATTGGATTGGCGAATTCGTAGACAAATTGTTATCAGTCGCTCATTCAATTGACGAACATGCATGCAAAGTACGCCACTTTGGTAAGTTTTTTCAAATCCATGTTATTTTGGTATTTGTTTTATTAAAGTATGTTATTCTATAAAAAAATTCGAAATACTAAGATGTTTTAATGATCACTCATATTTAAATAATTTTTTTGAAATTTATTTGATTACACTAGAGCATGATTAGTAGAACTCCCTTACTCTTTTTAAATATATATTACCTTTAACACTATATACGCTCAACAAATAGTAGATTTATAACAAAGTTATCACCTTGATCAATAATCGATTGAGGTACAATCCACAAAAACACCACTTTTTAATTAAAAAAATTCATCTATTCTATTGTTGGAGTATCAAAAGATGGGAAAATTACTAGAAGACATGCATTCGATTTTCAACAACTACACTTTTAGTTATGAGAATTTTTTACCCCTGTCATATGGGGTTCTTACGCATCATATACGCTTCTATTTCAAAATTGTCCTGTTTTTAAATATGTATCTTCGGGCATACCATTTTTTACTTGATATTGGCTTATTCCAGAGATATATCTATGAAATGTTTCTAGTTATTTATCTCTGAAACATATTTTGATACACTTCGCGTCAGACCCTCATTCTTCACTTTTCATCTTCTTCCTTCAAACTCCTCCCTCATTCTCTCAAACTCTCCAAATATTTCATTTTCACCAAACCACATTTTTCACTCGAGTTCGACACATAGCATCAACTACAGATCATGTATGCCACTTAAAGTTCTTTTTCACCCCTCTTAATCCTATCAAATCCATTATTGTGAGGCTTCCCAATGGAGCCTCCATTACCACTAATTTTTCTGGTAGCATACATTTTAACAACTCTTTCTACTTACATGATGTTATTTTTATTCCTTCCTTTCATACTAATCTTATTTCTATCTCCAAGCTCTCTATGTCTTTAAATTATGCCTTTATTTTTGTGTCACGTAAACAGATTTTACCTCGATTTCACATTTGAGGTAAGGACGGACATCAGGAACACTTGCAAATTTACCCCTCCGATTTTGATCAAACAAAGGGAAAGTTTTAATGGTCATTGGTTCGATCCCCCCAACAATATATTTTATTTTCAAAATTATAAAGTGTGTGCCACATACGTTTCAGTTTATATTGATATCTGAGGAAAGAAAGTATTTATGCCATTTTGTAATTAAAATTGTGAGGTAAAACCTATTTTTTATCATTTATAATTTGTTTTTAATCTCAATTTGATTTATCCTGTATTATTTTTACACATAAACTATATACAAATTTTGTGACAGAATCAGAATATTTTATTTTATAACAGGACATAACTAAATATACACAGATACCAAATTACATTGTTTACAATATCTAATGTACACGTATCCAAAATAGGAAACCCAGAGAACCTACACATATTTGAAAACATATAATGACAAAACCAAATACACATGTAATAGAAAACTTATACACAGTGTTTACAACAATCAAGAAAACTAATTTTGTTGATATTCATAAAGAGATATGAAGCAACCGATCTAACGTGATCAAATGTCATCTATATCTTCTTGTGAAAATGGTGTTCAGTCACTAATTAAACACCTATAATTTAAACAAAATTTAAATTATGATAAGCTAACAACAACATTAACTTAACAAATGTAAATAAATTACATGTATATCGATAAAGTTAATACCTTACCCTGTGAATTAATAATGCCTCTGGAGACAATATCAAACATATATTTCGTAATATAGCATCCGTACACGAATGCTCGTCGGGTTATTTTTATATCTACAAATAATTTTTGTATATTTACCAATACACACAAATCACAAGTAATACTTTAGTAAAAATAAAATAATATCAAAAAGCACAAGTAATACTTAATTTTGAGAAAATGATCCTTGATTTTTTACCTCCAATTTTATGATGCACTAAATTGTATCTCTTCATAGCTCTATATGTCAGGAAAAAAATTAAACTTGAATTCAAACTATTCAAAACTAAAGGTAAAATTTGAGTATTGCAAATAATACAACTTACTCGCTCAAAATGTCACGCATCAAAGAATCAAGATCATAGTGCAACGAGTATAACATAACTACAATATTTTGATTCAGACATGTAGTAACTAGTTGCTAATGTAAATTGCATAAACCTTCATATTAATTTGTATAAAATTGATTTATAAATGAAAACATAAGTTGATATATACATACGTGTGGTAAAATGGTCTCATGTAACATTCGTTATTCTCATCAATCAAATTATTTTTTATGTATGTCTGGATGACGTTTGGCCCATGTTGTTTAAATTGAATTTTAAATGGGTCTAAGAAACAATATTTTATTAAGTTCCTTTCAACACACATCTTGAAGGTGTCAGAAAAACACAAGAAAGGGGGAATAAATTGAGGTTTTTACTCTTGGCTACTTTCACACTTTGATGAGTTGGGTCAAGCTATGTTATGAATGGGTTGTGAAAGCATAAAATAATGTAAAGTATAAAGCAAGAGTAAAGAACACACGATATATCCTGATTGACTTGAGAAATTCCCAAGCTAATCCAGTTCATCCACCAAGGTGTTTTCGCGTTAAACAAGGTCTTAATCCACTATAACCAAATTCGTATGAGTGGGACAGGTGTCACAATCACGTTCACACGATCTCAGATGAAATGACCATATTTAATATAGTGATTGTTCATTACTCAAAAAATAAATCAAAATATTTTACTCAAGAGATTGACTTAATAAATAGGAACTATTTTAATCATGGCGCTTTCACTCAATCAGAAAGTTCTGACTTAAACGTTTCACAACATTAAGATAACTATTTTTTTGACTAAAAAACAACTTCTAACTAGTAGAAATATTTTTATCAGAATATTCTAAAGGATGTGTCAAAGATAAAAGAAGAACATACCTTAGCATTTCAGAACGCCTTCCTTGTTGATTCTGATTCGGTTTTGTTCTGCTTCTGACTTGATCTTGTCTTCTGATCATTCTTCCTTTTTTCTTCATATTTGACACCTTGAAGGTTCTTATGAGATATGTTCTGGGTTCTCATACTTCTTCAGAACATCTTCTGTTCCTTCTACTAGGCTTCTGAGTATCTACAGTAGTTATGTCAGAGAGTAATCAGTTAGACATGTTATCTTTCTGATGATGAATTTGACATTCCTTTTGCAGACTCATTCTGAAAAACTTATGAATCCAAATCATAAGTTAACAATAATATTTTTCACTTTATAAAAACTTCCAATGAGCTTAATATGAGAAATTCAAGGGTGGACTAATCTGTTTCTTGAAAACACCCCATACTCATTTAGAAATAATCTTCAGCAAACTAGATTTCTTATTTTCTGATGATTTGATTCTTAAGAAAAATACATTGATCAACCAATCATATTTAAGATAAACAATCAATAGATAAATAACCTTATCTGAAGAATCTATCTTGTCAGCTGATTTCGCCAAATCAGTGACTTGCTAAATGTAATCTATTTGGCTACAATTTAGTATCCTCTCAATATCATCAATTGATATGAAACTGAAGTTGTAAGTGGATTAACTTTCACCTTAGGTGTTTTCACCACACAACAATGGATCTTTATCTGAAACTGTTAAGTGTTTGATATCCATCAATAACATAACCAGACTTTGATACCAATTGAATGTGTGAGAAAAAAACAAGAAGGGGGGATTGAATTGAGGTTTTCACTCTTGGCTACTTTTTTCACTTTGATGAGTTGCATCAAGCTATGCTATGAATGCATTGAGGAAGCATAAAAGAATGTAAAGCATACAACAAGAGTAAAGAACACACGATATATTATGGTTCCCTTGAGAGCTTCCCAAGCTAATCTAGTCCACCCGCCAAGGTGCTTTCACCTTAAACAAGGACTTAATCCACTATAATCAAATCATTATGATTAAAATTTTGTGGTAACTGTTGTGACTAAGTGCACAGAACCTCTGTGACTTCCTGGGCGGCAACCTGTCGTGACTAACTGCACAACAATATGTGTCATTACTTCCTGTGCGGCCTACAATCATGACTAACTACATAGAACCTCTATAACTTCTTGCACGACAACCTTCCGTGACTAACTGTACAACACATCATGTCGTGACTTCAGGCTCTAGAACCAACTAATATGAGTTTCACCATAACCTTAGCCCTAGAATATATCATCAGAACACATAGTTCTATGAATGCACTAACAACTAATTTTTGTGCCTTCCTAAAGTTCAGGCCTTCACTCGGTCCTTTACTGGCCTTCACTCGGTCCTTTAGAGAAAGGGATGTTTACATATGTTTTGCTTCTTACATAAGCATATTCTAAACTCACTTAAGTACATCAGAAGAACCTAAATACACACTAAGAATATTACATTGTATTCTTGCCCCGTTGTGTGGTCTTCTGCATCAATCCAATGATCATGTTGGTTACACAAACGTCTTGACAACATCAACAACATGGTTCAAAGACCATTTGACAACTTGGTTGTATGTGTGTTTATAAATCTTTCAGTTTGTGGATAATCAACCAGATTGAGTTCCTATTCAAAATCAAGAAAACCCAAGAGTGTGGTTATTTGTTCCAACCAATGAGGATTCAATAGGAATCAACAACATCACAAAGCATGTGATTTTTTCCTTCTATAAACAAATATAAAAGAGTTGTTACAGCCTAATTCGGCTACTGAGGAATCTGTTACAAAAGGAATTAAATAGTACAGCCACATATTGTCCTTTTCCACATCACAAAGATAGTGGAGAGGTAGTGGGAGAAAGCATTATCATATTTTGTACTATCCTTGTCAACAGTAACATTGTCATCTGAACTTCAAAGGCACCTGATTATAAATCAATGAATGAAGCATGAACTAGAGAAGATGATACTTGGGTTTTCAGAGAATCTAAGTTTTTAGTCTACAAAATGTTTTCACATAGAACTACATTCTTTAGGACTTCAACATTTGGCTTGAAACCCATGATCTTTAGAACTTCAAGTCATAGAGTCTTCAGAACTTTGTTCATATAGAACATAGTCTTCTGAGTCTTCAGCACTTGGTTCTTCAGAACCTTAATCTTCAGAACTCGTAAGTCTTCAGAATCTTCAAGGCACTTGGTCTTTAGATGTTAAGTCTTCATAACTTCAAGTAATCAGAGTCTTCAGAACTTAGTTCTTCAGAAGATTAATTTCAGAAGCTTTGTTTTGCTATCTAATCAGAACCACATTCAGATCAGCATCCACAAGAGCATTTCCAATGCAACATCCATATCCTTGGATCTTTCTTATTGTTTTCAGATTCAAAAGCACACTTGCTTCTTCAGCACGCTTGCAACTAATGTTACACAGTAACTTCGTATATTAGCATTTGCGTACTCATTCATAATATTTGTTTGAACAACATCAGAACATAAAATGGTTCTTTCATAAATACTCCATTGTTATCATCAAAACATAGAGATGCAATGCAGAGACAACTCTTGTTCTTACACATCTCTTGCATGTACTTTAGAGTTAATGCAGAAGTCAAATTTTGTTGTTAATGTATGAGAAAAATAAATATAACTCTTATAAAGTACTTACGAGTACCAAATTGTAGTACGGTTATGTCCAACTAATCTTCTTCCTTCAAAATTTCCAAAACAAAACTTTTATGAAATATATAAGCTTGTTTTGGTTCATATTTTAATGTCATCTCAAAGATATATATCATCTCCTCTACCATCCTTGATAGTTTTTTCATTTTATCTGGTTGAGGTAGTGCACTTTCAATATTGTGTTGTGGGGGTAGAACAACTACTTTTCGTCTTGCACCACCCATAACAATTTCCTCAACTATTTCTCAGCCATGTCTAACTAATCTGAATTTTAATGGATGAGTGCACTCAATGATTTCAACTGCTACATCATAAAAAACTGCAACATAATGCATAACTTTTAATACACAAATAATAATTACAACATACAACAAAAAAATTATAAACCAACTTATACATAACTCGATCATATAGTGGGTAAAATTCTCCTACATTTTCTCATGATATTTGTCTCGCTCCTCTTTAACCAACCTCTCTGACACCACCTAGAATCTTTCCAGCACCTCCTATACAACCTTTCTCATTCCCTTAGATGTGCTCTCTCACGTTCCTCTTGAGTATTTCTCTCTTACACCTCCTGAATCCACTTCTTCAGAGCCTCCTAAGTCCATTTGTCATGTTCCAATTCTATTACTTCTTATACTTTCTCTACCATCTTTTGATCAACAATCTCTTCAATTTTGTTTCTTACGAATTACTTTGTTACTTGTTTGCAATGGTCCAAAAAATAACCCCAAGCCGACGCCTTTTTAAGACCATGAACACACCCATCATGCTCCTTTCTTCTAATCACTTCTACAAAGATATCATGCCGTTCTCATGGAACAAAGATACCATCTTTGGATTTTTCAACCAATAAATACTACAACACATATAAAAGTTCATCTTTGATGAATTGAATTAACTTAAATAATTAATGTTGTGAAACATATTTACTTATAATCTTTTCAGAAAAACTAAAGCCTCTGATGTGAACTTGCCTCCTGGTGTTTGACAAACTCTCTTCCATTTCTCATGGTGTGATGGTGGAAATGAGCTGCAATCAAGGCTTTTAGAAGGATCTCCAATCTCTAGTTCTCTTTGTTTACTTTTTTCTTGAAACATTATTTGTTCCATTTTATCATATCCTCCATGAGAAAATCTATGTAGATAGATATTTTTTGCTTTTATTTTTGGATCTTAGCCAAGAATTCAGGAGTGATGTAATACTTGACAAACTCCTTCCAAACCTATTTATCAATATATGAATACATCATGTATGTTGGCTCTAAGTTATGTTTTGTTTTTGTTGTATAATCACTTATGAGTTGTGTCTTAAATCCTCTCCAACACTCATAAATATATCCTATCTATTTATTTTTCAGCGTATCTTCCTCTAGAACAATAAACACTTCCTACATTTATATAATATAGTTGATATTAGTATTAAACCAAAAAAATAAATGGTCATTTATACTTTTAAAACAAATAAAATAAATGTGTGGCATCGATCCATAATTGATGTTTCAACTCATCGTAAACTTTGTGTCAATAATATATTAAAATGATGACTTTGCTTCTACCTTGTACTACTATGTGAGCCCTAAAACTAACAACATGTTCAACGTAAGCCTTAACAGTTTTTGGACAAAAATCTACCGGGAAGTGAACACCTATTTTGTGGGGGTTTTTGTCACCTTGGTCAACATCATGACACCTCTAGTTTTTCTTTTACTTTTTAGTATTAGCAGAGGTTGTATGAGAGGTGTTGGTTGAATCAATTTTCTTTGTGTAAATCAATAACTATATTACTTAAATCAACAAATCTCTACTAAGGCACCTAATGTATACAAACTATATTACTAATGGTACACTTCCTAAGAACATACATTCAACATATTCTCAAACTAACAATATTTAAGAAAAAACAACATTTTAATAAAACCAACATTTCACTGGTCAGTACATAACACCATTTTCTCAAACTAACATTATTCAAGAAAAAAACATTTTTATCAACATTTCAGTGGTTAGTGTCACCTTTTTCTCAAACTAACAATATTAGAGAAAATCAACATTTATATCAACATCTCAGTGGTAAGTGAGACCGTTTTCTCAAACTAACACTAGATCAAGTGAGTTATATACCGAAAACGTGATGACGAAGCTTCATTCGAGTTAGGTTGGAAGATTTGATGTTCGATTTGATATTGGAAGAGTCGTGTTAGAATAGATGATGAAGATTGGGTTTTAATGAAGATGAAAATCGCTTAGGTTTTTTAAGAGACTGGCGATGAAACTAGGGTTGTTGATAGTGTCGCTCCCGGGATTTTCATCCTAGTACAAACGCGAAAGTGGCGCGGAAAAGGTTAGAGTCGCCAGCCAGACATTTTTATCCCGAATGAATGGGAAAGGTAATGTTGCACAAACCTGAGGAAGAAGGAAATGACAAGGTCCTGCAAACCAAAGATCTGGATATGGGAGTCGGTTACGAATTGAGAAGGTATTAGCACCCCAATCCGTCCATCGTATCCGACGGGATCCACGCTTGCTTGTTTGTTTCAAAGGGTGAGAAATAATATGCTGCTGAAATGAAATAATGGCTATCTGGAATGGAATGGAAATGAGAAAAGAACTGAAATAAGAAAACGGAAAGGAATGGGGAAATGTAGGGAAAATAAAGAATGTGCTCGAACGGGCCCTACCCCGCTGCCTACGTACCTCATCGGGATAATGAGGATCAGAGTCGACGTAGTTCGCCTAACTAAGACGGGAACTATTTGTTTGTGTTTTTTATGCTGGAACTGCGTATGTCTATGCTCAGGTGTGGCAGGCTCGTCTGGTACGAGTGCGTTTACCGTCTTGCATGTGTGACAAGTCGTCGCGAGTTCACGTTGTGAGTGAATGAGATGAGAAGAGAAGTTCCCTCAGGATAGTCGCTTATTTGTTTTTTGGCTTTTAAAAGAAATGTTTTGAATTTGTTTGTGAACTGTCTTGTACCAAGACCTATCCATCGCGGGAAGCATTTACACCTTGCCCCGAAACAGGACGCGTATAAACACTCCGCAACAAAGTCTCGTGTCGTACAAGATTGTTCGGTTTTTATTAAGTATTTTATTGCTTTTCTTTATGAGATGAGAAAGAATGACTCAAGTTGCAAAAAGGACAAACTAAGGGGACTAAGACACAACCCTAATTTTATTTGTTTATTTACAAGAGAGGTCCTATGGTTAATGAGGTATTCTAATCCTAAGGAAGAAAAGGAAAAGAAGAAAAAAGAGAACTAGAAACTAACTTACTTCCTAAGGAAGTTAAGTTGTCTCTAAAGAAAGGGAAAACCTAAAAGCAAAGCACAAGGTGCTAAGGCAAACACAATTAAGATGCATAAGATATAGGAATGAAGTAATGCTTACCTAAATCTTCCCCCCTACAAAACAAAAGTTAGCATGACAATGCATATTGAGAGTAAAATCGAAGCATGAAAGCGATTAAGTACCATAAACGTCCTAGAATGGAACTAGGGTTAAAAGTAAGACCTAAGTCTAAAGGTGAAGGTACCTAAAGGTTACATGACTTCTAAAGTCAGTAGCTACATGTTATAGGTCCCTAAGTATGCTAGGGTACCTCACAAGATCAAACTATGTCAAACTATGTACAAAAAGTCCACCTAGGTTCACCTAAATGCAAATTAGGACTCATGGATGAAGTATGAATGCATATGGCTTAAAAACATGAATTAGTACATGAAATGAACATAAAAGTCAGTAGTGAATGCTTATGAATATGGATGAATGAATATACATTCATGGATGTAATGGATTAGGCATATGGAGCAATGAGAAGAAGATGTGAGATGAAATGGAACAAACATCGCATAAGATCGCAAATGATGCAAACTAAGGAAGAATAGCATGAGAATATGAATGAAATGATTATGGGTCAGTAGCATACAAGATGTGAAATGCAATGAGAATGCATGAATAGGCATTAATGATTTGCACATAATTCAAGTTATTATTTAGAGGAGAAGAGAAACTAGTTTAAGGCCAAATATGTCCAAATAATTATGCACTTTGAATCACAAAACAAACCAAATGAGTATGGTTCAAAAAGTGGCCTATGACTGGAATTAAAGACATACAAATGACCTATAATCAACTCCTAAAATCTACCAAAAATCCCCTCAAGAAAATGGCATGAATGCCTTCTTAACACTTAGGTTATGCGACACATAAACACATGAATCAACCTAGGATCTAGGTGACATGGAAAAATAGCAAAAAGCCTTTAAAAATTATGAAATTAAATCCCTGGAATTATATAGTCAATATCTCACATGGTCCAAAAGGATTCCACAAAATTATGCACCAAAGTGCCAAAACAATTCCTTTATTAGCAAGGTAACAAAGCATGGTTATCCAAAAAACGACTCCACAAAGTGGATCAAAAAGGGCATCTAAAATTATGAAAAAAAATGCCTAAGGAGCATCAAAATGTCACAAATTACAGTGATTAATCACACACAAAAAATAGGTTTCACACCTATGGGGAAAAATTGTTTTTGGTCCCTTATGTCAAAACATTCCTTTTTGGGACAGCTTGTGATCTAAAATCCAGATTAATTATTAAAACCACCCAAATCTGGAAACAAAAAATATGAAAAAATAATTAAGAGGATGAGGATCACTCATGAATTTTTCCAGAATTTTATCCCACCTAAAACTATTTTTAATAATTGCGACGAAACGGGAAAAAAAGTGAATTTTAAGGGGAAGTGAAAGGAAGCGATCCTAATGGTTGTAACCTAATCCCTAAGCTCCGAAATCGACACAAATCAACATATATCACAAATAAATCCAGTGCCTCAGGTGGGAGGGCTCAATATGCACCTTAAGTTATATGATCATAAGCCACATACGACTAAAATGATGCGTAAAAGCCGAAAAAGCTTGAAATCACTTACTTGATCGAAGTGCCGATTCTTCATAAAAGAAATCCGAAAAAACCCAAGCAAGGTCTTGTAATCTCCATAAGCAAAATAAATGCTTATCTTCCATAATTATTTTTGTGAATATCCACCATAATCAAAATCGATACAACATCGATCAAAAACATCATGAACACTTTAATTCCGAATTAGCACTAAACATAATTACAATCATGACAAAAATCTATTTAAAAATTGTCAAGAAATGGATTAAAATATTAATCCACAAAAATGATTCAAGAAGAAAATTAATTAACAATTTTTCCACAAGAAAAAAATAATTAGACATGTCTAAAAAAAAAAAGAAAGAATGGGGGTTGATTCAGAAATCCACACAGCAGCCAATAGAAAAACTAGCCCAAGCCCAGTCTTTTTATACCATAACGCAAGGGGTGTCGATAGGAAAACCAGCGGTGCAACTATTAATTGGACAATTTCTTGGCCCAGTCCACAAACCTAACCGCTGAGAGGGGTGTACGAGGGAAAAGGAGGTGCTAATAGTGGATCCATGGAAGCAAAAATAATCATCCCAATCCAATTGGAAATAAAAGAAGGTATTTAGAAAACCCTAAATTCCTCATACGTTTCCCTTCACTCTTCTTCTTCCTTAAGACGGTGCCATTCTCCTCTTCAACTCTCATCGTTTCTGTCTTCAACATGTACCTCTCTATGACAGTCCTCGCCGTCAACGACAATCATCAACCACTGGAGATAAGAAACGTCGCGGCCGTAAAGTGTTCTCAGGCCTCATCGTCTTCGCGTCGCTAGCGTCTCCGTCTGTCGTTCTCTCCGTTCATCATTATTTCAAATGCTCATTGTGTTTCTTGATTCGATGCTTTCTTGGTATGGATTCAAACTTACCTCTCTCCGATTTCTACAAATCTCCTTTCTTCTCCGTGATTTTGAATCGCACGACGTTCTCACGTTGCAGGTTCGAGAACTTGTTTTTGATGAACTGCTATGGTTGATGATTTCAGTGGAGGTGTATGCTGAAATTGAGATGTGTTGAGGAGCAAATTCATGGAGTTTGTAAGCCCAATCTAACCAAACAGAGTGTAACCCTAATACACATAGATAAAAAGAAACACAAGTCCTCTTCTCCTCCTCCAAACGGCGCCTCAATGCCGTCTTCCGCGCTCTCATCTCCGACGAACAACCGAAGCCGAGAAACTCGTCGTTCCATCTCATCAAAAATCGAAGCTTTGCGGTGATGGCCCTCTTCTCGCACTGCTTCCGTCATCTCTTCATTGTTAAAATCATGTTTCACCAATCTCTTACGAACGCGCATCTTCGAACAAATCCGACTGAGGTATGTGTGCGATATCATTTCCTTTTCTCCTCTAATTCGTATTCTTGAATCGCGATTTGTCTCTTCGAATTGACGTGAACTACCATATGAACTCTTGTTGCACGATTCTTGTTCTTCTCCTTCTGGCTTCGGATCGTGTTGTTGTTGTATTGTGACAGGTGTGTGGGTTAAGTTCTTGATGATTGTAGGCTGTGATTGTTGCAGGTATTGCAGTGATGATGATGTTGATTGAAGATTGTGGTTGAAGATTTTTGCGGGTTCAAGAATTAGTGATGGATGAAGAGTGAAGAAGATTCATTCGAGAGTCCTTGGCGGTGGTGAAGAAGTGAAGTTGTTTTAGAAGAAAACCGTGAATGGAAGATAAGTTAGAGATTTCTGTTATCGGAACTGAGAGAGTGAGATTCAAGAGAGAGTTTTTGCTTATGAATTGAAGAGTGATTGGTGGATGAGAATGAAGATAAAAATCGATGATGGAGAGTCAAGTTCAGAGCTGAGTTTTTGATAATTATATTGACTCTGAATTGTTCTATTTTTTCCTCCTTTTTTGGTTCTGTCCCTTTGATCCCCTTATCAGTTTGTTATAACTGATTTTGGTATCACTGATTTTTGTATATTTGATTTCTGTATAGCTGATTTCCTTGTAATTGAAAAAATCTGTTATGGAATTTGGGAATTTCCAACTGATTCTTCCAGCTTGTCACTGAATAGCCTTCCTGAACTGCATCTTTTGAGTTTATTTATTTATGATAAAACAGGGAATGAATGAAGGACCTCCTTTGAGAATTCTCAGAATTTTCTCATCCTCGAATTTATGCGTTAGTCCCCCTTTTTTTTTGTAAATGTCACTTAGATATCGATAGATTACCATGAAAGTGGTCACAATAATAATAATAAAACTCCGGTAGAAATAACCAAGATAAGCCTCGTCCATATTGTCCGATATCCAACCGGGATTTCCATTTAAATCAAATACCGCGCAACCCGTCATGAAATTGGATGTATCCAATTGCTCTCAAAAATCAAATTGAAAACAAACTTTGAATTGACATCTCTTAATGTTAATTATTTTGAACCGAGTTTGGAAACGTCTTGAAATGTCTTGAAATAAACTAACTACCAATCAATTTTTTTGAGGTACTTTAACCAACAAATCTAACATAATTGAATCATGGAGGATCACAAATTAGATTTTGGATACATGGTACCAAATGGGCTTGAACCACTTATCATATTATACCAACTTTCAAATTAAGCCTTTATTCTCATCTTTTCCTCACAAATAGCGTGTACTTCCAGTAGTGAACAAATGAGCAATCGAGAAGACTACAATGAGTCTACAATTAGTCCCTTATATCGCGTCCTCATATTTTAGAGGATGTCTGCCTTGATGGCTAATGATCTTAACACGCCCAAGAATATCATCACGAGGGAGCCTAGGTTCAACTTTGTATAAGAAAGTCTTGATTTCCCTGAGGCCTCTAAAAATGACCTTGTATCTTGATAGAGGAACGCTTTGTACCCAGATGAATATTGACAAAGAAAGTGCTCAAGATAACATGGATTCAAACCCTTGCTTCAAATCACCAGAGAGTACTTCGACCCCACGATTCAGGAACCCAATGAAATGCGTGATTATGATGCTAATGACCAAGTGGAATATGCAAATGGAATGCAAAGCGGTAAGCCAGTTAAGGTAAAGAGAATGAGGGCAAATTTTGAGGTATTACAGCTGCCCCTATTCAATCATCTGCAGACTTGAATGGATAATTGCAACAGCTTTTAGACGTTCAAGGTATGGAGTGATTGAATACTCGAATAAAACCTGAAAATTTGCATACTGAGGGTAATGGAAATGCCATCTGCCCATTTATTTATTTATATATTTTTTGATTTGACCTCTGAATAGGTAACGGGGATAGAACCAGGTGGAATAGAATCAATGCAATCACTGCGACTGCTGAACGAACCGAAGCCACACGGAGGGTGCCTGTTGGAGAAACAGGACTTAACGTAACATCAACCGATTTGCGACTCAAATAAGATCAACCGATCTAACATGGAGATGGTATCAACCGATCCATTATCTTCGCACTGAGACGAGACCATTGTACTTAAATGGAGACTCGAAAGGAACGGGATCGTTGTACTTAAACGAGAGCCCAAGACGCGACCATTGTACTGAAACGGAGACGCGAAAAAATGAGACTGTTGTACTGAAACAAGACTCAAAGACGAGACCATTGTACTTAAATGGAGACTCGAAAGGAACGGGATCATTGTACTTAAATGATAACCCGAGACGCGACCGTTGTACTGAAACGGAGACGCGAAAAAATGAGACTGTTGTACTGAAACAAGACTCAATGACGAGGCCATTGTACTTAAATGGAGGCTCGAAAGGAACGGAATCGTTGTACTTAAACGAGAGCCCAAGACGCGACCGTTGTACTGAAACGGAGACGCGAAAAAATGAGACTGTTGTACTGAAACAAGACTCAACCGGGGATAACAACAAGACGTGGTAGAAGTAACCACCCTGGGAAAACGAAGTTGCATTCTGTGGGTAACACTTCAATCTGATTGGAGATGTAACGGGTCTTATGTAATATACCTCAAAACTGGCCCATGCTGGTATGCATATGTTTGGATTTATGGCGTAATGCTCCATGACGATGGAAATGCTACGCTTTGGAGGATGCAAATGTAATGATGATTATGCATATGCAAATGCAAAGAGATCTCCTGATAAGGAGACTTCAGACATCCCAGATAGCTTGACTGGGGAGAAACGATGATCACTGCATTGATCTGATCCATCCTGATGAGGAGGAGACAACTCTACGGGGAAAGCTGTCAATGATGCACCGGCTCTGAACAACCGCCATTGCCAAAAATAAATTGGACTTTAAGATTGGAGAACCAAGACCCTGCTGGAGATGGACTCATCTTGAACTCTGATGGGGAAGTGAGGACTTCCTGACTTGGCTGAGAACCAAAGGCATGACACTGCTGAGGAAGCAACCTGCTGGGGAGGAATGACACTCCTTGTACTGCTGGGGATTGCCCCTGTATCGAAGGGAAGTCTCTGCTTGGGGAGGACGCCAACTTTTTTGTTGCCTTGCAGAGGGAGATTTCAGCTTCCATTTTTATTGGGGATGATGGAGGATATTAATGATAAAGCTTCCTGCTGAAGATAAGAGCTCAAGTTGCCACTTGCTGGGGATAAGAGATAACTCCTCTCATGTTGGGGAATGAGAGATGATGATACCCTTCTGCTCAAGAAGCAAACTTCCATTTTCCACACTACTGGAGAAGGAATTGTCTAATGAGACTTGCTAAGGAATCTTGATCGATGAAGTCCGCAGATGAAACAACTCTTGCAGCACTGTACTGACAATGGCTTTTCCCCTAGCCCTGGGTTGATAGGTTGCCGACTAATCATGAGTGAACAATGGTTCTTTGCAATCTTCAACTCGCCTTCTACTAGGATTTGTCAAAAGATAATGTCTCAAGAGGATTTTACAGAAAACTGACATACGAGATGCCTCGGTGTCTTCAAACTCTTGGAGAGATTCATCGGATCTCGAAATAACTGCCCCAGACTGCATGGTCTATGAAAGAATTTGCCTCGCGAGGATTCATGAAAGATCTCAGTATTTTGAACTCTGGATTGACCGTCTTCGGAAGAGAGTGACTTCTCATGCTCTTGGGGTGGCCTACCCCAGTACGAGCCTTGAGGTGATCACCTATGAGTGACTGTGTTTTGAATAAAACACCCATACCAATTGTTCTTTGAGAGATTGGATCTCGAAGTAATTGCCCCAGTTTGGCTGAAATTTGAATACATGCCTCAGACTAATGGCTCTTTGAGAGATTTGAATCTCGAAGTGATTGCCCCAGATTGGCTGAACTTTGGAGAGATTGCTCGACATGATTGCCCCAGATTAATTGGCTCTTACTACGACTGTTGGGAAAGTCCCTACTCAATGGAGTTTCTTGGAAAATTACATCTTCATAGATTGTCTTTCGGAAGTTTCAGACTTCTCAACTTGGCCATATTAAGCTTCTGGACTGAAGTTTCGTATGTGAATTTTTATGATGCCAAACAAATGTATGCGAGCAGAAAAGGTTTATTCTAAGAATGAAAATTCTAATGCAACACACATGTTAATCTTGAAGTTTTACTGAAAAAGATGTCACAAACCTTTGTGAGCGAATCACTGGTTAAGATACGACATTAATTTTTGAATAATAGAAAGCATGCACATGCAACACCAACAAAGATCTTTCAACCCCACTCATAGGAGTCAGGAACGCGGTCTCGTGGTAGTACGCTCTCAAAAATAACCCTGTTTCAGTTAGGACTTTTGAGGGTTGTATCGTGGCCTGGTTCACGGTTATAGAAACAAAAGATATAGGCTCGAAGTTTATTTGTGCCCACCCATCTTCGTGATGTTCTCCATTCCTATGTTCAGCTAGATTTCACAAGCGCTCACCTCTCAAAAGGGTTTTGTGATGGTTGAGGAACCAATTACACCAACGGTTTAAGCACCAATCAGGTTGTGGTTGGGAGTCAGTCACCCTTTTGTCTTTCGTGTCTATGCCACACGACTTTGTTCTTGCTTAAGGATCTTTCATGTGTAACCCTTTTGTCTTTAGCTTTTGCATTATTTTTTTATCCCTAACTTTTGCCTGGACTGATTCTTGTGAATCTTTGATTGTGAAGTCCAGCGGGATGCCCTAATTTTTACCTAAGTCGCTTGTTTTCAAGTTTCGACTTAGCGGGCTTTCTCATTCATTTTTTTTTCATTTCTTTTTTTTTGAACAAATCGTGTGACACTGTTTGTCTTGAATGCTTTGCGAGGGTCGTGACTGTCTCACTCCTTTGTTGTTGAGGAATAACCATTGTGGTCTCCGGTCTTTGGACCTCTTGATTGGGATAACCATTGTGGTTTCTGGTCATTGGACCTCTTGATTTGGTACAACTAAAGGTAATGGATCCTCAGATTTGCACTTCTTTTTTAAATTTGAATGCTCGGTCAAACTAACTGACGCCTACCCTGCCCCTGGGTTAAGTGCGAGGGTTTTTTCATGCGAAAATAAACTCCTACTTCAAGGCTCAAATGGGTTGGCGAGGGTCTATCTCCCTTATATCTCCGGTGTTTAGGACTTGAAACAATGCCTGTACATCGTCAACAGGGTCTTTCTCAAAAGCACACAGTTAGAGATTTTTGCGTTTTCATTTCGTCGTCCTCCCTGATAGAGTTTAAGCACAACAGTTGGTATTGCAATGCACATACACAAAATCATGAGTGAAAAACAAATAAGTTTCATGCATGCATACAAATGTTTAAACAAACAATATAAACTATAAATGAAAATGCAGTAAAGAAACTGAACATTGCCATCATTGAGGAGACTTGACTCCGTCTGGACTTATTGCTTCTGAAGATGCCTTTGCAAATTGGGAGACCCATTTGATGAGGATACTTCAATATGTGAGCAGACTTTCTGGTACGATGACCTTTGAGTCAATCAAATTCTGGACCTTGTCTTCACCTTTGCCTCTGAAAGACTTGCAATCTTCAATTAAAAGGCCAGGTGCCCTAGAATGATAGTCATACTTGGCATTGAAACCCCAAAGGAAACTTTGTCGGAGATGATCTTAATGCAATTAGCTCAACCACTCCGAATTTGCGTAAATGAGGAAACTTGTTGCACGTACGTCATCCGAATATGATCAAACTTCTTCTAAAGTGGTTTTGGCCTTCACCCGTATTCTCTGGCCCTAGGACTCTCTTGGGAAGCTGAGGTTGGATGCTGACAACGACATCTGGAGGGAAGAGGTTGATAAAGTTAATATATAAGGTTGCTCGGAAAGATCTTGCACGATCTCCTGCCTACGTATCTCCATTGACCAATGGAGAATCAGAGCAGCGTAGTTCCCCTCAATAGGGATGAAAATAGCTTCGTTCAAAATTTCCATAACCAAGCTCATCTGAGTCTTCATCTGGTTGACTTCCTGTTTTAGCAGTTTCTGGTTTTGAAATAAAGCTTATACCTCTGCCTTGAATGGCCTCAGCTGGGTCTTCCTTCGATTACCTCCGCCCGGAGTTGCTTCAAATATATACCTTGATGATTGTGATTCAAGTTGTCCATTCTGATGAGAAATCAAGTCAGGAAAAGAATTTGTCTCTGAACACCTGTCAAGAATGCAAGGATGTATGCAAATGCCATGTTCAGTTATTTCTGAGGAATCTATCTGCTTTGATTCGAGTTTTGATACAGAAAAATCCAACAGCATGATTCAGATATGTGATCCTCGGAAATAACTGAACATGTGTGCAAAAATGCTATGATGTCATGTATGCAACAGGCATGTGATCAATAGTTTGATGTTGGTGTTGAGCAGTGAACCAACTGTCTGAATAGAACCATAATAGTGGCACCATCTCTGTATAGAACCCCATAACTGAGAACCTAATAACTGTAGAACTAGATCACATAATTGAATAGTCACTGATGGTGTTGAAGCTGAACAACGAACCAAGTGTCTGTGGAGAGTCATAATAGCAGTCACAATATCAGGGTCACCATGGTAATCATAGTAACAATCTCTCTGAATAGAAATCCCGGATCTCAGAATCAAAGAACCATATAGCACCAGATAATATCATAAAACAACACTGGCAAAGCGGGTATGTTGAAGTTTAGGGTTCCTGCAAACCTGTAAACCCCTCCCAATCTCACGGGTGTGCTACTCGGGTCAACATCACAGACTCTCAAAGCCGAATAGCAATAATACATTCATCATTTCCGAGAAATGGCTCATGACAAAATCAGGGAATCGGTTTGGCATTATGTACTACTCAGGGAGGTCTCAGTTGAGTCCGGAAAAACAAGCATCCCTCACAAGTTTCCAGCTTCAAGCACTGAGTCGAGAAACAATAGTACATTCATCCCGAAGGGTACAATACTATCGTCATACGATCAGTTTGCTTTAACTGAATTCCTATGAGAGAACCAGGCCATCCTATGCGAGTTCCCAATGGACCCTCGGATGCGAGTGGGTTTGCCAACAAATGTGGTATGCCACTGTCATCACTGGAGAGGGGTGTTTCCATTAAGGTCCTCGAAGATCGGTCACCAGATGCACATAACTATCAAGGTTGTACCCTGAAGTGGAGAAGAACCCCCCACACAGAATAGTCCCGAGACAGTCGCAATCTGGGTGTGGAACACATCACCACTCATCATGTAACCATGCGAGCACAACGTGTCCACGCTAATCCTATAGTGCACTCAAGCCGGGTAGTTGGCTTATCTCACAGTAACTCCCATCCCATAGAAAAAATGAAAACCAGCACAGCCAGACAGTCCAGTATAATATGATGCATGGAAAATAAAATACTGAAAGCGATAAATAAATGCGATAAAGTAAAGCTGTAAAGAACTGTAAATAAAAACAGTAATGCTAAACTAAAACACACAGCATCAAACAGATAAACACCCAAAGAAACAAAACCAAACAGGCTCTAGGATTGACTCTACAAGGGAAACCATAAGAATCAGGTTAGTCCCCAGCAGAGTCGCCAGCTGTCGCTCCCGGGATTTTCATCCTAGTACAAACGCGAAAGTGGCGCGGAAAAGGTTAGAGTCGTCAGCCAGACATTTTTATCCCGAATGAATGGGAAAGGTAATGTTGCACAAACCTGAGGAAGAAGGAAAGGACAAGGTCCTGCGAACCAAAGATCTGGATACGGGAGTCGGTTACGAATTGAGAAGGTATTATCACCCCAATCCGTTCGTCGTACCCGACGGGATCCACGCTTGCTTGTTTGTTTCAAAGGGTGAGAAATAATATGCTGCTGAAATGAAATAATGGCTATCTGGAATGGAATGGAAATGAGAAAAGAACGGAAATAAGAAAATGGAAAGGAATGGGGAAATGTAGGGAAAATAAAGAATGTGCTCGAACGGGCCCTACCCCGCTGCCTACGTACCTCATCGGGATAATGAGGATCAGAGTCGACGTAGTTCGCCTAACTAAGGCGGGAACTATTTGTTTGTGTTTTTTATGCTAGAACTGCGTATGTCTATGCTCAGGTGTGGCAGGCTCGTCTGGTACGAGTGCGTTTACCGTCTTCCTTGTGTGACAAGTCGTCGCGAGTTCGCGTTGTGAGTGAATGAGATGAGAAGAGAAGTTCCCGCAGGATAGTCGCTTATTTGTTTTTTGGCTTTTAAAAGAAATGTTTTGAATTTGTTTGTGAACTGTCTTGTACCAAGACCTATCCATCGCGGGAAGCATTTACACCTCGCCCCGAAACAGGACGCGTATAAACACTCCGCAACAAAGTCTCGTGTCGTACAAGATTGTTCGGTTTTTATTAAGTATTTTATTGCTTTTCTTTATGAGATGAGAAAGAATGACTCAAGTTGCAAAAAGGACAAACTAAGGGGACTAAGACACAACCCTAATTTTATTTGTTTATTTACAAGAGAGGTCCTATGGTTAATGAGGTATTCTAATCCTAAGGAAGAAAAGGAAAAGAAGAAAAAAGAGAACTAGAAACTAACTTACTTCCTAAGGAAGTTAAGTTGTCTCTAAAGAAAGGGAAAACCTAAAAGCAAAGCACAAGGTGCTAAGGCAAACACAATTAAGATGCATAAGATATAGGAATGAAGTAATGCTTACCTCAATCTTCCCCCCTACAAAACAAAAGTTAGCATGACAATGCATATTGAGAGTAAAATCGAAGCATGAAAGCGATTAAGTACCATAAACGTCCTAGAATGGAACTAGGGTTAAAAGTAAGACCTAAGTCTAAAGGTGAAGGTACCTAAAGGTTACATGACTTCTAAAGTCAGTAGCTACATGTTATAGGTCCCTAAGTATGCTAGGGTACCTCACAAGATCAAACTATGTCAAACTATGTACAAAAAATTCACCTAGGTTCACCTAAATGCAAATTAGGACTCATGGATGAAGTATGAATGCATATGGCTTACAAACATGAATTAGTACATGAAATGAACATAAACGTCAGTAGTGAATGCTTATGAAGATGGATGAATGAATATACATTCATGGATGTAATGGATTAGGCATATGGAGCAATGAGAAGAAGATGTGAGATGAAATGGAACAAACATCGCATAAGATCGCAAATGATGCAAACTAAGGAAGAATAGCATGAGAATATGAATGAAATGATTATGGGTCAGTAGCATACAAGATGTGAAATGCAATGAGAATGCATGAATAGGCATTAATGATTTGCACATAATTCAAGTTATTATTTAGAGGAGAAGAGAAACTAGTTTAAGGCCAAATATGTCCAAATAATTATGCACTTTGAATCACAAAACAAACCAAATGAGTATGGTTCAAAAAGTGGCCTATGACTGAAATTAAAGACATACAAATGACCTATAATCAACTCCTAAAAGATACCAAAAATCCCCTCAAGAAAATGGCATGAATGCCTTCTTAACACTTAGGTTATGCGACACATAAACACATGAATCAACCTAGGATCTAGGTGACATGGAAAAATAGAAAAAAGTCTTTAAAAATTATGAAATTAAATCCCTGGAATTATATAGTCATTATATCACATGGTCCAAAAGGATTCCACAAAATTATGCACCAAAGTGCCAAAACAATTCCTTGATTAGCAAGGTAACAAAGCATGGTTATCCAAAAAACGACTCCACAAAGTGGATCAAAAAGGGCATCTAAAATTATGAAAAAAATTCCTAAGGAGCATAAAAATGTCACAAATTACAGTGATTAATCACACACAAAAAATAGGTTTCACACATATGGGGAAAAATTGTTTTTGGTCCCTTATATCAAAACATTCCTTTTTGGGACAGCTTGTGATCTAAAATCCAGATTAATTATTAAAACCACCCAAATCTGGAAACAAAAAATATGAAAAAATAATTAAGAGGATGAGGATCACTCATGAATTTTTCCAGAATTTTATCCCACCTAAAACTATTTTTAATAATTGCGACGAAACGGGCAAAAAAGTGAATTTTAAGGGGAAGTGAAAGGAAGCGATCCTAATGGTTGTAACCTAATCCCTAAGCTCCGAAATCGACACAAATCAACATATATCACAAATAAATCCAGTGCCTCAGGTGGGAGGGCTCAATATGCACCTTAATTTATATGATCCTAAGCCACATACGACTAAAATGATGCGTAAAAGCCGAAAAAGCTTGAAATCACTTACTTGATCGAAGTGTCGATTCTTCATAAAAGAAATCCGAAAAAAACCCAAGCAAGGTCTTGTAATCTCCATAAGCAAAATAAATGCTTATCTTCCATAATTATTTTTGTGAATATCCACCATAATCAAAATCGATACAACATCGATAAAAAACATCATGAATACTTTAATTCCGAATTAGCACTAAACATAATTACAATCCTGACAAAAATCTATTTAAAAATTGTCAAGAAATGGATTAAAATATTAATCCACAAAAATGATTCAAGAAGAAAATTAATTAACAATTTTTCCACAAGAAAAAAATAATTATACATGTCTAAAAAATAAATAAAAAAAGAATGGGGGTTGATTCAGAAATCCACACAGCAGCCAATAGAAAAACTGGCCCAAGCCCAGTCTTTTTATACCATAACGCAAGGGGTGTCGATAGGAAAACCAGCGGTGCAACTATTAATTGGACGATTTCTTGGCCCAGTCCACAAACCTAACCGCTGAGAGGGGTGTACGAGGGAAAAGGAGGTGCTAATAGTGGATCCATGGAAGCAAAAATAATCATCCCAATCCAATTGGAAATAAAAGAAGGTATTTAGAAAACCCTAAATTCCTCATACGTTTCCCTTCACTCTTCTTCTTCCTTAAGACGATGCCATTCTCCTCTTCAACTCTCATCGTTTCTGTCTTCAACATGTACCTCTCTATGACAGTCCTCGCCGTCAACGACAATCATCAACCACTGGAGATAAGAAACGTCGCGGCCGTAAAGTGTTCTCAGGCCTCATCGTCTTCGCGTCGCTAGCGTCTCCGTCTGTCGTTCTCTCCGTTCATCATTATTTCAAATGCTCATTGTGTTTCTTGATTCGATGCTTTCTTGGTATGGATTCAAACTTACCTCTCTCCGATTTCTACAAATCTCCTTTCTTCTCCGTGATTTTGAATCGCACGACGTTCTCACGTTGCAGGTTCGAGAACTTGTTTTTGATGAACTGCTATGGTTGATGATTTCAGTGGAGGTGTATGCTGAAATTGAGATGTGTTGAGGAGCAAATTCATGGAGTTTGTAAGCCCAATCTAACCAAACAGAGTGTAACCCTAATACACATAGATAAAAAGAAACACAAGTCCTCTTCTCCTCCTCCAAACGGCGCCTCAATGTCGTCTTCCGCGCTCTCATCTCCGACGAACAACCGAAGCCGAGAAACTCGCCGTTCCATCTCGTCAAAAATCGAAGCTTTGCGGTGATGGCCCTCTTCTCGCACTGCTTCCGTCATCTCTTCATTGTTAAAATCATGTTTCACCAATCTCTTACGAACGCGCATCTTCGAACAAATCCGACTGAGGTATGTGTGCGATATCATTTCCTTTTCTCCTCTAATTCGTATTCTTGAATCGCGATTTGTCTCTTCGAATTGACGTGAACTACCATATGAACTCTTGTTGCACGATTCTTGTTCTTCTCCTTCTGGCTTCGGATCGTGTTGTTGTTGTATTGTGACAGGTGTGTGGGTTAAGTTCTTGATGATTGTAGGCTGTGATTGTTGCAGGTATTGCAGTGATGATGATGTTGATTGAAGATTGTGGTTGAAGATTTTTGCGGGTTCAAGAATTAGTGATGGATGAAGAGTGAAGAAGATTCATTCGAGAGTCCTTGGCGGTGGTGAAGAAGTGAAGTTATTTTAGAAGAAAACCGTGAATGGAAGATAAGTTAGAGATTTCTGTTATCGGAACTGAGAGAGTGAGATTCAAGAGAGAGTTTTTGCTTATGAATTGAAGAGTGATTGGTGGATGAGAATGAAGATAAAAATCGATGATGGAGAGTCAAGTTCAGAGCTGAGTTTTTGATAATTATATTGACTCTGAATTGTTCTATTTTTTCCTCCTTTTTTGGTTCTGTCCCTTTGATCCCCTTATCAGTTTGTTATAACTGATTTTGGTATCACTGATTTTTGTATATTTGATTTCTGTATAGCTGATTTCCTTGTAATTGAAAAAATCTGTTATGGAATTTGGGAATTTCCAACTGATTCTTCCAGCTTGTCACTGAATAGCCTTCCTGAACTGCATCTTTTGAGTTTATTTATTTATGATAAAACAGGGAATGAATGAAGGACCTCCTTTGAAAATTCGCAGAATTTTCTCATCCTCGAATTTATGCGTTAGTCCCCCTTTTTTTTTGTAAATGTCACTTAGATATCTATAGATTACCATGAAAGTGGTCACAATAATAATAATAAAACTCCGGTAGAAATAACCAAGATAAGCCTCGTCCATATTGTCCGATATCCAACCGGGATTTCCATTTAAATCAAATACCACGCAACCCGTCATGAAATTGGATGTATCCAATTGCTCTCAAAAATCAAATTGAAAACAAACTTTGAATTGACATCTCTTAATGTTAATTATTTTGAACCGAGTTTGGAAACGTCTTGAAATGTCTTGAAATAAACTAACTACCAATCAATTTTTTTGAGGTACTTTAACCAACAAATCTAACATAATTGAATCATGGAGGATCACAAATTGGATTTTGGATACATGGTACCAAATGGGCTTGAACCACTTGTCATATTATACCAACTTTCAAATTAAGCCTTTATTCTCATCTTTTCCTCACAAATAGCGTGTACTTCCAGTAGTGAACAAATGAGCAATCGAGAAGACGACAATGAGTCTACAATTAGTCCCTTATATCACGTCCTCATATTTTAGAGGATGTCTGCCTTGATGGCTAATGATCTTAACACGCCCAAGAATATCATCACGAGGGAGCCTAGGTTCAACTTTGTATAAGAAAGTCTTGATTTCCCTGAGGCCTCTAAAAATGACCTTGTATCTTGATAGAGGAACGCTTTGTACCCAGATGAATATTGACAAAGAAAGTGCTCAAGATAACATGGATTCAAACCCTTGCTTCAAATCACCAGAGAGTACTTCGACCCCACGATTCAGGAACCCAATGAAATGCGTGATTATGATGCTAATGACCAAGTGGAATATGCAAATGGAATGCAAAGCGGTAAGCCAGTTAAGGTAAAGAGAATGAGGGCAAATTTTGAGGTATTACAGATAGGTAAATGAAAGGTTAAAGTTTAGTTTTATGAAATATTCATGCAAAATAACTTTCACGTTAATTATAGGGGATTAAAAATGGAATAGGTTAATTTAAAATAATAAAAAATTCAAATTATGGAAAATTCATGCAAATGACATTACTCTTCGGTTGAGCAAAGTAACCGAGGGTAAATCAAATTTTTTATAAAAAAAATTAATAGAAAAATAAGGGCATTTGAAAATATTAATTTCATAATTCAAAACATATAAATAAAGGTAAAGGGGAAAGGCGCCAATTGAGAAAATGTAACACTTGGTCCCTAAGTCAATTGAAAAATAAATAAAAAACAGAAAATATAATATCTAAGATTTGACGCAAGGTCTATGGTAGATCTATTCCCTCATTTTTGGAATACGTTGCATATATATTTTTTCAAAATGAATCATGGAGCTCCCATAACATATATGTTGGACTTGATTCTTCACACACAAGAGGGGGAGGGGTGAATTGTGTGGTTTGGAAAAACGTGGTTTTGAAAAACTTTGTGAAATAAAATCATATTTTAAACTGATAAAAGAACTAAGCAGCAGAAAATAAATTGCGGAAATAAAAAGAGTTAAGGAAAATAGAACCACCAAAAATTATAGAGGTTTTTTCAAAACAAAATGACCTATTTCTATCCCAAAGAATTGATCACGAGGTAGGTCAAAACAAAAGGACCTACCTCTCTCCCAAAAGGACATACCCAGTCCCAAACAAAAGCTTTTTACGGATTCAAATTTAACCCAAAATAATCTCTAACTGGACAGTATTCAACTAAGGTATACATAAAAGGTCCCCTTCGTAAATTTTACAATTCTACCATTCCAAAATTATAAAATGATCTCACTCACAAAAGGGAATTTTCTCACAAAAGCATTTAGGCTAAAAAAACATAGGGAGAGAAAGTGTGTGTGTGTGTGTGTGTATGTGTGAGAGAGAGAGAGAGATGAAAGAGATAAAACACAATTCTGAATGCTTTGAAATGAGTAGTGACACCTCTATTTTTATCCTAAAGGATTGCTAAAAAAAGGAATTTTAAATTAATGTTTATTATTTTTATTTAATTTATTAGATGATATTTCTAATAAATTAAATCTAAAATATAATCTATTGTAAGTTCTAGAAAGGAAATAAAATATATCTAGCTATTGTACATCATTAAGGTGTTATCTGAATTTCTTGGGGGTGTAAGTTTGAACTAATCTAATCGATTAGAAAAAAGGAACAAATCGATTAGATAAGTTAAATTTTTCCCTCTTGCTATTTTAAAAGCTCTTAGGTCATCAGACACAACTTCAAGACATTTTTGAAGATATTTAATTTTGATAAAATTGTTTGAAAAATGTTTTAGTGTGGATGGGCTTTTAGCCATATGCTTTTATGATAACATCTTTTTTCCTTACAATAGTTCACTCATTACTAAAATAGGAGATCACTAATACTAATTTAGTAGATCACAATATATTGATTCAAGCCTTTATCATATACTTTTCTTTATAGAAGAAGTGTGGATGGGTTTATGACTTGTGGTTGCACGATTCTTGAGTTTTGATCCATTATGCATTTTTGCACTTTGTGAAATAAGTGAGAAATACACCATGAAGTGAAGTGATTCCAAAGCCAAAATTTCTCTAAATGAAGTGCACTTTTACATTATGAACTGAACTTGGCAAGTTGAAACCATTACAAGTCCTTTTGGAGCCTTTTTGCAAAAGTGGAAAATTTGGAATGCATGAAAACCCTAAAAACCACCCTTGAGTCTTTTGACCATAATTTTTTATTCACACATGATATGAACATGATCTTGTACTTTTTGGAAAGGAGAGAGAATGATCTTCAACTTTCATGTTTGGAAAAAATCCATATAAAGCATTTTTGATAATGAAAAGTCAAGTTGAATGTGACTTATAAAGCTTCCAAAAATATAAACTTTGAATTACAAGTCATTTCCATTTTTAGTAACTTTTTTCCATAAGCTTTGATTCTTGATGAATGATGGAAATCATGACATTTCATGACCATATGAGGGTATAGGAACTTGAAGAACTTTATTTAGACCCCAAAAATATACAGTTGACTTTTCTTTCTCCAAAATTGACTTTTGCTTGTTTCTAAAGTAACTACCTGACTGAAACTCCTCCTCAAGGAACTAATGCACCAAATTACATCCATGAATACTTGGAATCATATTGAAGACCATGAGAACAAGTTAGAACAAAAAAAATCCTCAAGAAGCCTCTTGGATTCAAAACCCTAATTTGGGCCAGTTGTGTAGGAGGTGAAGCTCTGAGCCAACTTCTTGATGAACTCAACTCTTCTATGGACTTGATGTATCATTTGAGCTTGTGTGGGGTGTAAGAAAACATTGAGGCTTGTTGAGAGACACTTGGCTCTCATTCTTGTCTTTGGATGATCACAACTTTGCAAATCACTGACCACATGCCCTATGCTTCAAACCATGAATGTATGTCTCATATTTATATACTATGAATGCAATGATATGTGTGCAAATAATGTGCTAGATGTTATGAAAATGAGAGAGAATATTTTGGGGTGTTACACTCACGCACCCAGAGTAGAAGGAATTAACATGTTCTTATGAAAAGAAAAAAAGAGTTTGATTTATGTTTTAGGAATGCTCATTCAAAAAAGGTAGTCCTAGATGAAGGAACCATGCTATCTAAGTTAACATGCAAACGAGAGACTATACAAATCCTAGCAATCATACGGGGAGACGATTGCATCACACAAATAAGCAAACAAGCTCGAGGAGTATCCACATCACTTGAGTAACAAACATGCACCTATGGATTATGTCTTCACAATGGCAAAGAGAGGGCCTAACAATGATATGGAGGATCTATGCTGGAAAAAAGTAGGGGTGATACCTAACCACGATATCGAGGGTTGGGCAGGATGGGTACACGAAGTAAGGAGATCTCCTCGAGCTCGTGACTGTGGGAAAAAGTATGTCTATACATGGTATCATATCACCAAGAAAGAATAGAACGGGGGAACTATCATGTGTGTATGAGCACAAAGCGTCAACATCTACGGACGTGAGCTACACAAAGCATGTGGATCTAGAAAGTGAAATCCTCTTCCACAGACTAACCGGACAAGAGCGGGATGGACTTTATCCAAAAGCATCAACACGGAGTGTGAGCTAATGAAAGACTCAATGATAGTGTGGGGCTGATTATGAGCCTTTTCTCTTGCCTTTATAGAGGTATTATCAGGGGAATATAGGAATGGGGCGCCTCATTTTGAGGTCTTTAGCACAAAAGTAAACAAACACATACAAAGCCTATGAAGGAGGACTTCCAGAAAATGTCTGCCAAAAAGAAACGGTTGAGACTCTAGCCTATGTAAGAAGTAAAGTGCGAAAATAGTAAATCGGATAAGAAACTATATTGCACGGATATAAATCCGGAGTACTAACAAGCTAAACAGAAAAAAAAACCTAGAGATTCGCTCGAACAAGCTAGCATCCACACACAAAGCAAGTCGGACATCACATTTCCCATATAAGCTCAAATCATCGAGTGAAAATAAATCCCTCAAGATGTGCAAGTTGGATACGACCACACAAATGCCTTGTACACAACACAATCCAGACAAAACAACGACACAAAATATCATTTGAATCCAAACGATATCCCACAAATAAAGTGGAACACCAACCAAGCGGCCATCGTCAAGATCCTTGCGAGAACCTTGCATGAACTCAACAAACGCATTAGAAACCATACAGAGGTGAAACCGGAAGTTGAACCTATGCCTCACAACTCAATATCAAGTAGAACAATGAGCATACAAGTCATGGACATGTATTGAAATGTATGTTTCAAAACGGGGCAGCACCTATGCACTAACACAAACCACATGCAAACTCAAACCGGAATCGAGCAAATTTACATGCAATGAATGACAAATGATCAAAAAACATAAGTACAAGTCAAAACAAGATCAGTGCATCAAAATCACACAAAACTGAGCTTAAAAAGCCTCAAATCGGAAAAAACGTGTAAAAAATCACCAACTCATAAATGAACGGAAATTGCATGGTAACTTGCAAACATGCCAAAGGATTTAAAAATGCAATTGATTTATGAAAATTCCGCTCGGAAGTGGGACTTTTTGACCGATTTCGTCAGCTAGCAGTAGCGAAATAGCCGAAAAAATTCGTCCAAAATCAACTAAAAAGTTCACCAATGGCTCCGGAATCATCAACAAAGGAGTTACACTATTCACATTCGCGAAAAAGCGCTACGGTTAGGAAGTTATGACCAAAACACATTCTCGACACGCGACACATGAACCGCATCAACAATTAAATATCAACCTATCCTATTCCGAATTTGCACATTGAAACAAACATGAATTCAGAAGTCAAACACTTTAATCAATTTCAAGTCACAACAATTAGCTCTCCTAGGAATTTGGTCAAACACCTAACATGCACCGATTATTCTAAGTCAATTTTAACAAGAATTTCCAATTATGAACCACAACAATTATTATGATCAATTAATCAAGCATCAATCAACAATCAACTCAAGAATTAATGCACATAATCTCCCCAAGATTAATTCAACTTGAAATTTCAATTCAAGAAACAATTCAACAATTATTCATGAATTAAAGTTCAAGAAGCTAACTGAATGAAGAATCGACGAAGAAATTGCGAATCTGGAGGGAATGATATGTGATTGCGGACGGAGGATAAGGGAGAGAGGCCGTGAGGCTGTTGACAGTGGAAAATGGTGGTCGCACGGTGGCGAAGCTGACCAGAGGTGGTGGTTCGCGGTGGTTCGGCTATCGGAAGTTTGATCGGAATTGTTGTGTTCTTGAGTTCTTGATGAAGTTATTGTTGTGTTCTTGAGAAAAAATTGAGAGAATTAACTTTGATCTTTAGAGATAGTTTTTGAGAGTTTTGTGTTTGTGAATTGTGATTGAAGTTATGAGACAAATTGTGGGTCAAAAGAATATATAGTGGAGTGTAAAATAAAAGGCAAAAGGTAGAATTTCGGCTTAAGTGAAAATAATAATGTCTTCGACAAGAAATTTCGACACTGAGCCTTCCACAACATCATCCGCCTCTAAATCATGATTGCAACACAAAAAGAACGGATGTCATACGATAAAAGTCGAATGTGATCGATACATTTAAGTTGCAATTCATCACTAAATAAGTTGTTTTTTCAACTTATTTGGTATCCGTTACTCGAAAGCGTGATGAGGTCAACCTCTTCGGAGCATAATCTCGACTCGATATTGTCAAAAAAGTTATAGATCTATGAGTCAGTGACCTCGTGTTAAAATATGAGCTCAAGCGGACAAACAACGAGGGAAATATGAATTTTCTCGCGAAACAACTTTCGGCCTTTCTCTTCGGTTCAACACTTCAATTTTGTGAAATAAATCGAAACGACAATCTTCGGAGTACCGTTCGAACTCGAGCTTGTCTTGCAACTTGAAGATGATAAAATTTATGAACCAACGCTTTGAGAACAGACGCAATCCGATAAAAATTGCTCGAGTTATGAATTTTACAAAATATGACAGTCAGTGCACTACATCAAAGAACCCCACTGGTAATTCGTATTTTTGGGGTCCTTCCGCTCGGACCTAACCCAAACTGAATTCACTGTACGATCTAAATAGAATTTTAGGCCCCAAAACGGCATCAATCCGACGAACAAGATGAGAGATATGAATTTCTCAGGGTCCAAAACTTATCGGTTCAACACTATTTTTTCACTATTTTTCCACTACTATATCAACTATTAAAACTCGCATATTCAGAGATCTTCTTCAAAGAATTAGCTCTCAGCCAAAACATGAAAGTTGGAGAGAATATAATGATGAGACTTTTAACATATGAATCTCTCAGAAATGTTGATCCAATCAGAAGTTACGAACTCTTGAATACTGGTAGCACAGTTAATCGGCAAAACTGAAATTTCAGAAACAAATAATTCCCGTCACTTTCCTTGATGAATTGGCCTCTGAGCCGAACACAAAAGTTGTATATATTACCGAACCAATATAAACTATTGAATCTCAAGCCAAAATGAGTTTCCGAGCGAGAGTTACAACTTTTGCAAATTGCTCCGTAAAACTGATATTCTGCTTAAACTGCTCTGAATCAACTGAGAACTTTGGCTTCTTCTGAGATTCTTGTACATGTCCCGCATGACGAAATAAAGGTCTGTCGCAACCTGTGAAAGCTAAATAGAGATGTATGTTCATGTATGTTCATGATGCAATTATGATCTAAATGAAATGCAATATATATGGAAGGATATGCTAAATGATATGGAAATGAGAGAGCAAATTTTGGGGTGTTACACTAGTGCATTCATAGAACTATGTGTTCTGATGATATGTTCTTGGGCTAAGGTTCCGGTGCAACTCAAAATAGTTGGTTTTGGAGCCTGAAGTCACGACATATGGTGTTGTGTAGTTAATCACGACATGTTGTCGCGCAGGAAGTCACGACCGGTTATTGTGTGGTTAGTTACGGTTGTAGGCCGCGCAAGAAGTCATAACATGTAATGTTGTGCAGTTAGTCACGACAGGTTGCCGCACATGAAATCGTGGCAGAGGTTTTGTTAGGTCAATGAATGTTATATCACGTTGGATCCCTGGACGGTTCATTGAGTGAGTCATAATGTTGATGTACGATTGTAATCATAATGATTTGGTTATAGTGTATTAAGTCCTTTTTTAAGGAGAAAGCACCTAGGCGGGTGGACTGGATTAACTTGAGAAGTTCTCAAGTAAACCAAGATATATCGTGTATTCTTTACTCTTGCTTTATGATTTACTTTCTTTTATGCTTCCACAACGCAATCATAACATAACTTGACGTAACTCATCAAAGTACAAAAAGTAGCCAAGAGTGAAAACCTCAATTTAATCCCCCATTTCTTGTGTTTCTCTCACACCTTCAATTGTTATCAGAGCTTCAGTTCTGTTATTGATGGATATCAAACATCTAACAATGTCAGATAAAGATCCATTGTTGTGTGTTGAAAACACTTGAGGTGAAAGTTAATCCACTTACAATTTCAATCTCATATCAGTTGATGATAATAAGAGGATACTGAATTGTAGCTAAATGGATTACATTTTAGCAAGTCACTGATTTGACGGAATTAGATGACAATTTGGATTTTTCAGATAAGGTTATATATGTGTTGAATGTTTATCTTAAATATGATTGGTTATATATTTCGGTTTGATTTGTTGTATAAAAAAGAAAAATCAATTCAAAATCATATTCAATTTTGGCAGGTTTTACAAAATGAGATTCAAACATAATCTATAATATTTGATTTTTATCCAAAGCATTTGGATGAGTTGGTAGGGAGTCTCTTCCCTCTTATCGAAAGCTCGTATGACAGTAAAATACATGTTTAGTAACAATTTTTTTTACTACAATCATACTTCCTCCATTTTCTTTTAAAAACAAATTTTGAGTTTTAGGTTCAGTCAATACAATAAATAATGTATTTAGACTATCTATAGATTAAATATATTAATTATTTAATAAATTTAAAAAGCAAAATTTGCTTATAAAAGAATATAGAAGGAGTATAACTTTTTTTATTAACTTATACTTTATTCTTCAGACGTTATTTCAAATAGCGTTTTAACTTATAAATTATAATTTATAATTTATAATTTATATTTTTATCCTTACTATTTTAATTAAAATTCATTTTTATCCTTTATAATTTATTTTAATTTTAAAAAATAATTATATATTTAATATAAAAAAATAACAAATAATAATGTCATTTTAAATTTACTATCATTTAATTGAATTATTAATTTTATCAAACATTTCAGTTTACTTATATAATTTTGTATTAGATATCTGTCATAAATTATAAATTATCGGTCATCAATTATCAAATATCAAATCATAAATTATAAATCTATTAGCTTATCAGATATTTTTGCGAAATAGAACCTAAGATTTTAAAGGAAAAAAAGCGGATAACAAATCTCAACGAATTTTTTTTAGAATAACATAGTTTAATAAAATAAATCCCAATATAACAATGTTTTCAAAAAATTTACTAAAGTAACATACTTTCCATGCATTTTCAACAACTTGATTGGCGAACAAGTCTAAATCGAAACCAATTCGTCAATTGGATTGGCTAAATGAAAAGAAATTTCAACAAATTCATCATGTTAAATGGAGAGCATGTTAAAAATTCAAAACAATTCTCCACTTGGTTTGGCGAATGAGTTCATACTAGCCATACCAATTGAAGAATGAGTACATACTATATATATATATATATATATATATATATATATATATATATATATATATATATATATATATTTATGGGACCGGAGCATACTTATGTAATAACCAACTCATTGCAGGATCATCGGCAACTGAGCTCTCAGCTAATATGCAACGATATCTTATCAATCGTTGTCGACGATCCTTCGGTAAAGGTCAACACGATAATTAAGCACATAGTTCAGAAGCACAATTATACTCCATCATACAGGAAAGCATGGATTGCTAGAACCAAGGATGTTGCCGTTGTATTTGGAAATTGGGAGGACTCGTACAAAGAACTCCCAAAGTTTTTGCTGGCACTAAAGCACTATGCACCAGGGACCGTTGTCATCCTTGAGACCTTGCCGGCGTATACTTCAGAAAGTCATTGTGTTAGTGGAAATGGCATATTCCACCGACTCTTTTGGGCTTTTGACCCATGTATAAAGGGTTTTGCCTTCTGCAAGCCTATAATCCAAATTTATGGAACATGGATATACGGCAAATACAAAGGAACTCTATTGATGGCAGTGGCCCAGGACAGCAACATCAATATCTTCCCAATTGCATTCGCTATAGTCGAGGGAGAGACTGCCGAGGGATGGAGTTTTTTCCTGAAAAATCTCCGCTTGCACGTGGCTCCCCAGTCTAACTTATGTTTGATTTCGGACAGACATGCATCAATTGAGAGTGCATGGAAGAATATTGATAACGACTGGCAAGAACCTCCTTCAACACATGTCTATTGCATTAGACACATCGCGCAAAATTTCATGAGAGAGATCAAAGACAAGACATTGCGGAAGAAGGTCGTGAACGTGGGGTACTCATTAACCGAACCGTCATTCAAACACTATCATGACGAAATCAGGCTGACAAATGAAGATGCGTTCAGATGGATAAACCAAATTCCTTTGGATAAGTGGACCATAGCCTACGACAAAGGACAACGCTGGGGTCACATGACGACAAATCTCGTGGAATCAATGAACTCTGTTTTCAAAGGAATCCGCAACCTACCAATAACCGCTTTGGTGAGGTCAACCTACTTTAGGCTCGAAGCACTTTTTGACACCAAGCGTTCAAAGTGGAGTTTCATCCTACAGTCTGGTCAAGTGTTCAATGATAGTTCTATGACATTCATTAAAGACGAAGCATCCAAATCTAACACATATGTGGTCACCGTGTTTAACCGCAATAAGGGACATTTCAATGTTGCTGAGATCATGGATCACAACGAAGGGAGACCGAGGGGATCCTATCGGGTAGAACTTGATAACAATTGGTGCGACTGTGGAAAATTTCAAGCCTTTCGCATGCCTTTCTCCCATGTCATAGCGGCATGTTCGAAGGTTTGGCTGGACCCTTCAGGCTTACTATCCCATGTTTACCAAGTGCACAATCTTTGCAACGTCTACAACAAAAGCTTTCCGGTAGTTGCAAATGAGGACTACTGGCCCACCTACAACGGGGAAATAGTCTGTCACAATGAGAACATGGCGAAGAAAGAAAAAGGGGCGTCCTAACAGCACGCGTATTCGCACCGAAATGGATACGGCGAATAAGATGGTGAGACTATGCATTTCATGTCGTCAGTCCGGTCACAATCGTAAAAAATGTCCCAACGTTGGACCAAGCTCAACATCATAAATTAAACCATTGTAACCGTATTTATTTAAAATAGAAGCCTAGTTTGTTTCATTCATATCAGTAAAATCATACAACCACAAACACGAACATATATAAATAAAACAAGGAAATACATAATTCAAAACATGATCGTACATAAATAAAACAAGAAAATACATAAATTCAAACATGACCATACATAAATAAAACAACTGGAACATTCAACATATCTAGCCTATCAGAACCATCAGGACAGTTTCACCTCCACCTAACATCATCGAAAGAACACCTGCATCATTGACCACTTTTCTCCATTTCGTCACACCAGACTCCACAACCCGCTTCTCAATTTTAATTATCTTTTCTTTGGGGGCCGATCTCTCCTTCTAACCAACGGTTTAATTCTCTATGCAAGTGTTCCAAAGTTTGCGGGTTCCATAACAGCATCTTCAAAGGAGGCTTTGTTGCCGAGAAAAACACCAAAGCATTTTTCTTCAAAATATCAAATTTTGGAAGCGGTTCTTCTGATGAGGAAGACGCTGTCGATGCAAAACTATATGGACGAGGAGAAGCCATGTTGTAAGAGGGAGAGATTGAAAGGAATGAATGAGAGAGGGTTTGTAAGGAAGGAGTGAGAGGAGTTTGATGTGAATGAGTGATAACCGGGCAGATGTATTTATAGAAAAAAAATTACAAGATAAACACTTTCACCAATCCAAATGGCGAATGTCTATCATCACATAACACAAATTCCCCAAACCAATTAGAGAATTGTTTTGAATTTTTAACATGTTCGCCATTTGACATGATTAATTTGTTGAATTTTTTTTTTATTTAGCAAATCCAATTGGCGAATTGGTTTCCATTAAGTCTTGTTCGCCAATCAAATTATTGAAAATGTATGAAAAGTATATTACTTTAGTAAATTTTTTAAAAATATTGTTATTTTGGAATTTATTTTATTAAACTATGTTATTCTAAAAAAAAATTCAAATCTCAACTGTCCTCCCAATATTTGCCGTTCCTTGCAAGTTGTAAATTTAATGAATGCAATCTTATTTTTCCTTTCTTCTTGAATTTTAAAATCGATCCATCAATTATATAAGAAAAAACTCGATCCATCAATTTATTAATTTTAAAATCGATCCATCAATTATATAAGAAAAAACTCGATCCATCAATTTTCCACCTTAATTCAAGGATCAAACATAATTTAATTATTTACTTAATCAAATGGAAATTGTTTACGAACAAAAGGAATAAATGTATCAATCAATTCAATAAATTTAAATTTAATTATTATTTTAATTAGCATAGCCAGCAATTTAATTAATTGGATTTCTGTCGCTTGCACTTGGATTGAGTAGAAAGCCAAATTACCTAAGATCCTTGAAAGTGACCCAAAAAATAATTAAGTACTTCTATTCAAGAATTATTTGAATATTAGGTGTATATATGTGTGCGTTAATTGATTATCAGTTAAGTAACCTATTATTTATTTAATTTGAGAATTAATAATAACCAGATCTTAGCGTAAATGAAAACGACTTCACAAATACTATTATTTATGTCAAAGTTGATGTTATTTTGCTTTCAATGCTGTACAGCTTTGAGGACATCCAGAATTAGTTTTTTTTTTTGTTTTTTTTATATTATAAATAAATTAGTTTTAACATTTAAGTAAAACTAGAATACCATATAATCTACTTAATTATTCCGTCAAGTCAAGTTAATTCGGTTGTTAATTATATAAAAATATAATATACATATATTAATTCAAACTCGCGGTATTCTATTTGATGAAAGATGAATTTCAGCTATTAGACTAATTTATTTTAATTGAATTAATAATATTTAGACATTAAAAGAGATGAGAGATCACAATTTTGTTGGCACTCTTTTTCTTCCCATCCCATATGCACATCTCATACTCATAAATATATAAACAAAACGAATAAGTATGTAGCATATATAAACACTATAGTTAGCTAACGCATTAGCCGCAAATTTTCATTCCTTAAAGGTGCGTGGGACAATGAGGAGCATAGATGTAGCATACGCTGCACAATTAGTCCATTAGTTTTTCAAACTTCAATGGATGAAGGTCTGAGAAAAGTCATTTCAACAAGCATTGAGTCTGTCTTAATCTAGAGATTGTGCATATGCAAATGATGGGCAAATTTATATCTATTAACGAGTTCAGAAGACTCAAAGCACTAATGAGATCAATGATACATGGTTACAAGAGGGATAGTCTATTTACCTAATACTTTAAGGTTTTAGGTTAAGACTGAAGGTGTGAGAAAAAGAAAAGAAAATGGAGGATTGAATTGAGGTTTTCACTCTTGACTACTTTTCGCAAATGGTAGGATTGCGTTAAGTTATGTTATGATTGTGTAGCGGAAGAAAAACATAATGTAAAGCATAAAGTAAGAGTAAAGAACACACGACATATCCTAGTTCACTTGAGAACTTCTCAAGCTAGTCCAGTCCACCCGTCAACGCGATTCCGCCTTCAACAAGGACTTAATCCAGTATAACCAACATATGATTACTGTAACGCCCCGAAAATCTAAATTAATCATTTATTTATTTAATTTAGAAAGAATTAAGAGGTTTTAAAGATTTTTGGAGAATTTTGGGATCAAAAGGGTATTTTTAAATAATATAAATAATTAGTGTATTATTTATACTATTATTATTATTATTATTAAAAATATTAAGAAATGGGAAAGGTGGTCATAAAAGAAAAAGAGTAAGGATAAGTTGGGAAAAATATAAACTGGGATAATTGTCAAAAGAAGGAAGACCAATCACTTTTTCTGACTTATCCTATTTTGTGAAGATTTTGGAGGAAGAGAGGGAGAGGAAGCTTAGGGTCTTGACGGATTGCTAAGAATCTTGGAGAAGAGTTAAGCTACGAAATTTTCTAAGGTATGGGGAGTTTTCATGGTTTATTATAGTTCTATAGGGTCTGGTTTGTGAATAGATTAGGTTTTGTGTACTTTTGAGTAATTGTTGTGTTTGATGACATAGATTGAGTTAGGAGTGTATGAATTGATGAAATAAGGTGAATTAGAATGATAATTGTTGGTATAGGTGTATTGTTTGATCAATTTGATGCATTTTTCGTTTTAGAAAAACTGGTTTTTGAGGTATTTGAGAGAAAAATTGCAGCAGAAAAATATTTGGGAAAACAAGTTTTTGTCACAGGACACGGGCGGCCGTGTCAGGCTACTGCGCATGCTATTTTTTTCTGTTTGGATTTTGGATACTGAACTGCTGACACGGGCAGTGTCACAGGACACGGGCAACCATGTCAGAGCACTGTATTTGCTGATTTTGGCTATTTTTTGGAATTTTAAGCGCATGCCTCTGACACGGGCCATGTCACAGGACACGGTTGACTGTGTCAGGTAACTGTATATGTTGTTTTTGATGATTTTTTAGGCTTTCTCGTGCCGAATTTTGTTGTCGAGTTGTTTGTTAATGTATAGACGATAAAACATGATTGTATAATGAATACTTGTTAAATATGAAATGAATGATGCACAAGTTAATTTTAGATGAATTGAGGAGAATTAGCATCGTTGCATTTTATAGCATTCTATGGTGGGGGCTTCGGCGTATTGGTAGCTTCAATCCCATTGTGTGAATTGAAGTGATTTGGTGATTATGTTATGCTCCCTTGTGGAGGATTGATGGCCAGAGTCCATCACATGGAGAAAATTGGTACCACGTGCATTCTTTGCATTTCATTATAGTGGATATTACATACAAAAGACATATTTGTGTTTGTGTTGTGCAAAATTTTGTTGATGATGCTATGATGTTTTTATGCTTATTCTATTTATTTTCATGTACTTATATTTCTATAATGAATTGTGAATTCTCACCCTGCTTTCTTGAAAATTTTGTCTCCAATTTGCAGATGATCAAAAGTAGTTCTGCAGGTCTGGAAGATTGAGTCGTGAAGCATTCTTTGTTGTTTTAGTCGTGTATTGAAGTTTTGTCCAGCTGTGTCATCTAACATCGGGTTGGGATTAGTTGCATACTTTGTGTTTCCCTTTTGATTTTATGTTGAAAGTTTTCTGATTGTTGGTGTTTTTTTTAATTGAATATTTTTATTTAAGGAGTACAATGTTGACTGATAACTCGAATTTGTATCGATTATTTAGTATAGTTTCTGATCATTTAACTTGTTAATTTATATATTTCGAACGATATTACATGAGTTTTGTGTTTGTTTTGCAGATATTCAGTTAAACTTGACTTTTGGAAGCAAATAATGAAAATGAGACTTGTAGGACAAGAAATGAAGCAAAATAGAAGAAAACAGAAGGCAAAAATGAAGTTTCTACATTTTTACTATGGGACGACCGTCATAGATGTGTGACGACCGTTACACACTCAAGATGATTGTACCAACTTCATGAAAACCGTCCAAAGCCCAAGTCGCTCGTCACATATCCAAGTTGATTGTCACAACTTATTTTCCAGAAACCTATTTACGTATCATTCAGTCAAAACAGAGCGCCTTTTTCTCATTCAACAGAGAAGTTTTCTCCACCCTATTCAACCACAGTCCATCTTCATCAGTCAAGGCCCAAGCTAAATCCATTTCGTCAAATTCTCAACAAACCAAAGCTTAGAAGCTATAAATAGAAGCTCTGCCAAAGTGCAAAGAAAGCTTCCTTTTGATACCGAATCGCCGACATATTTTGGTTCGAAGTTCAAATTTTATTTCCAGTATTGTTTCTATTTTTCTATTACCAAACGAAAGTGATAGTCTCCATCATTAGGAAACTATCACTCTATAATTCTTTCTAGCCACAACATATTTGTTTTAGTTTTAGTTTTCTTCAAGTTTGGTTGATCAAGAACATTGCAACCAAGTTTCTATTTTTAATGCTTATTTGTTTAATTATTATGCCATTTATTATTATGCAATTCTTCTTCTACCTTTCTTCGTTTTTATTTAATATGTCCGACTAAACCATTAATCAGTATGTAATTGTCTAACCAGAACGAATTTGATAGAATTAGGCTAATATCTTAAATTAAGTTAATTTTTGGTTTCGATTTCTTAATATAAACAACTTTCGTTACGAGAGTAAGAAAATATAAAGGATTAGGATTAAGACCACGAGAGTGTGAGATCGTAATTGAATAGCTGAAATCGGGCATTGTTTTAAAAACAGGGGAAGCGCTTTAAAACCAATTAGAACCTTTAGGTTTCCAAAACGTATTTATAACTTGAATCCACTACGAGAGTGCTCAATTGAACTTAGGAGTATAGTAATAGGCTAGACCAGGAGAGTGTGAGTCAACGACTTTTAAACCGACAGTTTCTACGGAAAGATAACTTAACAAAACATAATAAGCAAACCCTTTATTGAATTCATGAAGGCGAATCAATTACGTATTGATATCCTTATTATTACTTTACTTAATTACTTTCTCACCTTTTAAAACCAAAATATCACTCTCCTTAGCTAAACATAGTAACACTCGATAGTGTTAGGTTGATTATCAAGTCTCTGTGGGATCAATATCGTTTATTACTACGAGATTAGGCTGTGTACTTGTAGTTAGAATCTTTAGACTCGTAAAGTCGCGATCATTGACTTGGATAAAAAAGTATGATTCCGTTGTGTAATGCCTATTTATGCTAATATTGAATGGGTAACCCGTATTACAGGACATGACAATAATTTTGAATGTTGTTTTGAAATATATGTGACGCCTTTCATGTCGATTTTTACTCTGATATTATGAATTATTTTCCTAAAATTGTATGTGGGGTAGAAGGGTGTTACATTAGTGGTATCAGAGCATGTCGGTCAGTCTGACCAAGTTTTGTTGTTGTCGGTCTGTTGTCGAACGTTACTTGTTAATGATTATTCTTTTCAGATGTGGTGAGTGTTCTGCAGAATGGCTAGAAAAAACATGCATGCTCTTGCTGATGCTATTGCAACTCTTGCCCAGACTACTGCTCGAAACAATGCTCATGATGAGTTTCGTGCTTTGGAGAAGTTTCAGAGGAATAACCCACCGGGTTTTGAAGGAACTCATGATCCTGTGAGCGCACCGAAGTGGCTCAAAGCGATTGAGAATATTTTCAGGGTGATGTCATGTGCTAATGCGCAGAAGGTGCAATTTGGTACCCATAAGTTGTCTAAAAAGGATGAGGACTGGTGGAATAATACTCGTCAGCATTTGGTGGATGTTAGTATTGCGGTGACTTGGAGTATGTTTAAGACAGATTTCCTTAAGAAGTATTTTCCTTAAGATGCTCGTGGTAAGATGGAAGTGGAGTTCCTTGAATTGAAGCAATGGACTATGATTGTAGCAGAGTATGCTGCCAAGTTTGAGAGGCTTGTGAAGTTTTGTCCTCATTACAACCGTATAGATGCTGAACTCTCTAAGTGTCTCAAGTTTGAGAATGGGCTGAGACTAGAGATTAAGCAGGGAATTGGATGCCAACAGATTTTTAGGTATGCAAAACTGGTGGATAAGAGTGTTGGTGTAAGCCCTAGAGGCAAATACTTTTTGGTACTTGTATCGGATTATTCGTTTAATAATAAAAGGCATTTCTTTATTATGTTTGTCTTTCAGAATAATAAAGTCCCTAGAATAGTTAGTCTGTTTAATGAAATGTTAAGTGTGACTTAATCATGAGATCCCATTAAACATAAAGACATTATTCTTAAAATATCCGTAGTCAAGCTTTATTGCAAAGTGGGATAACATTAAAGCATTGAGACTATTATGAAGATAGACTGATGATCACATCTCATGGATCATGGATAAAGAGTTATCAAGTCTTGACATAGGTATAAATATTAGGAGTAATATTTATACCGGATTGACCCGCTATGAGAATACTACATAGTATGTTATGCAAAGTGTCATAAGTTATTCTCATGGTGATAATGGTGTATTACCACCCTTCGACCTGAAACCACTATGGACCCTAGATGTAGAGTCGGGTGCTTTATTGCTGATCAAACATTATCCGTAACTGGATGATCATAAAGACAGTTGATGGGCACTCCACGAAGCATGCTGAGGGACATGAGTGTCCTAGATGGAATTTGCCAATCCTGCATAACAGGAGAAGTGTCTAAGGGCCCAATATTGAACTGGACAAGGATGACACAGTGTATGCCTTGTGTTCAATATAGACATAGGGGCAAAAGGGTAATTGTACAAACATATATTATCACGAAAAAGGTTTTGTCAGATCACATGACATTTTCGTGACTTGGGTAGCAGTGATGTGTTGCTAGATACCGCTCACTGTTTATTGTGTTAAATATATAATTTAATATAATTACCAACGTTACGAAATCCTACAGGGTCACACACATAAGGACAGTTTGATGAGAGATAGAGAAATCAAAGGAACACCGTAAGGTACGGTGCACTTAAGTGAAAATAGAAATTCGGATAATATAATAATAATTATTGTTATTTTATAATGGTTATAAAATAATAATAAAATAAATATATTTATTATAATAATAGTTATTATAATAATATATAATATTATTATGGATCATGTGAATTGGGCTTTTAGCCCGCAGCCCACAAGAGAGTCTATAAAAGGAACCCTTGTGATGAAGCTTTCACTTGATGCAATTTCGTTTTTGATTCTCTTTTCTCACTCAAATAATTCCGTTCGTAAGCAGCTAGCACTGTGACCGGAAGCTGTTCGTGTGGACTGAGTAGAGGCGTTGCACTTCATCAACGCTTGTGATCGCTGCATCAAAGATCTGAATCGCCACAAAGAGGTAACGATTCTATCACTGACCATGCTCATTCGTAAGGATCACTAAAGGAAATTTTGTTTTTCCGCTGCGTTTAGATCGCAATTTTCCTTCAGTGGTATCAGAGCCACTTACGAAACCATGGATCTGATAGCTGTTAAATTTTCGTCTTTTCTGTATTTGATTCGATTAAAACACAGAATGAATTTAACAATAAACGATTAATTAAATTTGGCATCTGTTGTGTACGATTTGGATGATTGATGTTGATTATGCTTCAGAAACCGACATTAGTATGGTGAAGTTGTGCGATACATTGATCATCCATAGGTTACACAATTAGATCGATCACTTTTATATAAGATATAAGAAATTCTGATGCAAAGATGGTATATGGGATATACTGTTTTGATTTCATCCATTCAATCACATAAGGATTGTAATTCTTTTGAAAGATCATCATTTTCATTCGCTTCGGAATCCGACGTTAGTATGGTGAAGCAATGACATGTTGATCTATCATATTGAGTTATTAATCGAGTTGTGTTTGACGGCATGAAATTGTTGCATTAGGATTAATGGCAGTACAAGTGTTGTATTGCCGCAGACTTTTCCGGTTGGGGTTGTAAATGCACAAAAGTTGTGCAGGAAACGACGTGAAATACAATGAAGTGTTCATAAACTAATAATAAAAGTGTGATCAATCAGCTGAAATTTAATTTAGTTTATTTAATTATCGGAATTTTAAACTAATAATAAAAGTGTGTTTATTATTATTTATTTGTGGTGATCAGTTATGGCCTTAGTTTATCCTTTATTATTGTTTTGGGATTTTTAAATACGGCCTGCGTGTCGTGCCTCTCTCTCAATCTCTTTATGTAACTTCTTTTCTCATCTCACTCCCTCGTATGTAAAACGAGTTTTCTTATATGTAATGTAATATTATGTTATGAAGAAAAAGGAAGTATTCAATATTGAAGGAGGATAACCTTGGAGATCATGCTTGGAGAAGCTTAGATCGTTATTAGGTTAGCTTAGGTTCTCTCATTGGCTTGAGAGAACAATTGCGTTAGGGGCCATAATTGTATCTTTTTATATGTATGTTGATGCATGTAATTGTATGTTGATGCATGTGAGAGAAGTTTTGCATGTTAAGCCGGTGAGATCAAACTAATAACAAAATCCCTCAAAATTAAATATTAAGTTTATGCTTTCCAATTTTTAGCACTCATCAAGACTAGTATCGAGCATTGTAGGTTTCGCCTACGCGAGGTGCATGTTCTATATTAGTAAGGTGTGATGGGATAATTGTAATATCCAATTGCTAAAACAATGGGTCAAACTTAACTAAACAAATTATAATAAGATTATACATGTTTAGAAGCAAGAATTGGGAATGATTCATGTGATGGATCAGAATAAGGAGTTATTCACCCAATTGAAAATATTCGAGAGTTGTATGAGATACAATTGGAAGGAGTTCCTACCTAAATAACTTAGTTTTGTGTAATAAGCCTAACGCTGACTTAAAACAAAGTGAAACATGGATCTCGACCCACTAGAAAGTCTTCCAACGGGATTTTCCGAATCAAATGATGAGGGTCATTTGTTTTGAATAAAATAGTGGGAGCATATTTGATTAAAGGCCTAATTAAATATGTTGTTTTAATGATACTTATATTTTCATATTTCTCTTGTAGATTACCATGACAACAAACACATCGAACAATATTTTGCGATCCATCCTAGATAAGGAAAAATTGTCTGGGACAAATTTCCTGGATTGGCACCGTAATCTGAGGATTGTCCTCAAGCACGATAAGAAGCTGTATGTCTTGGAGACACCAGTTCCTGAGGAGGAACCTCCTAGTTCTGCACCAAAGGCAGAAAGAGATGCTTATAAGAAGCATTTCGATGATGCCAATGAAACCGCTTGCCTCATGCTTGCTACCATGAACTCTGAGTTGCAAAAGCAACACGAGAACATGTCTGCGTTCGATATGATCGGACATCTGAAAATGCTTTATCAAGAGCAAGCAAGAAATGAGAGGTTTCAGGTTTCAAAGTCCCTTTTTAATAGCAAGTTAGCTGAGGGAGCCCCTGTAAGTCCCCATGTACTCAAGATGATTGGGTATGTGGAGAACCTTGACAGATTAGGGTTTCCCCTTGGAAAAGAACTTGCGATTGATCTGATCTTGCAATCGTTGCCAGAGAGCTTCAGTCAGTTTGTCCTGAATTTCAATATGAATGACTTGGACAAAAGTCTTCCAGAACTGCTAGGCATGTTGAGAACTGCTGAGCAGAATATGAAGACAAAAGGGAAATCCATTCTGATGGTCAGTAATGGAAAGAAACAGAACAAGAGGCCCATCAAACAGGGTGGTAGAGGGAAAGGCAAGGAAGTTGCCAAACCCAAACCCACTCCTCCTGTTTTGAAGCCTAGTGGAGGAATAGCAAAGGAGGGCACTTGCTTCCATTGCGGTAAGACCGAACATTGGAAGAGAAATTGCCCAAAGTACCTGGAAGATAAGAAAAATGGAGTAGAGACTTCAAATTCAGGTATTTTTGTTATTGAAATTAATTTATCTACTTCTGCATCATGGGTATTAGATACTGGATGCGGTTCTCACATTTGTACTAATGTGCAGGGGCTAAAAAGGAGTAGAGATTTGGCAAAAGGTGAAGTTGACCTACGAGTTGGTAATGGAGCAAAGGTTGCTGCTTTAGCTGTAGGAACTTATGTTTTAACTTTACCTAGTGGTTTAATAATTCAGTTAGAGAACTGTTATTATGTACCTGCAATTATCAGGAATATTATTTCCGTTTCTTGTTTGGACAAGTTTGGTTTTTCATTCATAATAAAGAACAATTGTTGCTCCATTTATTTGAATGATATATTCTATGCTACTGCAAAAATGAATAATGGACTATATGTCCTTGATCTTGAAATGCCAATTTATAACATTAATACTAAAAGGTTGAAACCTAATGAGTTGAATCCAACTTACCTTTGGCACTGTCGATTAGGCCACATAAATGAGAAACGCATTTCCAAACTCCATAAAGATGGACTCTTGGACTCTTTTGATTATGAATCATATGAGACATGCAGATCTTGTTTAATTGGAAAGATGACAAAGTCCCCATTCACAGGAAAAGGTGAAAGGGCTAATGATCTTTTGGCACTCATACATACTGATGTATGTGGACCACTGAACATACCAGCCAGAGGAGGTTTTCAGTACTTCATCACTTTTACTGATGACTTCAGTAGATATGGATATGTGTATTTAATGAAACACAAATCTGAGTCCTTTGAAAAGTTCAAGGAATTCAAGAATGAAGTACAAAACCAACTAGGTAAGAATATTAAAGTTCTTCGATCAGATCGAGGCGGTGAATATTTAAGCCTAGAATTTGATGACCATCTAAAAGAGTATGGGATTCTATCCCAACTTACTCCTCCTGGAACACCACAATGGAATGGTGTATCTGAGAGAAGAAATCGAACCTTGTTAGACATGGTCCGATCCATGATGAGTCACGCCGATCTTCCAAACTCCTTTTGGGGACATGCATTATTAACAGCAGCTTACACACTTAACCGTGTTCCATCCAAAAAGGTTGATAAGACACCATATGAGATATGGAGTGGTAAGAGACCACATATGTCTTACATGAAGATTTGGGGTTGCGAAGTTTACGTCAAACGACAAATTTCAACCAAGCTTGAGCCCAAATCTGACAAATGCTTATTTGTGGGGTATCCTAAAGAAACAAGAGGATATTACTTCTACAATCCTTCTGAGGGCAAAGTGTTTGTCGCTCGAACTGGAGTCTTTCTGGAAAGGGATTTTATTTCCAAAGGAAACAGTGGGAGGAAAATAGAGCTTGAAGAAATTCAAGAATCACAAAACATTGAAACACCTATGGAGGAACTAGAGCAGGAAACACAAGTAGTTGTGGAAGAGCAACCTGCTCAAGTAGAACAAGACCAGCGTAGGTCAAGCAGGATACGTCACCAACCTGAGAGATATGGATATCTCATAAGTGATCAGGGTGATGTATTACTCATGGATCAAGATGAGCCTGTGACCTACAAAGAGGCCATAACTGGTCCTGAGTCTGAGAAGTGGCTAGAAGCCATGAAATCTGAAATGGATTCCATGTACACAAACCAGGTTTGGACCTTGGTAGAACCTCCTATTGGAGTTAACCCTATAGGATGCAAGTGGGTCTTCAAGAAGAAGACTGACATGGATGGTAAGGTACATACCTATAAAGCAAGACTGGTTGCAAAAGGATATAAACAAATTCATGGGGTTGACTATGATGAAACCTTTTCACCAGTTGCAATGCTTAAATCTGTTCGGATTTTACTTGCCATCGCTGCATATCATGATTATGAAATATGGCAGATGGATGTCAAAACTGCTTTCCTTAATGGGAATCTTCTTGAGGATGTGTACATGACACAACCTGAAGGATTTGACATACCACAAGATGCCCAAAAGATATGCAAGTTACAGCGATCAATCTATGGATTGAAGCAAGCTTCCAGAAGCTGGAATCTTCGTTTTGATGAAACCGTAAAACAATATGGATTCATCAAAAATGAAGATGAACCTTGTGTCTACAAGAAGGTTAGTGGGAGCATGATCGTGTTTCTGGTATTATATGTAGATGACATATTACTCATTGGAAACGATGTCCCTACCTTGCAACAAGTGAAGACTTGGTTAGGGAATTGTTTTTCTATGAAAGACCTAGGTGAAGCAGCCTATATATTAGGAATTAGGATCTATAGAGATAGATCACAAAAACTGCTTGGCCTAAGTCAGAGTACATACATAGATAAAGTGTTGAGACGCTTTAATATGCATGATTCCAAGAAAGGATTCATACCTATGCAACATGGTCTGTGTTTATCAAAAACACAATCCCCTTCAACTAAGGAAGAAAGGGATCGCATGAATAAGATTCCATATGCATCTGCAATAGGATCTATCATGTATGCCATGTTATGTACTCGACCAGATGTCTCGTATGCATTAAGTGCAACGAGTAGGTACCAATCTGATCCCGGTGATGCTCACTGGGTAGCTGTCAAGAATATCCTTAAGTACTTGAGAAGGACTAAGGATTCATTCTTGATATATGGAGGTCAGGAAGAGCTTGATGTAATTGGTTACACTGATGCTAGCTTCCAGACAGATAAGGATGATTTTAGATCACAATCTGGTTATGTGTTCTGTCTCAATGGTGGCGCTGTGAGCTGGAAAAGTTCAAAGCAGGAAACAGTTGCTGATTCTACAACTGAGGCCGAGTATATTGCTGCCTCAAATGCAGCAAAGGAAGCTGTTTGGATCAAGAAGTTCATTAGTGAACTTGGCATAGTCCCTAGCATTGTGGATCCCATTGGTTTATATTGTGATAACAATGGTACTATCGCACAAGCTAAGGAGCCTAGATCTCACCAACGATCCAAACACATACTTAGGCGTTATCACCTCATTCGAGAGATAATCGATCGGGGAGATGTGAAGATATGCAGAGTACCTACACTTGACAATATCGCAGACCCATTAACAAAGCCTCTTGCGCAACAGAAGCATGATGGTCATACTAGATCTATGGGTATTAAGGGTATGCCTAATTGGCTCTAGTGCTAGTGGGAGATTGTTGGTGTAAGCCCTAGAGGCCAATACTTTTTGGTACTTGTATCGGATTATTCGTTTAATAATAAAAGGCATTTCTTTATTATGTTTGTCTTTCAGAATAATAAAGTCCCTAGAATAGTTAGTCTGTTTAATGAAATGTTAAGTGTGACTTAATCATGAGATCCCATTAAACATAAAGACATTATTCTTAAAATATCCGTAGTCAAGCTTTATTGCAAAGTGGGATAACATTAAAGCATTGAGACTATTATGAAGATAGACTGATGATCACATCTCATGGATCATGGATAAAGAGTTATCAAGTCTTGACATAGGTATAAATATTAGGAGTAATATTTATACCGGATTGACCCGCTATGAGAATACTACATAGTATGTTATGCAAAGTGTCATAAGTTATTCTCATGGTGATAATGGTGTATTACCACCCTTCGACCTGAAACCACTATGGACCCTAGATGTAGAGTCGGGTGCTTTATTGCTGATCAAACATTATCCGTAACTAGATGATCATAAAGACAGTTGATGGGCACTCCACGAAGCATGCTGAGGGACATGAGTGTCCTAGATGGAATTTGCCAATCCTGCATAACAGGAGAAGTGTCTAAGGTCCCAATATTGAACTGGACAAGGATGACACAGTGTATGCCTTGTGTTCAATATAGACATAGGGGCAAAAGGGTAATTGTACAAACATATATTATCACGAAAAAGGTTTTGTCAGATCACATGACATTTTCGTGACTTGGGTAGCAGTGATGTGTTGCTAGATACCGCTCACTGTTTATTGTGTTAAATATATAATTTAATATAATTACCAACGTTACGAAATCCTACAGGGTCACACACATAAGGACAGTTTGATGAGAGATAGAGAAATCAAAGGAACACCGTAAGGTACGGTGCACTTAAGTGAAAATAGAAATTCGGATAATATAATAATAATTATTGTTATTTTATAATGGTTATAAAATAATAATAAAATAAATATATTTATTATAATAATAGTTATTATAATAATATATAATATTATTATGGATCATGTGAATTGGGCTTTTAGCCCGCAGCCCACAAGAGAGTCTATAAAAGGAACCCTTGTGATGAAGCTTTCACTTGATGCAATTTCGTTTTTGATTCTCTTTTCTCACTCAAATAATTCCGTTTGTAAGCAGCTAGCACTGTGACCGGAAGCTGTTCGTGTGGACTGAGTAGAGGCGTTGCACTTCATCAACGCTTGTGATCGCTGCATCAAAGATCTGAATCGCCACAAAGAGGTAACGATTCTATCACTGACCATGCTCATTCGTAAGGATCACTAAAGGAAATTTTGTTTTTCCGCTGCGTTTAGATCGCAATTTTCCTTCAAAGAGTTGAATTTACGATGAGGATAGTCGAGCTCGATCTGCTCACTACAAATGGCTGAGTGAGAAGAAAGACAATGTCCAATTTAGAGGGAAACCTTATGTGACACCAGGTGAAAAGGGGAAACAGAAGGTATCACATGAGAAGAAGCCAAGTAGGGGAGCCGCTAACGCACCTATTAAGTGCTATAGGTGTGGAGAGTCAGGTCACAAGGATGATATTTGTACCAACAAGGTTCTAAAATGTTACCGTTGTGGTAAAACTGGGCATATAATTAGTGATTGTCCGAATGTGGGTCCGACCTGTTTCAATTGTGGTGAACAGGGGCATATCGGTACTCAATGCCAGAAACCAAAGAAGATTGCTACTGTTGCCCAAAATACTGGAAGAGTGTTTGCTTTGGCGGTTTCAGAAGTTCCCAGGAAGGACAACTTGATTCGAGGTACTTGTTTTATCAACAAATTTGAGTTGATTGCTATTATTGATATTAGGGCTACGAATTCATTTATCTACCTTGAGTGTGCTACTAGATTGGGTTTGAATTTGTCTAATATGGATGGTAGTATGATCATAGAGACTCCCGTTAATGGTTTTGTGACTACTATGCTTGTTTGTTTGAAGTGTCTTTTGACAATATTTGAGAAGAATTTTGTGATGGATTTGGTGTACTTACCCTTGCACCAAATCGATGTTATCATTGGTATGAACTGATTGGAATTCAATTATGTTCATATTAATTGTTATAGTAAGACTGTGAGGTTTCCTAAGCTAGGTAAGAATGGCAAGTTGATGCTCTTATCTGCTAAACAAGTGGATGAATTGTTGTCAGATGAAGCATTGATGTTTGCGGTGTTTGCATCATTGCAAGTTGATGGTGAAGCTATCAGTGTTGAGTTGCCTGTGGTTTGTGAGTTTCTAGATGTGTTTCTAGATGATATAAGTGATTTACCTCCAAAACGTGAAATTTGTTTTCTGTGGACTTAATACCAGGTACAAGTCCGGTATCGATGGATCCTTATCGGATGTTTGCTTTTGAGCTGAGTGAGTTGAAGAAGAAATTAGAATAATAGTTAGAGAAGAGATTCATTCGCCGTGGGGTTCTCCGATGTTACTTGTTAAGAAGAAATATGGTAGCAAGAGATTAAGTATTGATTATCGTAAGTTGAATAAGGGGACTATCAAGAATAAGTATCCACTTCTAAGGATTGACGACTTGATGGATCAACTTGTAGGTTCTTGTGTGTTCAGTAAATTGATCTAAGGTTTGGTTATCATCAGATTCAAGTTAATGTTGATGATATTTTAAAGACAACTTCCAGGACGAGGTATGGTCATTATGAGTACACGGTGATGCCGTTTGGAGTTTCTAATGCGTCTAGTGTGTTCATAAAATATATGAATAGAATCTTTCATGAGTATCTTGATAAGTTTGTGGTGGTTTTCATAAATGATATCTTAATATATTCTAAATCAGAAGTAGAACATGTTGAGCATTTGAAGATTGTGTTGCAAGTATTGAGGGAAAAAATTGTATGCTAAGTTGTCAAAGTGTGAGTTCTGGTTGAAGGAAGTGAGTTTCCTTGGCCATGTGATTTCGAGTGGTTGAATTTCTATGGATCCTTCGAATATTGATACGGTGTTGTAGTAGGAGACTCCGAAGTCTGCTATTGGGATTCATAGTTTTCTTGGATTGGCTGGTTATTATAGTAAGTTCATTGAGGGATTTTCTAAGTCAGTGTTTCTGTTGACGCAATTGACTCGAAAGGTTCAAATGTATGTGTGGGATGTTGATTGTGAGGAAAGTTTTGTGGAACTAAAGAAAAAGTTGACGATTGTTCCGGTGTTAGTTTTGCAAGATCCGAATGAGTCCTTTGTAGTTTATTGTGATGCTTCAAATATGGGACTTGGTGGAGTTTTGATGCAAAATGATAAGGTAGTTGCTTACATTTCGAGACAGCTAAGAGTGCATGAGAGGAACTATCTTTATCATGACTTAGAATTGGCTATTGTCGTATTTTTACTAAGAATTTGGAGACATTATTAGTTTGGTTCAAAATTTGAGGTATTCAGTGATCATAAAAGTTTGAAATACTTTTTTGATCATAAAGAGTTAAATATGAGGCAGAGAAGGTGGCTAGAATTGTTAAAGGATTATGAGTTTGATTTGAATTACCATCTTGGTAAGGCAAATGTAGTGGCTGATGCTTTGAGCAAAAAGTCATTGCATATTTCGATGCTTATAGTGAGAGAACTTGAAATGATTAAGCAGTTCAGTGACATGAGTTTTTTGTGCGAGACGACTGCAGATAATGTGAAATTGGGTATGTTAAAGCTGACTAGTGGAATTTTGGAAGAAATTCGTGAGGGTCAGAAGTCTGATTTGAAATTGGTTGACCATTTGATGTTGGTTAATAAAGGTAATGGGGGTGAGTTCTGAATTGATGAAGATGGAGTTTTGAGGTTTCGAGATAGAGTGTGTATTTCAGATATACCTGGAATTAAAAAGAGTATTTTAGAGGAAGAACATGAAAGTCGAATGAGTATTCATCCTGGTGCTACAAAGATGTATCAAGATCTGCGTAATTTGTTTTGGTGGCTTGGTATGAAAAGAGATATTGCTGAATTTATGTATGCCTGTTTGACTTGCCAGAAGTCAAAGATTGAACATCAGGAGCCTTTAGGTATGATGCAGTCGTTAAATGTTACTGAATGGAAATGAGATAGCATTTCCATGGACTTTGTGTCTGGGTTACCGAAGAATGCAAAAGGTAATGATTTGATTTGGATGATTGTGGATAGATTAACTAAGTCGGTGCATTTCTTGGCGATGAAGATTAATCATTCTATACAGAGGCTAACTGAGTTGTATATTGAGGAGATTGTGAGGTTTCATGGTGTCGCTCCCCGGATTTCCATCCTGGTACAAACTCGAAAGTGGAGCGGAAGAGGTTGAGTCGCCAGCCAGACATTTTTATCCCAAAGTTAATACTGCACAAACCGAAGAAAAGAAAAGGAAAGACAAAGGTCCTACGAACCAAAGAGACTGGGTTCGGGAGTCGGTTACGACCTGGGAAGGTATTAGCATCCCAGATCGTCTGCCGTACCCGACGGGATCCACACTTGCAAAGAAAACTGTTTCAAAGGGTGAAAAAAATGAAAGTTGCTGCAAAAAGAAAGACTGAAACTGGATAAGGAAAGAAAAGAAAGGGGGAAAATGTAGGGAAAATAAAAGAGTACTCGAACATGCCCTACCCCGCTGCCTACATACCTCATCTGGACATGAGGATCAGAGTCGTCATAGTTCCCCTAACTAGGGGTTGAAAAATTGCTTGGGTATTAAAAGCTTGAACTGCTTATGTCAATGCTCAGGTGTTGCAGGCTTGGACGACGAGTGCGTAACCATCTTGCAAAGTGACAAGTAGTAGCAAGTTCGTACGTAAGGAGTGAATGGGATGAGAAAAGAAGTCCCGAAGTAGAGACGCTTATTATTTGTCCAGAGTTTTTTATGAGTCTTTTAGGAGTGTGGTACAAGGAAGTGAAAGCAAATCCTTTCCTAAGGATGTATTCCCATTACCACATCCCTAGATAGGATGAGTAACAAGTCCCCCAAGAATAAATAAGATCCTCAAACTTGTTTCCCAAGAATAGGGTTTGAATTCATAAACTTGTTTTGGAATTATTAAGTGTTTTTGTATGTTAAAGTGAATAAATATTTTTTAGGCTTTTCTTTGTGAAAATAGTCTTATGATTGAACTTGTGCATCATGCTAGACAAGCTTGCACCACCACCAAGATGGGGTGAATACAAGTGCCCCACGGAATAAGGTCATGTATCAAAGACTACTTCAACCTTTATTAAAGTGTTTTTTAACTTTTTTTTTGTATGAAGATGAGGAGAGAATGAACCAAAGGATCTCAAAGGTAAAACAACTAAGGGATTCTAACCATCCTAGAAGTTATCATGCAAAGGGTTGGTACTAGGTTAGTAAGGTTTGAACCATCTCCTAAAGAAGAGAAGAAAATAAGAAAGAAGAAGAAGAAAGAGGAGAAGAAGTAGCTAGAAGACAACTTACATCTCTAAAGAAAGTAAGTTGCTTCTAAAGGGGAAGAAATGAAGTTAATCACAAAATGGCATAAGGCACATCACATAGAAAAAGGAGAAAGCATAAAAGAAAGAGGAAAAAGAAGTTGGAAGTGTGTAAATCTCATCCACACTTCTTACTTACCATAGCCCCTGCAAGGAAAGGTTATAACACATTCCAATAGTAAGATAAGAACAATTAAAATCAAATAAGATACAAATAAGCAAAATCTCAACTCAAATCACTACAACCAGAAGTAAGATACTCCATTCACATGTTAAGAGGCCTCAAACAATATCAAGAAAGAAGTACAACAATCAAAGCATTACAAAGCATTACAAATCACCACAAAAAAGCAAAGCCAAATGAGGCAATAAGAAAGCATACAAGCTAAGCAAACATCATACAATCTTAGGACCAGATTTCCTAACAACAATTTTCGCCAACCTTCATTACACTACACAAACCAAATGCATAAAATCCACCTTACAACGCACACCACGTGATACTCCAAATAGCTTGGCCTACAAACAAAATGAACAAACGAATTTCCACTCCACCGCTCATCACACTTTTTTTTTCATGTAAGCACAATTACAAGATGAAACAATAACAAAATTTCAGGATTAAATGCCCTCAACACCCTCACATCTCCTCTATAAAACCATTTCCCTTCACTCTCATTTGCAAGCTTGGAGAGCATCATGTTACCCTGCAAAAATTGCTAAAATTATCAAGCTACACAAACTCTAAACCATAAACAACCATCACGAAAAACCCAGAAACGAGATGAGAGAGAATCTTGAATCGCAACACTCATAGAACCATCTTCATAAAACCCGTCGTTCAAACCATCTCCACCATACTCACACAAAACACCTAACCTTGAAAATCCAAACACCAAACCACTCCTCCATTAAAACCACCACTCTTCTTCATCATCACCACCACAAAACCGATCCGAAACGCACAAACAGGGCATCCGAGAGACGAGTGAGAATGAATCTTTCACAAAAACAGAGCCGAAATAGATCGAAACCGCAAAAGAATCAAAATCGTGATTCACAGAAACCGAGAGAGACTACGAGACCAAGAGAGGATGGTCGTCGTGAAAATCGATTCAAAAGGGTGGGTTTGTTTTCTGTCTGAAGCGTGATTTGGTGGGGAGTTTATTCTGAAACTTTGTTTCTTTGGAGCATGTTAACTTAAGTTTTAATTTTCTCTTATATTCAGCAACCCTTATTCTATTTTGACGTTAACCTTTGTTTGTTTAATTAATTTGTTTTTTTAAAAAAAAGAAATCTATTTCCTATAAATCCTTCATGTGTGTTACGAGCTGGCTTAAAAGCCTATGGTGTTTTCTTACTACACGCCCTGATATCATTGATGCACCATTTCTTTCTTTCTTTATATTGTTTTTTTATTTTATTTTATTTTATGTTGCATGTTTGATTATTGGATTGAGTCCATCCTTGGTTACTATTCGTACCACCCTTTCAGTGCACGAACCCCCCTCAACTATTTTTTTTATTTCTTTTTATGTTAGGCTTTGAGCCCAGATCTTGTTGCTACCTACACACATATATACCTCACGGCACCTCCCTGCTCTTGTTATTTTATTTTTCTAATTTAATGTTTTTACTTTTTGGTTCTTATGTTTTAATTTCTAATGATTATTTTAATAACGTATTTTAATTACTTTTATTTTAGGGCCGATGATATAACAAACAGTCAAATATGTTTGATTTCATTAAATCGGTCAATTTTGATCAATATGAGGCCTATTTAGTTTAGTTTATTTATTTAACGTTTATTTTTAATTTTATTTTCTATTTTGTCAAAGTAATTTAGTTTATTTTATTTTATCGGTTATTTCATTTTTATGGGCCGATGATATAACAAACAATCAAATATGTTCGATTTTTTTAAATCGGTCAAACTTGATCAATATGAGGCCTATTTAGTTTATTTTTATTTATTTATCGTTTTCGATTTGTTTTCCATTTTTTCAAAGTAATTTAGTTTATTTTATTTTATCGTTTATTTCATTTTTATGGTCAATGAACATCTAAATAATCTTAAGATTCGTCGCAAGCCGACTTGAAATCTCAATTAAATGATAAGACAATTTTATTTAATTTAGTTTAATTTAATTTATTTTTTCATTTCAATACATAAATCGATACTCAACTCCTCATAGAATGAATTTAACGTTGAATCGTTTCTAAGGTAGTTAAAGAGCTACATTTCGACGCATTTGGTTAAATTCAAGCTCAAACGGCTCCGAATAGTTTAGGACACTTCACACACGCTTCCTCTTAGGTAAATACAATGAAACCTTTCATTTCGTGCAATCCCATGTAACTTACTTTGTACCCCTCTCTCGATTACCTTGTACGCAATTTACTTTTTCCGCATTTATCGATTTTAATTCATTCGTGAACCCTTGGTCCAACACCAAGTGGGTTCACTCAAACACTCGCACATTTCATTCGGTTATGGTTTCATATTACTAGGAGCACCCTAAGGACTAGGAATCAGATCCACCTAACCAATCAAACAATAAACCTCCATTTGCATCGACTAACCCAAGAAATCAAAACGATACTTTTAGATCCAAACCCTTGACCCAACATCAAGCGGTCTTAGGTAATCAAAACACCTAACAACTATCGAAACAAGGTGAAAAATAAGTGCACTGAATCTTTGGTGGGTTTCCTCAATTGCTTGGATGTGAGGCATCTGCTTTGGGTGTGAGCAATTAACACCTAATAAAACGAACAAACTAACCAGCCGTAGAACCTCAAACTACGAGGATCTGACTTTCCCATTGCACGAGGAAATACGTAGGCACACGAATCTTACTCCTTGCCGAGCATCCTAGGAACATAACCACCCATTCCCCCTTTAGTATTAACCTTAGATTAGACTCTTCCGTATTTATTCGAAGAAGATAAATGACATTCGTTAATATTCTATCACAAATCAAACTAAGAGATTTTTGTTGAGTACAATAGACGTAAGGGGTGTTAATACCTTCTCCTTACGGAATTGAATCCTGAACCTAGAGCTTTGTTTCAATGGCCATGTTCTATCCATTTTTTCAAAAAGGTTTCTCAATGTTTTCCTTTTCCTATTTTTTGGAATAAAATAAGTTCGATGGCGACTCTGTTGATTATTTTTCCCGTGGTCTTTTATCGCGAGGTCGTAACCATTTTTCGGGGTGCGACAACTCCCAATCCAAAATGTATGTAGATGTATTGGAATATATCCATTCCAAAACACCTTTGTTTGAGTTCCTGCATAAATAGAGAAAATCAGAGGACCATGAAACTAGGGAAATCATTAGTGCTAAGCGGGTAAGGTTAACCTTTGAGATGGTGGATGAAATAACTAAGCCCAAACTTTAAAAGTTAATACTTAGGATAGATCCAGAACCACCATCACAATTTCAAAAGAATAAACCACCCCACAGAAGGAAGAAAATAAAAGGTGAGGGATATGTGAGATGACTTGATAAATGGTCATGGAAACCGAAGATTAACACTCCAAATCGTAGACCTATCAGCATTAAACAAAACGTTGTGTGGGAGGTAACCCACAAGTTTTTATTTTAATGTTTTCCTTTTATTGTCTGTGTTTGTAGAAATAAAAAACTGTATCGCATGTCGTGTCTCAGCTACATCTAGGAAAAAAAATCTCTAGATGACAATCCTGGAAATGAGTGGTGCTCACAGACATTCCTATGACTGTCGTTGCTAGTGGTGACACTGATAATGAGTATGATAGGAGAGAGCATGTCTCTCTCGTCTGTAACTTACCTCTTCCTCGTTCTTCGCATGGTCAGGTTCCACCTGCACACACCGCACCATATTTTTTCTAACACTTTTGCATATACTTCCTCCAGAAATAGGAAATATGAGGAGCGGCTTCAGGAAAGTGAAGTTTCAGCAAATTCAGAGCCGGAATAGAAGACGCCGGAATAGAAGTGGTCAGCAAAGAAAGGGACAACAAGGGAAGAATCAGAGCAAATTTGACAATGGTGGCACGTAGTAGTGTAACACGGTGGGAGAACTGACTTTAGTTATGTTGCGGATAGCAAGAGTCGCCACCGACTTTTATTTTATCCAAAGGAAAGGCATAAAAGAACAGGAAAGACCTTTTAAAAGATTTTTGGGTTCGGGGGGTAGGTTATGTAAAGGGAAGGTGTTAGCACCCTTTACATCCATGGTTATCCATGGGCTCTTAGTTACTTAGCTCACTTTAAAATGTTTTTGAAATGTGAAGTGTGTGAATAGAAATTTTCTTAAGAGTTTGATAATGATCCATGTACGGATGCGTAAAAAATCTTTGTTTTGAAAATTTGTTTGAAAGTGTGAAGTGTTTGAAATTGTTTTTGAAGAGTGAGCAAGTAACTATGAGGAACTTACCCTAAGTTTTAGTCTTTTCTGTTCTTGAATCCTTTAAATGGTAAGACTATCCCTATTATTAAGGAATAGGTAGTCATTACCTTGGATGTGAGGGACAATTGAAGGGACATTTGTTATTTAGGCAACTGTGGGGTGTATAAGCAATTTTGAAGGGACTATCATCTTTATTCGAAAGGGACTTGATCTTTTATTTGTTAAGGGACTAGATGACTTTATTTTGAGGGACTTTTGCTTTATACACCCTACTTGACCTTTTTGATTAGGCAACATGAGAGGTATCCCTAAGGAAGTGAGATGGCGATCCAAGATCGACTTACGTGTGTGAGTGTACAATTTTAATATTTTTCTTTAAATTTAAATGATCTAAATTAATTTTAAATTACAAGTATGTTTTTGACACTCCCTATTTACTAACCATAGCATAAAATTTAAATAATAAACATTATTAATAAATATTACACCAAGGAGCAATTACATAATAATAATAAAAGCAATTTAAATAAGTAAGCAAAATATTAAATAATAATAACAATAATTGGGTTAGTGAAATAATAATAAAAATAATCACAATGTGGTTAGTAATAATAAAATATCATATAGACATAATTAATAATAATAATAATGAAATAAGCAAGAATATTATAATAATTAAAAAAATCAATTTTTTATATAAACAATTACTTAAGATTAATAAGAAAATATAAGCAATTATACTAATTATTATAAAATTTGAAGTTATATGTAAATTATAAAATTAAATTAATTATGAACATATTATGAAAATAAATTATAATTACAAAAATTAAATTAGCAATTTTTAAACATATAATAAAAATTATTTACATGCAAAATTAAATTATAAATAAATTATGTCATATTATCATATTAAGAATTTTAATTTTTAATCATATTTACATACAAGAAATTTAAATTATAAACAATTTATACATTAACAAAAATTAAATTAAGAATTTTAATTAAGTCATGAATATAATATATACAAATAATAATATTAAACAAATAGAAGAAGAAAAATTAGGGTTTGAAAAAATATGTTTTTTAGGGTTTATAAAAAATAAATTAGGTTTTATATGCAAAAATGTTAAATACTAAATATTAATTCAATTATACAAATAAATTATATATAATAATGATATATACATATTAATAAAAGAAATTAGTTTTTAGAAAATATTATTATTTTTTAGAAATTTTTTAGAACATATATTAATTTAAATCTATTTACATATTAATCATATAAATAATATTCAATAATAAACAATTAATAAAATAAATAGAACAGAATTTAAAAAAACTTACCTGGGCTGGGGATTGAACCCAGCCCCTTTGCCTCCAAGAACTCCAGCCAGCAACAGCAACCACTAGGCCAACGCGCGCCTGATGCCAAGGAAAGGAGAGGAATTTGTTTTGTGCCTTGTTCCTGAAAATCAAAGAAAAATAAAACAAAACAAAAGGCCTGGGGGGATCGAACCCAGGACCTTCAAACATCACACAAACACCTTAACCATTCCAGCTGGGAGAGCGCACCTGTTAGTATGGTGACTACAATACATAATATATTATATCTAATGAATAAACTGAAAAATAATAAAAATTTGTGGAAGCCAGGATTCGAACTTAGGACACTGCCTTCCTGCGCGCATACTTTCACCACTGGGACACATGATCATGTGTGATAAATAAACAGAAACAATAACATAATATTTTAAAACAAAAGTTTGAATTTGTTTTTCGCGCGCAGGGGATCATCTTCTTCCTCCAGCCATGCGAATTTTGCTGCGAATATTGCTACAATATTTCCTGCGAAATCTAAATTGCAGCAAACCCTACAAAACTCAAACATCAAGTAAATGGTACAATTACATCAAATTGGTTATATCAATGAATTCCTTATGATTCATACAGTCAATCCACATTGTTGGAATTTATTTAGATTGTCCAAATCATAAAACCCTAAATTGGCCGTTCAAACCCTAAAAATGGTGGAATGCGATTGAGGTCACTAAACTTCAAGGTTGCTGCCCAGAAACGTTCCTAGCACTATCACAAACATCAAGCAATCATCAAATATCATTTCAAACAAACAAATATGTGAAATCGAAAAACTCATATTCAAGAACAAAGCATGATTCGGTTTATGCTATATGATAGGCTTTGGATGCAAATGATCATTGGTACATGATCAGTGAAGTCCAGGGATCATTGCTATGTCTTTAAAATACCTTCAAATGCCCTGTAATGAAGAACCCGAAAATTGGATTTTTGATGAATTTTGAAAACTTGAACTTACTCTTTGGAGGCTGAATTTCGTGTTCTATGATTAGGTTTAAGTTATGTACTTATAGTGTGATGAATTTAGGTCAGAAAACTTGATGTTTGTGTGAAAGATTTGATCAAAAAAGATTGAAAAAGATCAAGCTTTAAAATTCAAATATTTGAAAATTAAGCCTTTCTATTTCAAGTCAATCATCATGATTCTCTTACCAATTTGATTCCAATCACTTTTATGAATTTCTAGAAGCTCAATCTCTTTTAAATATTTGACTTTTCTATTTTATTTTAATTTAAAATGATTTTAAATGAATTAAATCAAAATAAATAAAATAAAATGATGAAAAAATCTGATTTTTAGAGACTTGGGTCGTGCATGAGGTAATGGTATGGATTGGGTCATCATATGGCAAGCCCATTTAGAAAAAATTGGTTTTAAACCTCCATTTTCTTCATAAACCAACCAAAAATTTCCCAACTTTGCAAGGGCACACATCCTTCAATTTTAATGCTATGAGGGTGTTCTTGGACATTTTGGAAAGCTTGAAGAGTCCTCTAACCAACCCCACTAGTTTCATGTTCATATCATTTACCATTCTCAAGTTATTCCCTTTTGAAGTTGTTGACTTTTTGTTGACTTTTAAAAGGACCTATAATGTCTTAGCTCATACCTTCCAAATGAAGCATTTTTGGGCTTAGCCTGTGAGACACAAAGTTGTATAGAATTCAATTTCCTTAAAAATGAGCTTTGGATGGAGACTTGGTGATGAAGCATGTGAAAGTTATGGCTGGTCAAAGTTCAGTTGACTTTTACTGAGGAAACCCTAATTTAGAAACCCCTGATTCTTGATGATCTGAAACCTCCTTGATGAATCATGATCAACCCTTGATAAAATGATGAATTTTACTTCATATACTTGATGTTGGCAAAAAATCATGAAGTTTGACTTTGGTTTGACCACAGTTGACCTTAGTTTGACTTTTTAACTGCTTTTACTGATTTTGACTTATCTGATCATCTGATTGAGCAAACTTTTGAGAAAAGTCTTGAAACTTGTCATGGGGGTTCTTACACACATATAAGATGTTATGAAGCTCACTTGAAGTCTTGGAAGTTCATTTAGCCTGATTAAAGTCAAAACCCTAGTTTTGGATGCACTGCTTAAGAGGTGCATTGTCTGAGGGAATTGTCAACTCTTCTGACTATTTGTGAACTTTGTGAACCTTGTGAACCATCATAAGATGTCTTGTGAACCTTGTGAACCTCATGGAAGGTCTTGTGAACCTCATAAAGTGTCTTGTAGACTTCATGAACCTCCTGAAAGGTCTTGTATGTATTGTGAATCTTGTGAACCTTGTGAACCTCATAAAGTGTCTTGTAGACTTCATGAACTTCATGAAAAGGTCTTGTAAGTATTGTGAATCTTGTGAACCTTGTGAACCTCATAAAGTGTCTTGTAGACTTCATGAACTTCATGAAAATGTCTTGTAAGTATTGTGAACCTTGTGAACCTTGTGAACCTTCTTAGCACACAAAGTCTTGTATTGTGAGGGCAAATTTTGGGGTGCAACAGCTGCCCCTGTTCAATTTTATGAAACCTGGGGGGTTAGATTGGTATATGTGCCAGTCGTAACTTGGAAGGTTGAAGGGGATTGAACACAAAAGCCCAAAAAATTGCACTCACCGGTGCGTAGAGTGATACTGATGACTAGTTGAGTATGCTTGAGTGGGCTTAAAGATGCCACTTGGAGAAACATTCTTCAGGTACATTTCTTGGAGGATAAAGCAGTCCAAAATATGAAGATATAATGATAGCTTTCAGGAAGATAAATAACGTCCCGAGGTAATAATATGCTTTCAGGAAGATAAACAACGTCCTGAGGTAGTGGTGTAACCTTTGGGAAGATAAACAACGACCCAAGGTAATGATATGCTTTCAGGAGGATAACAACGTCCTGAGGAAATGATATGCTTTTAGGAAGATAAACAACGTCCTGAGGAAATGATATGCTTTCAGAAGGATACACAACGTTCTGAGGTAACAATATGCTTTCAGGAGGATAACAACGTCCTGAGGGAATGATATGCTTTCAGAAGGATAAACAACGTTCTGAGGAAATAATGTAACCTTTGGGAAGATAAACAACGGCCCAAAGTAATGATATGCTTTCAGGAGGATAAACAACGTCCTGAGGAAGTGATGATAGCTTTCAGGAAGATAAACAACGTCCCGAGGAGATAATATGCTTTCAGGAGGATAAACAACATCCTGAGGTATAAGAAGCTTTCAGGAGGATGAACACCATCCTGAGGGAATGATAACTTTTGGGAAGATAAACAACGGCCCAATAGTCACAAGTTGTTAATGAAGTATGTCTGCTGGAGAACTAATCTGAAAAACACGATTATAACATTCTGTGTGATAATATTAGCTTATGCATTATGTATGCATGTATGATATGATGCATTTAAGTAATGTATTATGTATCTAGGTATATGTATAATATGATGTAAATGATGTATGTATGCATCATGCAGCCTGGAGCGTCTGGATATCTTCGTATAATAACTGCTGGCCAGGGAAAATAAATCCCGATTCGTTGCTGAAGAATATGAGGAACTCGTTCCCGTCTTGTTTGATAATATAGTATTTATAACCTCTCGTCTTCGTTTGATAGTAGGGTATACATAACCTTCCGTCTGCTGGGGATAGCAAGGTATACATAACCTCCCGTCTTCGTTCGATAGTAGGGTATACATAACCTTCCGTCTGCTGGGGATAGCAAGGTATACATAACCTCCCGTCTTCGTTCGATAGTAGGGTATACATAACCTTCCGTCTGCTGGGGATAGCAAGGTATACATAACCTCCCGTCTTCGTTCGATAGTAGGGTATACATAGCCTTCCGTCTTCGGTCGTCGTACTCCTATTGGAAAGTAAATTCCCGAATATCCGTATGAGGATAAAAGAGATGGATATAAATTCCAGGGGAGATGTGACTTGAAGTACTTCATGAAGATGGATTTGACCTACTGGGGATTTGTAACTGTCTTGTAGAGATGAACCGGTGAAGCTTCGTTGGAACCCTTCCCTCGTTCGTCCTTAGTAAATATTATTACTGCATTTTCATGCATTTCTGGTAAACATCAATCATATTAAGCATACATGCATTTCTGGTAAACATCAATCATATTCAAAAGCATACATACATTCAAACACAACCAATGGACGTTTCGCTTATGTAAATAGGGTAAAAGTAAATCTGGATTCAAAGATGGAATTTTATTTATATCAAAAAGTGACCCATACATGGGTGAGTTTGTACAAGGAGACCTAAATCCTAGTAAGAGGACTTTGTCATAAAGTTTTTTTTTTTACAAAACAAGGAGAATCAGCTATGTGGGAAATAATCCTATTGAGTTTCAATTCTACTATTGCCATTATCTTCAAGTATCTCATCTTCGGCTATTGAGACGGAAACGATTGGATTGAGCTTTATCTGTTCAAACTTGAGTAAGTAACACAACTGGTTGCAGTTTCATGGGTGATCCAAACGAGACATAGTCATACGCTTTAATCCCTAACTTTTGCCTGGATTGCCCTTTCAGGTTTTCAACCCACCGGGATACCCTTTTTTGCCCAAGCCGCCTTTTCAGGTTTTCGACTTGCCGGGTGTACATTTTTTATATATATCCCTAATTTTTGCCCAAACCCTTTTGGTTTGCCGGGATGCCCTTATTTTTGCCTAGGCCTGTCAACCTAGCGGGTCTCTTTTTATGCGTAGTATTTTTTAACTATGTCTGCGTTTACAGGTTGCGGAAAGTCTTCACCATCCATAGTAGTGAGTATCATGGCACCTCCTGAGAATACTGTCTTGACTACAAATGGTCCTTCATATGTAGGAGTCCACTTGCCCCTGGGATCACCCTGTGGTAATATGATACGCTTGATTACCAAGTCACTAACCTGATATACCTTTGGCTTAACCTTCTTGTTAAAAGCTTTGATCATTTGTTTCTGGTACATCTGGCCATGACAAACTGCTGCTAACCTCTTCTCATCAATCAAATTTATCTGGTCAAGTCGAGTCTGAATCCACTCATCTTCATCCAAGCCTGCATCCTTCATAATTCTTAAGGAGGGAATCTGAACTTCAATGGGCAGAACTGCTTCCATACCATAGACTAAGGAGAATGGGGTTGCCCCTGTTGAAGTACGTATTGTAGTACGATAACCATGAAGAGCAAATGGCAACATCTCATGCCAACCTTTGTAAGTAACAGTCATCTTCTGTATAATCTTTTTGATGTTCTTATTAGCAGCTTCAACTGCCCCATTCATCTTCGGACGATACGGAGAAGAGTTATGATGCTTAATCTTGAACTACGTGCAGAGATCAGTAATCATAGTGTTATTCAGATTAGAGCCATTATCTGTGATAATCCTTTCAGGGATGCCATACCTACATATGAGATTATTCTTAATGAATCGAGCCACAACATTCTTAGTAACAGATGCAAATGAAGCTGCCTCCACCCACTTTGTGAAGTAATCAATAGCAACCAGGATGAAACGATGCCCATTAGAAGCAGTAGGCTTGATCTCACCAATCATATCAATGCCCCACATGACAAAAGGCCAAGGAGCAGTCAACACATTCAAAGGTGATGGAGGTATATGGACTTTATCAGCATAAATTTGACACTTGTGACATGTTCTGGAGTGTTGATAGCAATCAGCTTCCATGGTAGACCAATAGTAACCTGCTCTCAATATCTTCTTTGCCATAGTATGACCACTAGAATGAGTGCCAAAGATCCCATCATGCATATCTTCCATAATCTATGTTGCTTCCTTCTTATCCACACAACGAAGCATAGTTGAATCATGATTGCGCTTGTACAAAATCCCACTACTCAAAAAGAACTTAGCAGAGAACCTTCTCAGAAACTTCCTATCTTTGACAGATGCCCCTTCAGGGAACTCCTGAGCTTCAAGATATCTTTTCACTTCATAAAACCAGGGCTTCTCCTCTGCTTCTTCAGTGTCAATCTCATTGCAGTATGCAGGCTTTTCAAATCTATCAATAGTAATCTTGGGAGCTTCATCATCCCAGCTGATCTCAAACATAGATGCCATGGTGGCTAAGGCATCTGCCAACTGATTCTCTCTTCGTGGAATATGTCCAAAGGTAACTTCTTTGAAATGTGGGATCAAAGACAACACATACTCTCTGTAAGGAATGAGATTATCATGCTTGGTGTCCCAATCTCCTTTGATCTGACTAACTACCAGGGCTGAATCTCCATACACATCCAGGAACTGAATCTTCATATCAATAGCAGCTTTAATACCCAGGATACATGCCTCGTACTCAGCCATGTTATTGGTACAATAGAAACAAAGTCTGGCAGTAATCGGGGTATGACAACCTTCAGGGGAACTAATCACAACACCAACACCATTACCAAGTGCATTAGAGGCACCATCAAAAACCATAGTCCATCGGGATCCTTGTTCAGGTCCGTCATATTGTCCAGGTTCTTTGGTAATAATCATAATGTCTTCATCAGGGAACTCAAAACTCATTGACTGGTAATCATCCACTGCTTGATGAGCCAAATGATCAGCAACAACACTAACTTTGATGGCCTTCTGAGTAGTATATTGTATATCATATTCTGTCAAGATCATTTGCCATCTTGCAATTCTTCCGGAGAGAGCAGGTTTCTCGAATATGTACTTGATTGGATCCATCTTCAAAATCAATAAGGTAGTATGAGTCAACATATACTGTCTTAGTCGGCGAGCAGCCCATGCCAAAGCGCAGCAAGTTTTCTCGAGCAGTGAGTATCTTGTTTCACAGTCGGTAAACTTTTTGTTAAGGTAGTATATTGCCTGCTCTTTTCGACCAGACTCGTCATGTTGCCCCAACACACACCCCATTGAATTGTCTAACACTGTTAAGTACATAATCAAGGGTCTTCCATCAACTGGTGGCATCAAAATTGGTGGTTCCAGCAGATATCTCTTGATTTCATCAAAGGCAGTCTGGCATTCATCATTCCATTCCATCACCTGGTCTTTCTTCAGTAACTTAAAGATTGGCTCACATATGGCAGTTAATTGGGAAATAAATCTTGCAATGTAATTCAATCGTCCCAAGAAATCTCTAACCTCCTTCTCAGTACGGGGAGCTGGCATCTCTCGTATAGCTTTTACTTTTGCAGGATCCACTTCAATACCTTTTCCACTGACTATGAAACCCAGGAGTTTACCAGACCTAACTCCAAAAGTACACTTGTTTGGGTTCAATCTCAACTTGTATTTCTTCAACCTCTCAAACAATTTATGCAAATGATCAAGATGTTGCTCTTCATTCTGGGACCTGGCTATCATATCATCCACATATACCTCTATCTCATGATGAATCATATCATGAAACAAAGCCACCATAGCACGCTGATATGTTGCCCCTGCATTCTTCAAACCAAATGGCATCACTTTATAACAAAAAGTGCCCCACTGTGTAACAAATGTTGTCTTCTCCATATCTTCAGGTGCCATCTTGATTTGATTGTAACCAGAGAAACCATCCATAAAAGAGAATACCTTATGCTAAGCAGTGTTGTCTACTAGGACATAAATATGAGGAAGTGGAAAGTCATCTTTAGGGCTGGCCTTGTTCAAATCCCTGTAGTCTACACACATACGTACCTTACCATCTTTCTTAGGAACTGGTACCACATTTGCAACCCACTGAGGATAAGAAGTCACAGCTAAGAACCCTGCATCAAATTGTTTCATTACCTCTGCTTTGATCTTCTCTGACATTTCAGGACGCATACGACGAACCTTCTGTTTCTTTGGTCGACAATCTTCTTTCACTGGTAAACGGTGAACCACAATGTCTGTATCCAACCCTGGCATATCTTCATAAGACCAAGCAAAGATCTCCACATAGTCACGTAGCATCTGAATCAATCTGCTCTTGACATTATCCTCTAATTCAGCCCCTATCTTGACTTCTTTCCTGTTTTCTTCAGTTCCCAGATTCACAACTTCGACTGGCTCTTCATGTGTCTGTATGACTTTCTCTTCTTGTTGTAACAACCTAGCAAGCTCTACAGGTACTACACAATCGTCCTCATTTCCGCCTTCAGTTTGATAGATCGGATTCTCGAAATTATAATTGGCAATAGTAGAACTGTTATCAACAGGATCCAGAGTGGATGAGGATCTGTATTTTAGTGATGTGGGTGTGTGTAAGAACACATAGCTGATAAAGCAAAAATAAAAGAAAAGAAAGACAAGGAACACAATATTTACGAAACGAAACGTCCACTGATTTTTATTGAATGAAGTATGCAAATGAAATGACAACCCGTAACAAGCACACCATTGTGCCCCGGGTAAGGCACAAGGCTTGAGAGTTTTAATTGTTCAAGAAATTACAAACTTTAAAAAGCGACAACACAGTAATAGTATTTACTCCTGACTAAAGGAGATAGGAATAACATCTGCAGCTTTCCAATTATTGAGTCCAGCACCCACAGTAGGAAAATTCCAAGCGTCCAAGTTGTAGTCTTCATCATAGTCACCCACAACATTGATCTGGTCTTTCATAACCCCTTGATTGGTGATACGAACAGCACGAGCACGACGAATAGCCTTCTGGGACTCTGCAGTGAAACCTAAACCAAATTTGTCAGACTTGTAAGGGATATCAGGAAGCTGACCCCAAATAGTACAACCACCTTCATCCACCACAGCTCTAGCATCTTTAAGGGAGGCCATTGTTGGAGGTACTCTGGTGACCACAGGAACTTTCTTGACAACAGGAGGAGCTTCATAATCATTAACAATCCAAGGAACCACTTCAAATGTCTGACACGGAGTTTCAACATATTCACCTTCCACTTCCAGATACTTGAAGGTGTTCACATGGCTAACAAAATATTCTTCCTCTCCATAGACAGTAACAACCTTTCCTTCTACCGGATATCTCAGCTTCTGATGTAATGTAGAGGTTACAGCACCTGCCCCATGGATCCAGGGACGCCCAAGCAAACAAGAATACGACGGACGAATATCCATGACATAAAAGGTAGCATTGAAAACTTGAGAACCAACTTTAATTGGGAGATCAATTTCTCCATGCACCACTCTTCTCGAACCATCAAAAGCCTTCACCACTATGTTACTGGGTTTCAGCACAGCATCTTCAGGACTCAGCTTATTCAGAACTTCTTTGGGCAACACATTCAGAGAGGAACCATTGTCTATTAGTACATGTGACAGGGTAGTGCCCCTGCATTCAATTGAAATATGCAGAGCCCTGTTATGATCCCTCTTGGCAGGAGTCAAATCAGCATCAGAGAAACCTAAGCCATTATCATAGGTCAGGTGGGCAACACAATTCTCAAACTGGTCAACAAAAATTGCATTGGGTACATGAGCAGTCTTTAGAAACTTAATCAAAGCTTTGGCATGAGCTTCAGAACATAACAACAAAGACATCATGGAAATCTTGGAGGGAGTGTGCCCCAACTGATCAACAATGTCATAATCACTCTTACGAATGATCTTCAATACTTCTTCCATCTGCTTAGCAAGATCATCAGCAGCTGGCACATCAGTAGGTATAGGTTCAATAACAGGACCTTTGCCCCGAGCATCAGTGGTGGAGGTAGCAGCAGGAGTAACTGCATTCTTGGAAGTAACTGGAGGAGAGAAGACTCTTCCACTTCGTGTGATCTTACTAGACCCAGCAATATTATCAACATCAACAGGCATATCAGCTAAGGGTTCCTGCTTAACACCATGGATATAAACATCAGACCCATAATGCCAAGGCACAGCTTTATCAGACGTATACGGAATAGGACCAGGAGTGGTAATGACCATAGGAGCCACTCTAGCTTCAGCAACAATCTTCATAGGGCCTTCAGCAGTAATCTTAATTGGACCCTTATGAGTGATTTTAACAGGTCCCTTGGAAGTGATCCTTACCGGCACTTTATCAACCATATCAACCTCTTCAGTCTTCCTACCTTTAGTAATATGATCCACCATACTTGTAGATGTTTAAGAATTGGCAGAATTTTTGACCAAACAAGAAATGTTAAATTCAGTTCAGAATGTCCTATCAGATGTTAGGACATTAGCAAACAGAGTATGTGAACTTATTTGAGGATGTCTCATCAGATGTTGGGACATTGTGTGAATAAATTAAGTTCAGTTTTTCAGGATGTCCCAACAGATGTTGAGACATCTCAGACCTGCTACCAGAATTAATTATTGATTAACAGATCAGAGATATTTAAGGAGAACTATCTGGAATTAATTAATGCTGGATAAAAACAGAACAAGGCGCATCTGTAGGGAGTTTTAAATTGAAGATTCAGATTAAAACAGAAGACCTAATGCACCTAGAATATAGGAGGTAACAAACCCTAAATTCAAGGTGACAGTTGCTGCACATTAGGGCTGGATCATTCTACAGAAAGCCCAAAATTCAGATACCTATTTAAACAACAGAAACTCATAGAATTGAGTACGAATTTCAGAAGACTAAATAGGGTGTCTAGTGTTTTAATAGCAGGTTGTTTTTATGTACCACTTTATGAGCTTTTAAGCAAAAGTGCATTTGTGACTTGATTGAAACTGTGAAGTAAGATCAAGCTGTATTGTTTGAAGGATGTCTTCAATTTCTGTAAACTTGTAAACTTGATCACTGGGTGATTGAGGGGGAGTGAGTAGGGTACTCTTATCTAAGTGAGTCTTAGGTAGAAATTGCATTGGGTAAGTATTAAGTGATAGATTAAACAGGGTGGTTTAAGTCTAGAATTAATATTACTAATAGTGGATTTCCTCCTGGCTTGGTAGCCTCCAGATGTAGGTGTGGTTATACACTGAACTGGGTTAACAAACTTCTGTGTTGTTTATTTTTCCTGCTGTTTAAGTTTTGGTTAAATGTCCTATTAAGTGTTGGAACATCTCTTAGGACATCTCATTACAGAATTTCAATTGGCATCAGAGCAGGCACCCTGCCTGTTTATACTGGATGAGATCTAGGGAAAACAAATTCTGTAACATGGACAGAGATATAGGGTCAGTAAATAGACCACCTATTCTGGATGGATCTAATTATGACTACTGGAAGCCAAGAATGATTGCATTCTTAAAATCTCTTGACAACAGGGCATGGAAAGCAGTAAATGTTGGATGGAAACATCCTGTCCAAGACACCAAAGATGGATCAAAAGTTCTGAAACCTGAAGAAGAATGGAGTAAAGAGGAAGAAGATTCAGAACTAGGCAACTCAAAAGCCCTAAATGCTTTATTCAATGGCATTGATAGAAATATTTTCAGACTGGTGCATCATTGTGAGCTGGCCAAAGATGTGTGGGATACCCTCAAGACAACTCATGAAGGAACATCAAAAGTAAAAATGTCAAGACTTCAACTTCTCACCACCAAGTTTGAAAACTTGAGAATGAAGGAAGATGAATCAATTCATGAGTTCTACATGAACATCTTGGATATAGCCAATACTTCTGGAGCCTTGGGAGAAAAGATGACTGATGAAAAGCTTGTAAGGAAGATTCTCAGATCTTTGCCAAAAAGATTTGACATGAAAGTCACAGCAATAGAAGAGGCACAAGACATATGCTCCATGAAAGCTGAAGAACTCATTGGTTCCCTTCAAACTTTTGAGATGGGAATGAATGACACACATGCTAAAAAGAACAAAAGCATTGCCTTGGTGTCAAATACAGATGAAGAAGAAGATGATGAACCAGCAAATGATAAAAGCTTATCAGAAAACCTTGCATTGATTGGAAGACAATTCAAACAGATTCTCAGAGGAATGGAAGGAAAATCCAAACCTAGTGGAAGAAACACAAACTCTGAGAACAGAAGACCTTATGATGCTAACAAAAGAGTAAAGTATGCTGAAAAGACCAGTCAAGATAAAGGAGTCAAATGCCATGAATGTGAAGGATTTGGACATATCAAGTTTGAATGTCCTACCTACTTAAAGAGGCAAAAGAAAGGACTCTCTGTGACCTGGTCTGATGAAGACTCAGGAGATTCAGAAGAAGAATCAGCTAAGCACATTGCTGCTTTAGCTGGACTGTGTGAATATGACAGTGATTCCAGCTGTGAAGAGCTTACTTATGCAGATCTTGAGCAAGCCTTCAAGGATCTGTACAAGAGAAGTACTGAAGTATGCAGTGAGGTCATAAAGCTAAAGAAGCAGAATGAAGTACTAGAAGAAGAAAAAGCAAGTGATCAAGTAATCATTGATACCTTAAAAAGTGAAGTAACTCTTCTCAATTCTAAGCTGGAACATATGTCCAAATCTGTTAGAATGATGAACAGCAGCTCAAATACACTGGATGCTATTCTCTGCAATAATAAACATTCAGGGGACAAAAGTGGACTGGGATATAACAGAGATGACGCAAGCTCTAGCAAAACTACTTCAAAAACTATACAGTCAAACAAGATGTCTCAACAGATGCTCCAACATCAGAACACAAAGACAAACATAATGTTCCAACAGATGTCTCAACATTCTGGAAAGAACAAAATGAAGAAAAAATATCAAAGATGGAGATGTCATCACTGTGGAAGATTTGGGCATATCAAACCTCACTGTTATAAGCTATATGGATATCCAAATCAGATGTGTCAGCAACCTTCCAAGCAGAAAGTAGAAGGTACCAAGAAAGTGCTGCATAGAAATCAGCAACCTCCTAAGCAAAAGACAGAAGTAATCAAGACAGTTTGGAGACCAAAAGCTGACATTCAGACTGATCAAAGCCACATACACAAGAACAAGATCAACAATCAAGCTTGGAGATCAGCTGAACAACACTCAGAGCAGAGGCATCAAAAGAAATCTCAACTCATCTGGTCAAAGAAAAGTACTGCATACATAGCACATACATCATTGAAAGTATCAGCTAAAGAAGACTGGTACTTTGACAGTGGATGCTCAAGACACATGACTGGATTGAAGAATTTGCTAGTAAACTTAAAGTCACATTCATCCAGGTATGTTACCTTTGGAGATGGAGCTAAAGGAGAGATCAAGGGAGTTGGAACCTTGGATTGTCAAGATGTTCCAAGACTAGATGATGTGCTGCTTGTTAAAGGTTTAACTGCTAACCTGATCAGCATAAGTCAACTATGTGATCAAGGATACAGTGTAAACTTTACAAAAACTGAATGCATAGTGACTAACCAAGAGCAAAAAGTTGTCATGAAAGGTGCAAGGTCTAAAGACAACTGTTACATGTGGGAGCCACTAGACTTCAGCCCCACCTCAACTTGTTCTCTAGTTAGAGAAGAAGAAGTAAAACTATGGCACCAAAGGCTAGGTCATCTTCATTTCAGAGGCATAAAGAAGATCATATCTATGGATGCTGTAAGAGGTATCCCTAAACTGAAGATTGATGATGGCAAAATCTGTGGTGAATGTCAAATAGGCAAACAAACCAAGATGTCCCATCCAAAGCTCCAACATCTGACAACTTCCAAAGTTTTGGAATTGTTACATATGGATCTCATGGGACCTATGCAAGTTGAAAGCCTTGGTGGTAAGAGGTATGCATATGTGGTGGTTGATGACTTTTCAAGATATACATGGATAAATTTCATTAAAGAAAAGTCAGATGTCTTTGATGTATTCAAGGAATTATGTCAAAGATTACAAAGGGAAAAATCCAGCTGTGTGATCATAATTAGAAGTGATCATGGAAAGGAATTTGAGAATCAAAAATTCTTAGATTTCTGCTCTTCAGAAGGAATCAATCATGAATACTCTTCTCCTATCACTCCTCAACAGAATGGGATTGTTGAGAGAAAAAATAGAACTATTCAAGAATCTGCAAGAGCTATGATACATGCTAAAAAGCTACCTCTGTATTTCTGGGCTGAAGCCATGAACACTGCCTGCTATATCCATAACAGAGTTACCTTGAGAAAAGGAACTTTGTCCACAATATATGAAGTCTGGAAGGGCAGAAAACCCACTGTTAAGTACTTTCATGTGTTTGGAAGTAACTGCTACATTCTGGCAGACAGGGAGCAAAGGAGAAAAATGGATCCTAAAAGTGATGAAGGGTTTTTCCTTGGATACTCTACAAACAGCAGAGCATACAGAGTATTTAATTCTAGAACCAATGTTATCATGGAGTCCATAAATGTGATAATTGATGATGCTCCTACAGATGTCCCAGAAGATGTTGGAACATCTGCTGATATCAAGATTGAAGCTGAAGAAAAGGATGATCAATATAACTACACTCAATCTGATACAAGGACAGAAGAATCCAGTAAACCTCCCTCCATCAGAATACAGAAGGATCATCCCAAAGATTTAATAATTGGTGATCCCAACAGAGGTGTGAGCACTAGATCAAGAGAAGTGATTTCAGGTTCTTGTTTTGTGTCCAAAATAGAACCTAAAAACATCAAGGAGGCTCTCACTGATGAATACTGGATTTGTGCTATGCAAGAGGAATTAGGTCAATTCACAAGGAATGAAGTGTGGAATCTTGTTCCTAGACCTGATGATATAAATGTAATTGGAACAAAATGGGTGTATAAGAACAAGTCAAATGAACAAGGAGTTGTTACAAAGAACAAAGCTAGACTTGTAGCTCAAGGATACACTCAAATTGAAGGGGTGGACTTTGATGAAACATTTGCACCAGTAGCAAGGCTAGAATCAATCAGACTGCTGTTAGGAATTGCTTGTATCTTGAAATTCAAGCTATTTCAAATGGATGTGAAAAGTGCCTTTTTAAATGGCTACCTTAATGAAGAAGTATATGTAGAACAGCCTAAAGGATTTGTTGATCCAAGCTGTCCAAATCATGTGTACAAACTCAAGAAGGCACTTTATGGGTTGAAGCAAGCTCCAAGGGCATGGTATGAAAGACTGACCACATTCCTTATCAAGCAAGGATACAGAAAAGGTGGGATTGATAAAACCCTGTTTGTTAAAGATGAAGAAGGAAATGTCATGATTGCTCAAATATATGTTGATGACATTGTGTTTGGTGGGATGTCTGATAAGATGGTCAAACATTTTGTCAAGCAGATGGAATCTGAATTTGAAATGAGTCTAGTAGGTGAATTAACCTATTTTCTTGGTCTGCAAGTTAAACAAATGGAAGACTCAATGTTCATCTCACAAAGCAAGTACTCCAAGAACATAGTGAAGAAATTTGGAATGGAAAATGCTTCTCATAAAAGAACTCCTGCTCCCACACACTTAAAGCTAACTAAAGATGAGAAGGGTGAGAATGTAGATCAAAGTTTATATAGAAGCATGATTGGAAGCTTGTTATACTTGACTGCTAGCAGACCAGACATTGCATTTGCAGTAGGAGTTTGTGCAAGATATCAAGCTGATCCAAAAGTCAGTCATCTCAATCAAGTCAAGAGAATCCTTAAATATGTTAATGGTACTTGTGACTATGGCATAATGTACTTTCATGGTTGCAAACCTATTCTCACTGGCTTCTGTGATGCTGATTGGGCAGGAAGTGCTGATGACAGAAAAAGCACTTCAGGAGGATGCTTCTTTCTAGGAAACAATCTGATTTCTTGGTTCAGTAAGAAACAGAATTGTGTGTCATTATCTACAGCTGAAGCTGAGTATATAGCAGTAGGTAGCAGTTGTTCTCAGTTGGTTTGGATGAAGCAGATGCTCACTGAGTACAATGTCCCACAGGATGTCATGACATTGTACTGTGACAACTTAAGTGCAATCAACATATCAAAGAATCCCATTCAACATAGCAGGACAAAGCATATTGATATCAGACATCATTTCATCAGAGATCTTGTAGAAGAGAAGGTGATTTCATTGGAGCATGTTGCTACAGATCTGCAATTAGCTGATATCTTTACCAAAGCATTGGATGCTACACAATTTGAGAGCTTAAGGGGCAAACTTGGAATCTGTGTATGTGATATCTAGCAGTTAATGAGATGTGCCAACATGTCATATGACATTGCATGGCATAAGTTCCAGATGGCAAAGCTAGTCTGGACTAGATCCTTGGGAATTTCATTCCTAATCATTTGGACTGTAACGGCTATTTATTTAGTAATTCCTTATAAGCAGCTATCAAGAGTCTCATCACATCATCACAAGCGAATCACATTAACTAGTAATCCTTCAGAAATCTTAAACCCTAAAGCTGCACATTCATCTTCCTCAACAATGTCTCAAAACCCTAAAACAGCTGAAGAAGTTCTCAACCAGGAAGACGTGGTTCATGCCACTCCTATTTCTATGGTGCCAATGCAATCAACACCATTAGACGAGCTCAGGGGAAATGCCTCTCACACTAAGAAGGCAAGAACACCAAAAAGAGGTAAAGATCAAATCAGAAGCAAAGCTAAAGAAATTCCTTCACATGTTAAATACTCCAAATATGTTGATGATTCCATCAAGGAGATTGTCAACCAAGTTTTCTCTGAACAAAGAGTAGTGAAAGGAATCTCTGTTCCCTTGAACACCATTCCTGCACCTCAAGAAGAACCTGCTCAAGATACAAAGAACACTGCTGCAGAACAAGATGTCCCAACGGATGTTGGAACATATGCAGATGAGAAAGCAAACTCATCTGATGCTGATACTGAACAGACTGAGGACAAGAAAGAGGTCTCAAGTGAAAGTGATAAAGAAGTTTCTATGGAACAGGCTAAAGACTCAAATGAAGATCAATCTTCTACTGATCAACAAGCTGATGAGGAGACTGCTCAATCCCCTCCAATAGTCAATCTGGAACAGGATTCTGATGCAGAGATCATATCATCTGTGAAACCCAGCATTGCTAAAAGACTAAGGTCCAGGAAAGGAAAAATACGAGCTGAACCTGTCATCCCTGAGACTAAGAAGGCTAGTCCAAAGAAAGGCAAAGCTAAAGCTACCTTTGGTCCAGCAAAACCATGGAGCAAGGTTCAAACTCAGAAGAGACAAGCTGCAACACCATCAGATTCAGATGTTGGATCAGATGTCCCAACATCTCCTCCCAAGAAGAAACCAGCACCAGCTAGAGCTTCAACTGTTGTTCCAGAAGCTCCCTTGGACAATATATCCTTCCATCATGTCTCCAGTGTCAACAGATGGAAATATGTGTACCAAAGAAGGGTTGCTTTGGAAAGAGAACTAAGCAGCAATGCACTTGAGTGCACAGAACTCATTGACCTAATCTCTGCTGCAGGACTATTCAAGACAGTCTCAGAGTTCTCTCCCTGCTATGAACTTCTTGTCAAAGAGTTCATTGTGAATCTTCAGGAGGATTGCTCAAATGGTAAGTCCTCAGAGTTCAGAAAGGTATTTGTAAGAGGTAAGTGTGTTGAGTTCTCTCCCCAAATCATTAATCAGTATCTAGGAAGGGACACAGATGGACCCAATGAGCTAGGGAAAACAGATAATCAAATCTGTAAGGTGATCACTGCAAATCAGGTCAAAGCTTGGCCTGTGAAGGGAAAGCTTTCTGTGAGCATGCTTACTAGAAAGTATGCCATGCTTAACAGGATTGGAACTGCAAACTGGGTGCCTACCAACCACACTTCATCAATCTCAACTGGTCTGGCCAGATTCATCTTTGCTGTGGGGACTAAAACCAAGATGGATTATGGAGAATATATTTTTGATCAGACTATGAAGCATGCCATCTCTACTGCAACAAAGCTACCAATAGCTTTTCCTTCATTGCTATGTGGTATAATATTAAGCCAATTTCCTAGGATTTTAACTGAGAAGGACACAATCTGCAAGAGAGAAAGCCCCCTGGCTTTTCACTACAAATTATTTCTCAGTCACCATGCTGCAGATGTTGAAGCACCTTCTGGGACATCTGCTGGTCCCTCACATGCTAAGAATCCAATCTCCAAGAAAGCCTTGATTGCTGAGCTAAAGTGCACCTGCAAAGAGCTTGAATCTAGAAAGAAGAAGCTGGAGGAAATCATTCAAATGTTGGAAAGTGAAGAATCTGATGAAGACAGTGCTGCTGATGAAGAAACAGAAGCTGATGAAGAGACAGAAGTTGAGGAGGGCACTGAGAGTAATGAATCTGAGTGATCAAATGTATGTGAGGCATTTGTAATGACAGCAATGATTAGTAATTCTGAATAATAGTTCTTTGGCCCCTAATTTTGTGCCTACCAAGGGGGAGAACAACATCAAATGTAATTGCTGTTTAAATGAATGAAAGATCTGTTTGTTTCTGTCTGAACTGAATCAGTGTGTATTTCTATTGCAACAAGACTGGACACATATTTATTTGAGGGGGAGTAATCTCAAATAAGAATCAACAGAAAAGTTATGATATACTCTGATAAAAAGAACTTGTGCTGCACTCTGAAAACCAGAAAAGATGTTAGCCAAAAATTAGCCAAAGGGGGAGTTTGTAGATGTTTAAGAATTGGCAGAATTTTTGACCAAACAAGAAATGTTAAATTCAGTTCAGAATGTCCTATCAGATGTTAGGACATTAGCAAACAGAGTATGTGAACTTATTTGAGGATGTCTCATCAGATGTTGGGACATTGTGTGAATAAATTAAGTTCAGTTTTTCAGGATGTCCCAACAGATGTTGAGACATCTCAGACCTGCTACCAGAATTAATTATTGATTAACAGATCAGAGATATTTAAGGAGAACTATCTGGAATTAATTAATGCTGGATAAAAACAGAACAAGGCGCATCTGTAGGGAGTTTTAAATTGAAGATTCAGATTAAAACAGAAGACCTAATGCACCTAGAATATAGGAGGTAACAAACCCTAAATTCAAGGTGACAGTTGCTGCACATTAGGGCTGGATCATTCTACAGAAAGCCCAAAATTCAGATACCTATTTAAACAACAGAAACTCATAGAATTGAGTACGAATTTCAGAAGACTAAATAGGGTGTCTAGTGTTTTAATAGCAGGTTGTTTTTATGTACCACTTTATGAGCTTTTAAGCAAAAGTGCATTTGTGACTTGATTGAAACTGTGAAGTAAGATCAAGCTGTATTGTTTGAAGGATGTCTTCAATTTCTGTAAACTTGTAAACTTGATCACTGGGTGATTGAGGGGGAGTGAGTAGGGTACTCTTATCTAAGTGAGTCTTAGGTAGAAATTGCATTGGGTAAGTATTAAGTGATAGATTAAACAGGGTGGTTTAAGTCTAGAATTAATATTACTAATAGTGGATTTCCTCCTGGCTTGGTAGCCTCCAGATGTAGGTGTGGTTATACACTGAACTGGGTTAACAAACTTCTGTGTTGTTTATTTTTCCTGCTGTTTAAGTTTTGGTTAAATGTCCTATTAAGTGTTGGAACATCTCTTAGGACATCTCATTACAGAATTTCAATACTCTCTACAGACGATGGAGTCCTCTCAAACACTATGGTATATTTATCCATGAGACGTTGAATTCCATCTCTCAATCTCCAGCAACTATCCGGCTTATAGGTACAATACAAACAGTCTTCACGACAACCTGGAAAGAACCCAACTTGTACTAACTTCTTCTTGATAACAGACAATGGTGTGGTCAACTCTGCAACTGAATAAATATGTAAGTCTTCATCAATTGCATTGACAGTCTTCTCATGATTTGGCATGGGAGCAGTAATCACATTTGGAGTACCCGGAGGGTCAAACTCAATTTCTCCAGCCTCAATCATATCTTGAATTTTGTTCTTCAAGACCCAGCAACTATTAGTATCATGTCCCTGACAATTCGAATGATATGCACATCGTGCATTGGGATTATACCTGGGAGAGGTAACATTGGGATTCTGAGGAGCCTCTTTCAGAGTAATAAGTTCAGCTTTCAACAAGTGTTGCAATGCCTGAGCCATTGACATGTTGATCTTAGTGAACTGCCTTCTAGCCCTGTGTTGGTTGCCTTGTGGCTGCTCTGGTGTTGTAGGAGTTGGATTTGAAATATGAACTGCACTCACAGACTGATGCCTTCTATTACGATCAGGTTGACCATAAACAACATTGGATTCTTTCTTCCTAGTGGGAGGCTTCTTTGCAGTACCTGATGAAGAAGTACCCACCTGAATCTTGCCACTCTTTATACCATTTTCCACGCGCTCTCCTGTCATTATCAACTCAGTGAAGCCAGATGATGAGCTTCCAATGAGATGACTGTAAAAAGGACCATTTAGCGTACACATGAACATATCAACCAATTCCCTGTCAGTTAAAGGGGGTTGTACTCTTCCAGCTAAATCTCTCCACTTCTGAGCATACTCCTTGAAACTTTCTTTGGCACCCATAGACATGCTTTGCAGCTGCATGCGAGTGGGGGCTAAATCAGCATTGTATTGATACTGCTTATAGAAAGCTTCAGCAAGATCATTCCAATCCCTGATGTTGACACTCTCCAACTGATAATACCACTCCAATTGAGCTCCAGATAAGCTCTCTTGGAAGAAATGGATCCACAACTTCTTATCAGCAGTATGAGGTTGGATTCTTCTGACATAAGACCTCAGATGCAGCTTGGGATAAGAGACCCCATCATAAACAACAAAGGTAGGAACCTTGAAACCAATGGGTATGACTACCCCAGATATCAGACTCAAATCTTCAAAATCCAGCACAGAAGACTTCTGCAACTCCATAGCATCCATTCTATCCACCAGCATCTTGAATTTGTCTTCATTAGGCTCATGGTAGTAATTAGCCTCAAAATCAGAGTCTCCCATAGTGTTGTAGAGACTGCCTCCCTCTTTTTCAGACTCTTCAGACTCATAGTCTTCAACTGGTTCTTTGGTCTTGGCAAGACCTTTGAACCTTCTTCCCATGTTAATCAGGCCACCTGACCTTCTAGTCTTCTTAGTCTTCTTGGCCAGCAGTGTCTTCAATTCATCCTGCCCCTTGGTCAGGTTCAGGATCAGCTCTTGGAACTGTGCATTTTGTGCCTGGAGATCCTTAACTGTTTGCTCAAGAGTCATTGCTGAAATAAACAGCGAGAAGATGAGAAACCTGTGCACAATTATAAACCTGTGATGCAATGAAATGATATGTGAATGTATATGCAATGTTTTCAAGGACCGCAGGATTTAAATTTGCTTAAACAATCAAGAAGGTAAACTTTTATTAGTAATAAATTTGTTTTGCCTCTTGGGCTTACAGAAATGAAATGAAATAAATACAAAAGATGGGGTTTTAAGTCTCCCATGGACGTTTCCTCTTTGTGTTGAGGTATGAGTTGAGATTTCGTTCCTCGTGAAGTTGCTTTGTTAGTTCCAGGATTCTTTCTTGGCTTGCTTTGTAATGAGCCTCAAAAGTATCCCTTTGCTCCTTCAACTGGATCCAGGATCTCTGTAAGTCTTCCATGTCAGTAGGCATGTCTGGGTGAAGGATGGTATAAGCAGTATCTCCTTCAGCAACAGGTTCCATGGTAACTGGCAGGATAGAGGATATGGCATCATGAGAGTCTGAGCACGAGATCGCACCCATCTGAGATAAGCCTCCATAGGAATAGTGTACTTAGGCTCCAGAGTCTTGCTGTCAACCTTGTTCACTTTTCCCCATGCTCGTATGAATCTCTGACGATAACCTTGAAGATCGTTGTCGTAATCAAACACAATGCCCTGAATCAACATGTCATGTGGACCATCACTCCGAGCGTAACCAAACTATAGTAAAGCTAGAGAGGGGTTGTAGGTGATGCCTCCTCTTATGCCTAGAAGTGGCACATTAGGGAATTCCCCACAACGGTCAATGATAGTGACATTCTCCATAGATCTGGAGCACCAATGAATATCTGAATGCGAGAGTGACATGATCCTCTTGGACCACCTGAACCCTTGCTCATTCTTCATTACTGAGCGAGGAAGGTGAGAAATAAACCACCTAGAGAGAAAAGGTATGCAGCACATCAAAGTTCCTCTTGCCCTTGTAGTACGGGTATGAAGAGAATGTAGGATGTCTCCAAGCAATGTAGGTACTGGATTGTGACTCAAGAATATGTTGATGGCATGAACGTCTATGAACTGATCTGGATTGGGGAACAATACTAGGCCATAAATCAGCAAGGCTAAGATCTCCTCAAAAGCATCATAGCTCATGGCCTTCAAGAACACCTGAGCTTTCTCTATCAACACCTTGGCAAGAATACCCTTAACTCCGCTTCTCGTTTCTAGAACAATGTCAGACTTCTTCAGATGTAGAGTTGCAGCAATAACCTCTGGTTTAAGTTCCTTCTCCAAGCCTGTGAAGGGTCTTTGATCAAGAACAGGTATACCCAAAAGTTTAGAGAACTCTTCCATGGTAGGAACCAGCTGATAGTCAGGGAATGTAAATCAATGGTGCTTAGGGTCAAAGAACTGAAACAGAACACTCATCATGTCTTCATTGAACCCAGAGGTGACTAGATCCAGTAGGTGACCATGTCTCTTGATGAACTGGGAATGATCAGACACCTGAGAAACCAACTCTTTAAGCTTAGCAGGTATCCCCACAAAGTTGATCCTGATGGTGTTTCTACGAGCAGAAGCCATGACCTGCAACAAAGAACAAAGATAAATCCTTTGGTCCTTTAAATGGTTAGTGAAAATTCTATGCTTATGATGCATGATGATGTCATGATGTTATGCTCAATCACAAACATGTGGCACACACAAACAAGTCACATAATAGCCCTAGGTTTAAAGGCTTGCATGAGGTTCAAAGGTAAGTACCCTCCCCTGAAGTTAATTGGTTCATCCTGTCCTACAAAAGTAACCAGGTTCTAAGGGATCTCAATATCATTGATCCTTCACAAGGGTGGTTGTTCAGTAGGCAACTTACTTGCCAACCAAAACCCTCCAAGTTTAGAATCTCAATGAGCGTAGCATCGAGTATCAACCAACTTCAGTCTGCACCAAAGCCGGTTATCTCACTACTTTCTAAAGGCCAAGATGGGATAACTAGGGTTCTAAAAGTTAGTTAGTGCATTGACAACATATGGCAGCCTCATATTATCCTCAACTTGACTTAAGGAACATAAGCACCAACCAAGAGGTCACACTAACTATGGCCACCAGATCAACCATATCGGTATACGCCGTACAGTTTCCTTGGTCTATTGCCATTTACCTAAGGTACACTAGATCCGGGTTAGGATCTTTCACACATAAGAGCCCAACAAGTAAGTATAAAGCAAACAATGCAAACAAAGTTAAAGTGATCTAATTCCTAAGGGTACCCCTCTTTAATATATTATCCCCAGCAGAGTCGCCAGTTCTGTAACACGGTGGGAGAACTGACTTTAGTTATGTTGCAGATAGCAAGAGTCGCCACCGACTTTTATTTTATCCAAAGGAAAGGCATAAAAGAACAGGAAAGACCTTTTAAAAGATTTTTGGGTCCGGGGGGTAGGTTATGTAAAGGGAAGGTGTTAGCACCCTTTACATCCATGGTTATCCATGGGCTCTTAGTTACTTAGCTCACTTTAAAATGTTTTTGAAATGTGAAGTGTGTGAATAGAAATTTTCTTAAGAGTTTGATAATGATCCATGTACGGATGCGTAAAAAACCTTTGTTTTGAAAATTTGTTTGAAAGTGTGAAGTGTTTGAAATTGTTTTTGAAGAGTGAGCAAGTAACTATGAGGAACTTACCCTAAGTTTTAGTCTTTTCTGTTCTTGAATCCTTTAAATGGTAAGACTATCCCTATTATTAAGGAATAGGTAGTCATTACCTTGGATGTGAGGGACAATTGAAGGGACATTTGTTATTTAGGCAACTGTGGGGTGTATAAGCAATTTTGAAGGGACTATCATCTTTATTCGAAAGGGACTTGATCTTTTATTTGTTAAGGGACTAGATGACTTTATTTTGAGGGACTTTTGCTTTATACACCCTACTTGACCTTTTTGATTAGGCAACATGAGAGGTATCCCTAAGGAAGTGAGATGGCGATCCAAGATCGACTTACGTGTGTGAGTGTACAATTTTAATATTTTTCTTTAAATTTAAATGATCTAAATTAATTTTAAATTACAAGTATGTTTTTGACACTCCCTATTTACTAACCATAGCATAAAATATAAATAATAAACATTATTAATAAATATTACACCAAAGAGCAATTACATAATAATAATAAAAGCAATTTAAATAAATAAGCAAAATATTAAATAATAATAACAATAATTGGGTTAGTGAAATAATAATAAAAATAATCACAATGTGGTTAGTAATAATAAAATATCATATAGACATAATTAATAATAATAATAATGAAATAAGCAAGAATATTATAATAATTAAAAAAATCAATTTTTTATATAAACAATTACTTAAAATTAATAAGAAGATATAAGCAATTATACTAATTATTATAAAATTTGAAGTTATATGTAAATTATAAAATTAAATTAATTATGAACATATTATGAAAATAAATTATAATTACAAAAATTAAATTAGCAATTTTTAAACATATAATAAAAATTATTTACATGCAAAATTAAATTATAAATAAATTATGTCATATTATCATATTAAGAATTTTAATTTTTAATCATATTTACATACAACAAATTTAAATTATAAACAATTTATACATTAACAAAAATTAAATTAAGAATTTTAATTAAGTCATGAATATAATATATACAAATAATAATATTAAACAAATAGAAGAAGAAAAATTAGGGTTTGAAAAAATATGTTTTTTAGGGTTTATAAAAAATAAATTAGGTTTTATATGCAAAAATGTTAAATACTAAATATTAATTCAATTATACAAATAAATTATATATAATAATGATATATACATATTAATAAAAGAAATTAGTTTTTAGAAAATATTATTATTTTTTAGAAATTGTTTAGAACATATATTAATTTAAATCTATTTACATATTAATCATATAAATAATATTCAATAATAAACAATTAATAAAATAAATAGAACAGAATTTAAAAAAACTTACCTGGGCTGGGGATTGAACCCAGTCCCTTTGCCTCCAAGAACTCCAGCCAGCAACAGCAACCACTAGGCCAACGCGCGCCTGGTGCCAAGGAAAGGAGAGGAATTTGTTTTGTGTCTTGTTCCTGAAAATCAAAGAAAAATAAAACAAAACAAAAGGCCTGGGGGGATCGAACCCAGGACCTTCAAACATCACACAAACACCTTAACCATTCCAGCTAGGAGAGCGCACTTGTTAGTATGGTGACTACAATACATAATATATTATATCTAATGAATAAACTGAAAAATAATAAAAATTTGTGGAAACCAGGATTCGAACTCAGGACACTGCCTTCCTGCGCGCATACTTTCACCACTGGGACACATGATCATGTGTGATAAATAAACAGAAACAATAACATAATATTTTAAAACAAAAGTTTGAATTTGTTTTTCGCGCGCAAGGGATCATCTTCTTCTTCCAGCCATGCGAATTATGCTGCGAATATTGCTACAATATTTCCTGCGAAATCTAAATTGCAGCAAACCCTACAAAACTCAAACATCAAGTAAATGGTACAATTACATCAAATTGGTTATATCAATGAATTCCTTATGATTCATACAGTCAGTCCACATTGTTGGAATTTATTTATATTGTCCAAATCATAAAACCCTAAATTGGCCGTTCAAACCCTAACAATGGTGGAATGCGATTGAGGTCACTAAACTTCAAGGTTGCTGCCCAGAAACGTTCCTAGCACTATCACAAACATCAAGCAATCATCAAATATCATTTAAAACAAACAAATATGTGAAATCGAAAAACTCATATTCAAGAACAAAGCATGATTCGGTTTATGCTATATGATAGGCTTTGGATGCAAATGATCATTGGTACATGATCAGTGAAGTCCAGGGATCATTGCTATGTCTTTAAAATACCTTCAAATGCCCTGTAATGAAGAACCCGAAAATTGGATTTTTGATGAATTTTGAAAACTTGAACTTACTCTTTGGAGGCTGAATTTCGTGTTCTATGATTAGGTTTAAGTTATGTACTTATAGTGTGATGAATTTAGGTCAGAAAACTTGATGTTTGTGTGAAAGATTTGATCAAAAAAGATTGAAAAAGATCAAGCTTTAAAATTCAAATATTTGAAAATTAAGCCTTTCTATTTCAAGTCAATCATCATGATTCTCTTGCCAATTTGATTCCAATCACTTTTATGAATTTCTAGAAGCTCAATCTCTTTTAAATATTTGACTTTTCTATTTTATTTTAATTTAAAATGATTTTAAATGAATTAAATCAAAATAAATAAAATAAAATGATGAAAAAATCTGATTTTTAGAGACTTGGGTCGTGCATGAGGTAATGGTATGGATTGGGTCATCATATGGCAAGCCCATTTAGAAAAAATTGGTTTTAAACCTCCATTTTCTTCATAAACCAACCAAAAATTTCCTAACTTTGCAAGGGCACGCATCCTTCAATTTTAATGCTATGAGGGTGTTCTTGGACATTTTGGAAAGCTTGAAGAGTCCTCTAACCAACCCCACTGGTTTCATGTTCATATCATTTACCATTCTCAAGTTATGCCCTTTTGAAGTTGTTGACTTTTTGTTGACTTTTAAAAGGACCTATAATGTCTTAGCTCATACCTTCCAAATGAAGCATTTTTGGGCTTAGCCTGTGAGACACAAAGTTGTATAGAATTCAATTTCCTTAAAAATGAGCTTTGGATGGAGACTTGGTGATGAAGCATGTGAAAGTTATGGCTGGTCAAAGTTCAGTTGACTTTTACTGAGGAAACCCTAATTTAGAAACCCCTGATTCTTGATGATCTGAAACCTCCTGGATGAATCATGATCAACCCTTGATCAAATGATGAATTTTACTTCATATACTTGATGTTGGCAAAAAATCATGAAGTTTGACTTTGGTTTGACCACAGTTGACCTTAGTTTGACTTTTTAACTGCTTTGACTGATTTTGACTTATCTGATCATCTGATTGAGCAAACTTTTGAGAAAAGTCTTGAAACTTGTCATGGGGGTTCTTACACACATATAAGATGTTATGAAGCTCACTTGAAGTCTTGGAAGTTCATTTAGCCTGATTAAAGTCAAAACCCTAGTTTTGGATGCACTGCTTAAGAGGTGCATTGTCTGAGGGAATTGTCAACTCTTCTGACTATTTGTGAACTTTGTGAACCTTGTGAACCATCATAAGATGTCTTGTGAACCTTGTGAACCTCATGGAAGGTCTTGTGAACCTCATAAAGTGTCTTGTAGACTTCATGAACCTCCTGAAAGGTCTTGTATGTATTGTGAATCTTGTGAACCTTGTGAACCTCATAAAGTGTCTTGTAGACTTCATGAACTTCATGAAAAGGTCTTGTAAGTATTGTGAATCTTGTGAACCTTGTGAACCTCATAAAGTGTCTTGTAGACTTCATGAACTTCATGAAAAGGTCTTGTAAGTATTGTGAACCTTGTGAACCTTGTGAACCTTCTTAGCACACAAAGTCTTGTATTGTGAGGGCAAATTTTGGGGTGCAACAAGTAGCATTCATACAGGTTCTATAATTCCTTTTTCCACCTTTAATCAAAACATTGAGGATAATGTTTGGTTTTAGTATGCTGGAGGAACTTTATAGCTTTCATTTTACTGCTTTCTAGTTAGATTTACTATTTTCTAGTTTATTTCATGACTTTATGATTTTTTTCCTCTTTTTTAATGTTTCGATGAGTCTTTGCATGTGATGTCGAGTCTTTATATGTGGTTTATGTTGTTTATCGATTTTCCCATTTTCTTGAGCCATATCAAATATTTTGAAAATTTTCGAATTAGAAATAATAGTGTTTCTTTTGAAAATCTTAGGTTACAAAAGAAATTAAGGTTGGATTGTGAGACTTGGGAAAATTCCGTAAGATCGGTATCGTTTTAACACCATGAGTCTCCCAATTATATAAATCAATTTGAGTACTTGTTATGACATAGCCTTTAGTCTCACCATTTAGTAGTCCCTAATTAGTTTATTTAACAGTCAGCACCATCCTAAGAGCACACTAGGTAGGAAGCCGATGCAAATAAATGTATGATCTCAGGCTTAAAAAGTAAATTAAGAAAAAGAAAAAATATTGAATGAAAAGAAATGTTCCTTCTAAGTTAGGTTATCCTCACCCGATCACTTAGTCCAATGGTGCAAACTTTTTTATCTATTGATATAAAAAGCCAATGTGCAAGAAAAAATGGTAATAATGAGATCATAGTCACTAACAGGTTATCCTACCATGAGTGTGACAGGATAACGGGCTTAATGTGATTGCATCGGAATGAAAAGGGATGAAAGATGAATGAGTGATTCAGGATTAGGTATAATGACATGATTCAGATTGGTTTATATAGGAGGTAGGTTGATGACTGTAAATGCAAAATTGTGTTGTTACGATATCCTTAGTGCGTGAGCAAGTACCTATCAACACAAACTTAACCGAAGTGCAGTTGGTAGCCTAGGATGAGTATTTGTATTGTTTTTCTTATGATTCGTGGTTTGTTTGAGGACAAGCAAAGTTTTAAGTGTGGAGATTTTGACAACACGTAAATGTATCGTATTTTTTACTTGACTTGCATGGATTTTAGTTGCATTTTTTTATGTCTTGTTATGCCAATATTATTGTCTCTTTTAGGTACCTCGAGTAGAAATGGCTACAAAGGTGAATTGAGTAAAAAAGGAAAATAAATAAAGAAAAAAAATATAAATTGAAAACATTAGAAGGGTGGCATCTACCACACACTTGAAGGGTTGCTCCCACCACTCAAGCATGCGGCCCTGCCACATCAAACAAAAAGAAAAGAAAGTGGCGCTTGCCATTATAGGTGGCACCTGCCACGAAATCAAGACACTTTCTCCTATATTCTCTCCACACCCCATTTTTCTCGTTCAGCCCAACCATATGAGTTTCACACCAACAATCAGACTCTCAAGAGAAGACAGTTGAGTATAAAAGAGGATGTTCGTCTTCAGTTTAAGGGGGGAATTATCGCGCAGAAGCATTGTTAATTAATAGTTTTAGGCAGAAAATACAAAATTGCAAAACGGGTAGTTTCTCACATCAAGGAATTATTCCACCATTAGTTTTTAGGCTATAAAATTGTTAAACTTGCTTTGATCAATCATGTCGTCATTTTATTGAAGTTATTCCCAATTCTGTTTAATTCAAGTATCCATTTATTTTCTCGTATTTACAGGTTCTTTATTTATCGCTTTATTATTACTGTTATTCCTTTCTACAAATGTCAAGCATGATGTCCTTTATTATGGTTATTATGTTTAGTTTGTTTATGTTTAATTCCATGTCTAGTTAAATTGTATCGAGTCCGGCGTATGAGGACCGTTGTTACCGACGGGACTCAGTAGAAAATTATATGCGTGAAATTATGATTGTATGTTATTTCGGTTTTAGTTTCCTTGTTTAATTTAAATATTTTTGTCACGAGAATGAGAGGTTATTTAACATTATTTTGTCATGAGAGTGAGAAGCAAGTAAAGGTTTAAGCCGAGACCACGAGAGCGTGAGGAGTGAACCTGATATTGGGAACTTGGCATCATATCTTTAGTAATTAGCGTTTATATTTATGTTCGCACCATTTTAATCATAACCTTAGCTTTAAAAAGCGACGATGGATTACTGTAGATTGACATTGGTCTTTGTGGGTTCGACGATCTTTTATATTACTTCGATATTTTCGTGCACTTGCGAATGCATCAAGGTGCTCTTCTTATGCCTTCTCTTTCCCTAGCCTCATTCTCCTCTTTTCCAAAAATTTTACGTACAGTGAAACATATTATCTTCCCACTTCTTTCTTTTCTAATAAACATATTTTCTCCTAATTAAGCTTTCCCCCTTCTACTCGGAGTTATTCTCGCAATTACCGGCTTGCCCTTAATTTCTATACAAATTATTATTTCTTTAATTTTATTTAAATAATACAATTAAATCATTATTTTAACTAATAAAATCATTATAATTTATTCCTTCTTTCTTTAATTACTCTCTACACCCTACCATAAGGCCACATACTTTTCCTCTCACCCACATTTATTTAATCATTTCACATATAACAATTAAATAAACACATAAAATTACAATTAAATTAAAATAAAATCATTTACTAAAAGTGGGGTGTTATAGTGATAATACTTTGTCTATGTGTAATTGATTGGTTGATTATAGGAAGCGATGAAGAGTGCATTTCTAAGTTCAAGAATGAACTTACGAAGGAGTTTGAGATGACCGACCTTTGCTCATGTCATAATTCCTTAGCATCGAGTTTTACAAGTCCAAGAAGAGGATGCTCATGCTCCAAAGAAGGTATACACTTGAGATTTTAAAGAAGTTTGAAATAAAGCATTACAATGCTGACATTACTCCAAGTAAATCGAGGCTATAGTTGTCAAAGAATGAGGATGAGCAAGAGGTCAGTATAATTAAGTATAAGAGATTGATTGGATCCTTGTGTTATTTGTTCAATACGCGACCAATTTGGTGTTTAGTGTCAGTGTTGTGAGTAGATTCATGGAGAGACCGAAGGTGAACGTCTCACTTGGTAGCACTCATGAGGATTCTAAGATACGGTTAAAGGATTTATTGGTTATGGAATTCTCTTTCCCGCAATGGACAATGGCAGAAAATGCAATTTTCTCAGTTTTACCGATTCTAATTGGTGCAGAGATAAAGATGATCGAAAGTCTATAGCAAGATACATCTTTATGTTCAACGAAACATCAATCTCATGGTGTTCGAAGAAGGGAATGGTAGTAGCACTCTCTTCTTGTGATGCCAATTACATTTTCGTGTCGTGGTGTGCAAGTTAAGTCGTGTGGTTAATGAATTTGTAGAAGGAGCTAGACCAAAGAGGATGACGCTGTAACACTCATGGTTGATAACGTTTATGCTATAAACCTTGCTAAGAGCCCAATTACACATGGTATGAGCAAGCATATTGGGATGATGTTTCACTACTTGCAAGAGAACTTGTTTGTGAAGGAAGGTTGAAATTATGGTATTGTAGAAGTGAAAACTAGATGACTGATTTGTTGGCCAAGGGAATCACAATTGAAGTGTTCAAGAGATTGAAGAAATTAATGAGAATGGAAGACTTAGATGAATTGAATTAAGATGTTGTGTTAAGAATAGAAGATAATTCAAGTGTAATAGATTACAGTTTTATGTCAACAGGTTGTACTCCTTAGAAAATAAATGTCAAACTGAAGCAAAATGCAACCAGATGCACTAATAGTGCAATTGATTACACCTGGAGTCTTTTTGATTAAAATTGAAACAGAAATTAAGTGCAACCGATTACACTTGCGAGTTTTAGTTTTACTGTTAGTTGATTGTACCTCATCTCTTAGTATTGTTGTATAAGTATTCTTGGGGTATCTTGTGAGAAAATCACTATACTTTTCATCCCGAATTACTCTCTCTCATTCTCTCCCTCTTTACACTCAATTCCTCAATTATTCAATTATTCACCAATTTTACAGTTTCAAATTCTAACATATAAACTCATACATCTTCTCCCATTCAACCAGACTTATATTTTATCATTTTCGTTGCCTTACCACCAAGGAAATTGGTCAAACGGTTAGCACATTTGTGATAAAATGTCTTTGATTTTTTTCTTTTTTATAGAATTCCACATTTGTGATAAAATGTCTTTGATTTTTTTCTTTTTTATAGAATTCCCATAAAATCATCATTGTCGGACATAATACATAAGAATAATAACTTCTTACATAAACTCATCAAATCAAATTTTCATACATTATCATCAAACTCCTACTAAATAAATTACATGTCTTTCTTTAAATATTTCAAAGTGTCCCAAAATTGATTTTGTATACTGTGTCTAGTTCTTGCAGCAGTAACATTGTTTGGAGTAAACCTACAAAAATATGATAAGGAGGTATACTTCAACTTGGAAACAAGTGGTTGCCTGCAAAGTGATTATTGAAATGCTTGAAAAAAATTATTAAAAAATTATTAAAAAATTATCCAGTGAGCATGAGTGGCATAGAATATAGATGTTTCAAAGAGAAATGATATTCCGACAATAATTTTAACACCTACGATGTATATTCATACACTACAATAATAACCTTTTCTTCATTTATTTTTTCTACATAAATTGGAATTTGTGCCAACTAAAAATGAAGCTTTAAGAGCTACGGTGTATACATATAGTGTCACAATTTTAATGTCATTCCTGATGTTTCAAACCATACATCAGAAGTACCTGTTTAATTATTCATGAATGTAACCTTACATTAATTTCACACATAAAAGCTACAAAAGCTAACACTAGAAAACAAATATAAAAGTTTTGAATTTTCAAATACTAAAAGACTATAGAAATTTGGATTCTCCTATAGCAATTTGTGTGACAGAGGACGAGGTTAGACACCTTTAGACATCTAATTTTATAATACTAAAAAACTATCTCTTTTTCTCTCCTTGTATTTTAGTTCATAGTTGTATATTTTGTCATTATCAAATATTATTCCTTGTACGGTTTATAAGAGAAAATATAATTTTTAGATTTACTGAATAATCAATATATTTATGTGACATATAATCCAAATACATAAATATATTGATTATTTAATAAATTTAAAAAATAATTTTTACAGATAAAAACAGAGGTATTAGTTACTAGTATTTTATTAGCTCCTACAGTGTATAAATAATTTAATTAATTCAATTGTTAGTAAAAAGTAGTTAGTGTTAGATTTATCAACAATCAATTCTTATTTACACGTTAGTCGTGATTTCAAAGGGTTGCATAAATAAGTTTTTTTATCAATTAAGTGATATTTTTAATTAAAGATCAAGAATTTGAAACGAGATTAATATGGACAAAAGTGTGAGTTTTAATCATTGATCCATAATAGATAGGGATTAGGGTTATATATATTATATAACTATGTCTTCCGTAATTACAACAATGAAAACATAATTGACTGCTCCACAACTTATCCAATTATTTATTTTTTCAGAATTTCAAATCAAATTAACTAGAACGGCAACTCTTATTCTCATATATATCTACAATAAATAAGTATTGATATTTTAATTTCATATAATTAATCGATGAATATTTTCGGATTAGTTAATTTTTCAAGTTAGTTAGGTATTCTTATTGATCGCCTATATAAAAGAATTATTTCTGCAATAGCAAACAAGACAAAAGTTCACACTAGAAAACAAAAAATGGAAACTAAAAATCCTAGTAACAACAGTATACGTCACAAAGCTCTAAAAGATGAGGAGTCACTACTAATAGATGAGTTTTATATAAAAGACTTAAAATAAGATATATGTCACCTTACCTATTTCCCACAAAAGATGATTCATGATCCTTTGCCCTTCATGGTTTTTTTCAAGCTATTTGATTATGGTGGTGCTCTTCATCAGATATTTTTAGTCCCCATCCTCTTCCTTTTGCTCGTCCTTGTGTGTAGTATGATGGGTAGGATCTTTCTTTATGATGCACGATGCTAATCACAGGAATTAATATGGATTCATCAGATATTTTTATATTCACTTATTTTTATATATATATGAAGGTCTATTTTAGCAAATTTTAATTAAAATCTCATTAAATACATCTTAAGGTGTATATTATTAAAATATTTTTTTATAAAAATAAGTTGATGTATTATAGTAAATCAGAGGTTTGTTATAATACATCCATTTACTTTTATGAATAAGTGTTTTAGCAAATTTTAATTAAAATATAGTTAAATGCATCCTAAGATGCATGTTGTTAAAATAAACATTCATAAAAATAAATAGGTCTACGTTAGCAAACCATATATATATATATATATATATATATATATATATATATATATATATATATATATATATATATATATATATATATATATATATATATATATATATATATATATATATATATATATATATAAAATTAAAAAAACTATTAATTAAACACATAATTTATAAAAAACAATTGTGAAAAATAAAATAAAATGTTTCACAATTAAAATAAATATATAAGTTAAAAAATATATCAATTTAAGTGTAAAAACATCACTAATATATATTTCAGTTATTCATATATTATCTTTAAATTAGTTGAAAATTAGTAGAAACATAATTTTACATAAAAGTCCAAAAATATAATGATATAAAAGAATTAAGTTTAATGTTTTATTTATTAAAATTTGGAATTTGGTTTAAAATATATAAAAAAATGTTAAAATTTGTGTTTGCACGGATATTGGTATGATAGTGCATTCACATGATACTGGTGTGTTACCCGTGCGAGTTCTGGTGTGGACCGCAAATATGTCACCATTTAATTATGTGAATTCAAAGAAATCAAAAAATATCAAAATATTATTGAAAAAAATATTTAAATTAACAGTAAAGTTATTTTCGTATATAAAATTTTGAATAAAAAATATAATTTTTTCCGTATATAAATTTAATTTTTGTTTCGATATTATTTATAAAAATATTTGGATCAATAGTAAAGTTGTTCCCGTATATAAAAATATATAAATCGACAATTTTTTTTTTCGAATTTAAATATTATTTTTGTTTTGATCTTATTTATAAAAATATTTGAATCAATAGTAAAGTTGTTTCCGTAAATAAAAATATAGAATTAACAATTTATTTTTTATGTATATAAATATTATTTTTGTTTTGATATTATTTATAAAAATATTTGAATCAATAGTAAAGTTATTCTCATATATAAAAATATATGAATCAACAATATATTTTTTCCCGTATATAAAATTTATTTTTATTTTGATATTATTTATAAATATATTTGAACAAATAAAGTTGTTCTTGTATATAAAAATATATGAATTAACAATATTTTTTTTCATATATAAATATTTTTATTTTGATATTATTTATAAAAATATTTGAATGAATAGTAAAGTTATTCCTGAGTATAAAAAAGTACTATTGTAGTCTTGTTTTACCAAATAAAATTTACATCAATAATATATATTTTAACTAAAAACCTAATAATATGTGTATTTGCACTAATTTTGAAATAGTTATACGTGCATTCGCGCATTTGATATTATCTTATATTAATGTTTTTAACCAAAAATAGATGTTAATATTGTTAAGCTGTTTATAAAAATTAATACATTAATATGAAATTAATATAGAGATAGAGACTCCAACTGCTCTCTAACGGTGAATTATCTAACTGTGAAGCTCCAAAATGTCGTGGACCAAGGTGGTCAATGAGGAACGGAAGAGCAAAAACACATGAAGTGGGATGTATTCCCATTTTGAGGAGGAGCTAATGAAGAGTCAAAATCTGTTCTAAGTACTTTTTTCTTTTCCGAAATTCCAGATAGAACAAATGCAAGAGACATTCATGTGCTATCTGGATGTATTGGTAATACTGTAAACGTTTGGATTCGCAAGATTCAGAGATGTGGAGGATAATAGGATATTGGGTGTTAAACTCCATAATATTACGATTGACGACAAGAAAATCCATGCCAACCCTCCAAGATTTGAAAGGGGACCAACAAGAGGGACAAATCATAATGCAAGGAGGAAAAGGGTTGGGAATGCAATGAAGGAGTTCGAATACGTAGGAGATACAAGAAGTACTTTAAATCCAGATTCTAATTCTAAATTGAAGTTTGGAACCAAAACCTTTGTTGAGTTAGTCTGTAATAGCAGGGAACAAGATGATCAAGATGAGGAGCCTACTATTAGATACAAAGCTAAGGAGGAGGATATAAAAAGATTGAGAAAAGCTTTCGTCGGCAAGACGATCGCACCAAGTATGGCTTATACGGTTCAGAATTATTTTGAGATGGAAGGGGTGTTTTCCATAAAGATCACCCCTTTAGGATCAAATTTGTACTTTATGGAGAACATGGAGGAAGGGGCGGTGGAAGATTTAATAGCGGAGAGATCGACGTGGTGGCAGGAGTGATTCTCGGAGATTAGAAGATGGAGGGATTCAGACGTGGATGATAAGTTTGTAATGTGGATCAGAGTGTATGGCATCCCATGCCATGGTTGGAACGTCGAGTTTCTCGAACTTCTCGCTAATAGCATGGGAGAATAGATTTTCTCCAATGAAAACTCTTTCAAAGGCAAGATTATGGATGTGGCTCGTGTATTGATTAGAGTAGACACGGGTTTTTATTTATAGGAAAGGATGATGGTGGAAATTGATGGGAAGAAGTTTTGCATACTTCTTCGCGAGGATTCATTTGGCCATATTAGACCTTTGTCAGTGACGGCCCATACCACGATTCAGACGTCCTCAGCGTCGGAAGATAACTGGGACGATGTTGCAGATGATGTTGGCAGTGTCGGTAAACGATCTGAAGAAGTAGATGGTAACGACGATGAATATATGGTTGATAGAAGGGTAATTTCCGATGAAGGTCAGAAGGTTGTGGAGGCTTGTAATGGGGGTAGGGAGGCATTGTAGACGCTTCGGATTTTGTGTTCGGAAGTGATGACATAGTTGGCATAAAGGAGACAGGTTATGCAAAGGGAATAGTGAGCAGTCATTATCAAACAAGATGGAGGGATCAATGTCTCAAATGGAAAACCTAGGAATTTTGGATATGAAGTCAGCTTTAGTGAAGATATCATTTCCTCTTTTAATACCTGTGAAACGAGAGTAGGATGCTCAATAGATAGCAAACTGGCAGAATGTAATAATATGGTGGGACAGGTGAATAGAGAAAAAGAAAACGAAGAGGTTCTTGTAGGTGGGTCCCAACGTGAAAAAGAAAAAGTTGGAAGAATGAAAAAAATTAAATACAAGCAGGTGGATGTGTCCTTTGTTATTAAAAAAAAATGTGGTGTTAAGGATAGTAATAGAGGTAGTAAAAAGAAGTATGTTAAAGAACAATTAGCTCATGGATCTGATGACAAATCTAGTAAACAAATTGGGAGTTTATTAAGAAATGTAATTGGTTTGGAATCTTAATCTACAACGGTATCCCATGTCAATAATTCGGCAGAGTAGGATATTGTGAGGAGCAATATTCATTTGTGGGAAAATTTAGATTCTAAAGTGGGAAGTAAATTATGGGAGGCCATAGCCAATTTGGGAATAATGGCGGTTGATATGAAAAAGGAATATTTGAGGAGGTTATATGAAATGGAGAAAAATGATAAAAAGAAATTGTTGGAAAAGAAGGCGGAATCATAATTGAAAAAATGATAATCGGATCTCTAAATATTAGAGGGGGAGGAAGTGATGTAAAGAGGAGGAGAATTAGTCAAATTATTAAGAGTAGCTCGACAAACATGTTTCTTATTCGGGAAACAAATTAGAAGTGGTGCTTAGTTCTTTGGCAAAAAAATTTGGATTACTGAGGATATCGGATGGTCTTATTCCGGTTCTTCGGGAGCGGCGGGCGGTCTCATCATTTTATAGAAGGTGGATAATGTGGAGGTGATTAATAGTTTCAAAATGGAGGGATATATGGGTGTCAAGGCGATTTGGAGGGATGAGATTTTGTATATTGTTAATGTTTACTCTTCATGCTCTTTAATATCTAAGAGAGTGTTTTGGAATAAGTTATTGGAACTGAAAGGTATGTTCTCGGATGGAAATTGGTGCATCGGGGGCAATTTTAATGCAATCACTTGTGAAAGCGAAAGGAAGGGTAGCTTGTTCAGTAGACGCAATACGGAGATGAAAGAGTTCTCGAATTTCATTTTGGATAGTGATTTGATTGATGTTCCTTGTAAAGGAAAGAAGTTTTCTTGGATTAGCAGGGATGGTTCCTCCATGAGTCATATTGATCGGTTTTTATTATCGAAGGGAGCTATTGTTAAATGGGGAGTAGTAGTTCAATTCATTGGGTATAGAGATATTTCTGATCAATGCCCGGTTGGGTTGGTGGCCGATGCTTCGAATTGGGGATCAAAACCTTTCAAACTTAACAACGAGTGGTTTAAAGACAAGAACTTTCTACCATTTGTTGAAAATAGATAGAGGGAGTTGCAAGTTTATGCTAGAAGTGATTTTGTTCTTAAAGAAAAACTTAGATTACTTAAAGATAGTCTTATGCTTTGGAATAAATAAGTGTTTGGAAAATATGATTTGGAAGTTGAAGAAAGTGTGGGAGAGATTAATAGAGGTGATATTGCAGCCGAGTTGTGTGAAGGTTCTTTATCGGAGGAAGATCTAGTTAATTGAAAGGAGACTAATAGACGATTTTGGTTGAATCTTAGGATCAAGGAGAATATTTTAATTCAAAAGTCGAGATCAAAATGGCTTAATGATGGCGATAACAATAGTCGTTATTTCCATGGCTTAATGAAGGAGAGGGGGAGACGTAATCATATTGGATGGATCAATTCTAGTAGAGGTGTTGTGGAGTCGGTTAAGGAGGTTAAAGAAGAGGTGAGAAATCACTTTGCTTTGAAATTTTTGGAACCGGATTCTAGTAGGCCTACTTTGGAAGGGATGGATTTCAAGACTTTAAGTCATGAAGAAATGAATTGGCTTGAGAGCCCATTCACTGAGGAGGATATTAAACAAGCGGTATGGGGTTGTGAGGGATCTAAAAGTCCGGGCCCAGACGGATATACCTTCTTCTTCATAAGAAAGTGTTGGTTTTTCCTTAAAGAGGAATTTATACGATTTTTCAAAGACTTTCATGGGGACGTGTGTAGCGGTAAAATCGTGAGTGTAATTTATTGATTAACTTCACTCAAGGTACACAGAGTCGCCACCGCGCTTTTATTTATTTCCAAAAGGAAAAAGGTAAAAGAACGAATAAAAACCTAAGGAATCTAAAAGCAAAAGCTAAAAGAAACAAACAGAGAACGGGTAAGGGGATTGGTTACAAATCGGGAAGGTTTTACGCACCCGACTCGTCCGTGGTACTCCACGGGAGCCCTTTGAAATATTTATTGCTTTTTGGTTTGAAATTGGTTTGCTTGAAAATGATTGAAGAGATGAGGAGAAGAATGTTTTTTAATAATTTTGTGTTTGAAGAGGTTTTTAATGCCTCATGCCTACGTACCCACAAAGTGCAATGCGAGATCAAAACCTCGTAGTTCGTGGTACAAAATTCGAAAAGAAACAATGAGTTGAATTGATTTTAAAATGTAGAGATAAGTCGTCATTCCTTAGCGAATAATTCCGCTAGAAAGAATGAATCATATCTAAACATATGAAAAGAAAAGTGCACAAAGGCACAAAAACAATTGAGTGAGTTTTGGATTTTTTTAAAGTATGTAAGAAAATGATTTCGATATATTTACATGAATTAACATTTATTAAGAAAATAAAGTGAAAAGATTAAAAATCGCTTGACCTAAGTCAAGGTTTGATTGCGAAAGTATTTGAAGTTTGAAAACAAAGAAGATTTTTGAAATAGGGAGAAGTTTAGAAAATTTAAGAATGGGGAGGAGATGAAGAGACTATCCTAAGACTTGAATTAAAAGTTAAGAGAAAAGCGATCAAACCAAATTATGAACATATCTTCATGGTAACCGGAATTCCATCTTCAAAGACCAATGAACTTAATTTGAGGCTAAAGTCTTCAATCGATCACCACTTGAGCAAAGGGAGAGATCCTAAAATCTAAGTCCAAACTCCAATGCTAAGGATAGTAACCATAGTCCGAAATTAAAGTCACCAATCATTTTAATGTTTAATCCTTTATTAGTGTTTTGTGTCCAAATGGACAAAAGAAAAATCACAAGCAACAATATAAACATAAACAATATGATATATGATATAATATGATAAAAGCATAATAAAGAGATAAGGAGCGAGAAATTAAAATAAAAGGATAAGGTGCGAGAGATTAAATTTAAATGGATTATATTCACATTATTATAATATTTACATAATAAGTGGTATGATGAACTTAATCAAGCACAACCACGAAAAAATAACAAAATCGAGGCATCCGGATCCAATTGAATCTTATTCCGAATCGGGACAAATTTAGGTCTATGTTAAGCAATCGCCGAGTAATTTACGAAGTAATTACCCTACAAATGAGGCCGACCACCACTAATTAAAGTGGAAAATATTCGTGCTAATACATGTTAGAGAAACGATATTATGGATCGTTCTCCGAAAACATGTCTCACTAAAAGAAAAAGAACGGTCTAATCTTAATCGAGATTTTCGTTGAATTTATCGAAGGCAACCTATCACGATCTCAAAGTATGGAGAATGATCCAAATGATCATTCATCCATAGATTTGAAATAATGAAGATTAAACATCTTCGAAAATTAACAATCACGAATCGGAGATTGTCATCGACCAAAAAGAAAAAGATGAAGAAAAGTGGATCTAAAATAAATCCATAAAAGAAATTAAAATATTTTTTAAATTCTTTTTCTAAGAATCTCTTTTCTAAATTGTTTTTTAAAATACTTATTTTCTAAATCTTATATCAAAATAGAGTTTGAAACAAAATTAAGTGAACAAAGCTAAAAAAAATAATAATAAAAAAAAGAAAGCTAACATAAATGGAGGGGGTGGAATAGCCGCGGGTCAGGTGTGGGTATAGCAATCCAAATGCCAACAACCAAGCCCAAACACACTCATACTTTGATGACAAAAACCAGCAAAAATTATTAAACAACAAAAATAAAAAATAATAAAACAAATGCAGCCAAATGAGAAGAATATGTCTTCTCCTTCAACGCACAAACAGGGAGACGGCAAGGCAAAATCTCTTCCTCATTCTCACCTTCAACAAACAAACAAAATCGCTTCCTCCTCTCAAGTCTCCTTCCTTCTTCTTCTTAGTGTGCGATTTTTCTTCTCTCTTTCTTGATTCAATTCGATTTGGGAGTTTGAAGCCAAAAAGTCAATTTGAATGGAAGGTGAAAGTTTTGGTCATGGTGGATTGAAGAAAGGGTTTGAAGGTGTATGGAGATTTGGGGACGATTTCGATTTCGGCAGAATTTTGAGGGGCTCTTGAAGCTTGAGGATTGAAGTGAAAAAAGGGTTTTATTTATAGATGAATTGAGGTGGAGAGGGTTGTCGTTTTGAACAATTGTTTGCTGCGTTTTGCTTCACGAAAATCTCATGTTCACTTGCGTTTTCGTTCTCGTTTTATTGTGCGTTTTGTTCTGTTTGAATGTGCGTTTTGATTGTTTTTCAAATGCGTCTTGATGCTGAGTTTTCAGGTGCGGGATGCGTGTTTTGCTTGGGCTTGGATTGTGTGATGGCCTGTGCTGTGTTGGGCGTGCGGATTTCGGCTTGGGTAGGCTTCAGCTGTGTTACGTTTTGTATTCGAGCTGATTGCGTTTTGATTTAATTTTTCTTTTGCTTGCAGGCTCGGCTAGATGAAGTTGTGGCTGGGAGTTTAAGTGAGGCTTGCGCGTATGCGGCGTAACCGGCTGGGAAAGAATTTTCGGCGTGTGAAGTTGCTGGAAGCTTGCTGTACGGGCCTGTGATTAGAGGTATTGGCTTGGGCCTGTTGTTTGTGTTTTGCTGCGTGAAGCTGTTGGGAAAAGGCTGAAATGCTGTGTACGAATTGAGGTCACGTGGGGCTTTGGCTGGAGATTTGAAGTGACGTTTTGAGGCTGAAAAGGCTGAAGCTGGCTTGTATTGTTTTGCTAGCTGCTTGCGGTGAAGTGGTTCACGTGCTGTATGCGTGATGGCTTGGTGATTGTGTGGCTTTTGGGAAAAAAAAGAGAACAAATAAAATAAACACAAATAACTTGGTCAATGATTTTTATTTAATTTTTATTTATTTATTTAATAATTGGATTCTATAAACTAAAACATGGGCTAAGAAAAAATATTAAACGGGCTTAACAAAAAAAAACATGGTTCTATTATTTTTTGGTGGTGTGGATATGGATTAGAGTAAAAAAAATGGATATAAGAATTTCTAAAAGGTTAATGGAAAATGGAGAGAATCGAATAAAATGGATAAAATTCGAAATATGATTTAAAAAAAATGGTAATGAATATAAATTGATTGAAATGGATAAAATAAAAAATATTGAATACTAATTGGATAATTGGAAATGGTTGAGAACAATGGTGATTTGGATAATCGAATAATCGAGAAAAATAACAGAAAAATGGTTATTGGATAAAGGATAATGGATAATCGAACTAAAAAAGATTTAGAAATTGGATGATGATGATTTTTTTTTAGGCTTCACGACCAACTCCCGATTTCTCTTTCACAAGCCTTTGATAAAAATGAACACAGCCAACACAGACCCACTGGATATTTCACAACTTAAGCCAACTGTCATCTGGAAAATTGTCTGATTATTTCCCTGATAAACTGAATCCATATTGAGGAAAATAAATCCTCAGGTGAATCATTGTTGAATTGATGAACTGATGAACTGATAAACACTGAAGATTCAAACCAAACTTCGCACAAAACACTTCCTGATAACTGATGCCTTTTATACACAGCACACTTTGAATCTTTGAACACACACTGTCTAAAGAATAAGCCACTGGCGCACATAACATGCAGTCAATACAATCTTTTGATAGTTTTACCAATATTAGGTCAAACATCCATTTGGATCGAATTTGTG